>CM068960.1:88384262-88410294 GCA_035128595.1 Eptatretus atami
TGCAGTGCCCCTCTACCAGTACACACACTGGAACCGGTACTCATTTCGCCAACCTCGGAAGGATGCCAGGCTGAGTCAACTCCCTGGTGTATTAATTCAGCGGCCGACGGGGCTTGAACTCAGGACCCTAGGATCCCAAGCCGCCACCTAACCACTGAGCCAACACCAGGCTCCTCACGTTGTTGTTCCTCATCTTCTTCTTGTGGACTTTATTGTTTCACAGCCTACAGTTTTCATCGAAACTTCCTGAAACTTGGCATATATAATGTAAAAATACCCTGCGCAGACAGTAACCATCTCCGATTTTGAAAATTCCTCCTAGAAAAAAAGTTATGATGTCAAAATATCTCCGCTAATGGAAATCGCCTAAAAAATTATCTCCGAAACTAGGCAAGCTTTTTGAATTCTGTTTGCGGGAATCGAACAGGGCATTAGCAGAGATTAATTACCGCACATAATTATGATACATCACTATGATGTCATATCAATTTTTATGACGTCATTCCTATTTTTTTGACATTTTTTGTTTCACAACCCAGAGTTTTCACCGGATCTTCGTGAAACTTGCCATGTATATGCAGAAAGCCCACGTGCAGGCAGTAACCATCTCCGATTTTGGAAATTCTTCCTAGAAAAAAAGTTGACGTCATAATATCGCCGCGAATGGAAATCGCCTATACCATTATCTCCGAAACTAGGCAAGCTGTTTGAATTTTGTTTGCGGGAATCAAGCCGGGCATTAGCACAGATAATTTATCGCAAACCTGATACATCACAATGACGTCATATTCGTTTTTATGACGTCATCATTAAGAGGACGAGGATCTTCGCTCATTTGTGCTTGTTTATGTGGGAGCTGGCTGCATCAGGTATACGTCTCTGAGGAAGACACCGTATTGGTTTTGGGTGCTTCTGAACATCTTTGGGATGTTCCAGATGTTTTTCAGCCTCCACTCACGATTGGCTTGTCTCCAAGGACTTGTAGAGCTAAAATATCTTGTGGCATGATTTGCAACAGTAGGTTTTGGGTGATGTCATGTTCAAAAATATCCTACTTATGAGCACACTGGCAGCAACCTTTTTCACAGTTTATATCTTCGCAAAGATTAATATCTTTTAGTTCCACTTCTGAATAACAAAATAATAGTTGTTTAATATCAATCGCTGCTTCCTTGTCTCATTGAATATAATTGAAATTCCCAATGA
The DNA here is from genome assembly GCA_035128595.1 of Eptatretus atami. Classification (NCBI taxonomy): domain Eukaryota; kingdom Metazoa; phylum Chordata; class Myxini; order Myxiniformes; family Myxinidae; genus Eptatretus; species Eptatretus atami. Next base: position 88,385,469 of record CM068960.1, read on the forward strand.
GGTAAAACATGACGTCAACATTATGTAATGAGCTATTGAGAAAAAGGGGCGACATGGTATGTACCGCATAGAGTGCTGTTTGTTAAACTTCGGACTTGTGGAGTGACTGGTCAGGTAGCTAACTGGATTGGAAACTGGCTTAATGAGAGGAAGTGAAGAGTGGCTGTGAGTGGGAGGATGTATGTCATGCTGGGGTTTCTCAGGAATCAGTACGAGCACCATTATTAGTCCCCTATTGGTATCACCAGAAGGGACTATAGGTTTGCTCTCCGTCTGTCCGTCCATCTGTCCCACCTGTGGTTTTTCAGACTTTTCCCCATACCCCTTAACATATTCAACTGAAACTTGGTGCATGGATTTATTATGATAAGTTGCGGAACAAGTTTGAGTTTAAGGGCATTTCGTCAATTTTTCACATAGTTCTGCCCTTTTTAAACTTACAAAATATCACATATTATACGTGGGTCAGTGTTCAGCTGCCCTGACCCCCATCCCACTGCTTTACACCCATTGGCTGGATAGCTGGCCTTTACACTAGTCCCACCTGTGTTGCCACTACTGCTGTTTCTGTAGTGGCAACAGAAACAGCAGACATTAATTTAGTGAAAAGGATGTCCACGATACAAGCACGCTGTGGGCAAAACACCCATTGAAGGGAAAACTATCATTGCATGAGGGAAGAGTTCTCTAAAACAGACATAATATAACATTGTTTTCAGTAACCTGTCTGCATTGAAACTTTTATCCATAATACACCATTATTGATGTGTTTCTTCTTTCCTTATCCTTCATACTGAATAAAGTACAATTCACAAATCCATGTTCAAAGCCATTTCCAAGCAAATCATTCATTTTCCTGTTCTCACTCTTGGGGTTCAACCACCACCATCTGGTAATATAAAATACCTGAGTGCATAGTAATGGCTGCTATAATATTAGCATCAAGTGAAAAGTTCCCAGTGGAGAGGATAAACCAAGGACTTTGTCTGCGTAATAGCTTCAGTTCGCTGACATTAATAATGCACGTCATTGGGATAATCTTGCCATATCTTCGGGGAGGTAGAGCCCTTATCTCACTATTTATTACACCAGTTTGTCAAAACTCAAACAATGATGGATTCATGTTTGCCCTGCAATGTAATTATTTTTCTTTTACATCCTTTGCATGATGAACGGGAAGCATCTGGTGTGTGGTGATCGATCACCGAATCGTTGGTGAAGGACAAGCTACAAGGAGTGAGGGAGGTTTTGGTGGGTACGCAATATTTGGAAACCAACATAAAATTGAGACATTCGGCCTTCTTGGAGTCTGGAGCGGAGTCGGCTGTGGTGCCATTTGAAGAGAAGGAAGGGATGGAAAGGGAGCATACTCCAGAGACAGACTTAACAAGGTGCCACCAAGTTTTAGAGGAGGGAGACATGTTTGAAAGTTAATTCTTGAGGTTGGACAGATGTTGTTATCTGGCTCTCTTTGGGAGTAGACACACACTTGATGCAGGCTTTGTGCAATAATCTGAGATTGTCTTCGGTCAGATTTTCCTTGCAGGAAGAGAACGCAAGTTGTTTCAGAGCAACTGCCTCACCACAGGATTCGGTGTGCCATAGGTGAGAGGAAGCGCTTGATAACTCCAGATGAGATGGGATATGAATCTGTGCATGAGAGCAGACTTTTGTGGAAGAATTTTTAGGTGGCATTCATATCGAAGATGGTGGGGATAGAAGACCTATACTCAATTGAGAGGGCAACTTGCAGTCTCTGCCAATCAGCATTGAGTGAGCTGCCAGACTCTCCGGCAATGAGAAAGCTTTCTGACAATAGCCAGAGAGATATTGACTCTCACATGCATGTTATCAGACAAGCCAATTGGAGCAGGGTTGAAACAGATGTTAGGAGGAAAGTTCCACAAGCCTCGACTTTGTATACAGACAAAAATTATTCATTGCATGGTGCAGAAGAGAGGATTTGCCATTGGCAGAAATCTGGGTTGGAAAGGTCACAGGTTGAGTCAGGCCTCTGGAGTCACAGACGTTTTGCTGCATTGCCATTGCTGGTTGAAGAGGTACTGCACCAACTCGCAGGGAATGGTGACAATTGAAATCACCATTTCAGAGGAAGAGAGAGTTGGGATGAGTAGTTAAAAGCTGTTCCATATTGGCGGAGAGAAAGAGAGAAGTAAATGGTGGCATATCACTGTTAGGATGGTACAGCACACAGACAAACAAGAGGTGATAGCAGAAGGGAAAGCATAGCCAACGGACCTCATGGTGGTTTGGAGGGGTGCGAGGAGTGCACGGACAGTGATGAATGGAGTTCTTTATCTAAACTGCAACTTCACCACAGGGGTATGGTTCAGGTCTGTCAAAATGGAGGATACAATAGCCAGGGAGAAACAAAGAGGAATCGGGGACATCCTGTGGGAGGAAGGATTCTGTTCTGTAGATAGGTGGTTTAGCAGCAGCAGCAGCAGCCCGGATTGAGAGATCTGTGAGATTGGCATGTCGGAGATCCATACAGTTCAGGAAAGAGAAGGAGCTGCTTTTAGGAGGGTGCAGGAACGTGAGTTGGTGAGATGGAGAAGGGATGGGGTGAGGGGACATGGGTGGGATGTGGGGGAAGTAGAGATGAGATGGGGCATGGGAGTTTGCATCGATTGGGGACATGTGGTTGAGGAAGACAGAATTGGGGGACACAGAGGATGGGTGGGAGCAGAGGTTAGCTGTTAAAGTGTATGTATGTATATATGTGTGTTGATGTATGAAAAGAGTACAGTACAATGAACACCTGTGGCTTCTCTTTTCCAAAATCGTGTGTGCACCCCCTCCCCACCCCCACTGCCACCCCCCTTCCCCAGGCCCATCACTACCCCCCCCCCCCCCCCCCCCGCCACTATCTTCTCGATAAGCTTCGTCCACCTCACTCCTCTCATCCACTGCTTCTTCACCAATCTAAATGTTGCTTATAAATATGATGTCTTTGTATTGCTTTTGTGGTTCTTCCATACCATAATTAAATTGTCCAAAGCATAGTGATTAAAAGCAATCAGTGTTGTACTCATCCTCCTTTCACTCCTCTGACACTGAAGCTCATTCACCTGGAGAGGCTTCACAGCCTTTGAGATGAAGGTTAAAAATTGGATTTCAAAACATTTGGAAGTACAATGAAGTTCCTCGAATCAATCATGAGGTGCAAGTGAGCTCGGCTGAAACCAGATGACCCTTTGATTGAAACTGAGACTCATCCAGAGGTAAAAGATAAAGCATTCTGTTAATATTACGAATAAAAGTTCAAAATTCATAGCCGAGTAAATGTGAAAGTAAGATTTTGGAAAAGTTCAAGGTGAGGGGCACGGTCTTCTCGACATCACAGGTGATGTGTTCAGGTGCACAACTTCCCTTTCAGTCCAGTCTCAAGGTGAGGTTGATTCAGGATGAAGGAATTGTTTTCGTGTTTGAACTGTTTTGTGGTCCCATTTGAAGCTGGGGCTCATGATGCTCTCATTGTAATTTCAAATCCTGCTTTTTCTGTGGATTTGTCCATTGGCTCACGATGTCATTGCAGTTCATATCGAAGTACACTGATGTTTCTGTCCTTCATGTGTGTCACGTACATGGTCTTCCACGAACATTACGTTCTTGTTGAAAAGAGAGACTTATCAGCAGGCAGTGCGGCCTACAAGTGAATATATTCAAAACTAGAAGGGCACTCGGTAGTGCGCGTACCTCGGCCACGTAATGCCTGATCCACGAGAACACATCGGGCCCAATACATTTTTGAAATGTCATGCTGGACTGTCCTATATCGTTTTTGGCCCTATCTCTCAATGGTGAATAATCACTTTAAAAATTCTACTCGTCGGATCCGGATCTGGATCTTCACCAAAATCTAATCAGTTCGTCCTTGTTGCACACCGAACCGGTGTCCACAAATTTTCATCCAGATCCGTCCACAACTTTTTGAGATGTCCTGCACACAGATAGACAGACAGACAGACAGAGAGGGGTGAAAACATAACCTCCTTCATTTTCAGTGGCGGAGGTAATAATAAAGGGCAATCTATTTACATCTTTAAGGAAATTATGGATCCCTCCCTCTGCATGTTACACCTGGACAATCCAATTTAAAAGCCTCGCAGTTTAAATATTATTGTTGTTTTACTCATGTTATCTTAAGGCGCAATTACTTGTCACGTGTCCAAGACTGAATCATTAAAATGGTGGTTAAAGCTGCCCCCTTGGGTATTCTTGTTCACTCTTCGGAGAGATCTCACCTCTTCCCTTTCACCAATTTCCCATCCTCTGATCTCTTATATCCCGCTCATTCCAACCCCCACTCCACTTTCCTTTCCCTTTCAACAACACTCTTCAATTTTAAACTTCATTTACTCCCCACCATACCCATCTTGTATACAAAATAAACAGGACTATTTTGATGTACACCGTACACTCGACGATAGCAGGAAACATCTGCAGTTGTTTACGAGCTGCTCCAAAACTCTTGGCATCAATTGCAGGAAGAAAGTTAACATTTTAATTACTTAATTGGTTATATGGTGTGTTCAAGGATTAATGACAGCAAATTTCCAAATTTTTTGCAAGAATGTCCAATGCGATTGATGATTTGGAAATCAAGCAATTCATCAATATTGGAGCCAACACGGCTGGTCCAAGTGTTACAATCATGATCAGAGGCAAGAGTGAAGGTGAGGGGATGATGAGCACTCACTGAATGTGATATTTCCCTGGAGACTGTTACAGGTACATCATTGCCATCCTCTGCATTCTGGTGAGTTCTCAGCACTGTAAAGTTGGCACACGAGCTCGAATCAGAAACAGGAAAATTATTTCCATGTCAGTTAATCACCTTTAGTTGAAACAGATTGGTCTGGTTTAATTGGCATTCCCATCTCACTCCATATAGCTCATGTTGTTAGGATTCCAAATTGAAATTCCTCATACTACCTTGATTTGGATTTAAGATGGAAGGCCCCATCCACTAGTCGAACGATCTGTCCAGCAGGAAAGCCTCAGATCCTTCCCCAGTCACCCTTGCCTGCTGACAGTAATATTCGTTTTTTTTTGGTGACTAAAATTTTGAAGCTACGGCGTCCAGTCAGTTGTTTTGTCACGTGTCCAATGTGGAAAAAAAATGTCCTTGTAATTAATGAACCGAGACAAAGTGGTCTCCAAATGTCCTTATCCTCCACGTGATGTATGTACAAGCTCCATGATATAAAATAAATGTATTTAAAAATAATACAGGGGCAGAGCATCCTTAACTTAAAGGGGTTATGCAAAGCTTTGTGCTGTTGGTTGTATTCGGGATTATGATAGCGTCCAAATTTATGAGATCTCACAAAACAGTTATTTCCGAATTCTGGGAGCAGATTAACATGCTCAGGTCCCTTGACCATTTGGCGCTCTTCTGCGATCTTGCACTCATTGACTTATTTAAGTGGAATCTAGTTCTACTGTGTCTGGAAAGACATGTGTTGAGAGGGCTATGCTCTGGGGGCAAGCTTTTGTGGTTAGAAAAGTCAGAGAATTGCTTGGGTCATGGTACTTACTTTTCAGTGATATGCTGTTGTTGTAATAGGAGTCTAATACGTGCCGACACCCTTCCTTCCTTCACTATGCCTTCCAAGCACTTGAAATAGTCATCCGTCTGTGGAGGTATAAACATAATGGTGATTAGTCAATGACATAAAGAGCTCCAAGATGGATTTTATTTGAAAAACCAAGCAGAAGTACACATGTCTGTGGTCGATTGGATTATAATTTCTACAGTGTTGTCCTTCAATTTGATATGCAGTTATTTTCCGACGGTATTTAGCAAACAACAGATGTATTCTACCGATTGATCTGCTCCTATGTCTTTGAGCATCTCAGTAAGAATCTCAACCATAATGTACATAGAGTAAGTGGTAGCGACACAAACCTTGGAAAGCTCCCCAGTGAATTGGACGATTCCCAGAGAGCACCGTCGGGATTCCTATGCGAGCTTTAGTTATTCTGGCTCCACTTGAACAAAGAAAATGTTGAAAGACAGCACAGTACAAGTACAGTATGAAGAAAAGTTCCCTTTGAGGCAGTTTTTCAATAATCACTTTCCCAAAGTTCACCAAGCTGGAGAATTCCATGCTCTTGATATTTAAGTTCCACTAATGCTGTTATTGTATTCCACGTGGCAGTGAATGAGCAATATTTTCTGGAAGTTCAAAGACACTCCAGGTATGTTTTCCGTGGGGACTTCAATCTGTGTAAAACAAAGAAGGATGGCCAAATGGTGAGAATAACTTCATAAGAAAAAGATATAGAGTATATTATGAGCTCCGGATGTTCCAACAGGTGCAACATCTCAGCAGTACTTGAGGCATCTCTCAGCTTATGAAGGAGGGGGCACAAGCTGGCGTAGACTGGGGAATATCCGGGCATGGCAATGGCTTTGCTTACAACAAACTCAGGTACGCTCTTCAATTGCGTGTACGTGGTGATGTTGAGATCAGAGATCTTTTAAAGAATCTGCTCAAAGTTCTCCTGGGTCATCATGTTCAGAAAGATGTGAAACTGCTCAGGAGAATTTGAAGTAGACACAGACAACACAATTTAGAGAGGCAGAGGCAAGTGTAGAGACACCAAGGGGGTTAGCATGGGATTATATTATTACGTGGAAGCACGGGAGTCGATAGCTAGATTGTGATAAGAGCAGCATGGACCAGATAAACACATCGCCTAGATTCCTCCCTGCATTAGCTAAATGTGTGGATGTAAAAATGTGTAATATACTTTTTCTTCATGGACACGCCACGTGGGTTGGATGGCGAGAACCAGATGCTGCGCACACCGGTGGACAGCCAACCACAGGACCTGCCGCTTAGGGAGGCAGGCCCAAAGTTTTGGATGGTCGGACTGATGTGGAACACAGTACGAGTGTGATCTGCATTGTGAAGGAGAGCGGACGCACCAACTCTGGCTTCTGGGGATCATCGCTGTAGTGTTGGATCTGTGCCATCTTCCATCACCTTCTTCGCCCCTCGCCTTTGTTGCCCCTCACCTTTGTCACCCCTTGCCTTTGTCACCCTTTGCCTTTGTCACCTCTCGCCTTTGTTGCCCCTCACCTTCGCCACCCCTCTCATTCACGTGGTGAGTTGTTTCAGACCGCTGCCATTGGATCCCACCCAGCTTGTGCTTAAATTGTCAGTCAGTTCGGGTCAGATTAGATCTGTGACTTGCTACAGGTACCATGTAAACCTGTACGAACCTGTTTCATGGTCGGGTTGTTTGGCGACTAAAACATCTCTCCCACCAGTTTCTTGGTGAGGAGGGTGTATGGATATGGACACCCAACAGGATGAAAAACAAAACCTGTCAAAGAAGGAGGAGCTCCTTGTGAGCCAACGGCCATCCATATCTAGTGCCCAACTGTGTCTGTGGACATCCTCCTGCAGTTGGGTTACTTTTTATTAGGAGGTTGGTGGCAGGATTTGCACTCCAGCCACCGTAAAACCCTTCATTCCGCAAAACATTCCAAAAGCATAAAAAAAATCTGAAAACCCCCTCCGTGAGAGTAACCTCATGTGTAGCTGCTCTTCACAGAGCAGCTCACCGGATGACGAGATTGGGGCAAAGCTTTTGGGATCCCCAATCTTTGATGAGAGGAGAGAAACCATGGGTTAACCTTCCCGGGTCAGATTGCGGTAGTGTGTGCCGGGGTGGTGCTGAGGTGTCGTCCACCAGAAGGCGGTCCCTTCATGTGGGTGCCTAGATGCCATATCCCTAAGAGAGGATGATCACCTGCCTCTGTTATTATCTGAGCTCAAGCATTTGTTCTTCGGTATTGCAGCACTTTATGATGTTCGGAGACAGGATTGTGGCGAGATCATCACGGGTGGTTACACCTCATATTGGTCTGGTCACTCTGATGGTTATCATGCCCAAGGAGTTGCTGTAGCTGTGTCCAATAAGCTGACTCCAATGATAATTGAGGTAACACTGGTCAATGAGCGTATTATGAGACAGGATTGGTCACTCCTTGGGTGTCATTTCCCTGGTCTCTGTTTATGCTCCGACTGAGGCGAGTGATCTCACCGTGAAGGACGCGTTCTATGCCACGCTCGAGTCTGTGGTTGATCAGTGCCCCGGGCGAGATACTCTTCTGGTCTTGGGGGATTTCATTGCATCAATTGGAACTGATAGGGATGGTTATGGGACATGTGTTGGTCCCCTTGGGTCTGGAACTGTGAACCAGAATCGCACAAATAAGTCATGTGGCTTCGGGTGGCTGGTTCCTGGTTTCAGCACCCACAGGCTCATCACTGGACTTCGTATTCCAATGCTGGTGGTGTGGCAAAGGAGAATGACCATATGCTCGTTGATGGTCGCGGGAGGATGATCCAGGACTGCAGGGTCTACCGGAGTGCTGTTCCTCAATACAGACCACAGGCTTGTTGCAGCAACTCTGAAGTTGTCGCTTAAATCCAGGAGAATGGTACCATCCCAGCCGAGGCTGGGTGTTGGCAAGCTCAAGGATAAGAGGGTAGCTGAGGAGTTTGTGAACAGGCTGAGTGGAGATTTGGGGGGGGGGTCTGTGTGCTTTTGGGGATCCTGAAGAGTTGTGGAGTGCCTTCAAAACCACCATCCTTAATGTTGCTAGTAGATGTCTTGGAACTCACCATAAGGCGAAGAAGAATTTTGTCTCTCAAGGGACACTGGATACCATTGACCAGAGTCGCAGGACCAGACTGAATGGCAGAGCTGAGCTATTCTGGGAGCTGAGGCATAAAACTGTATGTGCACTAAGGTTGGACAAAGAGGTCTATGTGCGAGGAATCTGGGAAGGTGTAGAGCAGTGTTTCTCTACCTTTTTTGTCCCACGCCCCACTTTGATTTTCAAAAAAATCGTACGCCCACCATGATTGGAGACACTACAGTATATACTACATATAAGGAATTCCCCTTGACGATAAGCGAGTCATAGTGACGTAACAGCGTTGAATTGATCAAGGGCACGCCTTACCGCCGGATTGGCTAACAAGGGCGCGGTGAAGCAGTTTTTAGTTATGACGCTATGAGGCATCAGTTGCAGCTTCAAACTTTTGAAAATTTGAAAGTGCAAAGCTATGAAAGCGATCATATATCGATTCATTAATTCTCAATCCTCATGCCCCACCAAAATATTGCCACGCCCCACCTTGAGAAACACTGCTGTAGGGCGTCACCTGTGGTCAAGTGATTCTCATCCTGCTTTCAGCGCAATTCAGGCTTTGCATTCCTCCAAGCCCGTCCCTCAGTGTATTGCAGTTAGAGCGGAAGGTGGTGGGCTCTTGACAGATGAGTCCGAAGTGAAGGCCCGCTGGGCCGATTACTTTGAACGGCTGTACCAGGCTGATCCACCAGTTGTCGAGTTGGATGTCAGGGGTGTTAAAAATCCCTATTGTTGACCCTCCAATCAACTATGGTCCACCTTCGTTTGTGGAAACACAGACTGCAGTGAACCGGTTGAAATGGGGTAAAGCTCCTGGGATCTGTGGCATCCATGCTGAACTTCTCGATGCTGGTGGAAAGGCTGTACTTGTGTCGTTGCATGCAGTTCTGTGCTCTGCTTGGAACGCAGGCATCATCCCAACTGACTGGAAGAGGGGCCTTGTTGTCTTTCTCTGGAAAAGGAAGGGCGATCGCCAGGACTGCAACAACGACCGAGGGGTGACGCTGCCTTCAGTGTCGGGCAAGGTCTTTGCTCGGATAATTATTGATAGGGTTCACCACCATCTGCTTGAGCACCAGCGCCCAGAGCGGTGAGGTTTTACACCAAAGAGGTCAACGATTGATCATATCCTTGCTCTTTGGGTACTCACCGAACGCAGATGAGAATTTCGGCAGGGGCTGTTTGTAACCTATGTGAATCTCTACAAAGCGTTCAAGTCAGTGAATCGGGATGCCCTCTGGAGGATTCTTGGTCTTCGTGGGATGCCACCAATACTGATTAATCTGATGTCGGAACTATACTCTGGTACTGAGAGTGCTGTGTGCTGTGAGATGTGGTGCTACTGTGAGAGTGCTGTGAGATCTCCGACTTATTTCTTGTTGTTACTGGAGTTCGTCAGGGGTGTGTACTGGCCCCTACACTTTTCAGTGCTTGTATGGACTGGATTCTGAGGCGGGTGTCAGAGAGATCAAGCTACAGTGCATCATTTGTGGCCAGTTGGAGGCCCCGGGAGTACCGGCAGAAAGTGGATGCAGTGACACGCTGCTCTGACGCATACTCCCATACCTGACCTGACCTGATCATTTATGTATCAAGAGAGGTGGTGTTGACATTATACAGGAATTGAATGAGACCACATCCAGAATATTGTGTGTAGTTTTGGTCACCACAACTCAGGAAGGACATAGATGCCACAGTTGGGGTTCAGCACAGGGCTACTAGATTGATTCCGGGTCTGGCTTGACTCAACTATGAGGAGCGGCTGAAGGAGATAGAGCTTTATACACTAGAAAGGAGGCGGTTATGAGGAGATATGATGAAGATGTTTAAGATTATGAAAGGTATGGACAACATATGTGCAGATGAATTATTCAGCAGAGGAGACAGTGATAGGACCAGCAGCCTTAGCCTGAGAATAAAGAAGAGGAGAGTTAAGGCAGGGGACTTTCACTCAGAGGGTAGTTAATGCATGGATTGGTCTCTCTGGAAAGGTAGTGGCAGCAGAAAGAGTAGAAATGTTTAAAATGGAATTAGATAAGTACCTGGAAGCATTGGAGATGGAGGATGTTGGCAGGACTTTTAGGTAGCTTGAGCATTGATGGGTGATTGTGTGCATGTGTACGGAGTTCTGTTGATGGGGGTCTCGTCAAGCGGTGTTGTGTGGTTGATGTTGCATGTTTTTACCCAAAACCATGCCCCCTCCCCTGGGAAAAAAAATCTATACTAATAAAAGGTAGTGTGTGTGTGTGTGTGTGTATGTGTGTGTGTGTGTCCTCCATAACTCCAAAGCCATAAAACCTTGCAGCCTGAAACTTTGCATGCATACGAAGAAAACTCCAATGAAGTGCAAAAATGAAAATAGGGTGTTTGGGTTAATTAAAACACCCCTTTGGAAGATAATAAACCCATTATTTAATTATATATATTAATCAGAAGATCCTCGGCCACCTTGCCCTCTGGGTCTTAAGGCGTTTCCTGGGTAACCTCGCTGGGGTCTGAAGCCGCCATGTTTTTCGGCCTGCTCCACCATGCCTTGACTTGGTCGCAACAGGCCGCAACGATTTCTTTATGATAAAGTTGTTGTTTTCACTTTTCTCACTCATATTGAATGCCTGTTCATCATAGCTAAGAATTGTTGTGTACATTGCTTTTGTAAGTACATATCGTTTTCAAATTAGGAGCTTGCAGCGATTTCATGCATTACGAGACGATTTTCCACGATGTACTCTCACGGACTAATTAAAGTATATCATCGAAATATTATTTCAGTTTTTACGATCGGATATTGTGCAGACGAAATAAGTGTCAAAATATGTTGTGAAATCTGATAATTTAAAGAAATAACGAATCTTATAACTGAGCCGATATCAGTATTTACTTTAAGCAAGCAGGGCTATGTTCCCTCCTCCATACATACACAAGAAAAAGTGAAATTTCCAAAGCATTAAACATAACTTTTTCTACTGTTTGGAGAATTATATTGAATGAACAAAAAATTTTGGAACGTAACAAAATTAACGAGCTTTATTAAGCTGTATGATTTAATGCATTCACCGCAAATGCCTGGTGTTGACTTAATGGTTCAGGTTGTGGGCTTGGAATCCTCGGATCCTGAGTTCAAATTCCATTCAGCTGTTTAATTAAAACCAAGTGGGTTTGACTCTGCCTGTCATCCTTCTGAGGTCGGCAAAATGAGTGCCAGCTTGCTGGTATCCTGTGTCGGAGTGGTGACCTGTTCAGGATTGTGCCCAATAGCCAAGGAGACTGCTTCGGCAGCACCAACGCTCTTCACAGAGTATGGTCCAAATGGATGGATGGATTCAATGCAAGACCTCACGACCTGTGCCGCAGAAGGACTGCCTATTCATAGCGTCTGCCAGATCTATGTCTATATTTTCGGATGTTTTGCGATGTGCTCCTCAGGGAATCAAAGCAAATCTGGTGAAAAAAAATGGATGTCATAAAATAAAGTTATAACGTTTGCGTGGACTCTGAACCGATGCACCATGTCACGTGCAAGACGAGCAGGCAAAATGGCGGATTTTCTGCAATGTTTATTTCAGGGAACCAGCTTCATTGAGCTGTATGATTTAATGCATCACTGCGAGACCTCATAACCTGTCCCCCAGAGGGACTGCCTATCCATAGCATCTGCCAGATCTACGTCTATTTTTCAGATGTTTCGCGAGATGCTCACAGGGAATCGAAGCAAATCTGGTCCAACAATGGACGTTTTAAAATAAAGTTATAACGTTTGCGCGGACCTCGAACCGATGCACCACGTGACACGTGCACAGACAAGCAGGCAAAATGTCACATTTTCTGCAATGTTTATTTCACGGGCAATTGAACTTTGCGAAGTCTCCAGTGTTGTTCTGTATTCAGCTGCAACTCTTTTGTGGATGAAGTCATTTTATTTCATGAATTCATTTTATTTCATTAACTGCTGCGTGCGTGGTGAAGATGGGCTTCAAAGTTAAAGGGATCCTTTATGGTATGCAGCGACAGCCTGGCCAACCATTCCTTGTCGAACATTTAATTGGAGTGCTTGCATGAGTGCTTGAGCCACTTGCCGAGCACACATTGTCGACAGCGGTAGCGCGCTATGTCTTTCTTGACGAAGATCGTTATTTTCTGCGGACGCTTTTGCCGCACCACGTCATTCAGAGCGAGTGGTTCGTGCTCCGTCACCCTGAGCGAGTGGTTCATGCTCCGTCACCCTGAGCGAGTGGTTCATGCTCCATCACCCTGAGAGTGATTCATGCTCCGTCACCCTGAGCGAGTGGTTCATGCCCGTCACCTCTGAGCGAGTGGTTCATGCTCCGTCACCCTGAGAGTGATTCATGCTCTGTCACCCTGAGCGAGTGGTTCGTGCTCCATCACCCTGAGCGAGTGGTTTGTGCCCCGTCAGCCTGAGCGAGTGGTTCTTGTCCATCACCCTGAGCGAGTAGTTCGTGCTCCGTCATCCTGAACGAGTGGTTCGTGCTCCGTCATCTGAGCGAGTGGTTCGTGCTCCGTCACCCTGAGCGAGTGGTTCGTGCTCCGTCACCCTGAGCAGTGGTTTGTGCTCAGTCACCCTGAGCGGTGGTTTGTGCTCTGTCACCCTGAGCGGTGGTTTGTGCTCCGTCACCCTGAGCGAGTGGTTCGTGCTCCGTCACCCTGAGGGAGTGTTTCGTACTCCGTCACCCTGAGCGAGTGTTTCGTACTCCGTCACCCTGAGCGAGTGGTTCGTGCCCATCACCTGAGCGAGTGGTTCCTGTTCCGTCACCCTGAGCGAGTTGTTGTGAAATATCACCTGATTTCCAAGCCGTTTCCTGTATTAATGTGTTTTCTAAATTACTGAGCCAAATTTTTTTTCCACCCGTCACACGCAGCTGTTTAAAAAAAATAATGTTTGTGAACATATCCCTGAAAGGTCAATATAAATGGAACGTTGTTTTTCGGGGAAAGCTACTCAAGGTTTCTGGGTTGGAAACAGTCAGTACTGTAGTCGGTAATGACATTGACTTCAACCTGCAGATTCCCGAAAAATTGCCGATATCGGCCAAGCACGTGTTTTTGTGTGTGTGTGTGTGTGTGTGTGTGTGTGAAAGTTCACCAAGCTGGAGAATTCCATGCTCTTGATATTTAAGTTCCACTAATGCTGTTATTGTATTCCACGTGGCAGTGAATGAGCAATATTTTCTGGAGTTCAAAGACACTCCAGGTATGTTTTCCGTGGGGACTTCAATCTGTGTAAAACAAAGAAGGATGGCCAAATGGTGAGAATAACTTCATAAGAAAAAGATATAGAGTATATTATGAGCTCCGGATGTTCCAACAGGTGCAACATCTCAGCAGTACTTGAGGCATCTCTCAGCTTATGAAGGAGGGGGCACAAGCTGGCGTAGACTGGGAATATCCGGGCATGGCAATGGCTTTGCCTTACAACAAACTCAGGTACGCTCTTCAATGCGTGTACGTGGTGATGTTGAGATCAGAGATCTTTTAAAGAATCTGCTCAAAGTTCCCTGGGTCATCATGTTCAGAAAGATGTGAAACTGCTCAGGAGAAATTTGAAGTAGACACAGACAACACAATTTAGAGAGGCAGAGGCAAGTGTAGAGACACCAAGGGGGTTAGCATGGGATTATATTATTACGTGGAAGCACGGGAGTCGATAGCTAGATTGTGATAAGAGCAGCATGGACCAGATAAACACATCGCCTAGATTCCTCCCTGCATTAGCTAAATGTGTGGATGTAAAAATGTGTAATATACTTTTCTTCATGGACACGCCACGTGGGTTGGATGGCGAGAACCAGATGCTGCGCACACCGGTGGACAGCAACCACAGGACCTGCCGCTTAGGAGGCAGGCCCAAAGTTTTGGATGGTCGGACTGATGTGGAACACAGTACGAGTGTGATCTGCATTGTGAAGGAGAGCGGACGCACCAACTCTGGCTTCTGGGGATCATCGCTGTAGTGTTGGATCTGTGCCATCTTCCATCACCTTCTTCGCCCCTCGCCTTTGTTGCCCCTCACCTTTGTCACCCCTTGCCTTTGTCACCCTTTGCCTTTGTCACCTCTCGCCTTTGTTGCCCCTCACCTTCGCCACCCCTCTCATTCACGTGGTGAGTTTTGTTCAGACCGCTGCCATTGGATCCCACCCAGCTTGTGCTTAAATTGTCAGTCAGTTCGGGTCAGATTAGATCTGTGACTTGCTACAGGTACCATGTAAACCTGTACGAACCTGTTTCATGGTCGGGTTGTTGGCGACTAAAACATCTCTCCCACCAAGTTTCTTGGTGAGGAGGGTGTATGGATATGGACACCCAACAGGATGAAAAACAAAACCTGTCAAAGAATGGAGGAGCTCCTTGTGAGCCAACGGCCATCCATATCTAGTGCCCAACTGTGTCTGTGGACATCCTCCTGCAGTTGGGTTACTTTTTATTAGGAGGTTGGTGGCAGGATTTGCACTCCAGCCACCGTAAAACCCTTCATTCCGCAAAACATTCCAAAGCATAAAAAAAATCTGAAACCCCCTCCGTGAGAGTACCTCATGTGTAGCTGCTCTTCACAGAGCAGCTCACCGATGACGAGATTGGGCAAAGCTTTTGGGATCCCCAACTTTGATGAGAGGAGAGAAACCATGGGTTAACCTTCCCGGGTCAGATTGCGGTAGTGTGTGCGGGGTGGTGCTGAGGTGTCGTCCACCAGAAGGCGGTCCCTTCATGTGGGTGCCTAGATGCCATATCCCTAAGAGAGGATGATCACCTGCCTCTGTTATTATCTGAGCTCAAGCATTTGTTCTTCGGTATTGCAGCACTTTATGATGTTCGGAGACAGGATTGTGGCGAGATCATCACGGGTGGTTACACCTCATATTGGTCTGGTCACTCTGATGGTTATCATGCCAAGGAGTTGCTGTAGCTGTGTCCAATAAGCTGACTCAATGATAATTGAGGTAACACTGGTCAATGAGCGTATTATGAGACAGGATTGGTCACTCCTTGGGTGTCATTTCCCTGGTCTCTGTTTATGCTCCGACTGAGGCGAGTGATCTCACCGTGAAGGACGCGTTCTATGCCACGCTCGAGTCTGTGGTTGATCAGTGCCCGGGCGAGATACTCTTCTGGTCTTGGGGATTTCATTGCATCAATTGGAACTGATAGGGATGGTTATGGGACATGTGTTGGTCCCCTTGGGTCTGGAACTGTGAACCAGAATCGCACAAATAAGTCATGTGGCTTCGGGTGGCTGGTTCCTGGTTTCAGCACCCACAGGTCATCACTGGACTTCGTATTCCAATGCTGGTGGTGTGGCAAAGGAGAATGACCATATGCTCGTTGATGGTCGCGGAGGATGATCCAGGACTGCAGGGTCTACCGAGTGCTGTTCCTCAATACAGACCACAGGCTTGTTGCAGAAACTCTGAAGTTGTCGCTTAAATCCAGGAGAATGGTACCATCCAGCCGAGGCTGGTGTTGGCAAGCTCAAGGATAAGAGGGTAGCTGAGGAGTTTGTGAACAGGCTGAGTGAGATTTGGGGGGGGGTCTGTGTGCTTTTGGGATCCTGAAGAGTTGTGGAGTGCCTTCAAAACCACCATCCTTATGTTGCTAGTAGATGTCTTGGAACTCACCATAAGGCGAAGAAGAATTTTGTCTCTCAAGGGACACTGGATACCATTGACCAGAGTCGCAGACCAGACTGAATGGCAGAGCTGAGCTATTCTGGGAGCTGAGGCATAAAACTGTATGTGCACTAAGGTTGGACAAAGAGGTCTATGTGCGAGGAATCTGGGAAGGTGTAGAGCAGTGTTTCTCTACCTTTTTTGTCCCACGCCCACTTTGATTTTCAAAAAATCGTACGCCACCTGATTGGAGACACTACAGTATATACTACATATAAGGAATTCCCCTTGACATAGCGAGTCATAGTGACGTAACAGCGTTGAATTGATCAAGGCACGCTTCCCCGGATTGGCTAACAAGGGCGCGGTGAAGCAGTTTTTAGTTATGACGCTATGAGGCATCAGTTGCAGCTTAAACTTTTGAAAATTTGAAAGTGCAAAGCTATGAAAGCGATCATATATCGATTCATTAATTCTCAATCCTCATGCCCCACCAAAATATGCCACGCCCCACCTTGAGAAACACTGCTGTAGGGCGTCACCTGTGGTCAAGTGATTCTCATCCTGTTTCAGCGCAATTCAGCTTTGCATTCTCCAAGCCCGTCCCTCAGTGTATTGCAGTTAGAGGGAAGGTGTGGCTCTTGACAGATGAGTCCGAAGTGAAGGCCCGCTGGGCCGATTACTTTGAACGGCTGTACAGGCTGATCCACAGTTGTCGAGTTGGATTCAGGGTGTTAAAATCCTATTGTTGACCCTCCATCAACTATGGTCCACCTTCGTCTTGTGAAACACTATATGGCCACTTGTGACACAGACTGCAGTGAACCGTTGAAATGGGGTAAAGCTCCTGGGATCTGTGGCATCCATGCTGAACTTCTCGATGCTGGTGAAAGGCTGTACTTGTGTCGTTGCATGCAGTTCTGTGTCTGCTTGGAACGCAGGCATCATCCCAACTGACTGGAAGAGGGGCCTTGTTGTCTTTCTCTGGAAAAGGAAGGGCGATCGCCAGGACTGCAACAACGACCGAGGGGTGACGCTGCTTCAGTGTCGGCAAGGTCTTTGCTCGGATAATTATTGATAGGGTTCACCACCATCTGCTTGAGCACCAGCGCCCAGAGCGGTGAGGTTTTACACCAAAGAGGTCAACGATTGATCATATCCTTGCTCTTTGGGTACTCACCGAACGCAGATGAGAATTTCGGCAGGGGCTGTTTGTAACCTATGTGAATCTCTACAAAGCGTTCAAGTCAGTGAATCGGGATGCCCTTGGAGGATTCTTGTCTTCGTGGGATGCCACCAATACTGATTAATCTGATGTCGGAACTATATCTGGTACTGAGAGTGCTGTGTGCTGTGAGATGTGGTGCTACTGTGAAGTGCTGTGAGATCTCCGACTTATTTCTTGTTGTTACTGGAGTTCGTCAGGGGTGTGTACTGGCCCCTACACTTTTCAGTGCTTGTATGGACTGGATTCTGGAGCGGGTGTCAGAGAGATCAAGCTACAGTGCATCATTTGTGGCAGTTGGAGCCCCGGGAGTACCGCAGAAAGTGGATGCAGTGACACGCTGCTCTGACGCATATCCCATACCTGACTGACCTGATCATTTATGTATCAAGAGAGGTGGTGTTGACATTATACAGGAATTGAATGAGACCACATCCAGAATATTGTGTGTAGTTTTGGTCACCACAACTCAGGAAGGACATAGATGCCACAGTTGGGGTTCAGCACAGGGCTACTAGATTGATTCCGGGTCTGGCTTGACTCAACTATGAGGGAGCGCTGAAGGAGATAGAGCTTTATACACTAGAGAGGAGGCGGTTATGAGGAGATATGATGAAGATGTTTAAGATTATGAAAGGTATGGACAACATATGTGCAGATGAATTATTCAGCAGAGGAGACAGTGATAGGACAGCAGCCTTAGCCTGAGAATAAAGAAGGGAGAGTTAAGGCAGGGGACTTTCACTCAGAGGGTAGTTAATGCATGGATTGGTCTCTCTGGAAAGGTAGTGGAGCAGAAAGAGTAGAAATGTTTAAAATGGAATTAAGATAAGTACCTGGAAGCATTGGAGATGGAGGATGTTGGCAGGACTTTTAGGTAGCTTGAGCATTGATGGGTGATTGTGTGCATGTGTACGGAGTTCTGTTGATGGGGGTCTCGTCAAGCGGTGTTGTGTGGTTGATGTTGCATGTTTTTACCCAAACCATGCCCCCTCCCCTGGGAAAAAAAATCTATACTAATAAAAGGTAGTGTGGTGTGTGTGTGTGTGTATGTGTTGTGTGTGTGTCCTCCATAACTCCAAAGCCATAAAACCTTGCAGCCTGAAACTTTGCATGCATACGAAGAAAACTCCAATGAAGTGCAAAAAATGAAATAGGGTGTTTGGGTTAATTAAACACCCCTTTGGAAGATAATAAACCCATTATTTAATTATATTATATATATATATATATATAATTATCAGAAGATCCTCGGCCACCTTGCCCTCTGGGTCTTAAGGCGTTTCCTGGGTAACCTCGCTGGGGTCTGAAGCCGCCATGTTTTTCGGCCTGCTCCACATGCCTTGACTTGGTCGCAACAGGCCGCAACGATTTCTTTTATGATAAAGTTGTTGTTTTCACTTTTCTCACTCATATTGAATGCCTGTTCATCATAGCTAAGAATTGTTGTGTACATTGCTTTTGTAAGTACATATCGTTTTCAAATTAGGAGCTTGCAGCGATTTCATGCATTACGAGACGATTTTCCACGATGTACTCTCACGGACTAATTAAAGTAATCATCGAAATATTATTTCAGTTTTTACGATCGATATTGTGCAGACGAAATAAGTGTCAAAATATGTTGTGAAATCTGATAATTTAAAGAAATAACGAATCTTATAACTGAGCCGATATCAGTATTTACTTTAAGCAAGCAGGGCTATGTTCCCTCCTCCATACATACACAAGAAAAGTGAAATTTCCAAAGCATTAAACATAACTTTTTCTACTGTTTGGAGAATTATATTGAATGAACAAAAATTTTGGAACGTAACAAAATTAACGAGCTTTATTAAGCTGTATGATTAATGCATTCACCGCAAATGCCTGGTGTTGACTTAATGGTTCAGGTTTGGGCTTGGGATCCTTGGATCCTGAGTTCAAATTCCATTCAGCTGTTTAATTAAAACCAAGTGGGTTTGACTCTGCTGTCATCCTTCTGAGGTCGGCAAAATGAGTGCCAGCTTGCTGGTATCCTGTGTCGGAGTGGTGACCTGTTCAGGATTGTGCCCAATAGCCAAGGAGACTGCTTCGGCAGCACCAACGCTCTTCACAGAGTATGGTCCAAATGGATGATGGATTCAATGCAAGACCTCACGACCTGTGCCGCAGAAGGACTGCCTATTCATAGCGTCTGCCAGATCTATGTCTATATTTTCGGATGTTTGCGATGTGCTCCTCAGGGAATCAAAGCAAATCTGGTGAAAAAAATGGATGTCATAAAATAAAGTTATAACGTTTGCGTGGACTCTTGAACCGATGCACCATGTCACACGTGGACAGACGAGCAGGCAAAATGGCGGATTTTCTGCAATGTTTATTTCAGGGAACCAGCTTCATTGAGCTGTATGATTTAATGCATGCACTGCGAGACCTCATAACCTGTCCCCCAGAGGGACTGCCTATCCATAGCATCTGCCAGATCTACGTCTATATTTTCAGATGTTTCGCGAGATGCTCTACAGGGAATCGAAGCAAATCTGGTCCAACAATGGACGTTTAAAATAAAGTTATAACGTTTGCGCGGACCTCGAACCGATGCACCACGTGACACGTGCACAGACAAGCAGGCAAAATGTCACATTTTCTGCAATGTTTATTTCACGGGCAATTGAACTTTGCGAAGTCTCCAGTGTTGTTTCTGTATTCAGCTGCAACCTTTTGTGGATGAAGTCATTTTATTTCATGAATTCATTTTATTTCATTAACTGCTGCGTGCGTGGTGAAGATGGGCTTCAAAGTTAAAGGATCCTTTATGGTATGCAGCGACAGCCTGGCCAACCATTCCTTGTCGAACATTTAATTGGAGTGCTTGCATGAGTGCTTTGAGCCACTTGCCGAGCCACATTGTCGACAGCGGTAGCGCGCTATGTCTTTCTGAGCGAATCGTTCATTTTCTGCGGACGCTTTTGCCGCACCACGTCATTCAGAGCGAGTGGTTCGTGCTCCGTCACCCTGAGCGAGTGGTTCATGCTCCGTCACCCTGAGCGAGTGGTTCATGCTCCATCACCCTGAGAGTGATTCATGCTCCGTCACCCTGAGCGAGTGGTTCATGCCCCGTCACCCTGAGCGAGTGGTTCATGCTCCGTCACCCTGAGAGTGATTCATGCTCTGTCACCTGAGCGAGTGGTTCGTGCTCCATCACCCTGAGCGAGTGGTTTGTGCCCCGTCAGCCTGAGCGAGTGGTTCTTGCTCATCACCCTGAGCGAGTAGTTCGTGCTCGTCATCCTGAACGAGTGGTTCGTGCTCCGTCATCCGAGCGAGTGGTTCGTGCTCCGTCACCCTGAGCGAGTGTTCGTGCTCCGTCACCCTGAGCAGTGGTTGTGCTCAGTCACCCTGAGCGGTGGTTTGTGCTCTGTCACCCTGAGCGGTGGTTTGTGCTCCGTCACCCTGAGCGAGTGGTTCGTGCTCCGTCACCCTGAGGAGTGTTCGTATCCGTCACCCTGAGCGAGTGTTTCGTACTCCGTCACCCTGAGCGAGTGGTTCGTGCTCCATCACCCTGAGCGAGTGGTTCCTGTTCCGTCACCCTGAGCGAGTTGTTGTGAAATATCACCTGATTTCCAAGCCGTTTCCTGTATTAAGTGTTTTCTAATTACTGAGCCAAATTTTTTTCCACCCGTCACACGCAGCTGTTTAAAAAAAATAATGTTTGTGAACATATCCCTGAAAGGTCAATATAAATGGAACGTTGTTTTTCGGGGAAAGCTACTCAAGTTTCTGGGTTGGAAACAGTCAGTACTGTAGTCGGTAATGACATTGACTTCAACCTGCAGATTCCCGAAAAATTGCGATATCGGCCAAGCACGTGTTTTTGTGTGTGTGTGTGTGTGTGTGTGTGTGGTGTGTGTTGTTGTTCATAAAGCATATCTCTCTTCTCTCTCTCTCTCTCTCTCTCTCTCTCTCTCTCTCTCTCTCTCTCTCTTCTCTCTCTCTCTCTCTCTCTCTCTCTCTCTCTCTCTCTCTCTCTCTCTCTCTCTCTCTATATATATATATATATCGACATATCCAGACAGTGGTTATGTCTGGATGTGTCCTGGCAGTGTTTATGTCCGGACGGGAGTTTGTCTCGGACGTGTCCGAGCAATGTTTGTCTCTGGCCAGCTTGGCTCCAGACGCATCCTGGCAGTATTTACGTTTGTCTC
Organism: Eptatretus atami; assembly: GCA_035128595.1. Taxonomy (NCBI): domain Eukaryota; kingdom Metazoa; phylum Chordata; class Myxini; order Myxiniformes; family Myxinidae; genus Eptatretus; species Eptatretus atami. The sequence continues at coordinate 88,407,195 of CM068960.1, forward strand.
CAGACTTGTCCGGACAGGAGTTTTATTTGTCTCCAGACGGGAGTTTATCTCCATGCCGTGTTTATAGTACGAGCAGTAGAAAATGGATTTCAGACATTATTTGTTTTCATCTTCACTGTTATTCTATGAGAATCATTTTGATGAGACAGTATGAAACGTAATTAATGCTCCATCACATGTCTGCCATCCCTTCCCCCACCCCTCCTCACTTCCCCCTCCCTCCTCTCTCCTTTCCCTCCACCTCTTCGCTCTCCCCGCTCTCTCTTCCCCACCCCTCTCTCCCTCTTCTCCTCCCCACTTTAGTTTTACCGCAGCGAAGCGACGGGTGGTATTTGCTAGTCTAAAATAAAAATTAAAAAAAATCTTTTAAAATTACAAAAACTACAAAAGCTACAAAATACACTTATTAAAACAAAAAAAATATTTTGCATTTTCTTATGATCTGGTGTTGATAAATTGGTGTGTTGTTGTGCGCAGATCATGATGGCTGAATGGCCTCCACCTGTGTCTAATTTCCTTGTGTTTCCTGGCTGTGACTAAGTGATTATACATATCCTGTATGTCATTTCATTGCTTTCTCTCATCCTTGCAAATACTTGCATTTTTAACCTCCGCCATCGAGATGGACGGAGGTTACTGTTTTCACCCCTGTCTGTTTGTTTGTTACTTACGAAATCTTTAGATTTCGTAAGTATATTGATGACTTCCGTTTCTGTTTGTTGTTTGTGTGTTGTTACTTACGAAATGTAAGTATATTGATGACCCGTTTTGTTGTTTGTTTGTAGGCACAATAACTCGAGAACGGAAGGAGCTACCAATATCAAATTACACACGTGATTCAGGAGGGTGATGGCTAGTGCTGATTAGATTTTGGTCAAAATTGGTCAAAGGTCAAGGTCACAGTGAGGTCAAATATTCGATTTTTGATGGTTTGGTACAGATAACTCGAGAACGGAAGAAGCTACCAATGTCAAATTACACCACGTGATTCAGGAGGGTGATGGCTAGCGCTGATTAGATTTTGGTCAAAATCGTCAAAGGTCAAGGTCACAGTGAGGTCAAACATAATTCCGTAAATTAACATGGAGAAATGTGAGTATTTTTGCTTCGCTCGACGTTACGAGTTCGTTTTAACTTCGATTTTAATTTTGTCTTCGGTTTTTGCGATCGCTTCGGATGCTTAAAACTCGGTTGTCGAAATTCTGGTAAAAATGATGTTTTGGAGACGTTTTAAGATTGTATAAAAAAATATTTCACTCGAAGCGTCAAGGGTCGTCCCATGATGCAGTGGCGCTCGAGCAGACGTCACGGGTCGTCCATGATGCAGTGCGCTCGAGCAGACGCGTCGTTGAGTCACGTTAAGGTATAATTGCGTGGAGAAATGGAGATTTTTTGCTTCGGTCGACGTTACGATTTTTGATGGTTTGATACAGGATCATCGTAGAAACTTCTGGTTTGCGTCGCTACCTCTCTAGAGACAGCTTTTATTAGACAAGGTCAGAGGTCAAGTTGACGATTTCAATAAGTACCAGTCTATGACTGCTTGTTTGTTTGTTTGTGAACAGTATTACGGAAAAACTCCTCGACGGATTTCGACGAACTTGGTGGGGGATTAGGTATGGTCCAAGGATCATGCCGTTCGGTTTTGGACTTGGTCCAAAGTCCAATAGGCCGCTATGGCGGCCATTTTGAAAAATATTTGAATTTTTGTTTTTGCATTTCTACATGTGTTAAGTGATTTCCAACCCCCCCCCCCTCTAAAAAAAATTGTTAGAGAAAAAAAAACAAAATTTTGCAACTTTTTTTTCAACAAAATTTCAATTTTTTTTTTTTTTTGCATTTCTACATGTTATAAGTGATTTCCAACAAAAAACATGCCAAAATTATAATTACGGCTGATTTTGGAACTTCAGGTGGATATACCCACGTAAAATCAATTTCTGTCTCAAGGAATCTAGTTATGACGAATGAATTGAGTATGTAAAAGGGAAAGTTGCAAACTATAACTCTGTGAGCACTGTTGACGTCAAATTGAATGAATAGGATATCAGGTTCACTTTAGTGACCTAGCAGTATTGGCGGCGGAGGTTTTGCACTCTACCGAGTGCTCCCCTCTAGTTATTACTGTCACGAAAAGCATTTCCTCAAGAAACTGTGTCCTGACTTATTTACCTCCGCCACTGATGGTAGAAGGAGGTTTTCAGCCCTGTCTCTGTTTGTTTGTTTATGTGCAGGATAGCTCAAAAAGTTGTGAATGGATTCAGATGAAATTTGAGGGCAGTTTGTGTGACAAGGCCGAACTGATCACATTTTGCTGAAGATCCCAATCCGGATCTGGCTACGAGGAATTTTTAAATGATTCTCCATCATTGAGAGATTGTGCCAAAAACGATATATAGCATGACATTTCAAAAAGTAATTGGTTTGATATGTTCTCGTGGATCAAGCAATGCATGGCGGAGGTATGCGCTCTACCGAGTGCCTTCTAGTTACCTCCGCCACCGAAGGTGAAGGAGGTTATGTTTTCACCCCTTTCTGTCTGTATGTTTGTTTGTTAATTGCCGGAATCCTTCGGATTTCGGCAATTATGTTGGTCGGTTGTGTGTGTCATTCTGTGTGTCTGTCTGTCTGTCTGTCTGTTTGTTTTGTGTGTTTGTTTACCCTGTAGCAGCCACACCATTTCAGCGATTATGACCAAACTGGGTACAGACGTCGGCCATGGTCCAACTTAGACACTTGTCGTTTTTGGTGAATCTAGATCAAAGGTCAAGGTCAAGGCCACCGAAAAACCGAAATTCTTATTTTCGCAATAACGTCCGCTAAAATGGTCGTATCAACTTCAAACCAAATCCAAAATGTGCATCTTCCAATTCTGTATCCAACCATATGTCTCATTGGGGTGTCACACCAACACCCTTCTTAGCGGTCGGGGGTCGAATGTCAGGGGGTCAGGTCAAAACTTTCAAATTGTGATAAAAACACCATTTCAAGTCCGATTGACTTCCAAGTTATGATCATGACCAAACTAAGTGCTATAACTCTTTAAACAGTAGCACTATCGACTTATAAGAACCAATTGATTTCCAGCTTTTTGTTTTTT
>CM068960.1:88410319-88421051 GCA_035128595.1 Eptatretus atami
CAGAGATCATGGAGATATGACAAAGTTATTCCGGCAATTCCTTCCTCAACGAGCAATTTCATTTGTTTGTCTATGTGTGCAGGATATCTCAAAAAGTTATGGATTGATCCGGATGAAATTCTGTGGACAGGTTCGGTGTGTGACAAGGACGAAATTATTAGATTTTGGTGAAGATCCGGATCCGGATCTGGCTACAAGAAGTTTTTTAAGTGATTCTTCACTATTGAGAGAGAGGGCCAACAACAATATATAGCACGATATCTCAAAAAGTTGTGGACAGATTAAGACGAAACTTGGTGGACATGTTGGGTGTGTGGTAAGGACAAATTGCTTCGATTTTGGTGAAGATCTGAATCTGGACCTGGATACGAGGATTATTTAATTTTTCAAGTGATTCTTCACCATTGAGACGGAGGGCCAAAAACGATATAGTATTGTACAGCATGATATTTCAAAAATGTATTGGGCCCGATATGTTCTCGTGGATCAGGCATTATGTGGCGGAGGTTTGCGTTTGACCGAGTGTCCTTCTCGTTCTGTCTGTTTTGATGGTGGCATAAGACTGCTGATTTGTTTTCTCACTTTGATCTCAGATGCGGTTATGCAATGTTGGTTCCATGCAGTGCCCCTTGCTGCTACTACACCATAATAGTAGACATTATAGTTGCCTCATCTCCACAGGTGAACATATACAAGACAAGGCAGTATCATTTGAGGTCATGGGCGTCGATTGCTTTTGAAAAGTGGGGGGGACATTGTATGTCCAGACCACGAAGCCCACTTCGTGCCGGCGTGGACACAGCAAGTCTACCCTTGCAAATTCTTGATTTATACGCTCGTTGACATGCTGCTTCTGATCACACAAATCCTTAATAAATCTGACCATCCATCCACCATCTTTTTATCAAATGTAAGCAGACGGAGCGAAATTAATTAAACATTAATCATACACATTTCAAAGTTTCAAGTGTCAACAAAGAAATACATATATATTTCTTTGATGACACTTGAAACTTTGAAATGTGTATCTTAATTAAATTATATATATATATATATATATATATATATATATATATATATATATGTATTTCTTTGATGACACTTGAAACTTTGAAATGTGTGTGATTAATTAAATTATATATATATATATATATATATATATATATTTGTTTGCGAATTCGCGCCCGCCGGCGTGCGATCGGCCACGTGACTCGAATGGCGACCGCCTCGCCCACCGGACGGACAATTCAGTCGTGACCCTCCCGACTAACGCCGGGATCTAGTCACGGGTGGACCTTTCGGCCTCACCACAACCCAGTCCGCATTCTACCCGCGCGGAATAGGGTGAATCGCCAAAAAGTCGATATACCTAAATACCCGCACGGGTAACCTACCGAGGGGTTGTACCTCGCCACAGGCCGACTCCGGACACGACCCGCAAGCAGTCCGTTCCGTGCTACAGAGATAACCGAGCGGTGTTATCGTCGGCTTGACGGTTCAGATTAATTATCGGGCGTATCCCGCCCACTCAACCCTTTACGTGAAGCAAGATGGAGACCCACAAAGGGAAGGACGCAGCGAAACGGGGAAACAATTCAACACAAGCACTTTATTTACACACACACAGATAGCACACATAAGCATGTATTTACAGTCAGAATGCACAAAAGCAAAGAAAGAGTTAAAACCGACCAACGCGAACACCCGGCAACACTTATACAGTTTTACTTTACGGACATGGCGCCACACACCACACGTTCACACAAAACCCCAAAAGAAAATGGAAGTCGCGACTTCCCTCGTGTGTCGAGCTCGATCTCCGCAGTCCACACGACGCGAGATCCTCTGCAGTCCACACGACGCGAGATCCTCCGCAGTCCACACGACGCGAGATCCTCTGCAGTCCTTTCGTACTCCGTCGCCTTTACCGTCCCTTCTCGAGCGCCCGAAATCCTTCTCCACACAGACGCGAGATCCTTTCACTCCATCGCCTTCGCCGTCCTTTTATCGCCGGGGCGAAATCCTTCTTCCCAGACGCGAGATCCTTCTCACACAGACGCGAGATCCTTTCACTCCGTCGCCTTCGCCGTCCTTTTTATCGCGCGCGCTTCTCCTTACTTCCGTCGCCTTTTATCGCCCGGGCCCCGCCCTCCCCCCCCCCGTTTTCGGCTCCACCCTCTTTCCAGAACATGCTGGAACTTCCAGAAGGGGCGTGGTCCTCGTCCAATCGGTGCATTCGTTCGGGGGAGAGAGGGACGGGGCCGGGGCCGCCTGCTTCCTTTGAAGGCCAGGCCTCTGGCAACCGTGTGCCGAGTCGGAACGCCGTGGTTGTTGCAGTGGTGGCGTGGTTGGCGTTGTTGTAATGGCGACGTGGTTGGCGTTGTTGTATGTGGTGGCGTGGTTGGCGTTGTTGTAATGGTTGGTTCGAAATAATGAAAGAACAGAAAAACGACTAACTCAAAGTGTCGCAGCCCGAATGAATCACATTAATTCCTCTAAACAATGGGTTTGGGCTAACTATACATGTACTTAAAAAATATCTCACCTACGGACCTGAATGGTGATTGCGAATTTCCACAGCTGTAACACTACCCTTCCCTTTTTACAGACTCGTCCGAGTCGTCAAATTATCGTGTGCCATCCTGTGTAGTTCTCCCTAGTACGCCTTACCTTCGGATCCTGAGTGCGACAGTCATGGTATTCGTGTCCCCAAAATAAATAACTGAGGGCTGAGTAACTAACTAAACAAACTCACTCAACAGACGACTTAAATAAAATTGCCGGCGCTATGACAGACATGCCGGGGGCACTCGTATTTACAATACATCTTAACACCTTAACCTTATAATTTACACTAAACCATGGCCCAGGATCAATGGACTCTGCAGGAAAAAAGAAGAAGTCAACAGAGAACCGGCGCACTGGCCGCCATGCAGGCCCGTGTTGTAGCTGCCTACAGGACAGTTCCTGCAGCTTGCAAACTGTTGCTCGACGATCCTGCGCACATGGCAATGACAAGGGGGGGGGGGCAAAGCAAAACTGAACAGAACGGGGCTGGTGAACATGGCAGTGGGCATGGGCCAAAGCAAAGGCAGGCAGGCAAGGCATCAAGGCCGCTGTAGCAAACTCAGCCAGCAGATGAACTGGCCGGCACAGGCCCTGGAGTAAAAACACAGCAGACATCGGCCGGCACAGGCCTTGCAGTAACACAGCTGCTGACGATCCGGCCGGCACAGGCCTGCAGCAAAACAACAGCTGCCGATGAAGTTGGCCGGCACCTTGCCGTGCAGGTTGATGGAGGGAGTGCGGTGGTGCTGGCCACACAGAAGCGGGCTCGGACCTACCCTACGGTCTCCCTCCCACCTATCGCCTTTGCCTGTCACTGTCAATACCCACTCCTTAATTTGTAAAAACCCAATTTAGCCCCAACTAATTTTTTGGTTTGTTTTTATTTTCATCCCCTTCCCCACTATAAATCGTCCTTAACCCCTTTACTGTCCTTGTTCGGCTACCTATCGTCCCTAGCCTACTCCCAACCCTACGTTCCCTTCCCGGAGGGAATAAGGAGAGCTAGCGTCCTGTGTCGAGGCCCAACCAAGCCTCAAGATGGCTCCCCAGATCTCAGCGATCTTTAACCCAAAGTGGGTCAAGCGGCCCACAACGAGAGCGAAGGGATGGATGGTGCGGAGGGGTACACTTCCTAATCTACCCTATCCATTAACCTTTAAACTACCCGGGGCTTTCACAAAGCGCCTCTCGCTTAAGCTATCGGTTCTAACAACCAGATTCCCGTCGCCTGTGTTGTGTCACGCAAATTTCGGGCCTTGCCCTCGAATTTCCCTCGTGCCCTTGCACGGTTTCGTGGCTGGGACGTGTGGCTCCCTTTGGCAGGCACTACCCTCTGCCAGTTCCCCTACAATGGCACCCCCGGGCACTACACTGCCTCCGAGCCTACCAGCTCCTAAACACCGGGAGTGCCCCCGGCAACTCCCTGCAACGCACACGTGGCAGGCTGGCTTCCCGGGCCCCTTTCCGAGGGTCACCCGTGCCCACGACACTGCACCGCGGCTAAATGGCGCCCCGGGCCCCGCACCAAGCGGGCGACCCGTGCCCACTACGCTAACCCGGCCCCCATGGCCCTTGCCTACCGCGGCCGACTAGCCCGGTGCCCGGGGTACCCACTCAGCGATACTCACCTTTCGCAGCTACGCTCCAGCCCGTCAACAGGGCTCCTGCACCCCTCCAAACGGTTTTCAGCCGACATTCCACCAACAGCAAAACGACCTCCATTTTTCAATTTAACTTCCCCCCTAACTCACTCTACACTGACCCGGGGTCCTTGGCGGGAGTCACTCCTCCCCCAAATCACTCATCGCACCATGCATTCCACATTCGCTCCACTCACACAGACCCGCTGGCCTCACCCACTCAACATGTCACAACTCAACTCACACATCGCTGATCTCTGCCATCCTTCTAACTACCTCCCCTATCTAACTCGTGCTCCCACGTCGTCCCTTAAACTACAGCACGTTCCTTTTAACACTGCGTAGCTAAGCTACGTCCCTCTACACATCCACAGTCTGTCTCTGTCTCCAAATAATCTTTAAAATCCATTTCCCAACCTAAATCTGGCTAAATCCCTCTACCTCATCCATTCCACGGGCCCCATGAGGACTTACCCCTGCCCCATGAAGCCGGTCTAACTAAACTAACCCTTCCCCTAACTAGTGTCATCCTGTGCCCAGGTAAGGGGTCTTCCACCCTTTACCCAGGAATCCTGTTCACCCGAAAGCGAGGCCTGCTTTTGTTAATTTTGTTTCTTCAATTATGCGCAGCACCAGCCGCGGCAACTCACAGCTCGCGCACTTAGCACCTTCCCGTGACGTCATGCAGCCGCACGTGTACCTCGTCCTTTTTGGACGGTACCATCCGCAGGGATACCCCTCCTGCCGGATTCCAACCCCACGTGCAGCCATGCGTCACCCTGCGCACCCCAAAAGCAAACTTCGCACTCCGAGGGGCTCCCCACGCGAACACATGTGCTCTGCCCGTTGGAGCTTAACACAAGCTCGCGTGGAGACCCGCGGTCCAAATCCGTCTACCTGCCTAACCTTTGTCCGTCGCGGGATCGGCAAATCCACCGCTGGCGTTTCTGGACCGGGTTTCACTCCGCAAGCGAGCACGTGGGGGTCTCGTGCATTGCAGGCACGGACCTCACGCTCGCTGCTGGGTGAACCCGGCACGGTCCCCACAATAGCTACAGCGCTACCGCCTTTGTCCCTCTGTCGCCGTCATCTCCGTTCCACCCACGCACACCTGCGTGTTACGACGCACAGACCCCACTCAACACACTCACCCCAGGAGACGCGGCTGCATGCTCCCGCATGCCGACCGTCATCTCCCTCACATACAGCGACCTTACACACACTGTCTCTCTCACACGGACCCTCTCACTCACACCCAACCTTCCACTTGCACAGGGGTCTCACTCACACCATGCGTGCCGGAAAGCACGCATCTCCGCACACTCGCAAACACACACCCCTGCACAACACACTGGGGATTCGTGTCCCCAAAGGGTTCCCGGGGCCTCTATACCCCCAAGCTGCACGTGCACCTATCCACAGCACTCGTCCTTCAACTCCGCGTGCACGACCGAACCCACCTGGTCGTGATTCGCCTCAAGGGGCATACTCCTCCCCTCGTTCCTGGAGGCAGCCATCCCGTGCTCGCACCGGGTCTCCACACGCTCCGCGAGCTCACCCCATTATCCTCCACTACCTCTGTGTGTGGTGTGTTCTGTTCCTTTAACCCCGTCTTTATCATGCAGTCTCTCCTCTACTTTTTTGTTTCTCGCGTCTCTATACATTTATTAGTTTCTTTTTCTTCTGGAGTTTTTCCATCTCTCTGGACTTCAATTTTACTCTCTCCTTCAGTTCATTAATTTCAAACTCGTATAGTTTTTGTTTTCTCTCCACAGTTTCTCCTGCTCTTCATTTTCCAATCTCATCGTTTCTTTCAATTGGCTCATTTCCTCCCTGTGTTTCATTCGCTGTTCTCTCATTACCCTTCCTTGTTTCCTCTGCTGTCCTTCCTTCTCAGTTTCATGGTTGCTTCATTTGGTAATCTCCCTTTTGTGTTTCAGTTGCTGCCGTCTCATTACTCTTCCTTGTTTCTTCTCTGCCCTTCCTTCTCCAGTTTCGTGTTTTCTTCATTTGGTTCATCTCCATTTTGTGTTTCATTCGCTGTTCTTTGTCTACCTCTTCGCACTCCAGCCTTGCCTTTTCTTTCAATTGGTCAACCTCGGCTTCATGTTCCTTTTGTTTTCTATCCCATTGTTCCTCTCTTTCTTCCCTCTCCAATCTCGTTGTGTCCTTCAATCTCCTCATTTCTCCTTCCTGCTTCATTCGTTGTTCCTTCAACTTCTCCTCGTATTCCAACCTATTTTTTTCCTTTTGTCGTTCAGTTTCAAATTCATACTCTTTAGTTTTCTATTCCACTGTCTCTCTTGTTCCTCGTTCTGCAATCTCGTTATTTCTTCAACTGACTGGTTTCTTTCTCCTGTCTCATTCCTTGTTCTTTCAGTACTCTTTCTTGTTCCTCTTTTAACACTCTCAGTTCGTTTTGTAGTTCCGTCTCTTGTTTGGTATTTCTGTAACTCAGTTTTTCTCTCTAATCTTTTCTCATCTCCGCACACTCCGACCTTGCTTTGGCTTCTAACTGTTCTTCGGCTTCCCCTTGTGTTTGTCTATCCGTCTTCCCAGTTCCTCTGTCTCCGTTTTCACCTCCAGTCCCAGCTATCACCTCTCTTCGTCATGTCTTGAAGTCTTTTCTCACACTCCACTATTTTTTATTCCTTCGTGCACGTCTCCGTCACCCCAATTAATTTTTCCCTCTCGGTACCGTCACTTTTTCCGTCACCTCCACACTTCTCGCCCAACACATCTCCCGAATTATTTTTTCCTCACCCGCCTTCACCGCGGGCCTGACAACCGTTGCACCCCCTCCCAGCTCGTTCGCTCCCACACGTGGCGTCGCCATTACGCACTTCGCTGTTGTTGCCTTCATGCCCGCCTGCAGGCTTCGGCCCATTTGCTGCGTTTCACCCCGCATTTCTTTTATTTCTTCCTTCATTCCTTGCGCATTTGTTCCATATTCGTTTTCATTTCGTCTGTGTTTGTTTCCATTCTGAGTGCGTTCCCATCCATTTTGCTTCCATTTGTTGCATATTCGATTTCATTTCGTTTTTGTTTGTAGCCATCTGCTTGTTCACTCCATCTATTTTGCGTGCATTTCCATCCATTTTTTCGTTCATTTCTGCCAGCATGGCGAATAGCTGGGCCAATTAAGTGCACTTGGCTGAGCAGATTCGGCGAGGATCGGGGGTTTTGGCGGAGAGGGAGGGGAGGTGTTATACACCGCGGCGGCCGCCGCCACACCCCATTTTGGGCCCTGGATTCGTTTGGGGGGAAACTGTTCCTGCACACCAATGTCCTGCTCGGGGTCTACATCCTGGGCCATGGATCCTACATTACTATCACACATATACATTTCTATTACCCCGGCTCCCGCTCGCCTTGAGACGCCATCTAATTTCACGTAACGGGGTTAATTTAGCTCGCTCGTAATTTAGAAGGGAATCGGGGTCGCTCCTCACCCCTGGACCGATTCCCTGTGAATTAGCTTGGAGACAGGAGGGTTTGTTTCCCCGCTCTCTGACACCAGTGTTGCGATTCGCGCCGCGGCGTGCGATCGGCCCACGTGACTCGAATGGCGACCGCCTCGCCCACCGGACGGACAATTCAGTCGTGACCCCTCCGGACTAACGCCGGGATAGTCACGGGTGGACCTTTCGGCCTCACCACAACCCAGTCCGCATTCTACCCGCGCGGAATAGGGTGAATCGCCGAAAGTCGATATACCTAAATACCCGCACGGGTAACCTACCGAGGGGTTGTACCTCGCCACAGCCGACTCCGGACACGAACCGCAAGCAGTCCGTCCGTGCTACAGAGATAACCGAGCGGTGTTATCGTCGGCCTTGACGGTTCAGATTAATCTATCGGCGTATCCCGCCCACTCAAACCCTTTACGTGAAAGCAAGATGGAGACCCACAAGGGAAGGACGCAGCGAAACGGGAAACAATTCAACACAAGCACTTTATTTACACAACACACAGATAGCACACATAAAAGCATGTATTTACAGTCAAAATGCACAAAAGCAAAGAAAGAGTTAAAAACCGACCAACGCGAAAACCCGGCAACACTTATACAGTTTTACTTTACGGACATGGCGCCACACACACAACGTTCACACAAAACCCAAAAGAAAATGGAAGTCGCGACTTCCCTCGTGTGTCGAGTCGATCCTCCTTAGTCCACACACGCGAATCCTCTGCAGTCCAACGACGCAGATCCTCTGCAGTCCACACGACGCGAGATCCTCTGCAGTCCACACGACGCGAGATCCTCCGCAGTCCTTGAGTACTCCGTCGCCTTTACCGTCCCTTTTCGAGCGCCTGAAATCCTTCTCCACACAGACGCGAGATCCTTTCACTCCGTCGCCTTCGCCGTCCCTTTTTATCGCCGGGGCCGAAATCCTTCTTCCACCAGACGCGAGATCCTTCTCCACACAGACGTGAGATCCTTTCACTCCGTCGCCTTCGCCGTCCCTTTTATCGCGCGCCGATTCTCCTTACTCCGTCGCCTTTATCCCCGGGGCCCCGCCCTCCACTCCGCCCCCGTTTTCGGCTCCACCCCTCTTTACAGAATGCTGGAACTTCCAGGGGCGTGGTCCTCCGTCCAATCGGTGCCATTCGTTCGGGGGAGGAGGAGGGAACGGGGGCCGGGGCCGCCTGCTTCCCTTTGAAGGCCAGGCCTCTGGCAACCGTGTGCCGAGTCGGAACGCCGTGGGTTGTGCAGTGTGGCGTGGTTGGCGTTGTTGTAATGGCGACGTGGTTGGCGTTGTTGTAGTGGTGGCGTGGTTGGCGTTGTTGTAGTGGTGGCGTGGTGGCGTTGTTGTATGTGGCGTGGTTGCGTTGTGTAATGGTTGGTTCGAAAATAATGAAAGAACAGAAAACGACTAACTCAAAGTGTCGCAGCCCGAATGAATCACATTAATTCCCTCTAAACAATGGGTTTGGGCTAACTATACATGTTATAAAAAATATCTCACCTACGGACCTGAATGGTGATTGCGAATTTCCACAGCCGTAACAATATATATATATGAAGAATTGTTTATCAAGCCTCCCTCTCACGACCCTTGAACTGATTCACTAAACATAAACTGAAAACTAGACTGACATACAAATTGATATTACACGAGTACGGTCAACTTACCTTAAAATTGCAAAAAATATGAACCCTCTTGTCTGCCGATCCAGTTTAAAACTTTGTAGCAATGTCTTGGGGGTCAAGTGCAGTCAGACGATCTCGGTGAAACATGACAGATCATGAGATGGTTGAGGCGTTGTGGGTCATTGTGGAACGTAACCAAGTCTTCATACGTCTGAGTGCGCTGAATGACCGTTCAGCTTCGCATGAACTTGCTGGGGAAACAATAGAAGCCTAAGCAAACGTTCTACCTGGGGAACATTCGACGGACTTCCGGCACCATGTCTACAAATATCTTACGGTAATCCTCAACAGATGAACCACTGAACTGGTTACGAAAGAAGCCAAGTTCTTGCTTTCGGGAATCCGACAGTTCGGGATATTTGCGACTATTTGTGGTTTGAATGACCCAGACAGAGATTTACCCACCCAAGATACGCCATGAGGTGGTTATGTGAAGTACTCGTTCAAGTTCTCGGATGCCTGTCGATGACTTTGAAAAATTCAACTCTGTATACCTCCTCTGCAGAATTGGCAGTGTATTCCTGCGTGCCTCCATCAAGTCTCTTCGGAAGCTTGCGCTTATTAGGGAGGGTCACTGGATCTAGTTGGCACTGCTGGAGCTTCTGTTGTGCTGCTTCGAAAACCTCCTTAAACGTCTGGTCGTTACGGGAGATTGGAGATTCTGTGCAGTTACCTTTGCAGCGTAAGCATACCAGAGACGGTAACTTGTGAACCCTGAAGTGCCTTATTGAGGTATTCAAGGGATTGGAGAACGGGCAATGATGCAAACAGACCAAGAACACACTTTCCTGATGAAAGACAGCTTCGAATACGTTGGCTCGCGATGCCGTGTTCGTACCAAAGTCATCACTTGCTTGTTGAAGGGCATCTAGTACCGCTTCATATTAGTGGGGCAACTTAGCTAAATATAGCATAACAATTGTGCATTTTGTGAGGAAAGCACCAAATTTGGCACACTAGTAGCCTTCATATTATGAACAGATTTGGATATTGGGCCATCTCAAATTTTTGATGGCAGTGGGAAATGGCTGCCACAGCCATCAGCGGCTGAATTTGAGATGGCCCAATATCCAAATCTGTTCATAATATGATGGGCTACTAGTGTGCCAAATTTGTGCTTTCCTACAAATGCACAATTAGCTAAGTTGCCCCATTATTATCCAATATCGTTTCCGGCAGGAGAATGAGTTAACCAATGCGTCGTCGGGCAAATCTGGCCTCGGCGGTAGGGCAAGGAGTGTCAGCATCATCAGCGTGGATATTCAAGTACAGATGCTTGAATTTTCCAGAGTTGTTGTAGATGTTGCTGAGTACCTGGACATAATCAAGGGTGTCTCTTATGAACGGTGCAGTTTGTAGGGCTTTG
>CM068960.1:88423200-88440948 GCA_035128595.1 Eptatretus atami
ATGCTTTTTTTTTTGTCATCGCTCAATGTTGCCAATGCGGAATCTCAAAGACTGCTTGGCCTTCCATGATGCTTTTGCATCATAATAATGGATCTGCACTGAAGTTGTGCACCTGATATTTGTTTAGTGTCCTCGACCTACTTTTTTGTGATTGTGACCTCATTAACAAAAAACACCTTTTCATCCTCCTTTATAACTTGAATAATTTTCCTCCGATTCTCATGTTGTTGACTTTTATGGATAGATTGTACATGGGGACACATTTCCTTAATTTACACCCTATTCCTAAATGTTGAAGGTCAAGGTCATATGGCGGTCTGAAAAAGATATAGCCATCATTGGATTGCAGGTCAAGGGTAAGTTGCGGGCGATCACCGAGGGTAAGCTGGGGGGGAGGGGAAGAGGTGGGAGGATTACCCTTGTCGTTCACTATGTGATCACAGATATTCGCTATTATAGAGATTTTAAAAAAGGTTTATCTGGAATTGCATTGGTTCATATTCCATCTTCTCACCCAAAACTCATTGCCAGTATGTGCGATTCTTCATCCTCTGGCTTAGAGGAAGAAGGAAGGTTCAGGCGCTCGGCAAGATTCAATATTCAGGTGAAGTATCTTGTATTACTAGATAAAATGTCATCTTTTCTCACTTTGATATATTTCTGAAAGCTTTAGCAAGTCACCAGCCTCATGAATAGATAGATCAGTCAGATATACTTTGAAACTTTCTTACAATGGGCCAGGTGTCACACAATGGATCATGTCATGGAAAACAACTTGAAACAAGACCTACCATGCCATTCCCAGCATTGATCACCCAGCCTTCTCTCTGCTCAAGGCATTACTACTGGGAATTTTATTAAAGTTGTAAATCGAGATGACATGAAGGTTAAGCAAATGGGTTGCTGGTAAAGTGATCCCACATTTCACACCTTCTTGTATTGTGATTGTGCAACCAGGATTCTCCTGTTAGATGGTGGTTGCTGCCATGAGTTATTGTACATTTTCTGATCTTTTGAAAACAGAATACTTCGAATGATGTGTAGAATTGATCTCTCGCCATCTTATGTTGAAAATAGCCTGGTGTTGGCTTAGTGGTTAGGGTGGCGGCTTGGGATCCTAGGGTCCTGAGTTCAAGCCCTGTTGGCCGCTGAATTAAAATACACCAGGAGGTTGACTCAGCCTGTGATCCTTCCAAGGTCGGCAAAATGAGCACCAGTGTACTGGTAAGGGGGACACTGCATCAGCGGCATAGCCGTGTCCCAACCAATGATGCAACCAGCAGCCACAGGCTGCACTCGATAGAGAGAGATCTTGAAAATATTAAAATCCCTGTGCTTAGAAAAGAGCAACGGATTAGACTCAATTTTTATTTTGCGGAGGAACAATATGCTTATATACAAGGTCGAGGCTCATGGAAGTGTGAGACAACAGTGGAGGCAGAAGGGCCATATTTGCACACAACAAGAAAGGTACCAGGGCTGGATTAACCTATTGTGGGGCTAGTACCAAACAAATTTGTGCTCCCCCCCATTTGTATACAATATATATGTTATTATTATATATATATATTTTATACAAACGACCTGCGATAACATCACGCGCCTTCTGGTTAATGGTTGCATTAGTGGGAACAATTGTCTGAGTGGCAGACGGATGGTTGTTCTTTGCAGATTATGCGGTTTTACTGTGAGACATAATCCGTGGCAATGCTCATCATAAATCAGGAGGTGTGTCGATTATGATTTTATATATATATATATATATACATACTATATATATATATATATATATATATATATATATATATATATATATACATATATATAAATCATAGCCTGGTGTTGGCGCAGTGGTTAGGGCAGCGGCTTGGGATCCAAAAGGTCCTGAGTTCAAGCCCCGTTGGACCACTGAATTAATACACCAGGGGGTTGACTCAGCCTGTCATCCTTCCGAGGTCGGCAAATGAGTACCAGTGTACTGGGCCGGTGTATACCCCGGTTAAAATAGGTGTACCATATCCCTGTGTCGTAAGAGGCGACCAGGGTTGCGTCAGGAAGGGCTCCGGCTAAAACATGTGCCAAATCACTATGCGGATCATACGGATGATCCGCTGTGGCGACCCTAACGGGAGCACCGCAAGAAGAAGAAATATATATATATATATATATATATATATAATAATAATATATTATATATGATCATACAGGGTGCCCCACAGAAAACCAGGAAATTTGAGATTTTGAGATTTTGAGATTTATTTTGCCGTATTTTACCATATCAATAAACTAAGATATTAATTTTCTAACCGTTTTTTAAATTTTATTTCAGAATGATCCGATTTTATTTTTACACTACATCTAAGTTTGCTTTTGTTTTGTTTGAAAATAAAGTGTATCTTTGTTTTACACTACATCTAAGTTTGCTTTTGTTTTGTTTTAAATAAACTGTACCAAATTTCCTCGTTTTCTGTGGGGCACCCTGTAGATGGGATATTTTAGTGATTTTATTTTTGCCAAACCTCAGTAATTTTATCAAGATATCAGATTTAAACTTACACAGCTTATTTGAATGTATGTATGTATAGTATATCTATGCTATAAAAAGGAGCCATGCGAGTTCCACCGATTGGTTGGACAGTTTGCCTGACCACACAATTTCTAAACTATGGCCACCAAGTTAGGAACCCTTTGGAATTATGCAAAGCCCAAACCCACAGAAACAACATACGGACGCAGACAATGCCATGGATTCTAAAAACCGAAGGTCGCAAGATGAAACATATGAGGAATTATTTCAATACATATACAAAACAGCATCATCCCCAACAAACAAATTGTCCTGGTGAAAACCCTTACAGAAACCTGGACATCTTAATGACTTCCAAAGGAATGCATGGATTTACCAATTCCATAAAAAAAAAACTATCTGTAGGAAAATGGAAAGTGAGCTGGGAGACAGTATTTGGATTTGGGAGGGAAGTTTGTAGCTGTGCCTGACTGTGTAATACGACAAGACTGTCAATGAAATACATGAGGCTTCAAGGCCTGTCACATACGACCAGCCACGAGTCGCTGGCCAGCGTCTCGCTTCACCACGTGAGCCAAATCGCCTCAGCACGAATACGAGAATCGTGCAGTCTTCTTCATGCATCGTAGGAAAGACAGCGGTAAAGCCCTGTTCTTACAGGCCATTTCCGAGCTACGTTCTCTCTCAACCGCGTGTGCCCCTCACTCCGCACTCGTGTCTTCCTCCTCTACGAGCTGCTTCCCCATCCTCTCTGATCGCCTGCCTCCTACGCCCTCTTCTAATTTCTCCACCAACGTCACGCCCATCAATCAACAGCCTCGGGAGCGTGACTTTGCCCATGTTGGGGCTTCTTGCCTTCTTGGTTATGTTATAAAAACGCAATTCTTCCATGATTTGTAATACAAAAACAGAGGGAAAAGTCACAGGGGGGTAATTACATACTGGGAGAACTTATCCTTAATCCCTATCTAATTAACACTGCACCACCCCCCCATGTGGTGACACGTAACACTTAAGCTCACAGTTTCCCAACTGAATTACATTGAGATGTCTCCTACACGTCCATGGACCAAGGAACTCTATTCAATCCTAACTTTCCTATTGAATTCCTCCATCTACCCCCACAACTGTAACAATATATTTCATCCTGTCGCAGCCAACGTGTGGCCCTCAATGGAGTTCTTTCATCCCCCCTTCCTGTCCAGGCTGGAGTTCATCAAGGCAGCGTTCTGGGCCCTGTTCTTTTTCTGGTTTTCATCAATGATCTCTCTGGAAAATCCTCTATATCTCTTTGCTATGACTCCACCCTCTGCCGTACCATCTGCCATCCCTCAGACCAGCAAGCAGCAGCTTCTTCGCTCTCTGCAGATCTGGATAAATCACAAACTGGGCCATCACGTGGAACATTCCTTCAATCCTGACAAATCTCAAACTCTTACCATGTCTCTCCGAAAGGACCGTTGGAACCCCCCCCCCCATCTACTTTCTCAACAATCCTCTGGAAGAAGTCCTTTCATTCAAGCTTCTGTGTCTCACTATGTCATGATCTTTCCTGGGAAAGCCACCTTTCCAACCTGGACTCCAGGGCCAGTCGCCGACTGGGAATCCTCCATCGTGCAAAGTCCTTTCTCGCCCACCTGAGCTCCTGACCTCATTCAACGTTTTTGTCCGCAGCCTGATGGACTACTGCTCTCCCCTCTGGGCTGGTCCTCCTGCCTCTCACCTTTCTCGCTTCACGCTGTGGAAACCAAGGCATTTCAGATCATTGTATCTCTCGCGATGAGGCTGAGTCTTTGGGCCTCTCACTTTCTCACCGCAGTCAGGTCGGTGGTCTATCTTCTTCTACCGCCTCCTCTCGGTCGCACCCCCCCCCCCCGCTCGTCTGCGATTTGTCCCACCATATTTCCACAGGCGCTCAAGGTCCCAACAACCCCCTTCTGGAAAAACTACCAAAATCATGAATCACTGCTCACCTTCACTCTTTCATCTTCTTTTTTCCCACCTTTGGAATAACTCCCTCACTCCGTTCAATCCCATTCTTCCCTCCAGCCTTCAAAACAGCTGTTAACAACACCCCCATTTAAAACCACGATCTTTTCTCCCCCCGTTAATCCACCTCCTTCAAATTCCCTGCTTTCCTTCCTGAAAGTCCCTGTATATTTTGTATACCCCATGTTCCCACCCCCATGTGGTGTAACCTCTCCCTCTAATCCCTCTCCCTTCCACAATAAACCTCGTGTCTCTGTTCCCCACTGTTTTGTCCTTCCCACTCCCCCCCTCTTTTCTCATGCCCCCCTTGCTGGTGTTAGCTCTCATATGAGCCTCGACAAGTAAAACAAAAATATATAAATAAATATATATATATATATACACAGGGGGCTGCAAAAGTAGGTATACATAAGGATTATACCAGTATTACCAGTATATAATAGTGGTGCTAGGATTCATTTAATACTAGAATCATTTAATTCATTAAAATCATTATTCCATTTTTAATATTTTAATTTTCGTAATTTTTTCATAATACATCTTTTATTTGCAGGTAAAGTGGAAATTTAACATGGAAATTTCATTACTGTATACCTACTTTTGCAGCCCCTGTATATCAAAAAGGAGTTTGTGTATATTTACCGATTGCAATACGATTCCCTGGCACAAATTAATAAAATAATAAAAAAAACAATGTCACCCTTAGGTGACCCGTATCTTGCAAAAGGTGACCACGTGTGACTTCTTTAAGGTCACACTGAGGTGAACAGAGCTGCTATCCACCAGGAGCGACTCCTTGAGGAATATCTGCCGACGAGAGATTCCGATGAGAATCGTTCTACAGAGTAACCATGAAAATATTGTTTGCCTCATAACGTCACCAAATGACGTCATAATGTCTCAAGCTTGACATATCTAGAAACACTCATCGAGGTGTTCAATTTGAGGTACTACACGATATGGTTCCTAAAACTTGAAAATTTGACCTTGGGGTCAAATATGTTTTGACCTCAGGCGCTAACATGAAGGTCAAGGCCAATCGCCACCAAAAACTAATCAGCTGAGCGCCAGACCATATACTACATTCCCATAAAGTTTGGAGACGATTCGATTAAAATTACTCAAAAAATAAGGTTTCGTCGACTCCCTGATTTGCGACAATGACCTTGACCTTTGACCTTGACCTCAAAATTTATGCGCTGAAAGGGACCTCTATAGGCCTCTGATATGCGAAGTTACAAAAATTTCCAATGATAACTGTGCTCTGCAGAGTGATTTATACGTGATTACAGACAAAAAAAAAAATAAAAAACATATGAAGGTAAGGCCAATCGCCACCAAAATAATCAGCTGAGCGCCAGACCATGAACTATATTCCCATGAAGTTTGAAGACGATCGATCAAAATTACTCAAAAAAATAAGTTTCGTCGACTCCCCTGATTTGCGACAAAGTGACCTTGACCTTTGACCTTGACCTTCAAAATTTTGTCGCTGAAAGGGACCTCTATAGGCCTCTGATATGCGAAGTTACAAAATTTTCCAATGATAACTGTGCTCTGCAGAATTTTTATACGTGATTACAGACAAACAAAAAAAAAATAAAAAAAACATACAAGCTGACTAACATATCTTGCAAAAACTTCGTTTTGGCAAGATCATAAGCATGATAAGTGAGTTATTTACACATAGTGTGGTATACACAAATTGTCATTTTCTGGAAATATCCTGGTCACAGCACCAATGTAGCATGATGTTGTGGTTGGAATTACCACCTTTGTGTACCATATGGTAACTAACTCATCCCAAAGAGTCATTGGGTCACCAAACTTTTAATAATTTGAAATAAATATTGCCAAGAGTGAAGCATTCCAATTTTAATTGGAAAATTGGCGAGAATCGTAATTTGAGGGCCATTGTGTAAAATGGAGCACGTACTTGTCAATATGTGCCAAATAAGATTGCAACTGGTATCAGAATGTTGGGAAAGGGTTCCTGGGACAAATTATTGATGAATGATGCTATTTGGGTGCACGATGTCTTTAAATAATTAAATGTAAAACTATAAGATTGAATAAATAAATAAATTATAAAGTTCGTTTTGAGCGGCTTTGGCGTTATTTCTATCACATTTGAAAGTTCATATTGTGGACATTATATTTATCAATGGTGCATAATTTTAATACGTTATATGAGGAATTTAATATCCTTGCCAACAAGATACAAAGCTGCTTTTGTTAAAATACTTGTAATACTTCTTTATACACCATAAACTGACAATGATTGTATGACCCCATACATTTTGGGTGAAAAATCTGGCAACTGGTGACCTTAGGGGTATGGTTGTATATGGGGTGATAAAACAGAGAAGGAAAAGAGATACACACTGCTATCACACATTTTCCATCTCTAGGGACCCCAACCTTGCTAAAAATCACACCAAAATCGAATCATATAAGCACAAATGGGACAGCAGCACTCCATGACAAAGGCCTTGCAAGCTGTGAGTTCTGATCTTTCAAAGAATTATTTGGAATGATGAAGTATTGCCTTTTGAAGGCCAGCTTTCCTTTAGGTCTGTCCAGGAGAGGTCATGTAGGTCTCAGCTTCTCATCGTTGTCTCAGCTTCACAATTCACCTTACTCCCTCTGACTGGTGCCGATGATGAAAATTTTGGGGTCTGGCTCAAGGGGTAATTGTGGGAGATCCTAATAATGTTGAGAGTTTTAGAATCCACAAATTCCAAGAGGAACAGATGTGATGCTGAAGCACAAGCACGTATGGGACAGCAGTACTCGATGACAAAACCTTGTAAGCTGTGAGTAGTTCTGCTCTTTAAAAGAATGATGAAGTATTGCCTTTTGGAGGCCAGCTTTGCTATAGGTCTGCCCAGGAGAGGTCATGTTGGTCTCAGCTTCTCATCGTTGCCAGCCCAGCCCCACGAGTGCACCAATGTGTATTATGTCTGGCTTCCTTCTTGGCACTACGGTGCAGTAATTGGTCTTTATTTTAATCATAGATGTCCTCACATTCGAGTTGTACTTGGTTGAAGCAAAAAAAAAGTAACATAACGTGTAATACTGGCTAACAGCAGGTGGTGTTTGTGACCAACGTTAGCGCATTATGTATGGACAGACAGACAGAAACAAACGGACACAAATGCAATACCCTCTCCTCTGGCGAGGGTAAACAAAGAACCCAAACACTATGAGAGGAAAATATTTTTTGTGTGTGGAAGGGCAGTACAACAGATGTGTGCAAGTTACTTGTATTCAAGAAAAAGCAGGAGTACATGCAAATAAAATGACTGCACTATTAGCAGAACTTGTCGTATGGCTCTTTATAAACAGTGTATAGTCATGTATTAAATGTACTTGCTCTTCAAAGGCATTTATTTCATTTGGCTCGATGACCCCCATAATCACCTGCACAATGGAAATTCAGGTTATAGGAGGAATCACAAAAAGAACTAGGGCACTCGGTAGAGCACATACCTCAGCCACGCAAAGCCTGATCCACAAGAACATATCGGGCCCAACACATTTTTTCAAATATCATGCTGTATATAGTTTTTGGCCCCATCTCTCAATGGTGAAGAATTACTTTAAAAATTAAATAATTATCGCATACAGATCCGGGTTCAGGTCTTCACCACAATCGAATCAATTCGTCCTTGTCACACGCCCAACTTGTCCTCCAAGTTTCATTCGAATCCATCCACAACTTTTTGAGATATTGTGCTATATATTGTTTTGGCCCAATCTCTCAACGGTGAAGAATCACTTTAAAAATTCCAGTAATCGGATTCGGATCTGGATCTTCACCAAAATCGAATCAGTTCGTCCTTGTCACACACCGAACCTGTCCACAACTTTGAGATACCCTGCACGGAAACAAACAAAGGGCTGAAAACATAACCTCCTTCACCTTCGGTGGTGGAGGTAAAAATTCAAACTGTTAAGAAAAAGATCATCTTTCTTTTCATAAAACAGCATTTGGTAAGTCCTGCAAACTCAAAAGCCTCACTATGAAATGTTGATTTCTCAAAATATTCAAATACAAGGTTAATGACTACATTCTTTGATTAAGAAACTTTATTTACCCTGTCCCAACGTAGCGAAACTAAATTCACAATTTCAGTAAGGTTATCATAATGTGTAAAAACCTTTTCCAACAAAAGAAATTCAAACAGCTTTGTTGTTTTACATGTTAATGGCGTAAACGGGTTAGTTGATGAGGTTCAGCGACGTGGCTGCGTCCCCAGCAAATCATGCTACCCGCAGCAATGTGCTACATATAAAAGGAAGAATAAGAAGAAGCAGCTGATGAGGTTGAGTGAAAAAAACAACAAAAACATTAAAGTTCCAAAATGAGGCAGAGTCTGAAAAGGAGTGTAAATATTGGACTAGAATGATGCTATTTAAAAATAAATAACTAATCTAACATGCATCTTTTATGACAATTCACCAAAGATTAAAAAATAATAATAATAATAATAATAATGTAACCGATTGAAACAGAACTTCCAATGAAGCTTTCGGTTATTGCACATAATTACCCAAGTTAACTTTTGTCGATAAAAGAGGCATGGACAAATGCAGAAGGATCACATTTTAAAGTATGGTTGTGGAAAGTATTTTTGCAAAAAAAATTGCAGCTTGTATTAGCATATATTTCATAGAATGTCATATAAGACAGTCAAATGAATTCCCAAAACAGGAAAACAAATTTATGTTTATGGTGAATTGTCACAAGAAATGCACAATTATTTTTTTTTAATACAATGAAGAGCACAAAGGAGACTAATAATTTTTGGGGAACAAAATGCTGCAATTAACAAAAAACTCCAATACAGTTGTCTGATCTTTCAAAATAAACACAAAAAAAAGAGAAAAAAAACACATGGCAGTATCCTTTCACAGGTGGCATTCAAGTCCTAGAAACCTTGACACGGATAGCCAGCGTGCCTTTTTGAGCAAACACGCGGCTAAGGTCAGCATCAAATGCGAGGCAGTCTCCCGAAGCGAGGACAGCTTGTACACCATCACGCACGGAATGCACCGGCGCATCCCAGCACAGCCGCCTACGCCCGCACAACCCCTCGGCACATAGTTCCAATTGGTAACCGTAGGCTTGAGCTGTCTCTGGTTCTGCCAGCATCAACACGGCGGCTTGGAAATGTTGCAGGCCAACCGAACGAGCAGTAGTCATGCTCATACCTGTCTGTATAACATTTGCTGGTTGTCGTGGACATGGCTGTGCAATACCAGGCCTTCTGTCGCTCTGAAGAGGTCCATCAGTTGGCCTGTCATGTGGACTTGTCCCTGATGCAGCACTTAGGAGGTTCAGGGCACGAAAAGAAAATGTAGCATCGCAGCTTCGGACCGGACGGTGAGCAATTTCTCCTGGCCAACATGGAGGTCGGTTCTCTTTCTCAAGCGCAAGTAGAAAATGGTGTCCAAAACATGCCTGAACTGAAAGCCAGCCAGCAGAGCCAGGAATATCGACACCAGTTGCGAGAAACACAGTTTCTTCCCCCTGCAACATAATAAATACATGCAAATTGTGAATCATTAAAAAAAAAACTGTGCATATTTTAAAAACGAGCTTCTGCCTCATTATAGAAGTCAAATGCTCATTAACTTGGTGTTATACTGCTTGTGATGAAGTAAGTGATCATGAAGACCAAGTTCATCATGGGGTGCAAGACCTTCATATTGAGTTCCATGGAGAATAGCTCTCCACTTTGGGGTGGTGCTCCTGCCTCCCACCTTGCTCCTCTTGTGGTGAATAAAAACAAGGGCTTCGGCACCATTAGAACCTCAAGAAAAGACAAGGATTCCCAAGGACTGTCACTCCCACTGGTGGCAAGTTGGTGGGCTCTATTTTATACCAGTTGACACACCCGGCCTTCCTTCTCCTATCCTTTCCTACCTCCGCCTTCCTCAAGCCACCCCAGGTTGCATGCATTCCTCAAGAAACCACCACCTGCTCACACTCCCAAAATGCAGGCTGGTTGCCCATTAATTTGCCCCATTATTTTCTTGATTGCGTCATACTCTCCAAATGTCTATTGCTTCATCCTCACTTCAGTCTTCCAAATGTGCTGCCCATCACTACCTCATGAACTTATCCATGCAAATCCATGATGTCTTCTTCTACCCAAGCTTTTTATTTCGCATTCTTTCCGTCTGGGCCATTGGTACGCATTTTCATGTTGTTCCTATTTTCCTCCTTATGTTCACTCCAATACCCTTTGGTAGTTTGTGAACCTGCTGCCCTTTGTTGATCAGATCCTCCATAACTCAAGATCCTTGTACCGTATTTTAAAAAAAAAGAGATGCAAAACGGAAGGTAATGTCCTTGTGACAAACCAAGGAGGATTTAAGCGACTTGACAAGGGTCATGACAGTGGAAGCACAAACAACTTGGATAACCCTCAAGGAAGTGAGTAAGCTGATGGTGTATATCAATAATTGTTTTCAAGTCTTCACAGAAAAACTGGGAAAAGATATCAATTAGAAACTCCTTCACGATTGAACCAAGAGACACACTGACTCTTTTTGCATGGATCCTAACCATCAGGATATGCCTGTGATGTGCATATTTAATAAACCTGACCAACACCACCCTGTTTGTGATCCACACATGTAAATCTGGAGAGGCAGCCAGACAATTGCAATTAAAAGAAGTATGAACTCCTGCAGCTATGTGCAGCAGAAGTTACTACTGCATAAGAAAGCTCCCCTACATGGTCAGTAGAAATCTCCGACAGGGTAGGTTGTACTGCAGTGTTGTTGGCACAAGAACACAGTCTTGCATTCTCAATAAATGGACAAGCTCACACAGGGTTACCACGATCCAGGAACACGTGGGGAAACATATAGAGCACCACTGCCAATGTTTGTAGACAGTTAATAGATTGTATAGGAAGCCACAGTTGTGCAGCACATTCAAAATGCAGATATGGTCCTCATTGGACAAGATCTCAAGGTATGCAGAACAACAATGAGCAACGTGAGAAATCGAGCAACTTGGGGCAAGACGCCCTCGAAAGGAAAGCTGGAGCAAAACCCTCCTCCCCTCTTATAATATCCTCAGGTTGTGGTCCCAGTTCAGGATCTCAGTTTAATGTCTACCTGAATAGCAGAGCGTATGTATTAATTTCCATAATCATTTCATATACTGTTGCATTGGAGGAGGTATGTATTATTATTACTACTACTACAACTACGACGACCACTAATTTAACTACCATTTTCCCATATTAGGGGATTGGTCAGGGGTACTTATTCTGCAGATGATTTGCTTGGAACATATTCTGTAATTAGGGACCCGTTAGGAAATGTTGGCCTGTTCTTATGTATGCCGTGAGGGGTGGTAGCATTGGCGTAGACACTAAGAAGTTGGAAAGCGTTATTTGTTTTGTCCTCTGTGAACCAGGCAGGGTGGTACCAGAGGTCATATTTTTGGACGTGTTTGCATCCCACGTGTGGCGTTTAAAACCTCCCCGTGGCCCCCGATGGTTTGGGCATCACAGGAGACGACACTGCATTCGCACGGAATCATCCAGGAGGCGGCGACGTGCCCGCTCTTTCACTGGTGAGGAAAGGATGCGTGGGGACGGCCATGGGGGAGATGATTAAAAAGGACCACCCACGGGGGTGGGAGATCAGTTTGGGTGAGCGAGTTGGAGAAAGAAGCTCGTGAGTTGAGCTGGTCTCTTGGGAAGGACAAGTTCCTTCCCTCTCCTCATTCATGTAACTGGTGTCAATTACTTCAATCATTTATTATTATTTACTGCACAAAAATCTACAAACTGTTTCCTGCATATTTTATTTGTGGAAAGTGGATATTACTAGCAAATGATGATATATGTACAGCAACAACAACAAAAAACATTTTCAATATCCTAAAAAATGTTTGTACTTAAACGTAACAAAATACTAAAAATTTGACTGACTTGCTTATAAGCTGTTAAATATTTTCTGTCTCAAAAGTAAACAAAAGTCTCCAAACACGTAAAGGTGTACCTGAAGGGTGGCTATTGTGTAGTGCTGAGAGAGCAGGTGAGCCAATATACTGAATGTAGGTCCTTCCCACGGACATTCAGAACCAGGGCAGGGGCACGGCAATGGCCGGGCAGAGCACAAAGCTTCATGGGCTGCTCTCTCTGCACCTGAATTGGGGACAAATCGACACCCCGATGGTGCAAAACGACACAGTGCGAGGGGATGGTTGGTATTCAAGCGACGTTTAGTTGTCTGTGGCACCAGATTGCTCAGGATGGGGCTTGCTTCACGACGGGATGGTAAAGTTTCTGATGGGGGTGGTTGGTAGGAAATAGGTGGGAAATGTGCATTAGTGGCAAAATAGTGGAATATGCCCTTTGCAATTGTTATCGTTTCATGGATTAAATAAGCGCCAAGGCGTTTAATGTTTGTGAAATTAAGAAAAGCACAACATGTTCATTCATTGCACTAAAGGATACCACAAGTACAAGAATGGACAATGACCCTACAGATCTGATAGGCTGAAGAAGGTCGGAAAATGTAAGCACGCATGCAACCACAAGATATGAAAATGTGGGGAAAATAATAATAATAATAATAATAATGTACCACGCTTGCTAACTTGCTTGCTTTCTTATCATCTCATCATGCCAAATGGAGTTTCTAACAAATTCTCACTTTCATCCGTCTTAGGTCCACTATCCGATTTCTCTCCAGGTCACCTTTCCGTCTCGACGGTGCATCACCAGGTCACTATTGCCCGTCCAACCCTTCTCTTCCCGTCAGGTTCCAAGAGAATCTTGCCCTTTTCGTTACGTTTTCGTCCTTCACATCACATGCCCGATCCATCTCCACTTCCTAATTTTGATGGCGTTTATGATGTTATTCCTCCCTAGTAATGTTTCCACCTCCTTACGAGTCATTGTCTGTCCAGAAGATTCTCAGGATTTTCTTATGGCTGCTGTAGGTGAAACAATCCAGTTTGTGTGCTATTCCTTTGGTGATTTTTCCAGGATTCACATCCAAATTGTAGGAGTGACTTCACGTTGCGGTAAAAGATCTTCACATTGGTTTTGTACGTTTAATTTTAATCCCATTTGCAATATATACTCCTGTAGTCTATTTAACTTCCCCTACATACTGTGACATCAGTGCAAAAACGGACATCAGGCAGATGTCATATGCAAAACCGAGTTCCTCCAGCTGTTCATAATACAGTAGTTCCTCAACGGTATCTCATTCCTTCTCTGTTCAGTTTGCAACACCCAGTCAGGCACCAGTCAGAAACAGCAGTAGAGACAACATGTAACCTCGTCTAACCCCTGTACTAACCTCAAATACGGGTGGAAACATATTGTTGCAAATTACACTGCATTTGTATCCATTGTAGGTAGTATTCGTCATCCGTTCAAATATCAAGTACTCCATAGACTCATTATCTTCCACCTTGCCTCTCTACCCAAACTGTTTAACGCCTTTACAAAATCAATGATTGATAAGTTAAGGCTTGCATTCTACTCATCGCATTGCTCTTCTATTGCTCTTAATTTGGCGATCTGATCCCTTCATCGTCCATTTATATAACTCCAGCTTGTTCTTTCCTGATGGTACTTGTCAACATCCCTCTGCATTCTGTTCAGCATCATGGTACCTTGCAAAGCAATTTGCTGGCAATGCATAGCAGGGTCACTCCTCTCCAGATGCAATAAGATTTATGACAACAAGAAAGATCGGATGCTTCACGGAAACAAATACCATATCTCAGCAAAAAAATTCTCATATAACAAACTATGCACACACAAAGAACTTTGGTGCAGGAGGAGGCTATTCGGTCCCTCATGCCTGCATTGCACTAACCCACAGCATCCATCACCCATCCACACACAAGCTACCTACAAGTCCAGCCAATAGCCCCATATCCTTCTATATCCAATGCATTCAGGTACCTATCTAATTCCCCTTTTAACCGAGCCACACCCTCCACTGCCACTACCTTTCCATGCACTGTAACCACTCTCTGACTGAAAGATTCCCACCTTAATACTGTCCTAACTCTCATGTTCTTTACCCTATGGCTCCAGGTGAAAAACTCCACTGCACCCATCTTGTCCACACCCTTCGTTATCTTAAACATCACTATCAGATCCCCTCGTAATTGCCCCCTTTCTGATGTAAAAAGTCCCGTCTTCATCGCCCATTCCTCATCGCTTAGTCTAGCATGTCCCAGAATCAATCAAGTCACTCTCTGCTGAACCATCTCTATGGAAACGATGTTCTTCCTCAGAAAGTTTGGGGTCTGTGACCTATTAGTTTGGGGTCTGTGGCTCATAAAGGATGTACTGTTGGCCAAAATTATCCACAAACTAGTGGGCAGGGCCTGTTATTTGACTGAAGCTGGTACGGGCAGGAATTTGCCCACTCTTCGTTGAACTTGATACTGTGGGACCTTGAACGTCCACAAGCAGCCAATGCTGTTTAGACGGGTCTCCATGTAACGTCCATCCGAGGGACGGTGCACTCAGAGATGCATTGCACCGTCAGCGGGTCGGGAATCGAACCGAGACGTGTCGGCTCCAAGGCAAGTGCACCACTTCTGAGCTACCCTGCCAGCCTGGCTTGATGACTGTACTGCTGACAAATAATTTAATGCAAATTACAGTCTCAAATATATAGTGTGAACATGTTATTTATCACACTAATGAAAATAATTAGATCACATTTACTGAGTCCAGCAAATTCTGGGAGTATACCGTAACTCAATGCTGTTGCCAAGGCAATGCAAGTGTGTTAAATGCACACCAGATTATCCAGAAGAGTTATTTAATTGACATTTTCCTTCGGCTCCTGTTATTTGTGTGCCTCATAAAACAGCCGTGCTGTTGCCGCCAGCGATCAGACCCTTGAATTACAAACTCGATGCAAGTTTGTTATCAGTTCAGTGTGTGCGAGACAACTGACACAGAGTGTCTGATATGTGTATCGATTGAGGTTTGTGGGAAATCATGTATTCCTAAACATAACCCAAGATGAAAAAGATAATAAAGGAGATTTTTGTCTCCATCTATGTTGCTGCAATTGTTTGAGCTGGGTGAGAAGAGGTGTGGTATGTGTGTGTTGTTATCTACATATGGGGGTTTCAGAAGGTGGAACAGAGCCCTGCCAGGTCTCAACGTATCCACCTCCGTGTGTGCACGTTGGTCGAGTGTGACTTGCCGATGGGGCAGCAGGCCTCGGAAACAGCCGACGGAAGCTCCAAAGTTGCTCCCACAAAAGAAGGTCGAGATGGAGCCATCCCTAGATAACGAATCGGAAGCACAAGTTGAAAACACAAACTGGGAAATAAGGAATACTGTAGTTCATGGTACAGTTCACACGAAAACAGTCAAAACAGCCGAGTTCATTTGTATCCACCATTCATTCTTTAAAGAAAACTAAACCCAGAATTCAAGAACAGAATCATTACATTTTCAGATGTTGCACTCTCAGATGTATCCATTTATGATATGCATCTGATGGGATTTTAACGACACCCACCATATAAACACCAATCTAAAATCCCCATACCCACCCTGTACACACCAATCTGATCAGATCCACCTTGTACACACCAATCTGATCAGACCCACCCAGACCCCCACAACAATCTAAATTACTCTGCCAATACCAGAGCATCTACAGTTTTTGAAACTAAAGTGAAGTGAAAGCCCCATTTACCCCACCTTACTTAACCCAACCCCATTGCTTGTGGGTTGCTGTTTCTTTTATTCTCCTTCTTCTTATCCCATGCTTTTTTCAGTTCTAAACAACCTTATCTGTTTGAAATCATAAAAACACAATGGATCTAGTAGATCGACTCTGCTTATTCTTATGTATCTCGTTATGTCAATGTTGTGTTTATTTTTTTTCCACCCTCTCACCATTTAATAACATCACCTCTCAACTTGGAGTGTCACTTAAGCCACCAAATATAAAACTGGTCAATGTTCAAAGCTGTACTTGTTTGTAAACGAAAGAACACTTTGGAGAATGTTGCGAGTTGTTTTCAGTGGTATTTGGATAGGTTTGGGCTCATTTTAGCAGATTAAAAAACATGATAAAACAATGAACTGTCAATAGTACTACTACTACAACTACGACTACAGTCCCAATTATTCTCACCTTCATGTGGGATTGGCTGGCTTTTGGCCCAACTCTTTTACAAACTAGCTGACCAGGCCTGACGTCCCACTGAAGGTGACAAGAATTTGTGACTTATTCAGGATGTGGACAACACCATCGCAAAGGACATCAACGACCATCAACTAATGCTGGCAGACAGGAAGCTACATGGCTGCATTGATGCCTCGCCATACCTGCGAAACACCAGGATGACAGTTTATAGCTAACTGGGTTGAGATTCAAACCCAGGCGAAACAGCTGAAAGGCGAGTGTGTGTACCTCTGGACTATCTTGACAGTCATATAGGTATAAAATAAAATTATATATATATATATAATATATATATATATTGTTATCCTGGTGTTGGCGTAGTGGTGAGGGTAGCGGCTTGGGATCCAAAAGGTCCTGAGTTCAAGCCCGTTAGCCGCTTGAATTAATACACACCAGGAGGTTGACTCAGCCTGTCATCCTTCCGAGGTCGGTGAAATGGATACCAGTGTACTGGGACCGTGTATGCCCGGTTAGAATAGGTGTACCATATCCCTGTGTCGTAAGAGGCGACCAGGGTTACGTCAGGAAGGGCATCCGGCGTAAAACCTGTAAAAAAAACTATGCGGATCATACGGATGATCCGCTGTGGCGACCCCTAACGGAGCAGCCGAAAGAAGAAGATATATATATATATATATTATATATATATATATATATATATATATATATATTTATATATATATATGTATAAGATTGGGGTGGTTGTTGATTCTACATTTTTAAAGAAGAAGGCGCTTCCAACCAAAAGTAAAAAAACTCGATCGACTCCGCTAATTTGAGCAAAAAAGTGAGAGCAGACCCGGTCTCAGGCACAGTTTCATCGGCTTCACAGCCGGCTTCATCAGGCACAATCGACCCGAGCATCGGCACATGTCCGGTATATATTTTGATACGACCGCTCATGTCCGGTCACGTGCTGGTGCTCGAGGTCAAATGGAGGAGTGCTTTAAACAAAAAAATTATTTTGCAAGAGCAAAAACAAACGTCAAATCACATCATTGAAGGGGTGCTCT
>CM068960.1:88450848-88473593 GCA_035128595.1 Eptatretus atami
AGCCTGAGACAGAAGGTGTAAGGTGTATTTGTAGACATTACAGTCTGTACTATGAACAAAGCCTAAGCCCTTTAAACTCATCCATACCCTCCACTGCCTCTACCTTTCCACTGCAACCACTGCCACTTATAAACCTACAACACATCAATTTATGAATCAACAGTTCAACACGCTGTGGTTGTTCCAGTTCACAAACAGAGCAACTGTTAATTTGTTGAAAACAAAACACGAACAAACACTTATTACAAGGAAACTCTCCCGGGTACCAAACGAGCCCGGAGGGAGGATCACCATCATTACCTTTGCCTTGCACCACCTGGACATTGCCCACACAGCCAAAAACTCCCCAAACGCTTTTCCACGACTGCAACCAGCCGGTCACGCACGTCCTGCCTTGTCCACCCTTGGGCAACTCCGAAGCCATCACCGGTGGGTCTTCGTGTTTTCTGCACTGCTTGGAAGAACCAACAATCGTTAAACGAGCATGTAGTTTGTTTGTTTTCCCGTGTTTTTTTTATTTTTTAACACTTCTACCCAATTTAATGCGCTACCAATAACTCACCCCCCTCCACGGACAGGAATGTAAAGCACGTTTCCGTACATCTATATGTGCACATCACAGTGTCTATCTTAAATCAGTTCTTGGCAATATCCCCACCCCAGGCGCAGACACGGGCGCAGTGCGATAAGCCTCTCCAGATGAGATCGCTTGAAGCAATCAAATGTCAGGTCAAGATTATCGGCGCCATGACTGTGACGTCATAATGGCTAAATGTAACAAACACCGGTGGACTCAGGTTGGATATACATATATAACCATTTCAACACCATCTCCCCGTCTGGTTCCGCGGGACCACATTGAAGACATCATTGGACCACATCAATATAAAACGAAGCACGTGCTGATACTACAGCACGGTCATCGGTCATCGGTGCGCATCTAAAGGTAGGGAAGGACTCACTGGTCCTGGTAAATGAAGGATTTAGTACTTACAATTATTAAATAAACCAGGGATCTAATGCAGGAGCAAACACGGCGCCGAGACGCCTTCGGGGTACGGTGCAGGTACTCGAGCTCAAAGCGAGGGACACGTTATGGTGAAGCGGTAGTACTCGGACGAGCGTGTTCATGTTCACGACGAGCAGAACGGTCTTCTTAAATCCATGGGCGCCAGGGTTGGTCCTTGACTCGTTGTACCGTTGCCCGGTACAAGTTCCAAGCACGGCCCTACGGTCTCAATCACAGGGACCAAAGCCGGCCGTCCGTCCGTCCGTCCGATGCGGCTTCACCGTGGAGCCGAGGCTTCGGAAAACATCGCAAGGTGCGCACGGATTCCCGCGTGGAATGTAAACGGAAGGTTGCAGGGTTTATGTAGTTGTAGTAGTAGTAGTAGTAGAGGTATACTGATGTACAGCAGTTGTTTATATTTACGTCGGACGTAACTCCAGCCAAGGATGCAACCCAGCGGATATTTATGGTGATTGAGCGCTCGGAAAGCTGCGCCACAGCGTCCGTTGCCGTTTGCTCCGTTTAGTCCGGATCGCTCGAGCCGAGGGACGGCTTCGGTGTTCGCCGCTGTTAAGCTCCGCCCACTCGCAAACGCAGCGACCTGATTGGCCGCGTTGTGCTCGAATCCGCCCTTTTCTGACAGGTTGCATCGGCGTGCGAGAATACCGATACCTTTCGATAACTCTGGTGAACCTGGTTGTAAAATGAATACGCGACCGGAAGTTGCTCGCTGGAATATTACCGTCTGCTTACTATCCCCCCCGCATCGCGTTTCCCAAACAAACGACCCTCTCCTCGCGATCGACGTCATTCTCCAAATTAGGAATGGCAGTCGGGGTTGGGAGGTTCATCCGCGCGCGCCGTGACGTAATCCCATGACGCGCTACGTTCTTCCTGATGGCGCGACGAAGGCTCTGCCGGTCACTCTTGAGAGCAGGTGTTTCATTCAGCTCCAGACCGGACACGTTTCGAGGTGATGCAACGCCACGCTTAAGTTGTTGAATCGCTTTTAATGGATCCAGTCACGTTTACTGGTAATGAGTGCGTTGTACGCGCTGCCAGTGTTCGTGTACTGCGCACACGTGCGGCGTTGTTTCTCAGTTGTGTCGTTTGGCCTTTGAATGAGAGCTGGAGATGGGCGCAGCGATGACGACTACGACTACGACTACGACTACGACTACGACTACGACTACTACTACGACTATTACGACTATTACGACTATTACGACTATACGACTATTACGACTATTACGACTATTACGACTATTACGACTATTACGACTATTACGACTACTACTACGACTACTACTACGACTACTACTACGACTACTACTACGACTACTACTACGACTACTACTACGACTACTACTACGACTACTACTACGACTACTACTACGACTACTACTACGACTACTACTACGACTACGACTACTACTACGACTACGACTACTACTACGAACACGACAACGACAACGACTACGACTACGACTACGACTACGACTACGACTACGATACTACGCGCTTCATACACGTTCAGAAACCAGAAAACGACTGGAAAATGTTCTTCATTTTGAAAGTCGATTTAAAAAAACAAACAAGCCATCAGCACGAGAGGCCACTCGGCCTGACTCCTGAGAGTGCGCAAGTGGAGTGAAGCGTTCGGATGGAAATAAAGCAGGAATATCATATTCGGAGTGCAGTTAATGCAACAAGCCAAGCAATGGTCTCCCTGAAAAGGTAGTGGTAGTTGGAAAAAGTGGACAGGTTTAAACTGCAAATGATATCGGTACTTGGAACTGGAAGCGTTTTGGCGACGGAGCGGGACATGGATGTTGGCGGGAAGGGGAGGTGCAAGGAAATTTTGATGCGGAAGGAGGCCATTCGGCCCATCATGCCTAAGCCGCACCAGCAGCAGATAATAAATATATCCGTCAAACGAACGACGTAATTTCATTTTGGGGGGGGGGGGGGTTGGAAGGAGTGGGGTTGAGAAAAGTGGGGCAGGCTCAGGGACTCGTGCTGATTCGACATACCCGAAGTACTCGCACCTATTTCAGACTGACTGAAATCGAGCTTGAGTCACGTGGTGTCTCGAGTCGCGACTTGCCTCCCATTGGACGATCTACCGTTTTCGTGAGCATCCAATGGTTCAGCTGCGTCCTACCGGTTCAACAGTACTACCGCTGCGTCCTAGAAAGGAGACCTCGTTAACACGGGTCCTCCTTCCCTCCCTCAGATTTTCTCCATGGAACTTGTGACGCATTGCACCCGGCATGGCCCTCTCGGGAGTCTGTTGTGATCAGCGACAGGGTTTCCACCCTCGGACTCCTGTCTTTACATCACAGTGTCCGTCTGTACATCTCCACATCACAGTAAAACCCACTCCGTGCGAGTACCTCCTGTGTTGCTACCCTTCGCAGAGCAGCTCACCGTATGATGGGATTGGG
Organism: Eptatretus atami; assembly: GCA_035128595.1. NCBI lineage: Eukaryota > Metazoa > Chordata > Myxini > Myxiniformes > Myxinidae > Eptatretus > Eptatretus atami. Next base: position 88,454,305 of record CM068960.1, read on the forward strand.
GCAAAGTCTTCGGGACCCCCATTCTTTGATGATCGGAGGAAAAGCACGGAGTAAACTTCCTGGGTCAGATTGTGGTGGTGTGTGGCGGAGTGGTGCTGAGGTGTCGTCCACCAAATGACGGTCTCCTTGGGTTAACCTGAAGCGGTCCCTTTGGGTGGGTGCCTGGAATGTCCTACCCCTAAGAGAGGATAACTACCTGTCTGTTTTCAGAGCTCAAGTGTTTGGACATCAGTATTGCAGCACTCCCTGAGGTTCGGAGACCAGATAGTGGCGAGTTCACGACGTGGGGTTGCACTTACTATTGGTCTGGTCGCTGATGGTTACCAAGCCCAAGGAGTTTCTGTCGCTGTGTCCAATAAGCTGACTCCATTGATAATTGAGGTAACACCGGCCTACAAGCATATTATGAGACAAAGGATTCATCACTCCTTGGGTGTCATTTCCCTGGTCTCTGTTTATGCTCCGACTGAGGTGAGTGATCTCACCGTGAAGGACGCATTCAATGCTACACTCGAGTCTGGTTGATCAGTGCCCCAGGCGAGATACTTTTCTTGTCTTGGGGAATTTCAATGCATCGACTGGAATTGATGGGCATGGTTATGAGATGTGTGTTGGTCCCCATGGGTCTGGAATTGTGAACCTGAATAGCAATGAGTTCCTTGATTTTGCAAGAAGTTATGGACTTAGGGTGGCTGGTTCATGGTTTCAGCTCCCAAAGGCTCATAGCTGGACTTGGTATTCCAACGCTGGTGGTGTGGCAAAGGAGATTGACCATGTGCTCGTAGCTGAGGTAGCTGAGGAGTTTGCGAACGGGCTGAGTGGGGATTTGGGGGGTCTGGGTGCTTTGGGGAATCCTGAAGAGTTGTGGAGTGCCTTCAAGAACACCATCCTTGTTGTAGCCGGTGGATGTCTTGGAACTCACCATGGGGTGAAGAAGAATATTGTCTCTCAAGGGACACTGGATACCATTGACCAGAGTCACAGGGGCAGGCTTTATGGCAGAACTGAGCTGTTGGGGGAGTTGAGGCGTAAAACTGTACGTGCGCTGACCGTGGACAAGGAGGCCAATGTGCGAGGAATCTGTGAAGGTAGAGCATCACCTATGGTCAAGTGATTCTCTTCCTGCTTCAGGGAAGTTCACGTATTGCATTCCTCCAAGCCCATCCCTTGGTGTACTGCAGTTAGAGCGAAGGGTGGTGGGCTCTTGACAGAGGAATCGGAAGTGAAGGCCGACGGGGCCAGTTCCTTTTAGCGGCTGTACCGGGCTGATCCACCAGCTGTTGAGTTGGATGTCAGGGGTATCCCTATTGCTGACCCTCCAATCACCTGTGATCCACCTTTGTTTGTGGAAACACAGGCTGCGGTAAACCGGTTGAAATGGGGTAAAGCTCCTGGGATCTGTGGCATCCTTACTGAACTTCTCAAGGCTGGTGGAAATGCTGTACTCATGTCATTGCATGCAGTTCTGTGCTCTGCCTGGAACACAGGCATTATCCCAACTGACTGGAAGAGGGGCCTTTTTGTCCCTCTCTGGAAAGGGAAGGGTGATCGCCAGGACTGCAACAACTGCCGAGGGGTGACGATGCTCTCAGTGCCGGCCAAGGCCTTTGCTTGGATAATTCTTGACAGGGTTCGCCACCATCTGCTTGAGCACAAGCTCCCAAAGCAGTCAGGCTTTACACCAAAGAGATCAACGATTGACCATATTCTTGCACTTCATCACCGAACTCAGATGATAGTTTCAGCACGGGCTTCTTGCAGCCTATGTTCATCTCTGCAAATTATCTGATTCAGTCAATCGGGATGCCCTGTGGAGGATTCTTGTTCTTCGTTAGGTGCCACCAAAACTGATCAATCTGATATCTCAACTATATTCTGGCACTGAGAGTGCTGTGAGATGTAGTGATACCATCTCCGACTTATTTCCAGTTGTTACTGGAGTTCTTCGGGGGGTGTAATGGCCCCCACACTTTCAAGCACTTGTACGGACTGGATTCTGGGAGGATGTCGGTGAGATCAAGCTGCGGTGCATTGTTTGGGATGTCAAGATCTCTGACCTTGATTTCACAGATGATGCAGTCATCTTTGCGGAGGCTCTAGATATCCTTTTGGAGGCCCTCGAGGTGCTGAATGAGGAGTCGGGGCCGTTGGGATTACGGGTTTCCTGGGTCAAAACTAAGATCCAGACCTTCACTGACATCTTGGATGCTGCTATCTTATCTGTACTTGTTTGTGATGAGGATGTTGAGGTCACGGAGAGATTCACTTACCGTGGCAGTGATATTCATGTTTCAGCTGGCTGTGAGCCAGAGGTCAACAGATGTCTGAGTCGGGCCTGGCAAGTCATGGATTCACTGGATGGGGTGTAGCGCAGCCGGTACCTGTGCGGGAGGAACGAAAGTCCGAGTCTTCAGGTCCATGGTGCTTCCAGTCTTTTTCTATGGATGTGAGACTTGGACTCTGACCAGGGATCTGAGACGGATACGTAATTCCTTTGATACCAGGTCTCTTCGGAGAATCCTTGGTTGTCGCTGGTCAGACTTTGTGTCCAATGAGCGGTTGCTGAGAGAGACTCAAATGAGATTTGTTACCTGCATAGTCTGTGAGCGTCAACTGCGGCTGTATGGACATGTGGCTCGTTTTCCTGATGCTGATCCTGCTCACCAGATTCTCTCAGCGAGGGAGCCTCGTGAGTGGAGGAGGCCAATGGGCTGAAAACGTGCATCATGGTTGCAACAGATTGATCAACATCTCAAGGAGATGGAAATGGGCCAGGCATCTGCCTGGGTGATGGCCAGACGGAGGCCCTCGGAGTACCAGCAGAAAGTGGACGCAGTGACGTGCTGCTCCAGCACATGCTACCATACCTGACCTGACCTGACCTTGGTGGAAGGGATGGTGAACTCCAGATCAGGCCAATCTCAATGATTTTCCTGCCAGACATGGTGGCACCTTCGTAGATCACTGAAGATCATCAGGTGGACTCACCATTCACCATGAACTCACTTGGAACAGTCACACAAATGCTGTAGAACCAAGAGCAGGTCAGAGACTAGATACTCTGTGGTGAGTGGTACATCTCTTGACTCTCTCCCTACCATCTACAAGTGCAATGCAGGAATGTGACAGAATACTCCCCATTTGGCCTGATGGGTCGAGTGACAAAACATTTGAGCTTGACAACATGCATGATAAAACAGCCTGATTGATTGGATGAGAGATAGTAAACTGGTTAAATGCTGTCCCCCTTCATAATCATCATACCAAGGCTGCAGTGTGTATTATATAGTCGATGCACTGCACAGAAATTTGCCAAGGATACTTAGGCAGCCTATCCTAAACCCTAGATGTCTACCATTTCAAAAAAAAATCAAAGGGCAGCAAATGAATGGGAGCACCACTTTATCTATGCTCCTCAAGTTGTATGCTCTCCAGACTTGGATATTTATTGCTGTTCTTTCATGCTCATTGAATCAAGATCCAGCTCAACAAGAAACTATCATCTTAGTGCTTTACAGCAGAGAGTTAATGCCATCCTTTGGAGAGTACATTCAGCCAGCTCACTAGCATTCACGAGTGTACATTGAAGATGTCATAGTACGTTTCAAAAAGAGTAGGCTATTGGGTGCTGTTATACTGCCCAAATTCTAAATTGTTGCTGTAATCTAGCTACATGGGACATTCTAGCAATGGTATCCCTATGCCTACAGAAATTATGCACACGAGCATTTAGGTGCTACATGGCCACCGACGAATGGGAGATGTCCAAGGGCAAGGCTTGGCCAACCCCATTAATTTACACATAACACCAAGTTTAAGGTGAGGACTGAGTTTAGGTTGAGGGTTGCAACCAGTCTGCAACAGAGAATGATTAGGCCATATCGCTAGACTGAATTTGCCTTGTGTTGCATTTTGTGTATTTGACTTCCCTTTGGGCTTTTAAGCTTTGATTGGCCTAAAGAGACTGCATTCACATGGCCTCCTTACCTACTTATGCTCACCTGGCATCTCTATGTTTCCAGAGATAAACAATTGGCATGCTAGGAGTGTAACAATATAAGATTGACTGTTGTATCGTTTAATTAATTTCTGATAAAAAAATATGCTGATTTTATCCCCCCCCCTGCCACCCCTCATTCCCACTGCTTGTAGCTGTGAAAAGATGCTTTCTGGAAAGTTCATCTTCCAACGGAGGAGGAGGTACATCCACCAGAAAGCTTGTGGTAAGGGCTGGATTTCTACTTTGTAAGTTGTTTCGCTGACATTTAGCCTTTTTGTTTTTTACCGTACAATGCTGTACTGGAGCATGATATGTGTGGCAAAGTTTCCAAGGTGCATCGATGAATAGATACTAATGGGAATTTATGATGGAACAAGATGTGATAATTTCAAAAATCTTCATTGATACTGCAATAAAGACCAAAATACTTTAGATCTTGCTACAGTATTTGTTACCTCCACCACTGGAAGTGTACGGAGGTTATGTTTTCACTGTCTGTCTGTTTGTTAGTTGTTAAAATTGAAGATTTTTAAAGTATATTGGTTGGTCGCCTGTGTTATTCTATCTGTGTATTTGTCTTGTCTGTCTGTCTGTACATCAATTGTCCACAAGCCACAATTTTAAACCGATCTTCACCAAACTTCACCAAGTGGTAGAGTTGGTCATAAGCAAGAAGTCTATTGATTTTGAGGTCAAAATGTCAACATAGGCCAAACGTCAACAACTTAGGTCAAATTCCTAAAATCCTCAATTTTCATCCGAATGACTTCAAATGTGAAGAGGATTTGCATATTTGGTCATTTAATTCAACCACCAATTATTTTTAAGGTCAAATTTGTTTTGGGGATTTCGCAATTATCATGCCACGCACGACATCTTTCTTGTTTGTTTGTTTGTCTACCTGTTTGTGAGCAGGATATCTCAAAAAGTTATGGACTGATTTGGACGAAACTTGGTGGTTAGGTTGGGTGTGAAAATGGTGAATTGATTCGAATTTGGTGAGGATCCACATCCAGATACAAGTATGGGTTCCATTGTTTCTGATCAACTGATGTTCTTTCCATCATAACTGAACATGTGAACCAGGCCCTAGACCAGCATGGTGAGGCCAGACTTGTAGCCTTTGCCATCTCTCAGGCTTTTGATAAGGTTTGGCAGAAGGGTCTCATTCACAAGCTAAAGTTGTATAGTATCTCTGGGCCTTTGCTTGCAATAATCTCAGACTTTCTCACACGTCACCAATTGTTTGTGTGGCGTGAAAGTCGATCTTCTGCAGCCCATAGCATTAAAGCAAGTGTTCCCCAGGGCTCTGTGTTGGGACTTTCTTTGTTTCTGCTTCACATAAATGACCTGCCCGACAACATTTCCTCTCGGTCAGCCATTTATGCTGATGACTCAACCCGATACATGACTTATCCTGGCTCCCTGCCTGCATCATTCTGCCCTCAAGCCAGCATCAATCTAAATCGGGAACTTGAGAATGTCAGTAACTGGGGAAAAGGCTGGTTCATCACCATCAAACAAAAGAAGACCCACCTGCTATCTGTGTCCAGGTCAAGACCCCCCTCTTTTGATAACCTGGTTATGGACCAAACACCTTTACAAGAACTCGATGGCATCTGTCTTCTTGGTCTGGTCATCACTTCTTACCTTGGTTGCGATAAGTACATTTCTGGCATTGCCAAAAGAGCCTCCCTGCGACTTGCCTGCTTGTATCAGGTTTGTCGATACTTACCTCTTGAGGCCTTGCTCCATCCTTTACAAGACCACCATACATCCAGTCATGGAATACTGTAGCCACATATGAGCAGGTGCTCCGGCGCATCTTCTGTGCCTTCTTGACAATCCAATGTTGAGCTGTTAACCTGGTAGGCCATGATCTGGCATCATCTCTGGAACCTCTCTTGGTTTGACACCCTGTGTCCTCTCTGTCTCTTCTTCAGATACTGTAATGGAAGATGCTCAAAGGGTCTTTCACTACTTGTCCCTCCTTTACATACTTTTAAGCACTCTACATATTTGGCAGCCTTTGCACACCCCACACTGCCTGTGTTCCTCTGGTCAACACAGTACGATATTCCTCCAGTTTTTTTTTTCCCCCCACGCACTGCCAAACTCTAAGAATTCCCTTCCTGCATCCTGTTTCCCAGCAACATACCACCTTTCCTATTTTAAGAGAGATCCAAATAGGTATCTCCTTTCCCAGTGATTTCCCCTTCCTACAATTTATTTTTAGTAGCCCCCACCTTTGAGTAGCCTTTTGGCCTTGTGATGGATGAACTCTCCATACATAAAATGGGAAGGACTCAGAGGGTGAATAAGATTGATACAGCTGTAAACTCTCAATCACAGAAATGGAAGGAAAAACTGGAAATTCAGAAAGAGGTGGGCTTGGGGAGGGTTAATGGGGGTAGATAATATCATGGTTGTGGATGGGGGATGATCTGAGAGGTTATTTAAATCAAATCACTCTTTGCTGCCTGCAATGCACATCTCAATATTGTTTACTTTTGAAATCACAATCTGTTTTTACAAACTTGTAAGTTTCCAACTGAAGTTTTCCTTGTTCCTTTGTCCTAAGCAAACTTACTTTTCATTTTCTTCTTCCATCAAGGTCTCGATTGAAGGGAACATTGGAAGTGGCAAGACTAAATGCTTAGAATCCTTTCAACAACATTGTGATGTTGAAGTAAGTTTGTAGCCCGAATCAAATTAATCCTTTATTTCATGGCAGCTTCAAACACATCTATCAAGTTTTCCATGTGATTCATAAGTTTTTGAAACTTGACGAGTCCTGCCGAAGCACAAGGATATAATGGAAAGAATTTTTTTTTTTTTTGAAACCAGCACTGTATGTATTTAGATTTGTAAAGTATTGTGAACGTCCCAACTGCCCCAGGATCCATAACAGAATGTGTTTGATGGTTAGACTCTTCTTTTAAACCTTAAATAAAAACAAAATTCCAATTTGGTGGCATCATATTAAGTGTATTATGGTTGTGCAGTGCAGGTAAGATATTCTGATGATTGATCTCGAGTAACTTAAGGTATAGCTAATTTTAGTGGATTAAATAATATTTTGTTTCTATTTCAAATCTGCTTGTGCAGGAAGTGATATAAATCCAGCTGTCCTGTCTGGTTGCATTCACTTCCGAACTTTGAATCCCACCCATTGAATTTCCAAAAAGAGTAAGCCATCTGCCAATACCCTGGCCAAATTCGAATTTCTTGCCATAATCTATGGGGCAGGGGAGGGTCGGGGAGGCACTGCATCAGAAACACAGCCAGAACCAACAATGATGGAACCGGCAGACAGGTACTGCACAGTTATGGCTTGTGCTGGATTAACAGCTGGATCATGTCGCTTGCATATTTAAAGCAAGTTTTAACGACTTGGAAAATTTATTGCAAAAGTTGCAGCTAGTGGGCCAGTTGCTAATGATGACTTTTTACTCATACTCCATTGACTTCTTGGGAATAAAGTTTCAGAGAGCAGCTGCAATACAATATGTAGGAATTTAGCCCAGGTTCAAGCATGCAATGACCATCTCTTTTTGATGGTCATTATGTCCAAAAGTGAGTGCTGGCAGCTTGGATATTTGGCATAAAACAAACAAACAAAAAAAAGTCATATTTCAAACAAGGACAAATGTGTCCAAGAGCCACATCCTAAAGGTTTTGTCTTCACAAGAACAGGAAGAAGAAGAAAAAGAAGAAAAAACAACAACAACAACTTCCGATATTTCGTCACGTACCTTGATTGAGCCAATAGCGAGACCCGTCATGGACGATTCGTCGTTCATGACGAGAAAATCGTGTATTTACGAAATTATAACACATTAAATGGAATAATCTTTAAATAGTAACGTGAACTTTTCGAAACTTTAAAGCAAATGTCCGAATATATTTAAAAGTTCATGATAGACGCTCTCAAAAGGCACCGTCAATGCGAGGATGTGTACAGGTGTTTAGTATTTAAGGAGATCCGGATCCTGTATATAAAAGAGCCGAGTCTTAAAGGTTTTGTCTTCACAAGAAGAACAACGCGGAGCTCTCTTAGAGCCGCGTCTCGTACACGAGACGCGGCTAAAAATGAGAATTGCCGATCTGGGGAGTTTCATTAGCAAGCAGCTTGCTATCGCTTGCCAAGCGGCTTGCTTGATTCAAAGCACTCAAGCAAGCACTCCAACGGAATGGAATGATCGGCACCGCTTAAAAACATGGCTCTTCCCATGTAAACAATGCTGTCATGGTTGTCCAGCTGTCATTTTCAGTTATACTCGGACCTCTTCTGACAACTTCCCCAAGCTAATTTATTGTGTTGGCAGTGGCTACAGAGTAGGAGAAAGAGGGAAACGTAAATAAATGGGGAGTCAGAAGGAGGAGGCCCCTGCCAAGCTTATCTATGGACCTCCCGCTGTGCATTTGGGGGAGAATGGGTTTCCATGTTTGTAGATATTGAATGATTAGGATGAAAAGTACACACCCCTGATCTTGATAATTTTCACTTCATATCTGTATCTGAAAATTGCATCATTATGCAGGGAAGTGCAACCGTAGTGAATTTTCTGTAGCTTACAGTGGAGGCAGCCATGGCTTGAACACGATTGGTTATGCAAACACGCTGATGTCACACACATGCGTTTCAGTCAATTGGGAATAAGACATGGTCGATGGAAGACCCTATTCACTAAAACTGAGGAATGGTAATGCTATACAGCAGAAGTGGAAGTGGAAGATAAAAGGGTCCAATTTGAAATGCTAATGTTCAAATTGGTGCAATTTGTCTACACAAGACCATATTTGACTTGCTGGATACGGATTGGTGGGTATTGGGATTGGTGAGAGCTGACTGTCCTTCATTGTGAGTTTATTTTAATTATTCGATGGTTGTAATTACAGGTTATCTCTGAGCCAGTTGACAAATGGCAAAACATCCGTGGACACAATCTTTTGGTAAGTAGAAATTATTTAATTATTTCACCCACTTCTGAATTTGCTCTCAAACATTTAAATAATCTAATATTCTTTCACGGTATGCTGGGGAGAGTATAGTTGGTGAGGACTGAGAGCACTTTATTTGGTAGAATGGTTGTTTTTGACTTCAGTTCAGTTTGAATTTTCAAGATCTGTATTCATCCTACATGATTAATGATTAAAATTTATGTAAAACATCGTATTTGAAGTGTTGTTGAGGAAGCGTATAATACTGCACAGTATCTAGTTCATAAATAAGTGGTACAGCCGGCTCTGGTGCCGTGTTATGCTACCTGGAAGGGGCATTGCATTTATAGTGGTGTTTGAATACTAAAACAAAAAAAAAATCACGACGAACATGACAAATCGATCAATGTCAAGGAAACTCCCACCTGACCAGTTCGAAAAAATTCATTTGTTGTACACATTTTATGGAAGGACCCAAAGTTTTAATAATCTGCTGTCGATGAGCCTAGATTCTCTCTCTCTCTCTCTCTCTCTCTCTCTCTCTCTCTCTCTCTCTCTCTCTCTCTCTCTCTCTCTCTCTCTCTCTCTCTCTCTCTCTCTCTCTCTCTCTCTCTCTCTATCCTCTCTCTATCCTCTCTCTATCCTCTCTCTCTTTTTTTTCTTTCTTCCCCCCCCCCGCCCCAAGGTTCATGTAAACAGCAACTCCTCGTATTTTGGAAATGGTGGCTCCAGACATGGGGGTAACCCAAAGCCAATACAAGCACATCTGTTTTTTGGAAACATTTTGCAGCTGCTTCAAAACGATTTGAGATATCCTATCACATATTTCTGTCCTGCTTGATGCCTTTGGAGCACTCACAAACCTATAAGAGGTATCATCAGTGGCGTATCGAGAAAAAAATGACGTTCGGAGCGAGATCTCAAAACCCTTTCTAAATGGTCATTGGCCTACTAAGCGTGCATGTGTTATTGTGACTGTGTGCTTCACCTCATCCTGGCCTTCAGTGGGGCAAACTAGCTGAGTCAGTTGACCTCAAAGCTGTCAAGTCAATTGATTTGACTAGTTCATGCTCTATGGAGAGGAGGGCTGGATTACTGAGCCCAGAGTGGCTCATTGTAGATCTGAGGTTGGTTTTGATCTGTTTCCGTTTGGAGAAGCTCCTCTCACATGATGCAACACTCGCACACATGGTGAGAAATGTCTTCAATATGATAGGGTGAGATAAAGATTCCTCAAATCCCCACTTCACAACATATTTAAGGATTGTGTGTGTCTTCAAATCCACTGTTTCCATCCCAGTGGTTTCCTCGTACATTTTGATGTGTCGACAAAGATGACGAATCTCCCTCTGTAGCTCACTGATGCTGATATCGTCATGGTTGTGCGTCTCTGTGAGATGGTGGATTTTCATGGCCATGTCGCTGTTGTTGGATGGGTCCATCAGGTAACTGAGTGATGTAAGAAACCCAAACTTAATGTTCACGTCATTTATCTGATGGGTGGGTGCGTCGGCTTGTTTGCACGTGTAGCTGATCCAAGATTTCACAGTGCTCCTGTTTGATCTCATCTTGTACTGAAAGACCTGTGTCCATGGTGTCTTTCCTGAGCATTATTTTCTTCCTCCTTATCTGCCGCTCTGTGAAGATTCCCATTTGTTTGCAAAAATCGGTGGCCTTGATTTTCGCCTCTACGATGTTATTCCGCTCATTTTGGAAAAATGAAACGATGGCCCCCAATTTGGCAGCAGAGGCATCTATCCCTAGCACAGCCACTTGGAGAATGTTTTGCGTGTCATTAATCACAGTGAGCACCAGCTTCCAAAATAATAGGTCATCATCCTATTCAACAAAATATCTGCATCTGACCGTGTGTCCGCGTCTCGGCATTACCATCACGAAGCTGCTCCAGGGATTGGTATTTTCTACAGGTAGGAACATACAACTTCAATTGCATCACGCTTGGAGCACATCGAGTCTCGCAAGTTCGCTTCACTATTTGTAAACTGGAAGAGTACTCGGGAGAGTGCATACCTCTGCCGCGCAATGCTTGATCCAGGAGATCATATTTGGCCCAATATATTTTTGAAATATCATGCTATATATCGTTTTTGGCCCAATTTCTCAATGGTGAAGAATCACTTTAAAAGTTAAATAATTCTCGTATCTGGCTTCGGACCTTTACTAAGACCGAATCAATTTGTCCGTGTTGCACACCCAACTTGTCCACCAAGTTTCGTCCGAATCCATCTCCAACTTTTTGAAATATCGTGCTATATATAGTTTTTATACCCATCTCTCAATGGTGAAGTATCACTGAAAATATTATCTTATCCGGATTCGGATCTTCACAAAAATCTAATCAGTTTGTCCTCCTCACACACTCAACCTGTCCACCAAGTTTCATCCAAATCTGTCCAATTTTTTTTGAGATATCCTGCTCGCAGACAGATCAACAGGGGTGAAAACATAACCTTCGTCCACCTTTGATTGCAGAGGTGTAATTATATTTAGATATGGGAGTCTGTGGCCCATGTGAGCATGGATGGAACAGCTGATGAGTGTAAACAAATGCATATTTACAGTTTATCAACATCAATGTCGCTGATTGCTCGGCCTTAAATTCCCTGCATGTAAATGAGTCAATGAGATGCAGAGGCGGTAGAGCTTCATTTTCAAGTTCATTTCCCGACATGCCCTCTCCTTGTTTTGCCTGCCCCTCTCTCCGGCACAACGTTGGCAACCATTGGCCAGCTCCCACAATCCCTCCCTGCGCTCCCACCCATGATGTCCAGGGGTGTGTTACATTACCAAGTGGCTTAAGCATTCCAGCAAGCACTGCAACGAAATTGTTGATAAGGAACGGTTGGCTTGTCAAGCGATTGCAAGCCGATTGGTACTGAAACACACCCCTGGTGTTCTTACCGAGTCTGTCATGCACCACGGCAAAAAGGTCCTCAGAAGTGTCGATGGATCGTAGATGCAACAATTTTGGTGCTTGGGGAGGTTGCCCCTTGTGCACCCCTTCGCTACGCCAGTCGGTATCATTATATTTGTCCAGTGTTTTAAATTCCAGTCTTTAACGAGACTTGGTGGTGGAAATGGTTAGAGCATTCACTCAGAGTCTGGGAAGTCGGTGGTTCAAACCCTGGCCGAGTCATACCAAGTAATTTTTTTTTTTGAAGGTACGTGCTGCTTCCTTGCTTGATACTCAACATTAAAAAGGATAAAGGACAGACAATCCCCATTGGTTGGCATCCATGGGGAGGAGGAAATAAATTCCTCCTGAGGAAATGCCCCGCTGAGTTGCGGTGAGAAAGGCGGCGCCATTGTTGTGATGTCGTCGCTGGTACCCAGAGTGTATCCTGAGAAGGAATGGCACTTACCCCAAGCTCAGTGGCTGTGTCTAGTGGTTGTCTCGTCAGTATGTCCATGTGTGTGTGTGAGTTGCAGCTCCATTACGAGCCTTCGACATTGTCTATTTTAAAAAATGAAGATTTATCACAACAACCAAAATGGGCACTGTACTATCTCCTAAACATCATGTGTGTGTGTGTGTGTGTGTGTGTGTGTCTCCTCCATAACTCCAAAACTATCAAACCTAGTAGCCTGAATCTTTGCATGCATACTAAAAACTCCAAGGAAGTGCAGGCGGGTAAATTTGGTGTTTTGGTTCATTTAAACACCCATTTTGAAGATAATTAACGGCCTTATTTAATTATATCCTTCATCAGGCGATCCTCGGTCACCTCGCTCTCTGGGGTCTTAAGTCGTTCACTGGGTAACCTCGGTAGGGTCTGAAGCCGCCATGTTTTTTGACCTGCTCAACCTCACCCTGATTTGGAAGTTTCCATTCATCATAGCTACGAATTGCTGGGTACATTGCAATGCTTATAAACTCCTGGAGACGCCAGCGTTCCTTGTTTTATTTCATTTCCGCATATGCGTTCGCCACGAGTATCTCTTAAACTAAAACGAATTACAAAAGTTAAGCTCCAGAATCGAACTTACAAGCAGTTCCGACTCCGAGAAAAGTGTTCACTTGTCCAATTCGGACATATGTGATATTTTGGGTGTCTCCGTGAGGTGTATGTTTAATATGACGGTTCGGTGATTGCCAATTGCATGCTAAGGGAACTGTTTCATATGGACCGTTTAGTTGGAGTTCTTGCTTGAATGCTTAAGCCACTTGGAGAGAGTTCTCCAAGCTGCTTGGTTGTTGTTTTTTCAATCTCACATCGATTAGACGTACGTTTCCACCTTTGTTGGGTTCCGCAGTGCCATGCGGTGAGTGTCTTTGGAGGTGTCTTATACGTTGAAAATGTGCAAGGATTGCTTTGTGCGATCTCCATTTGTAATCCAAATCTCACTTCGACATCGATACATTTTATAAAAGCAATAAGGTCCATCCGACCAGGTGTTCGTCATGTTTGTTCTTGCTGTGAAGACATTGAGTATAGATCGACATTTTGTGTTCTGAGGCTTGGTACATTTTTTAATTGAATTTCACCAATTACCCACTTTAAATCCTCTTTCAAAGAATGCTGTTTCAAGGTAAATATTTGTGTTTATCGTTTTTATTTACTTGATGTGTGTGTACATTTGCACTTGTGTATGTACATAAACTGTATTCCCATAATGGCATTTGGCACGTATGTGTGTGCGTGCATGCGTGCGTGCATGTGTGCATGCGTGCGTGCGCGCGTGTGTGTGTGGTGTCGTTGATTGGTATCTTCATATGCAAGTTTCAGAGTGTGGAATGGAGTCCTCCCAGGGTGGGTTCAAAGTATGCACCTTCATTTCGGTAAGGGGTCACGATCCACGGACCAAGCTGTGAGGTTTTCTGTTCTCAAAGTTTTGCGCTGAGGGCTCTCTTCAAGATCGTCGCTGAAACCCAGACAGCTTCCAACTGTAGTTCGTTTGTTATAATATTCCCAGGAATGGTTTTTAATATCTCTGTGAGGTTCTTTGTCATCATTCCCATAGCTCCAACTATCACTGGTACAACTTTGGCATTCTTCAGCTTCCAGGATCTTTTCATTTCATTCTTGAGTTCTTGGTGTTTGGTCATTTTCTTGTTTTCTGCTTCGTTTAGTCCAAAATCACTGGAATTAACACCTCACTTGGCAATGCTTTCTTCTCTATTTTTTTTTGTACCGAAGTATGATATCTGGTCGCATCGCTTTGTTTTCAGATGTTCACGCTCGATGGGATCATTAGGTCATACGTGAGCGTACTTCCATGTTTTCAGTGATTACTTTTGGTTCATGTTCCCACAACTTTTCTGGAACTGGGATATCAAAGTTTTTGCAGATGTTCTGGTGGTTAATTTTACAAACTCTGTTGTGTCATTGTGTGTACAGCTATTCTGGCATGACATTTTTTTTATTTGTTTGTGTTCAGTCATTAAGCATAACATATCACTCTTTACTAACACCACCTCCCACCCTCACCTATCTTTTTTTTTTCCTCTTCCCGCCCCCACCCTCTCTGTCTATCCCTCCTCACTCCCCCTCTGAATAAAATGCAGCACTCTCCTCCCACTCTTGTCACTCTCTAGCTGTTTCTCTCTCTCTCTCTCTCTCTCTCTCTCTCTCTCTCTCTCTCTCTCTCTCTCTCTCTCTCTCTCTCTCTCTCTCTCCCCACCTCCACCCCCCCTTCCTTGCTCTTTCTCCCTTCTAGCTTTCCTTCTTCACCCACTCCTTGCTTCCCTTCCCTCCTCTCCCTGCCCTCCCTTCCCTCCATCCTCTCTGCCTCCCCTCCCCCTCTCTCTCCCTTTCTCTTTCTCCACCCCCTCCCATTACACCCCTTCAGCGAAGTGACGAGTTGTATTTGCTTGTATATGTATATGTATATGTATATGTATATATATATATATATAATACTATACCGTCTCCTAAGCATAAGATACATTAACTTTCCTGTTCACCAATTAATTTAACTCTAAAGGAGAGTGAAAGTCTGAATGTCAATGTGTGTGCCGTCCCTTGGATGGATGTTAAATTGGTTTCCCATCTGCTGGCATTAGTTGGTTGATGTTAAAGATCCTACCGTGCTCCTCTCAAAGAGTCAGCGAGCTTTCGCCAGCACCCTGGCCAAATTCCAAGTTCCTACCCTGACCTTCGTTGAAAGTCCGGCCTGGCCAGTAAGTTTGTGAAAGACTTGGGCCAAGCTACTCCCGACCAACCCACAATAACTTGGGAATAATTGTGGCCACTAAAGAGGAAGAAGAAGTTGGCTGACGATGGTGAGGTTGGCTGACTTCCAAGCAGATGGAAGATGACCAAGGGCAAATGATGGGGTGAATCGAGTAGAATGTTTGTGAAGTACATGTTGTCTCTTGATTAAAGCGGTCATTGAAGCGATGGGTAAAAATGCCTCGTTCAACTATAAATAGAACTGACATTTAGGATTTATTCTGGCAAACTATATTCAACGATTCCCAAATGGTCTCCATGTCTTTCTGCTGCAGTCAATACTGTCTGCCAAATGCAATGACTGGAGCTTGTACTTTGCATAAAATTTGCCGAATTGGGATATTGCATTCAACTTGTCTTTTGGGCCATGTGGATGATTGTGTGTGGTCAGTTGACCTCTTCCTGCAGTTCAGGTAGACATCCTGAAACTCTTCAGATGTGTCAGAAATTTGGCCTAGGTAGCATTCCTATCCATACATGGCAGCTAATAAATCTGTGCAACAAAAAATACCGTGGGGATGACAAGATTCTGTGCCGGAACAAGGTTCTCTGCCAAGGGTGCCTACACCAGTACACTGGTACTCATTTTGGCAACCTCGGAAGGATGACAGGTTGAGTCAACCCCACCTGGTGTTAATTCAGTGGCCAACAGTGCTTGAACTCAGGACCCTAAGATCCCAAGCCATCCACCCTAACCATGAAACCAACACCAGGCTTATTCCCCTTCTGAGTGGAACTTTTTGGTTCCAAGTCTTGGCTTTTCCCATAACTTGTGGCCACCAAGGTTGCACCATTCTCCATCAAGGACAATGTCAGCTTTGTAGTGCTTCAAATTGGAAACATTATTGTCCTTCACTGACTATCCCTTCACTGAAATATTTTAACAATGGGGAAAACTGCTTTGATGCTGCCATACATCAAAGCTGTTTTGTCATGGATCTTTCATATCCATGGATCCTTTCTGAAACTGTGCACACTGCACTGTAATGGCATCATGCTTGAGATGGTCACTGATCAAACATCTGCTTTGAATTTGTAACTGATAATTCTCCTGGTTGTGCACAGGAAATGGGGTAATTTTTGCTGAGGTGATGTTCCAGTAGTAACCTTGGGCAGATTCCAGAACGATGAATGGAGTTCTTCTCTGAAAGATCAAGAAGCACAAACACAGTGAAGCTAGGCAACTGTTCTTTACATTCACAGAGATAAGCAGCCTATGTTTCGCATTGTAAGAGAGAGTTGTTAAGGTATGAACTTGAATTGCTTGTTCATTTACAAACTATTTATGATTTTCTGTTCTTGTGATGAGAAATGCCTGTGGGGAAACGATTGTCATCTGATCCATTTCAAGGTTAGTAAACATGGCCTAAAGGTGTTCAATAATGGCCTGATTTCCAGGGCATTTTCACATCCATGGATCATGCAGTTGCTTGACTGATCATCATATTGTTACGGTACCCTGGCCGACCCAATTGCCTGGTTCGAATCCGGTGTGTCACCTAGCGACCATGGCAATCCTCCCATCTCTCCCCCCTCCCCCACCCCGCAACAGAAATTTCCTATCAGGTCCCTCGCCCAATGTCATGTTACCTTGCAGATTGACATCTTTGTGCTGGGCGATGTTCCGAGGGCAACCACAGGACAGATCTTACCTTTTGGCCGAATGTACCAATGATCCGAGTGATTGCCACGAGCTGTGGCGGTTCAAGACCGGGGCCCAATCTCTATCTCAATCAGATTTCCCCTGAGCCGCCAGATGAAACCCTCGCAAGCAAGCAGGATGAACCAAAGACCAAGTCACGTTCAACTAGTAAAGTATTGTGTGGTGTAAAAAGAAAGCACGTACTTACAGGCAGCGATCGCAATTCATAAACCCCCCATAGTTAACCCCTACCGATACATGCCCACAAAACAGTTCAAGCATATAAACAGGAACCTTAATTCATCTTTGCCTGAGGCCTCAGATGCACACGACAGAGGACAGGTCGCCACAGGTCAAGCAGAGGTTGCCAGGCACAAACCCAATATTGATGATTGGCAGAAGGATCGTCCAGCTCCGTGCAAGCTCCGAAAGCTGCAAGGATAAGGAGGGACCCAGCCTGGTTGGAGTGGGCATGACACCAGCAGAGCGTGGCATGGCAGGTCAGGTGGTGGTGTAGTGTCATTCGGCAGATTCACACTCGCCGTACCCCCTTTATCACCTCGGGCCGACACATCATCGGTAATGCGAGGCGCCCCTCCCATCTCAATATCCATTGGTCGTCGGTTCGGTCCGAGGCCAGGGCGAGCCTCACATTACCCCCTCACCTTGCTGAATTGGTGACACGGCAAGTCCCGGATAATCAGGGTGCCTTTTCTTGCCTAAACTAAGGGTTGGAGGCCTAGCCAAACACTAATAAAGCACACTTAAAAGAAAGAACAAAAGTAAGAACATGAAATATGGGTCAAACGGGAGTAGTTTTTTTAGACACATACAATGGGGTGGGTGTGACGTTTCTAACTATACAAATTGGTGACGCATATCTAAACTAGAAGGGCACTCGGTAGAGCGCATACCTCCACCACTCAATGCCTGATCCAAAAGAACATATCGGGCCCAATAATTTTTTGAAATACCCTGCTATATATCGTTTTTGGCCTCATCTCTCAATGGTGAAGAATCACTTTGAAAAATAAATATTCTCATATCCAGATCTGGATTCGGATCTTCACCAAAATCAAATCAATTTGTCCTTGTCAAACACCCAACCTGCCCACAAAATTTTATCTGAATCCGTCCACAACTTTTGGAGATAGGCAGTTCAAAGCTTCAAGCAACTTTTCAAAGCTTCAAGCAGGCAGTGCACCATCACCTCCTGTGTCACCCTCTATCCTGACCCATGGTTTTTACCCCCAGTAACCCTTCCTAAACCAACCCTCTTACTTGCTGGTTTCAATGTTTCCACCCCTCCTCTCCCTCTCCCTGTCTCTGTCTCTGTCTCTTTTTTTCTTTTTTTTTTCCCCCCCCCCCCCCCCCCCCCTATTCCTTATTCCCTTGCTGGTTGTGCCTAATTATTGCCCTGTTGTGCATTGTCAGTTCAACCTTCATGCTCTTCCATGTCCTCACCCTTGTAAAAAAAATAAAAAAAGCCTACAGTTGCTGAGAAATGCCTCCATGTTGGGATGTCTTCTGTTGGCCGTCGGGTGCCTCTAACTCTACAGCAACAATTTTCAAAATATGATGATGTGGATGCTAAAATTTTGGGGTTTTCCATGAAACATGTCAAGGCAACATAAAACTCGAATAAAAAGTAATTTGGAAATTGTTATTGCTCCTTTGAGCCCATTGGCTTAATGGTTAAGGTGGTTGGTTTAAAATCTTCGGGTCGTTGAATTAACACCAGGCAGGTTGACTCATCCTGTCATCATTCTGAGGTTGGCAAAATGAGTACCAGCTTACTTGTAACAGGGGGCATTGCATCAGCGGCACAGCCACATCCCCAGAAAATGATGCAACCAGCAGCCACACGCTGCACACAAATGGCAATTGCTCCATTTGACACTGACTGTCCAACCTGTAAACATTAAACCACCTCTCAAATCCTAATCGGCACTTTTTTGGTAATAAAGGAAAGGAGAGGAGATTATAAACCAACTTTCTCACAGTGACGAAGGAGGGTCCTCTTTTGCCTTCTTATGACTTGTTCCTCACATATTTCACCGTCTAACACTGACTGATTAGGTTTCTTGGGTGGGCTTACAAACCCAGATGGGTCGCCAATTCTACACAGGAAGTCATGGTAGGGACAGCCTGGTGTTGTCTTGATGGCTATGGTGGCTGGCTTGGGATCTGAGGGTCCTGAGTTTGATCCCCGTAGGCCGCTTAATTAACACCAGGTAGGTTTGACTCAGGCTATCATCCTTCCGAGGTCGGTGAAATACGTACCAGTGTACTGGTGTAGGGGCACAGCATAAGCAGCACAGCTGTAGAGCAAGACTGGAAGCACCAAGGACATGAAAACTTGAACTTTCGTCATCCTGCACAGGTACCAACAGTGCCACACCCCATGATCTGGTGAATCCATGACTCCCCAGGCCTGACCCAGACATCAATTGACCTCTGGCTCACAGCCAGCAGAGACATGAATATCACTGCCAAGG
This sequence comes from Eptatretus atami, assembly GCA_035128595.1. Lineage (NCBI taxonomy): Eukaryota > Metazoa > Chordata > Myxini > Myxiniformes > Myxinidae > Eptatretus > Eptatretus atami. The sequence continues at coordinate 88,473,583 of CM068960.1, forward strand.
TAAGTGAATCT
>CM068960.1:88478535-88492879 GCA_035128595.1 Eptatretus atami
GATGAAGACTCTCCTTCCTGGTCTTCGAGAAGTGCTTTCAGATGTGGTGAAGATTGTGAACCACATCCTAGGGAGCACAACAAACTCAAGAATCTTCAAAGCGATGTGTGAAGAAATGGGCGCCGATTTCACTGTTCTGATATTCCACACAGAAGTGTGCTGGCTTTCATGTGGTAGAGTTCTCAATCGTGTGATTCAACTTCGAGAGGAAATAGCGCTGTTCTTGGAGAGAGGGTGTACCGAGAAGGAGAATCAGCTTCATGAAAAGATGCAGGATGAACTCTTCGTGATGATGGTTGCTTACTTGGCTGACTTCTTCGCCGAGGTGAATTCCTTGAACCTGTCACTTCAAGGAAACCTTCCAATGCTAAACACGGCTCGTGACAAAGTGGCAGCGTTCAGCAGGAAGATTCACCTTTACCAGAGAAGAGTCCAGGATGGTGACACGACTATCTTCCCTGAGATGACGACTCTCCTGGATGCTACGCCAGATGCTGAATGCCACTTCCACGAGGAGATCTCAACCCACCTTCTGTCAATTAGTGAAGCCATCGAACGTTACTTCCCCGGACTGTACGACCGCTCTCGTGATGAGTGGGTCGTCCTACCCTTTTCAGTTGAAGACGGTGCCATCAGTGATACTGACGTGGCTGCGAAGGTTGAATTTTACCGAATTCGTGAAGATGTGCAGCTCAAGAGTGACTTCATGGAACAAGAGCACACCACGTTTTGGCTGAAAGTGAAGGACTGCCCTGTTCTTTCGAAGAGGGCCCTGACCCTATTGGTCCAGTCCCCCTCAACCTATCGCTGTGAGGCTGGATTCTCAACCATGGTAACTCTGAAAATGAAGGCATGCAATAGGCTTGTGGTCGACGCTGACATGAGGTGCTGCCTGTCGAGCATTCATCCTCGTTTTGATCGCCTAATGGCTGCAAAGCAAATTCAGCCATCCCATTGACTGAGTATTGGCAGACATGTTTTAATAAATCGGACTGTTTGTTTTTTTCAATTTTTGTTTTGGGGGTCACGGTACTGACCAAGAATGTCTGATGGGGTTGTGGCACCAAAAAGGTTAAGAATCACTGCGTGTCTAAACTATGCTGCCAGCCAGGTTCCTGAGATATGGCAGAATATTTAGTATAAAGATTCTCGCTTGCATCTTCCAAACTCTCTCCTCCTCCGGCCCATGCTCCCACACTTTCCTTCGTGTCAGACAATTTCCCCCAATTGATATGAAACTTCCATGTGCAAACTCATCTTGCATAAACAGCCTTCCCGATTCCCTTACAACTTCCATGAGTTTATCATGACATTTGGTGTACATATGCAGTGAGGCAGGGCAAGATGAAAGTGCATGCTCAAAATAGGTGACATCTGCACCACATGTTTATACACTCAGGTGTTCCTGCCATGTCCTACATTGCCATGTTTTCCCTTGGAGATAACACACCATACACATCCCCAACTTAAAACCTGAATTAACTCTGCTGTCCTGCCCATAGCTGGTTCCATTAAGTAGTTGTCTTTTTCACAGATTCCCAATTTTCATCCTTGCCCCTTGTTGAACCCAGCTGTTTTTACAACTCTATTCCTCCTCAGCAGCAATTACCTCTACAATCACCATTTCTTGCCTTCCTTTCCTTTGCTCAACACTTCACCATTTAACAAAGTAACATCTAACTCCAGCTTTCCTTCCTTTTGTCACCAAACCAAGCACTTCTTGGAACTTCACTTTCTCGGTCACTAAAAATCTTCTTCATCTTTAGGATTCTCACTTATTTCCAACAAACACATTTCCTTACAGTCCAGACACCTTAATTGACGATTGATATGGAGCGACATCAACACCATAGCTTGATGGTGACTTAACCGTTAAGGTGGTTCACTGATTTTTCTCAAGGTCCTGAGTTTCAACCCAAGCCGTGCCAAAATAACAAGGCGGGTTGATTCAGTCTGTCATCCTTTCGAGGTCGGCTAAATGAGGACCAGTTTACTCTGAGTGAGCCTGTTGAGTACCCTGTGTCAGAATGGTGACCTGTCCAGGATTGTGCCCCCTAGCCAATGAAACTGCCTTGACAGGTGGATGATCCTCCTAATGTGCAAGGGGGATCATCCACCCAACATCTATCCCTACCTGTCGTCTTTTCTACCCCCACTAACCATACATAACCCACCCCTCAAAATTGCATAACTGTGTTCCTGCTCTCTTCTCTTTTCTTCTTACACTGTTCATTAATTCCTTTGCTTATTGTGTCACATTGTGGCTCCATTGTCAAAACTGGTTTTCAGATTCTGTTAAAGTCACACTTCCATGAATCCTAAAATCCTAAAATATATTTTTATTTTTTATTTATTTCTTTTTAAGCTTGTGTATGCTGCAAACAAATTGCAAGTCTTGGTGCTCCTTTTGACTTGTGAATAAAATATTTATGAATCAGCCAACCACTTTGCTGAAACCCTTTTCAATATTTTACCGTATGTGTTAAAAATCGAAATTGGCCCATTCCATTGGCTTGGTTCAGATATAGACACTTATTGCCAAAGACCAACCTCATTCTTTTCTTCCATCATAAAGACTTTTTAATTTACCAAAGAATCCTAACTATCTTTAATGACTCCATAAGAATTATAAAGATTTTTTTTTTTTTTACAGTGGTTTCATTCCAGCTTGGAAATTAATTGTTTTCGCACTCTTCACAACTCTACCACTTCTTTGTATCTCAACTGTAATAAGTGTCAAACTTCACACATAACTTTGCAAGTCTTTTCACCCAGTTCTCATTTTTTATCTTGCCAAAACGAAGTTTTTGCAAGATATGTTAGTCAGCTTGTATGTTTATTTTTATTTTATTTTTTTATTTTTTTTTGTCTGTAATCTGTATAAAAAAATTCTGCAGAGCACAGTTATCATTGGAAATTTTTGTAACTTCGCATATCAGAGGCTATAGAGGTCCCTTTCAGCGCACAAAATTTTGAAGGTCAGGTCAAAGGTCAAGGTCACTTTGTCGCAAATCAGGGGAGTCGACGAAACCCTTATTTTTGAGTAATTTTGATCGGATCGTCTTCAAACTTCATGGGAATATAGTTCATGGTCTGGGCTCAGCTGATTAATTTTGGTGGCGATTGCCTTGACCTTCATATGTTTTTTTATTTTTTTTCATCTGTAATCAGTATAAATCACTCTGCAGAGCACAGTTATCATTGGAATATTGTAACTTCGAATATCAGAGGCCTATAGAGGTCCTTTCAGCACATAAATTTTGAAGGTCAAGGTCAAGGTCAGGTCAACTTTGTTGCAAATCAGGGGAGTCGACGAAACCCTTATTTTTGAGTAATTTTAATCGAATCGTCTCCAAACTTTATGGGAATGTAGTATATGGCTGGCGCTCAGCTGATTATTTTTGGTGGCGATTGGCCTTGACCTTCTGGTTAGCGCTGAGGTCAACATATTTGACCCCAAGGTCAAATTTTCAAGTTTTAGGAACCATATGTGTAGTACTCAATTGAACACCTCGATGAGTGCTTTCTAGCTATGTCAAGCTTGAGACATTATGACGTCATTTGGTGACGTTATGAGGCAAACATTTTCATGGTTACTCTGTAGAACGATTCTCATCGGAATCTCTCGTAGCGAAGATATTCCTCAAGGAAGTCGCTCTGGTGGATAGCAGCTCTGTTCACCCTCAGTGTGACTTAAAGAAGTCACACGTGGTCACCTTTGGCAAGATACGGGTCACCCTAAGGGTGGAATTGGTTTATCTTTTCTTTTATCTTACAAGTCTGATGTAGATTATTAACTAACATGAAGCGCCCACTCTTTCTTGGCATAAAAGTTGCTCCTCTGACTCGTGTATTGCCCAACTTTCGAGCAGTGGTTTCTCAACATTTAATCCTTCCCTGATGATTTCTCACTCCGCTGTTTACTTTAAATACACGACCACATCCCAAACATCAGTCTTTCTATTGTCCGTGACACACGAGAGAGTCTTTCTCATATCCAGCATCTGATTCGGATCTTCACCAAAATCAAATCAATTTGTCCTTGTCAACACCCAACCTGCCCACAAAATTTATCTGAATCCGTCCACAACTTTTGGAGATAGGCAGTTCAAAGCTCAAGCAACTTTCAAAGCTTCAAGCAGGCAGTGCACCATCACTCCTGTGTCACCTCTATCCTGACCCATGGTTTTTACCCACAGTAACCTTCCTAAACAACCCTCTTACTTGCTGGTTTCAATGTTTCCACCCTCCTCTCCTCTCCTGTCTCTGTCTCTGTTTTTTTTTTTCTCCCCCCCCCCCCCCCTATTCCTCCCATTGCTGGTTGTGCCTAATTATTGCCTGTTGTGCCATTGTGCAGTTCACACTTCATGCTCTTCTCCATGTCCTCACCCTTGTAAAAAAAAAAAAAAGCCTACAGTTGCTGAGAATGCCTCCATCGTTGGGATGTCTTCTGTTTGGCCGTCGGGTGCCTGTAACTCAGAACAATTTTTCAAATATGATGATGTGGATGCCTACATATTTGGGGGGGTTTTCCATGAAACATGTCAAGGCAACATAAACTCGATAAAAAGTAATTTGGAAATTGTATTGCTCCTTTGAGCCATGCTTAATGGTTAAGGTGGTTGGTTTAAAATTTCGGGTCGTTTGAATAAACACCAGGCATGAGTTGACTCATCCTGTCATCATTCTGAGTTGGAAAATGAGTACCAGCTTACTTGTAACGGGGCATTGCATCAGCGGCACAGCCACATCCCCAGAAAATGATGCAACCAGCAGCAAACGCTGCACACAAATGGCAATTGCTCCATTTGACACTGACTGTCCAACCTGTAAACATTAAACCACTCTCAAATCCTAATCCGGTCACTTTTTGGTAATAAAGGAAAGGAGAGGAGATATAAACCAACTTTCTCACAGTGACGAAGGAGGGTCTCTTTTGCCTTCTTATGACTTGTTCCTCACATAATTTCACCGCTTAACACTGACTGATTAGGTTTCTTGGTGGGCTACAAAACCCAGATGGGTCCGCCAATTCTACACAGGAAGTCATGGTAGGGAAGCCTGGTGTTTGTCTTGATGGCTATGGTGTGCTGGCTTGGGATCTGAGGGTCCTGAGTTTGATCCCGTAAGGCCGCTTATTAACCAGGTAGGTTTGACTCAGGCTATCCATCCTTCCGAGGTCGGTGAAATACGTACCAAGTGGGTACTGGTGTAGGGGCACGCATAAGCAGCCACAGCTGTAGAGCAAGACTGGAAGCCCAAGGACATGAAACTTTGAACTTTCGTCATCCTGCACAGGTACAACAGTGCACAACACCCATGATCTGGTTGAATCCAGACTCCCAGGCTGACCCAGACATCAATTGACCTCTGGCTCAAGCCAGCAGAGACATGAATATCATGCCAAGGTAAGTGAATCTCTCCGTGACTAACATCCTCACCACAAACGGTAGAGCACAAGATAGCAGCATCCAAGATGTCATTGAAGCCTGGATACTTAGTTTTGGACCCAGGAAGCCATAATTCCATCAGCTCCGACTCCTCATTCAGGAACTCGAGACCCAAAAAGGATATCCAGAGTCTCCGTAAAGATGACTGCATATCTGCGCAAATCAAGTTAGAGATCTTGCATTCCCAAACGATGCACCGCAGCTTACTTCTTTGACACTCCCAGAATCCAGTCTACATAAGAGCTGAAAAGTGTGGGGACACGTACACACCCTGATAAACTCCAGTAACAACTGGACATAAGTTGTAGATGGTATAAACCACATCTCACAGACTCTCAGTAAGAGTGTTGTTCGACATCGGATTGATCAGTTTTGGTGGCACGCATGAACACGCAAGAATCCTCCAGAGGGCATCCGATTCACTGAGTTGAACGCTTTGCCGAGATCATAATAGCTGCAATGCAGCCTCTGCTGAACTCTCGTCTGCATTCGGTGAGGACCTGAAGGGCAAAGATACGTCAGTCGTTGACCTCTTAGTGTAAAGCCTGATGCTCTGGGTACTGGTGCTTAAGCAGATGGTGGCGAACCCTATCAAGAATTATCCAGCAAAGACCTTGCCTGCACTGAGAGGCAGCACTGGAGTGCAAATCCTGCCACCAACTCTAAAAAGTAACCCAACTGCAGGAGGACGTCCGCAGACACTGTTGGGCATTATATATGGATGGCCGTGCTCTCAAGAGCTCCTCTGCCTTTTGACAGGTTTTGTTTTTAATCCTGCTGTGTGTCCATATCCATACACTCTCTACACCAGGAAATCCTTTCTAATATATAGTGGCCTGCCAGAAGTATTCACCTCACATAATGCCACATTTAGATGAATTATGAATAATGTAGAAACTATTTTCAAAATGAACTTTTTTATTCAAAATAAAGAGATCAAAGTAAACACTTATAATTGAAGGAGGTTACATATCAGGATACCTTGCAAAAACAATGTACAAATCAAAAATTCACTGGTTCCTATAAAAGTATTTGATAGCACTTTTGCAAGCAATAACTGCTATGAGTTTTTTGGGTCAGTATCTATCAGCTTTGCACAGTGAGATGATGAAATCTTTGTCCATTCTTTCACTTGAAAATTGCTCTATTCTGCCAAGTTTGGATGGGGATCATCGATGACTGCAATCTTCAAGTCTTGCAATAAATGTTCAATTAGGTTCAAGTCATGACTTTGACTGTGTCATCATAACATTTATTTTTCTTATTCAGCCACTCCAGTGTGGATTTAGCTTGTGCTTTGGGTCATTGTCCTGCTGAAATGTGTATTTACCAGCGTTTTAGATTCAATGGCTGACTCGAGCAGGTTTCATCAAGGATTCTCCTGTAACTTTACACCCATCCATTGTCCTTCTCTCCTGACAAGCTTGTCCAGTCCCTGCTGATGAAAAGCAGCCTCATAACATGATGCTACACCATGCTTGACAGTCAGGATGGTGTTGACTGGGTGGATGTGCAGTTAGGTTTGCGTCAGACCTAACGCTTTGAATCTAGACCAAAAAGTTAATTTTTGTCTCATCTCACACAAAATGCTTCTCCGCATACCTGCAGTATCATGAAGATGCTCTTTCAACAAACTCCATATGAGCTTCAGATTGTATTTTCAGTAATGCTTCTTTCTTGCCACTGTCCATATAGAGGACGGCTTTGTGAAGAGAAAGGGATGTTGTTGATTGATGAACATGATCCCATCTCAGATATAGAGCCTTGCAGATCTTTTAAAGTCATTGTTGGATTACAGTGACATCCGACCAGTTTCCTGCTTGCCTGGCCTGCGAGTTTGGATGGGTGACCTGATCCTGGGTACAATCTGGGTGGTAATGATACATCTTCCACTTCTTGATGATGGATTTCATCATACTCAAGGGATAATGAGTAACTTTGAAATCTTATTATAACCTCTCCGAACGGTGCTTCTCCACCACTTTATGTCTGACTTCTTAAAAAGCTCCTTGCTTTTCATGTTGCCTTGTTGGTTGATCAAGTGAGTTGCACCTATAAAATCATTTGATAAGTTATGCCACAGCCACAATCAAACCACTGATTACATACAGGTGAAACCCATTACACTTATTTGTAACTTTTCAAAACATAATTTGCTCCTGAAATGATTTAGAGTTAATTAGGCAAGGGTTTGATAACTTATGCAACTGAGAATCATCTGATTTTCTCTGTTAATCTTACTTATTCACTTTTTATCTGCATTTTTTTTTAGCTTTATCATTTGGAGTAGTTGTAAGACTCGAATATTTAATTTGGTTCGAAAGCATCATGAAATAAGCTCAGGTGGCATCAAAATTGTGAAAACTTTGGAGGGGGTGTGTGTGGGGGGGGGGTGAATACTTTGCAAGCCACTGTATAAAGCCTGTCTCCTTTGCTACTCCTCATAGCTTACTCTTGCTTTCGCCTGAAATCAATTTGGTCTCTTTCCCGCTGACCCTCTCTATGGCAACTATGTCCTTCCTCGGGAGGAAGGATCTAGTTGCCATGAGAGAATACTGTCATAACAGAGGTTTCAGGTTGAAAAAAAAGAAATGTACAAAATGTTTTAGCAATGCTGAAAGTCATAATTGGCAAATGCTTTGTCTGTTCAATACTAAATCTAAATCGATGGGAGAGCATTAATTCAAGTATGTCCTTTGCTGCTGGATTACAAGACTGACAAACAATGCTGCATTTACTTCTTGATGTCATCATGATGGGGATATCCTGAAAGGTTAATTAAACTATAAGTGGGTTGGAAATTTTGTCATCTACTAGAAATACTTCCCTATATTAGTGACGTCATTTTGCACAAGCAAACACAAAATTGAGAGCTTCCTGCTGGATTGAACAAAATGAACTAGAACGGCACTACGCCACCTAGGCTGAACAGTTACATTTCTATCCGACTGATAGAGACCGGGTCTGGAGCCATACCTTATCCAAATCTCAATCGGCTGTTTTTGTCACCAAACCATCTCATCCACCAATTTTGTCACAGCTTGTCCACAACTTTTGAAATATCTTGCTATATATCGTTTTTGTCCCATCTCTCAATGGTGAAGAATACTTATAAAGTTTATAATTGTAGTATCCAGATCTTCATCAAAATCAAATCAGTTCATTCCTTCTCACACACCTATCTGTCCACAAAATTTCGTCCGAATCCGTCACAACTTTTTGAGATGTTTGCTTCAAGACAGGGGTTGAAAACATAACCCCATCTTCCTTCAGGTGGAAGGTAATAAGCATAACTTAGTGAAAAACGACTGCTCGCTTTTTCGAGACAACTTCAGGATATGTGTGAGGCATTCACAGAGGAAAACTGCTTTGAAAAGTAACCTTTGAAGTTTTTCCTTGTATTCCATCTGTCATGCTTTGATCTTATTTTTATGCTGGAGAAAAGTTGAATTTATCAATGGACTGAGGCATTTCTACACATGATAATTGAAAGCAATACTTTCAGGCCTCTAAAAAATGCAATGAAGTACATACTGAAAATTTGTGCTTTTTTTCTCAGACGATCAACGAGTGATGGATCCTTCAGCATCTATGGCAAGGAGCAGCATATTAATTGACACTTCTCTTAAAGAGGATGGCTAAAAGTAGAAATACTGTATATCTGGAAGTAGGTCAGAACCTCATCCACTACTCTTTTGACAATCCACTATAGACAGTATAGGAGATTTTTTTATATGAATAGTGTGTTGGAGAATGAAAAACCTATGAGAAAACTGTGGTGGCAGGAGAGTTATTATATTAACCATATCGGTGGAGGTGACCAAGAAACCCTGTCCAAGTTCCAACAGTGTCTGTTGTACTAGTTGTACTAGTTGTACCACATGTATAGGTTCTATGAGAAATTGATATAGGTCCAAGAGACACAGAGATTTATGCACCTACTGTTGGGTAGGTAGTTCGCCTACTTTTGCAAGGACACCGTGTGATCTTTAACATCCACCAATGCCAGCAGATGGGAACCCAGTGTAACGTCCATCAGTGGAACAGCACACACGATGATGCTTCTCTGCCTGCGAACCACCACATGACAGTTTATAGCTTGGCCCAATTCGAACCCAGGCTAGACAGCTTAGAGGTGAGTGTGCGTACCTCTAAACCATAGATTCTTAACCTGGGGGTTGTTTGGGGTTTTTCCGTGGGTCATGAAGGGGTCAATAAACATATCAATTTGTTGAGCCCATTTTTAGGAACCTAACAAAGGTACAAACACACCAGTATTTGTATCCATCGGTGTTTTGTACACACACACTCATACCATCGTGAAGAGCTTATCAAGCATGCTTTCTCGAAGCAGCGAAGTTGGTGCTGGGGGAACAGCAGTGAAACAAGTTAAGGGCAGTTTCCTTTCGAATGACACAGTCAAAGTCGAATGTGGATATTGAGTAATGCTTTCTGCTGAAGTAGTGAGCGCTGTGAGAGGCAGTCCAGTGTATTCAGCTGCAACTGGACGAGTCAACAGATGTTGCCTCATGTTCCAACTGCTAGTCTAGCGTTCGTTACCTCGACGGAGAAGCCATGAAGGAGAGTATGTTCTCGGAGCCATTGGCCACTACCACTCGGGAGAGATGTGTTTCAGAAATGCTGGAGCTTCCTCATCAAACATGAGCTTGGCTGGGAACGACTTGTCGGTGTGTACAGATGGGGCACCTTCCATGGTCGGATGCAGATCGCTTCAAAGCTTCGTGAAGGATGTCGTTCCCATGTCTCTTCACCCACTGCATGATAATCGCCATGCTTTAGCGGATGAGACTCTCCTTCTGGTCTTCGAGAAGTGTTTCAGATGTGGTGAAGATTGTGACCACATCCTAGGGAGCACAACAAACTCAAGAATCTTCAAAGCGATGTGTGAAGAAATGGGCGCGATTTCACTGTTCTGATATTCCACACAGAAGTGTGCTGGCTTTCATGTGTAGAGTTTCGCAATCGTGTGATTCAACTTCGAGAGGAAATAGCGCTGTTCTTTGGAGAGAGGATGTACGCGAGAAGGAGAATCACTTCATGAAAAGATGCAGGTGAACTCTTCGTGATGAATGGTTGCTTACTTGGCTGACTTCTTCGCCGAGGTGAATTCCTTGAACCTGTCACTTCAAGAAACCTTCAATGCTAAACACGGCTTCGTGACAAAGTGGCAGCGTTCAGCAGGAAGATTCACCTTTACCAGAGAAGAGCCAGCGATGGTGACACGAACTACTTTCCCCTAGATGACACTCTCTTGGATGCACGCAGTGCTGAATGCCATTCCACGAGGAGATCTCAACCACCTTCTGTCAATTAGTGAAGCCATCGAACGTTACTCCCCGGACTGTACGACCGCTCTCGTGATGAGTGGGTCGTCCTACCTTTTCAGTTGAGACGGTGCCATCAGTGATACTGACGTGGCTGGCGAAGGTTGATTTTAACCGAATTCGTGAAGATGTGCAGCTCAAGAGTGACTTCATGGAACAAGAGCACACACAGTTTTGGCTGAAAGTGAAGGACTGCCCTGTCTTTCGAAGAGGCGCCTGACTATGGTCCAGTCCCCCCTCAACCTATCGCTGTGAGGTGGATTCTCAACCATGGTAACTCGAAATGAAGGCATGCAATAGCTTGTGTCGCCGCTGACATAGGTGCTTGCTGTCGAGCATTCATCCTCGTTTTGATCGCCTAATGGCTGCAAAGCAAATTCGCCATCCCATTTGCTGAGTATTGGCAGACTGTTTTAATAAATCGGACTGTTTGTTTTTTTCAATTTTTGTTTGGGGGTCACGGTACTGACCAAGAATGTCTGATGGGTTGTGGCACCAAAAAGGTTAAGAATCACTGCGTGTCTAAACTATGCTGCCAGCCAGGTCCTGGATATGGCAGAATATTTAGTATAAAGATTCTCGTTGCTCTTCCAAACTCTCTCCTCCTGGCCCATGCTCCAAACTTTCCTTCGTGTCAGACAATTTCCCCAATTGATATGAAACTTCATGTGCAAACTCATCTTGCATAAACAGCCTTCCGATTCCCTACAACTTCCATGAGTTATCATGACATTTGGTGTACATATGCAAGTGAGGCAGGGGCAAGAGATAAGTGCATGCTCAAAATAGGTGACATCTGCACCACATGTTTAACACTCAGTGTTCCTGCCATGTCCTAGCATTGCATGTTTTCCCTTGGAGATAACACACATACACATCCCCAACTTAAAACCTGAATTAACTCTGCTGTCCTGCCCATAGCTGGTTCATTAAGTAGTTGTCTTTTTCACGAGATTCCCAATTTTCATCCTTGCCCCTTGTTGAACCCAGCTGTTTTTTACAACTCTATTCCTCCTCAGCAGCAATTACCTCTACAATCACCATTTTTGCTTCCTTTCCTTTGCTCAACACTTCACCTTTTAACAAAGTACATCTAACTCCAGCTTTCCTTCCTTTTGTCACAAACCAAGCACTTCTTGAACTTCACTTTCTCGGTCACTAAAATTTCTTCATCTTAGGATTCTCATATTTCCAACAAACACATTTCCTTACAGTCCAGACACTTAATTGACGATTGATATGGAGCGACATCAACACCATAGCTTGATGGTGACTTAACCGTTAAGGTGGTTCACTGATTTTTCTCAAGGTCCTGAGTTTCACACCAAGCCGTGCCAAAATAACAGGCGGGTTGATTTCAGTCTGTCATCCTTTCGAGGTCGGCTAAATGAGGACCAGTTTACTCTGAGTGAGCCTGTTGAGTACCCTGTGTCAGAATGGTGACCTGTCCAGGATTGTGCCCCTAGCAATGAAACTGCCTTGACAGGTGGATGATCCTCTAATGTGCAGGGGGATATCCACCCAACATCTATCCCTACTGTCGTCTTTTCTACCCCACTAAATACATAACCCACCCCTCAAAATTGCATAACTGTGTTCCTGCTCTTTTTTCTTCTAACTGGTCATTAATTCTTTGCTTATTGTTCACATTGTGGCTCCATTGTCAAAACTGGTTTTCAGATTCTGTTAAAGTAAACTTCATGAATCCTAAAAATCCTAAATATATTTTTATTATTTTATTTATTCTTTTTAAGCTTGTGTAATGCTGCAACAAATGCAAGTCTTGGTGCTTCTTTTGACTTGTGAATAAAATATTTATGAATCAGCCCAACCACTTGCTGAAACCTTTTCCAATATTTTAACGTATGTGTTAAAATCGAATTGGCCCATTCCATTGGCTTGGTTCAGATATAGACACTTATTGCAAAGACCAACCTCATTCTTTCTTCCATCATAAGACTTTTTAATTTACCAAAGAATCTAACTATCTTTAATGACTCCATAAGGAATTATAAAGATTTTTTTTTTTTTTACAGTGGTTCATTACAGCTTGGAAATTAATTGTTTTCGCACTCTCACAAACTCTACCACTCTTTGTATCTCAACTGTAATAAGTGTCAAACTTCACACATAACTTTGCAAGTCTTTTCAACCCAGTTATCATTTTTTATCTGCCAAAAGCGAAGTTTTTTGCAAGATATGTTAGTCAGCTGTATGTTTATTTTTATTTTATTTTTTTATTTTTTTTTGTCTGTAATCTGTAAAAAAAATTCTGCAGAGCAACAGTTATCATTGGAATTTTTGTAACTTCGCATATCAGAGGCTATAGAGGTCCCTTTCAGCGCACAAAATTTTGAAGGTCAGGTCAAGGTCAAGGTCACTTTGTCGCAAATCAGGGGAGTCGACGAAACCCTTATTTTTGGAGTAATTTTTGATCGGATCGTCTTCAAACTTCATGGGAATATAGTTCATGGTCTGGGCTCAGCTGATTAATTTTGGTGGCGATTGGCCCTTACCTTCATATGTTTTTTTATTTTTTTTCATCTGTAATCAGTATAAATCACTCTGCAGAGCACAGTTATCATTGGAATATTGTAACTTCGAATATCAGAGGCCTATAGAGGTCCTTTCAGCACATAAATTTGAAGGTCAAGTCAAGGTCAGGTCAACTTTGTTGCAAATCAGGGAGTCGACGAAACCCTTATTTTTGAGTAATTTTAATCGAATCGTCTCAAACTTTATGGGAATGTAGTATATGGCTGGCGCTCAGCTGATTATTTTTGGTGGCGATTGGCCTTGACCTTCGAGTGTAGCGCTGAGGTCAACATTTGACCCCAAGGTCAAATTTCAAGTTTTAGGAACCATATGTGTAGTACTAATGAACACTCGATGAGTGCTTCTAGCTATGTCAAGCTTGAGACATTATGACACGTCATTTGGTGACGTTATGAGGCAAACAATTTTCATGGTTACTCTGTAGAAACGATTCCTCATCGGAATCTCTCGTAGCGCAAGATATTCCTCAGGAGTCGCTCTGGTGGATAGCAGCTGTTACCCTAGTGTACTAAAGAAGTCACACGTGGTCACCTTTTGGCAAGATACGGGTCACCCTAAGGGTGGAATTGGTTTTATTCTTTTTCTTTTATCTTTACAAGTCTGATATGTAGATTATTAACTAAACATGAAGCGCCCAACTCTTTCTTGGCATAAAAGTTGCTCCTTCTGACTCGTGTATTGCCCAACTTTCGAGCAGTGTTTCTCAACATTTAATCCTTCCCTGATGATTTCTCACTCCGCTGTTTACTTTAATCACGACCAATCCAAACATCAGTCCTTCTAATTGTCCGTAAGGTAACGTTGTTTCTGCAAAGCTTGAGGGACCAATTCCCCCCCCCCCCCCCCCAATTCCTCCCAGCTCGAAGGAGTATAAAAAGGGGCTCCTTCATCAGTAACCTATGTCCCAGGGTTCTGGGGCTACATTTAGGACATTTCAGCACTTGAGGTCTAAAGAAGGTCTCCTGCTGCAAGCGTAGGTTCCTGCGGGAATTC
>CM068960.1:88495821-88506191 GCA_035128595.1 Eptatretus atami
AACAAGCCAAAATCCTGGGAGAATGTCCTGTGGACATATGAGACCAAATTAGAGCTTTTTGGTAAAGCACATCATCTCTATGCTTACAGAAAACAAAATGAAGCCTTCAAAAAAAAAGAACACCTTCCCTACAGTCAAACATGAAGGAGGTTCAGTGATGTTTTGGAGTAGTTGTGCTGCCTCTGGTACTGGGTGCCTTGAATGTGTGCATGGCATCATGAAATCAGGAGATTACCAAGGCATTTTGGAGCACAATGTTCAACCCAGTGTCAGAAAGCAGGGTTTCCGTCGAAGGTCATGGGTCTTGCAGCAGGACAATCACCCCAAACACACTTCAAAAAGCACCCAGGAATGGTTCAAGACAAAATGCTGGACTCTTCTGAAGTGGCCAGCAATGAGTCCAGATCTAAATCCTATTGAACACCTGTGGGAGATCTGAAAACAGCAGTTGGGAGAAGGCACCTTTCAAATCTGGGAGAACTGCAGTTTGCACAAGAAGAGTGGGACAAACTGTCAGTAGAGATGTGTAGGAAGCTCATTCATCGTTATAGGAAGTGCTTGACTGCAGTTATTTTGTCCAAAGGCTGTGTGTGCTACCAAACATTAAGTCCAGGGTGTCTGATTTTGTCAATGCCATTTGTTTTTATTTTCTGATGTGAAAGAATATATTCAGTTCTGAATCAAAAACAAAGGTTCTGTAATATTAACCGTGAAATAAAGAATTGTGGAGACCAAATACTTTTGTCAACTTCAACTTATTTTTTGAGAAAAAGGTGAGTTATTTGAAAAAAGTGCATGGGTGCCAATATTTTGGCCATAACTGTATAGGAGTTCAAATGAGCAAGGCATTGGTAATACAGTTCAAACTTTTTTAATTCAGCAAATTCCCGTGATACGACTAAAGGAACGGAACCAGAGTCGGTGGCATAATGGTTAAGGGCGTCCGCTCCGAGTCCGGGAGATTGGCGGGTCGAACCTGGGCCTGGCCGAGAGACTTTCACAATGCCACACGATTCTACCACAAACCTGTGAAGTGAACTCTTCTAAACTGTCAGGCAAATGTTGATCTAATTATTTGAGTGCTCTTGTGCAAACATGTCATTGAAAGTGAATTGCTGCAATTGGGAACAAAACTCCCCTTACCGACATGCTCATCCATAAAGGTGTTTTCTTTTTAAGGGGTGGGGGAGGTAATCTCTACTCATGAAAGAGTGAGATGACAGTGTAAAAACAATGAACACAGCAGGGCAGTGGAGCCACATGGAACAAGCATGGGAAAGAACGATCAGGAAGGGAAAGAGGAGTGGAGAAAACGTAGTAACCTAAAAGTAAGAGCGTTGGATTGGGTAGGGGTAATGGAAGTAGGTAGAAAACATCATGATTAGGGATGGCAAGAGATGTTCTTTAAGCCATCACGGGCCACCTCTTATAAAAAGGGGGACATTGTAAAGTGTTCACAACCATTTGCAAAATATTTCAGATGCCGGTCTCGACCTACTTGATATATTCACCGAAAATTCTTCACTTTCAAATTGAATGTGCACGCCCTTTTAATCGGTAGCACCCACTCGAAAGAAGTTTGAACCTACAGAATAAGAAAAGCATTGCAGTGCTTTGCTGCTAACTTGGATCTGCAGTTTGTGCATAAATTTCATGCTGAAAGATGGTTGCTGGTTTCCGGGTATGCTAAAAGTTCCGCCATCGTGCCGTGTTCCGAAACTTCCCATCCTACCCCTTCAAAGCGGCAAAATGCCTGAAGCAGACTATGCGGTCTTAAGTGAGTGGTTTGACTGGATCCTCAAGAGCATTTCCTTTCCTCTGGACATGATTGGTAAGCAGATGTTATACACTCTTTGAATTTGCTGATGCTTGGGTGCTGCCAAACCCATGCTTTTTACAGAGGAGCACAATAATTGTTACCAATGCCAAAGTGGGTGAAAATCATTGATGAATATTAGTTGAACTGCTGGTGTGAGCTTGCACATTTACTTCAAAATGCTCTTTCTGTTAACTCGATCATTCTGTGCAGTGTACTTACAGACCAGGCCAGAAACTTGCTTAAAGCGCTTGCAAGCGAGATGTCGACAGGAGGAAAGTGTGGTTCCTCTGGTATGGTCCTTTTCTTTGTCATTATGTTCATATGTCCCCACTCACCCCAACCACCCACTCTCTTGGTCAGACCTCATTGAAAATGTCCCAAATTATACTGAGAAAATGAGGCAAACACTTGAAAGCCTTCAATGGGTTCCTAAGCTGGACTAGTTCTTAGAAGCAGTTGTGAAGGTGGCACATTGAATGTTGACTGTTCAAACAGGACTACCTGAAGAGCCTGCATGAGTTGTATGAAGCGTGGCTCATTGATAAGACACTCTACAGCATACCAACACCAGTCATTGTGAGTCCTTTTTAAACAAATACTACTCAACTGAACTAAGGGTACACGATTCTGCCATCGAATTGCATTACATAAAAATCAGAGGTATGAATGCAAACATCAATGCTTCTTTTGTCACTTTAAAAGGAACTTTTGTTATCCATATTGTAAGAAAAAACGTCGATCCATAACAGAAAGAGTAAGCAAAACCGAATGTTCTGAACAAATGCGGACTGGCCCCCAAAATCGAATGAGTTTGTTTCTGAGCCCCATTATGAACCGTGAGATTGGTGCTTCGCAGGGTTGGATTGCAGTGTGCCATCCATCTGCTAACATTACCTGGTGGATGTTAAACACCCTCAATAACTCACTCACTCTTTGTGAAAGACATCGCCAGTAGCCTGACAATTCCAAACCCTTGTCCAAAACAATTGCAGTCAATCATCAGGCGTGGCCAGCCGGCTCGTGAAGGGCTTGGGCCAAACCTCCATAGCCGAGCCCATGAGAGGGTGGGTGGAGTTGTGGCCTTTGAGGTTGTAGGAATGGTAGACTCGATACAAGCACATTCTGACAGACAATTTGACCAATCACACCTTTATAGAATCGTCTTCTCAGGACTGTGACAGACTCAAAACATCTGATATGATAACGGTAAATCGTTTATTGTCCCCCCGACAAGATCAAGAAACATTAAAATGAGCTCTTTCTGACCAAAGTGAAGCATTGGCAGAGAAAGATTTTTTTTCTCATCGTTACCGGTTTGTGCATTAAATTGTTGCAGGATATTTGTCTGAATTTTTTGGAATGTACTTCCTTCTCTTCTGCTCTTTCTCTGGCCCCATTTCTTTTGTCTTATTCATGCTTGTTTACCGACTCTCTCATTGCTTGCAGGCTGCTGCTCCAGTTATTTATTTTTAATCTTTGGCAGCAGGTTGAAAACAATATTCCTTCTGCACCATTTGTGTTCTTCATGAACGCACAGGCTGAATTATGGCAGAAATGGATTGTTGAAAGTTACGATTCATCCTGTGATACATAACGATAAGAGATTAGATCAAATACTGGAAATGAACTCTCGTCAGCCAAGCCCCGTAGAGTGCATTCTATCCAGATTCAGCGGTGTATTCCCATATACAGACTATCGGCCATATCTTTACCACCATAGTATTGGTGTTAATGGACAGATGAAGCAAGTGGCTTGAGTGTGGGGTGAAGGAATCTATTTGAGAGCAGAGGCACCAACGCACAACAAGGGAAATCTCCGAATCAATTTATCTAATGGCAGCAGGTGCTTAGGGATATTCCTAGTCAGTTAGGTGAGCAGCAAAGGTCACATGACACTCAACAACACATCACATGACATTCACTGCCAACGATGATTATGCGACACTCCAGCACAGCATGTAAGAGTGGGCAATCCAACTGAGGTCATTGCCAGCTGAAGCCGATTAGGTAATTGGTAAAATGCCGCATTTCAAATGAGCTACAGTGCCTTCAGAAAGTATTCACACCCCTCAATGTGTCACATTTTGTTGTGTTACAGCCTTAAAATGGATCAGATTTTTTTAAAAAATTGTCACTTATCTACACAAAATATCCCATAATGACAAAGTAAAAACATGTTTTCAGAAATTGTTTACAAATTAATTTAAAATGAAAAGCTGAAATGTCTTGAGTCAATAAGTATTCAACCTCTTTGCTACGACACTCCAAATTGAGCTCAGGTGCATCCAATTTCCTTTGATCATCCTTGAGATATCTCTACAACTTGATTGGAGTCAACCTGTGCCCAATTCAATTGACTGAACATGATATAGAAAGAAACACACTTTTCTATACAATGTCCCACAGTTGACAGTGCATGTCAGAGCAGAAACTCTACCTTGAAATCTAAGAAACTGTCCATAAAACTCCAAGATGGAATTATGAGGAGGCAAAGATCTGGGGAAGGGTATAAAACAATTTCTAGAGTGTTGAAAGTTCCCAAGAGGCACAAGAGTGAGCTCCATCATTAGGAAATGGAAAGAATATGGAACTACCCAGACTCTTCCTAGAGCTGGCCGTCCAACCAAACTGAGCAACTGAGCAAGAAGAACCTTAGTCAGGGAGGTGACCAAGAACACAATGACACAATGATTACAGAGTTCCTTGGCTGAGATGGGAGAACCTGGCAGAAGGATAACAGTCTGTGCAGCACTTCACAAATCTAGGCTTTATGGGAGAGTGGTCAGATGGAAGCCACTCCTGAGAAAAAGGCACCTGACAGCATGCCTTGAGTTTGCAAAAAGGCATGTGAAAGACTCAGAAAATGAGTCTAAAGATTCTGTGGTCTGATGAGACAAAAATTGAACTCTTTGGCCTGAATGCAAAGTGCTACGTCTGGTAGAAACCGAGCACATCTCATCATCCATCCAACACCATTCCTACTGTGAAGCATGGTGGTGGCAGTATCATGCAATGAGGATGCTTTTCAGCAGCAGGTACTGCTAGATTTGTAAGGATAGAGGAAACAATGAATGGAGCCTAAAACAGGCAAATTCTTGAGGAGAACCTACTTCAGAGTGCAAAAGACCTTAGACTGTGGTGAAGATTTATGTTCCAACAGAAAAAAATTACCCCAAGCATACAGCCAAAGCAACACTGTAATGGCTTCAGAACAACAACGTGAAAGTCCTTGGGTGGCCTAGCCAAAGCCCAGTCACAAAGCCCAGTCCATCCAATTTGACAGAGCTTGAGCAAATCTGCAAGGAAGAATGGGAGAGAATCCCCAAATCCAGATATGTAAAGCTGATAGACACACCGAACGAAACTCGAATCTGTAATCGCTAACAAAGGCACTTCTACAAAGTATTGACTCAGGGGGCTGAATACTTTTTGATGCAAGACATTTCAGCTTTTCATTTTTAATTGATTTGTAAAAATTTCGAAAAACATGTTTTGACTTTGCTATTATGGGGTATCTCGTGGAGATCGGTGACAAAAAAAATAAATTTAATCCATTTAAACTCAACCTGTAACACATCAAAATGTGACAAAAGGTCAAGGGATGTGACTACTTTCTGAAGGCACTAATTTCACGTATTTGATCTAATCTCTTGTTGTGGAATAAATTGTTCTCTTCAAGAAGAGTCCCCCCACCCTCACCCAATCGCATAGATATTTGAAGACTAAAGTATACATGATGGTTGTAGTTGGTGATATTTCCATCTTGTTGGGTGTAATTGCAATGCTTTCATCTTGTTTGTAGGTAGTCTCTGCCGATGATGGACTGGAAAAAATGCAAGAGAAGTTTGCAAATCTCCATTCGAACCTCTTACCAACAAATGGCCTCGCATCATTGCATAAGGACTGTTGACACTGTCATGAGACTCCAACTGTACTTGGAGCAAAGTTATTGATCTTTTAATTGAAAAATAAAAAATAACCAAATCCATTTCCTTTAAAAAATGGACCAATACATTTAGATAGCAAGGTTTCCCAGTGAACTTGTCTCCACTGTAGGAAATATTTTTGACCAAAGGAATTGATTGTTTTTAAAAGTCCCTCATGTGGTGGCAGCGATATTCCACTGGTCCGAGCACTTCTTCCACACTGAAAAGAAAATTTGAGTCCCATGATAATGCTTAACAGAAATGCTCTTTTGTCTATACTAATAAAAGGGGTGTGTGTGTGTGTGTGTGTGTGTGTGTGTGTGTGTGTGTGTGTGTGTGTGTGTGTGTGCCATAACTCCAAAACCATAAAACCTAGCAACCTGAAACATGCATGCAAACTAAGAAAACTCCAAGGGAGTGCAAGAGTGAAATTGGTGTTTGAGTTAATTAAAACACCCCTTTTGAAGATATAAATTAAAGGCTTCATTTAATTATATTCTTCATCAGGTGATCCTCGGCCACCTCACTCTATTAGGGGTCTCAAGGCTTATCGTAGGTAACATCGCTGGGGGCTGAAGCCACCATCTTTTTTGGCCTGCTCAACCATGCCTTGACTTGGAACAGGCCGCAACGATTTCTTAACGATAAAGTTGTTTTTTTTCCACTTTCCTCGCTCATATTATCGAATGCCTGTTCATCATAGCTACCCAATTTGGACATATTTGACATGTCAGGCGTATGTTTCGTATGATAGTTCGGTGATTGCCACTGGCTTGCTGAAAGTGTGAATTTTCATTTTCCACGAAGTTTCCTCTTTTTGTACATTCTTTCATTGTATTACCCATCACTTCGACATCGAATATATATATATATATATATATATATAATATATATATATATATAATATAATAATATATATATATAATTATACGCACACGTCACATCGACTGAGCTGCACGCGATGGCCTCACTGAGGATGGTGCGGGCTCTCGGATAGTGCCTCACCAGCTGAAAATGTTGTGCCATTTCATTTTTTGATGACATCGCTTTATTTAACTTTTTGTGCAATGTGTTGTCATCATCTATCTGTCACTTCGACATTCATACATAAAAAGAAGAAGAAAAAAAAAAACTCCATCGACCTCATGTTCGGAGTTCCTTCATCTTGGTTTGAGCTGTGAAAAATGTGCCGACGTTTTGTGGTCGCTTTGGATTGTTATATCTTTGAATTGCATTGTTATTTTTTCACTTGATTTCCATATTTAAAGGATTATATTTTAAAAGGTAAGCCTTTGTGGTTCTTTTTGTGTGCTTTATCCATGCGGAACTTTGAACGGAACTTGTAACAGGCTGTGTCTGTCCTCACCCAATGATTTAACAAGCTTAGCGGGAAACCAACCATTACCTTTTAAATGTGAAAAAACAAATTTAACTGATGCTTTCATGGAGTCGGGTACACCTGGAACATATTACGTCAATAATTAATGCTCGGGTAACATTACCTTGGTACGGAGGATGGAGGAACAGACGTTTCTAAAGCAGTTGGTTATCTTTATAGGAACCAGGTTTGCTCTCAGAATCCTTCGGAGTTTCTCTTTGTGACTTTCAAAGCTAATAACACACAATTTCCGAGACGTTTGCCACATTGACATGTTTTCTAAAATTAGAGCCAATTTTTTTTTTTTACCCATCATGACGATTAGCAGCTTTTTTTAAATAATAATTTTTATGCACATCCATTCTTGAAACATCTATAATACAACGTTGTTAAAAAATAATAATTTATTGAAATCCCCCAAAACAAGGGTTAAAGCTACACAAGTTTTTTGGGTTGTATACAGTACGTATCACACTGACTCCAATCTGCTGATTCCCATAAAACTGACGATATTGGCCAAGCGTGTGTGTGAGGGTGTGTGTGTGTGTGTGTGTGGTGCGCTTCATAAGCATAACATTTTCTCTCTGCTAACTCCATTCCCCCCACCCCTCTCTCTTGTCCCATCCTCACTCCACCCCCTCTGAATACAGTACAGCACTCTCTCTCACATATATATATATAAATATATATATATTGTCGGTCTCCTCCCCCCTTTATTTTGCAGGAAGATGGCTCCGACCACAAGAAGGAAATGTACAAGAAGCAAACTTGACAAAAAACGACTTGCGAAAGCTGCATCCAGAGCAGCTGAAACTCAAGAGCAAGAAAGAAGACGAGAGGCAAACGCATCAAGAATGGCTACATCCATGAGGCAGCCCTGGAGGGAAAAAGAAAAGTCTGCATTTTCCTACAATCCAGCCTTGGATTATGCTTCTGATCCAATAGTTGCCAGTGGCTCGATGTCAATTACTTACAGGCACTGTGATGCGATGAAATGGACAGGAGAAGCTCCAGGGATATGCTGCAACAGTGGCAAAGTTTGGCTGATCCAAATGAATGTTCCTCCCAAACCTCTTCATACATTATTGACAATCAACACTCCAAATGCAACTCATTTCCAAAGCATCATCAGAAGATACAGCTCATGCTTCAACGTAACATCTTTCGGCACCATAAAAGAGATCAGAGAATCTGGCTACATGCCCACTTTTAAAGTGCAGGGACAGGTTTATCATCAGATTGGCAGTCTACAGCCACGACCAAATGGAGAGCCAAAATTCCTGCAGATCTACTTCATTGGTGACGATGCAAAGCAGGCTGAACAGCGCTGCAACAATATCATTCAAATCAAGCTGGAAGTGGTGTTGCAGTTGCAAGATATGCTCCACAAGGAAAAACACTGTTCAGAGCCTCAAATGTGCCATGGAGAAGATGACACCTGAGTACAAAATTGTCATTCATTCAGACAAAACTCCAGCTGGGGAACATGAGCGACAGGCGCTTCAATTCACCCTCCACATCAGAAGTGACTGTCATCCTAGCTGGTGAACGTGGCGATCGAGACATTGTGCTTCAACTCAGAAACAACTCCCGACAGAGAATTGCTGAGACGCACTCATCATATGATGCACTTCAGTATCCACTAATTTTCTATCAGGGTGATGATGGATACGATATTAAACTGCAACAAACAGACCCAGTAACAGGACTGCCAAGTGAAAAGAACATTTCTGCCATGGACTTCTACGCTTACAGGATTATGCTGAGAGCTGATAATTTAAATCACTTATTGCATTGCAAAGATCTCTTCCACCAATTTGTTGTGGACATGTATGCCAAAATTGAGGCAGAAAGGCTGAGATTCATTCGAAAGAACCAAAAGAAACCCTGAGTGGAAAACCATGTTCACCTCAGGGATGCCATGAACAATGATGGAAATGTTGGCCAATTGGTCATCTTGCCTTCAAGTTTCACAGGTGGTCCCCGCTATATGCATAAACGCACTCAGGATGCCATGACATATGTGCGAAACTATGGCCGTCCTGATCTGTTCATCACCTTCACCTGCAATCCAGTTTGGGAGGAAGTGGCTAATGAACTGATGCCAGGCCAAAAACCACAGCATTGCCATGATTTGCAGGCAAGAGTATTCTGACAAAAAATGAAGGCATTGATGAATGTCATCACCAAGGGAAAGATTTTTGGAGCCATTAAGTGCTACATGTACACAATTGAGTGGAAAAGGCATGGCCTGCCACATGCCCACATTCTGACTTGGCTTCAAGATGAACTTCATGTGTACAGAGTGGATGATTTCATCAGTGCTAAACTTCCAGACCCAGTAATTGATCTACTTCTGTTCAGCACTGTCAAAACACAGATGGTGCATGGTCCCTGTGGAAGCATCAATCCAAACACACCATGCATGAAACATGACAAATGCACAAAAAGGTTCCCACGATATCTTCTGGAAGGGAGACAGACTGGACAAGATGGATATCCACTGTATCGTCAGAGAAAACCAGAAGATGGTGGATTCACAACAACCATCAGAGTTTGTGGTTGTGAGATTGAAGTTGACAACAGGTGAATTGTTCCATACTGTCCACTCCTCACACATCTATTTCAATGCACACATCAATGTTGAGTACTGCACTCTGTGAAATCCATCAAAGTATGTGTGCAAGTATGTCAACAAAGGATCTGACATGGCTGTATTTGGCCTGACAATGGATGGAACTGTGCATGATGATGTTTGGCAAGATTAAATGGGAAGATACATCAGCAGCAATGAAGCCATCTGGAGGATCCTGAACTTCCCAATTCATGAGCGACATCCCACTGTGGTTCATCTCAGTGTGCACCTTGAGAATGGCCAGAGAGTGTACTTGACCGAGGAGAATGTAGTGAGGCGCCCAAGTCCCACAAGACACAACTCTCACTGCTTTCTTCAATCTCTGCCAGGATGATGAATTTGCTAAGACACTGTTGTATCATTAGATACCCAAGTACTACACATGGAATGTTGGCAGCAAGAAGTGGGCTCGCCACAAAGCAGGACAAACTGTACCAGACCAGCCAGGCATCAAAGCGAGTGATGCACTTGGCCGTGTGTACACTGTCCATCCTAATAATTTTGAATGCTTTTACCTGAGACTACTTCTGCATGAGGTCAAAGGTCCAAAATCATTTGAGGACTTGAACAGTGTATGCCACAATCTGTGAAACTTACAAACAGGCTTGCCAG
>CM068960.1:88506312-88524626 GCA_035128595.1 Eptatretus atami
CAAATCCTCAACAACTATGGGACAACCACAAGGAGCATCTGGCAGAGGACATTTTGCCTCATGCAAAGTGCAAAATCCTAACCTGGAACTGGACGATAGTGATGCCATCTTCAATCAAGCTCTCATCATTGAAGACAAGATCAAGGCTTTGGGTGGCTCCGACCTCAAAACTTATGTCCTTCCTGACCCTCAACGACACAATGACAATGAGCTCACAAATGAAATTTTGAGAAAAGCCAATGACAACATGGAACAGCTTGCTGCATACATACAGGAGAATGAGCCATGTCTGGTTCCAGACCAAAGGGAAGCCTTCAATAAGATTACACAAGCAGTTCAATGAGAGTGGTGGCATTTTCTTTCTAGGTGCTCCTGGTAGAACTGGCAAAATGTTTCTCATCAATCTTTTGGCAAAAAATGATTGCCCTTGCAGTGGCATCAGGCATTGCTGCCACACTGTTGACAGGAGGAAGAACAGCTCACTCAGTCTTCAAGTTACCCTTAAATCTGGCAAGTATGGAGGCACCAACCTGCAACATTGGCAGGGGTGCCGGCTCATTGTCTGGGATGAATGTACAATGTCTCACAAAGCTGCCTTAGAGGCTCTTGATCGCACCCTGCAAGATCTTCGACATGATGACAGAATAATGTGTGGAGTGACTGGTGTTGGCTGGGGATTTTCGACAGACGCTGCCAGTCATTCCACATGGAACCAAAGCTGATGAACTGCAGGCCTGCCTCAAAGCCTCATACATTTGGAACAATATTCAGCAACTCAGCCTAATGACCAGCATGCGAGTGCTTCGAACAGGTGATTCATCTGCTGTGGAGTTTGCTGCAAGCCTGCTCAAACTGGGAAATGGAGCCATGGTTTCTGAAAATCAAGATGGAACTATTTTGATGAACAAGATTGGGAAAACAGTTGCAACACTTCAATAACTACAAGATGTAGTATTTCCAAATATTGCACATAACTTCCATGACCACAAGTGGTTATGCCAAAGAGCCATCATATGCCAAAGAAAAATGATGCTGCCAATTCCACAAACAGAGGCCTTCTTACACAGTTACCCGGCACTATGCAAATGTACAAGTCTGTTGACACTGTACCAGACACAAATGAAGCAGTCCACGACCCCACAGAATTTCTTAACTGTCTGGAACCACCAGGTATACCTCCTCACAATCTGGAGCTCAAGATTGGTGCACCCATTATGCTTCTCAGGAATCTGGACCCACCAACACTCTGCAATGAAACACGTTTCGCTGTCAAGAAGCTTATGCCACATGTCATTGAAGCCACAATCATGACTGGCCATGAAGCAGGACAGGATGTCTTCATTCCAATCATCCCATCTGACTTGCCATTTCAATTTAGAAGGCTCCAGTTCCCTGTCCACCTCAGTTTTGCCATGAGCATCAACAAGGCACAAGGACAATCGCTCAAAGTTGTTGGCCTCAACCTGCAAAGCCCATGCTTTTCTCATGGCTAACTCTATGTTGGTTGTTCAAGAGTTGGCAATGGCAAAAACCTTTTCATCTTCACTCCACATGGAAAAACATGCTAAATTGTCTATTCTGCAGCTCTACAAGGATAAAAAAAAGTCAAATGCTGTGATAAAATGTGATGTGTGCTGTGTGATAATCCTCAGTGCTGAAGAATAAGAATCAATGCTGGAGAAGGAAGGCAGAAAGAGGAAAGAGAAATACAGAAGGACGAAAACAGAAGAACAAGAAAAAGACGACAAAGAACAAAGTAAGGAGAGGCTGATAGAAGAAGAAAGATACAAGAAGAAAAAAAAGCAGGACACAAAGATGACAAAAAACAAGGAATAACAAAAATCCAGAGCAAATGAAACTCAACAGCAAAAAGCAAGATTAGAAGCAAACACAGCAACAATGACTGCATTCTGCCCTCTTGTACCTGCGATCTCCTAGTCATTGTGTTATACTTCAGTCGGTTGTCCGTACTATCTGGTTCAGGACACAGTTCAAGCCTATGAAACCTTTGCCACCCGTGTTGAAGCGGGCCATCACCGTAACAAAAAAAAAAAAAAAAAAAAAAAAAAAAAAAAAAAAAAAAAAAAAAAAAAAAAAAATACAAAACGCACAGTAAATGGCACTTTGTGTCGAGGAGCGGCGGTGATGATCATGTATAACCCTCGACCAATCATTGATCCCCGGGGAGTTCAGCACGGCAAGTAAGCCTTGGTCTTATTTGCTGTCTCCCACCTCCCTCTCTCTCCCCCTTCCCTACCCTCTCTGTCCTCCCCCCCATCTTTCTCTGTCCCCCCCCATCTTTCTCTGTCCCCCCCCCCCATCTTTCTCTCTCCAGCCATTCTCCCCCTCCCTCTCACCCCCCATCTTTCTCTCTACAGCTATTCTCCGACGGGTGGTATTTGCGAATACATAATAATCATGAGCCTTGATCACTGGGAAAACAAAAGAACTGCCTAAAATTACTTTAATACTGTAGTTCTTTCATACTGTTCCATCATTTTATTTTGCTTGGCTGTTCCATCAGTCACTGCTCTCATTTAATACATTGAGAGCTTATTACATTCCGGTGTGGCTTGGAAAGAAATTCCAAACAGCTCGATTGACAACACTTGCAATACCTTTTGGAAAACCAACATTGCGATAGTACAGTAAACATTAATTATATTTGGTCTTCTTTTGAGCACCAGGATTACAAAATGCAGGATTTTTATTCAGTTGAAATCAAGCTTAATGTCATGAGCTTGTCAGCTTTTATTATTATTATTTTTGTAAATATAATGGAGACATATTTTGTCTTAGCAGACATCTTTTAAGTCAATAAAAAAAGTCAAGCTTAAGGACATGTAATAACAAAGAAATGGTAAATTGAAACTTTGAATACCACGATGCCGATTCTCTTGTACATTACCGCATTAACTTTTTTCGTACACCATTGTAGTCCAGAGAGCATTCGGGTTATGCACGCAGTCTTTGTAGTGTCCGGCAAGCAATTGCTCAGATTTCTGTTTGCAGACCTCGCTCCATTTCACGGGTTTGTGGCCTACGTGAAAAACCTGTGAATGTTTTTAGCTAAAGCTGGCCCTACAGCCTCAGCCAGTTCATCCTCTGAGGCAGTTGAAAGTTTCAGGAGTGAGGGGAAGTAGTTCAGCAGTGCCAAAGCCTTGACCTGACCAATCCCTGGAACCTTCAGGATGCTCTCCAAGACCTGCCCATTTATTAGCCCAGGTGGATTATGACGAGGCAGAAATGGGTTCCCTGTGTTCTCCTTGCAATGTTCTCCAGCCTGCACAGAGCAAAAAATGTTTCAAAACACTGATCGAGAGCAAGTGAACACAAACAAGCTTTTAACTGAATCGGCTTTGAACAGCAAGATCTGTGCCACATTCAATCAAATGAGTCGTGTGGCCACAAATTGAATTGCTGACAGGACAGGTTCCTGTCTTCCCTGTACCTTGGATGTTCAAATCTGTTCTACAAACAAGACACACCAAAACTAAAAATAAAAATTAATAAGGCATATAGGAAGAAAAGATTATATACACTTGCATATTCTGGATTCTGAAGATTCTGAAGTCAGTAACAGACTTCAGAATCTTCATTATTCTGAAGTCTGTTACTGAGTGTCGGTGCTGCCAAAGCAGTATCTTGGCAAGGATTATACTGGGTGGTTTTCCATTGTCTTCCAAGCAATAGATAGGGCAGGAATTTGGAACTTGGCCATGGTGCTGGCAGTAGCACATCTGCAGAAGCAGTTACTAGGCTACAATTCTGGCCGGGTTGCCATTCTGACTCAGGAAGACATGGCAGGAATTTGTAATGAGTTCAGGGTGCCGGCAATAGCTCACCTACTCTTCACGAAGAACACGGTGGGATATAATTTTCACCAACTAATGCCAGGGTACGGCATGCTCAATTTAATGTCCATCCAAGGGACAGCACACATAGACGAATCACCCTGCCTGTGATACACCAGGATGACAGATTCGAACCCAAGCGAGACCGTTTAGAGGCAATCCTGCGAGTCCAATCTTACATATGGAGAAATAAATAAAATAATTTTTTAAAATGGCACGTCTTGGACTTTAACGAATATCTCGTTCGTATAACTTTTCACACACCTTGTAGATTCTACCTTCACCCAAAAGCAATCCCAAGTTATACAAGCAGTACTTCTGTTTGCTATGGTGTTTACAGGTATAGTACTCATATCAATGCCATAAAGGAATGTCAACAAGTTCAATTTCTCAATTTCCCACTCCACATTTATTTGAACAATTATTGTGAGCATGTACATCATGTTTATTGACCTTTATTAGCTTTGTTGGAAATTACAGTTGTAAATACTATACATCTGACATGGAATCCAAATGTTTTATTGCCAAGCATTTAAAAAAAAAATCGATCTCATAGCGCCCTCTGCTGACTTTGCAAGATGTTCACGAAAGGAACACAATGGAGAATGTATTGTACATGAAATGCTACTGATACCATTTTACGTTTTGGCAAATCAGTATTTTCAGGCTCATGCATTCCTTATAGGTGGTTTTATGGAATCTTTAAGAAGAGGAAGCAACATGAAACAATGCATTAGGAAACCAAAGTTTGGACCTGGTATTGGATGAACTCGAAGCATCAGCCTTTTTGAGGCCGACAGTCCACAATGACAACGGTAATGTCCCAACAGGTCAGGAAGTGACATTGCTCCAATGACATGGAAAATTTGCATGTAAGTAGAGAAGGGTTTGGACCGTTGCAGCCATATAGGCAGAAGGTCAACATGCCACCATATTTACCTCCACCACCAAAGGTGAAGGAGGTTATGTTTTCACCCCTTTGTTTGTGTACAGGATATCTCAAAGTTGTGAACAGATCCGGATGAAATTTTAGGGACAGGATGGGTGTGTGACAAGACAAGGACGAATTGATTAGATTTTGGTGAAGATCCGCATCTGGATCCGACGACTAGAATTTTTAAAGTGATTCTTCACCATTGACAGATAGGGCCAAAAACGATATTGTACTGTATAGCATATTATTTCAAAAATGTATTGGGCCTGATATGTTCTTGTGGATCAGGCATTACGTGGTGGAGGTATACGCTCTACCGAGTGCCCTTCAGTTGTGTGTGTAATTAACAGATGGCCCCAAAAGTGAAAGTTTTTTTTTTTTCATAACTCGATTGGGGTGAAGGCAAAGGCAGTCATTTGACATTGCTGACACTCATCTCATAGATCTGCTGTGGATACCCAAGCTATGTGAAAGGTTGGTTGACCATTTTTCAAACCTTTCCTAGTTTAAACTCCCTTACCAAATGGACGATTTTGTGCTTGTAAAGGGTGACCCCAAAAAGTGGGCCCTGGAAAAAGTTTAATAACCTTCAGTTTTCATTCAATCTCTTTCATTTTTTCAAGTCTGCAGTGAGTTAAGGGAGAGTATAATCTGCCAAGTTTCTTGAATCGATGATATTCACATTCACACGCCAAGTCGTGGACATCTGAAGAAAACTATGTGCAGACAAATTCATTCTTACAGACAAGGAGCCTGTTCTGTGCACATTTTGCAATAAGGAAAGCACACAGCAAGTTTCAAATTCAAAGGTTTGTGAAAAGATTTAGACAGCATGGCACAGTCTTGGATATTAATTCACTAAATAAAGGAGGCAGGCAACTCTGGCCAACCAAAATCAGGAAGGTCATCCGAGAATATGGTTGGCATCGCTGACTTAGTTGATTCAGCACTGCTGTCAAGAGCTCAATATCAGCAAAGAGTACTTTAGAAGAATTCTAATAACGGTGCATGAAAGTCATCAATAACTTTGCTCGACGTGTGGCCTGCTGCATTGAGCGAAATGGTACCCATTTGGAGCATATCATCAAACATCGACATAGTCAGTATTTTCATGGTAAAATTGCCAAATTTCTTTGTAGACAACCAAAATTGTCAGTAATATATTATATAAGGGAGTGATAGGATCTGCAAATTTTGTGAAGTTTGATTGGATAATATTAAAGTTATGAAACTTTTTCTGGGGCCCACTTTTTTGGGGTCACCCTGTATATGCTCTGCGTATTTTAAATGACAGTTCAAATGAAATGTTATTTATAAAGAAATACTGGAGTTTAGAATTGTGCCATGTGTGAGGTGCTGATACCAACCAAATGTGTGATGACCAGAGCAGCCTCTGCCTGGCTAATCACAGGCATAAGGGTGACTCCCAAGACCAGCACTGCGAATTGCTGCACAGCCAAAAAATATTGCTCACTAATCGCCGTTCGCTCTACGAGAACTGTGCTGTGTTGGGGACATGCCTGCAAAAAAGGTGGGGGGGGGGGATAGAGAGAGAGAGAAAACAACTGATACAGAATAAGTAACATTAATATCTAGTCGTACCATTTGTACAACCAATGCTGGTGTAATCTTAATTGACATCACTATTCAGTTTCTTTCATTTCAAAATCGCTACTATTCAATTTTAATATCGAAACCTGAAAAGACGCAAAGTATGAAGGTAGATGGGGATGCACAGGATAAGAGTTCACGACATATAATGTGTATAAGTAGAATACAGTAATTTGATTTCTGCCCACAACCCACTTTATTTTGCCACCCACTATTGCCCCACAGTCTAAATAGAACAAAAAGGATGATATTGGTTACACATTGTATGTGGGAGTCTATTACAGATTTGTGTTACCACCACTTCCTTGGGAACTCACTTGGAAAACCAATTATTCCATAAATTGTTGGCATTGCATTTCTAAATTCTAAATGTCATGCCCTTATTCACATTCATAATTTACTTCTGATTTACCCATGAATAATATTGGAAGAAGGAAGAGAAGGACATTGTGATTAAAAAAACAAGGGCAGTCTATGCCCTCTTGTGTTAGTCTACAGGTGGCTCGGAGATGGACTCGGAATTCAAATCCCTGGTCCTCACAGTTCAGGGTTTATTGCCATGACTGGCCAACCGGATGTAAAACATTTTGGCTAACAACCACGGACATGAATTCTTCAAAAGAAAAAGTGAACGGGAAGAATGGCACCATTCCCAACTGGTGGAGCCTCGCCCAGCAGGGTTGATGTGAGTGAACAGCCCACCCCCATGTCATTTGGCAACTTTTCAAACGGCTTAGTTGTGGGATGAGAGGAGGTTGAAATTTGATTCCTTGAGTGTTGACAGTTTGACAGGAAAGGGTGGGGAGATTGTCGATGTTCTGATCAGTAGAACAGTGTGGGGTGCTTGGTTGCAGGAGATCATAGGGACAGGAAATGACGCAAGGGAACTAGGTCAAGGGCTTACTGTTCTCTATAGTGGAGGGAAGGGCAGGAAGAATGGAACAGGTGTGGTTTTTGGACAAGGAGTTGGCACAGCAGGAGGTGGATTTGTCAAGGTGAGTTGGAGACCGATGTCTGTGAAGCCGATTGTTGAGAGGATTTGTTGAATGCCATTTCAGGATATGCACCTCAGGTGGGATACCAGGAGCAGGAAAAGGAGAAGTTCTGGAATAGTTCAGAGGACTTTGTCACATGTTTCCCAGAGGAGGAGGTGGGGAGAGGTGATTTGAATGGGCATGTAAGGGGGGTTGGGGGGGCTAAAGAAGAGGCATGTTGAGGGTTGTACAAAAAGTTAAACTGAGAGAAAAAAAAAAAGATTAATTTACAAGGTGGACCAAGAGCATGAAAAGGGCTCAGGGATATTGGGAACATGAAGGTCATCAAGAGCAGTATATGGAAGGAATATTTTGAGGAATTGCTAAATGGGAGAATTTTTTTTTTTATATATCCTGGTGCCATTAGGCAGAGATAAGGTGGAGACAAGACGACATCATTCAGCGGCAGAATCATACCAAAGACTTTTTAAAATGGTATGTGCAGTTTCCTTGACGTTCAGCATTTAAAAGGACAAGAGCATGGACAATCCCCATAGGTTGTCATCCATGGGGAAGAGGAAGTTCCTCATTAGGAAATCCCCCGCTGAGTGTGGTGAGAAAGGCAGCACCATTGTTGCGACATCACTGGTACCCAGAGTGAACTGGGAAGTGATGGCATTTCCCCCAAGCTCAGTGGCCGTGTGTGTGTGTGTGTGTGTGTGAACACGTGTGTCTTCCTCAGAGGATTTGTGTTCTTCGACAAGGTAATGCTGTATTTAACTCGCATATCCTGGGCCTGTAGGAGGTGGCCATTCTGGGTTAGTCAATGGGGAACACTTATTTGAATGCAAATACCATAAATGTGGGATTTGCAAAACTTGTCCTACATTTGCCACGAACAATATCATTAATTGTACAGTAACGGCGAGATCATACAAGTTAAAAGAAACCAAACAATTAATTACATGTAAAACCTCAAACATCGCTTACTTATTGACTTGTAGCAAATGTGCGATGCAATATGTTGGTGAAACAATGCAGAGATGTAATGTAAGAATGAATGCATACAGGAGTGGCAACAAAAAACCCGGTTAAAACTACTGGTTGTCCACTGCTCACTCATCACTTTACTTATGGATACTTTAAAAATACGAGCTTCAGTGTTCAGGTTGTATAAAAGATAAGCGGTAATGGCAGAAAAAAAGGATGGGATGGAATATAAAACAATCACGCAATTACGTAAACAGAGAGAACTTTTTGGGATTTAAGAATTCAGAACTGCTCACCCATATGGATTAAATGAAATAATTAATGACACATACATACAACATAATGGCCAAAACATAATCTCCTCTGTTTTTAACACTTTACCATGAGACTCTCAGAGACACAGAGTACATAATTATGGACGTAAACATAGTTATAGAAACCATACCAAATAGTAAATGAGTGGTTAGATCTTCACAAATCAAATATCTGTAGATTACTTAACAATAGTAGAATTAAGATCAATACTTTAAAAAAACAACAGCTGAAAGTTTGGCAAATCGTTTACAGATTATTGGAAGAGGATGATCAAGAGAAACTCCCAATCCAACACATGGAAGCAATTCTGGACATGATTGACCACTGAATGTATAAAGAGAAATCAAAAGAAGTTAATCATAGAAAAGACAATGACATCATCAAAATTATGTTTGATAACAAAGGGATGGGAAATGATCAATAGAGAGAAAATACTACAACAGAAGGAAGTGTGCAGTAAACTTCCAGAAACAATACAACAGAGAGCCACCAAGGGTTGTGTACATTTTATGAAATGCAATTAGGGAAAAAAATTTCAACTATAAGGAAACTGTACAATCTATAGATGTAGAGGAATGGTTAACACCCATCATTGTAATTGTGAACATTCCGTATTTAAAGATCCACATCATAAACACATTATCACAGGTGATCTCAGAATAGTGAAAGATACAAAATTACGTGCAGGCGAGCTTCAGTAATTTTCTATCCAAAGATAGTAAATTACGTGCATTACTTACAAAAGGACCAAATTATAGAAAAAATAATAGGATTAACTGGAATCAAGGCAACGGAACTTACAATGATAGGACTGATGGAATGGATGAGAAAACAAATTGATAAACACAAAGTAGCAAACACACAAATGGCTTTATAGTTGGAGGAGGTAGAGAAACATGTTAAAATGGAGAATTGTTGATTTGAAAAGAAAAGCTCGAATCAGTCAACCAAAGGTAATTTTAAACAATCCAGAAATGTGTGATTATTTAATACATCTTCAAACACAATATTTTATTGTTCCAATTGACAAATCAAATAATAATATTGCATTTGTATGTAAAACTATCTACATTCAAACCCTTTTGGAAGAATTGGGCTTACAGACTAGACTCAGACCAACAAAATAAGTAACGATAATAAAATAGACTTCATACAACACCATGTAAATCACTCAAAAGCAAGAAAACTGTTAGTTCCAGATAAACACCGAAAATTACCATTCATTACCGATCCAAAAAATGCACAAAACCCTTGTAAAGGCCCTGTCACACCTTGATGATTTAGCCAACGTATGCCTGACGTATGCAAAATTGGCTAAAACGCCGGCACACGTCGAATACGTTATGGGTAAGTTTGTATACGTTAAGACACGCTGGCATACGTCATAGTACGCTGGCATACGTCGTAGAACGCTGGAAACGTCGATTTCGCCGAGCTGCAAGACAAATTTTCCATGCTTGAAATTTCCCGACGTATGCCAGCGTATGACTCACACGTTCCGCATAATGTGGCCATAAGTTGTAGGCACGTTACGTGATCGTCGACACACGTTACTTGTAAGTTACTCATAAGTCGAAACACGTCGAGGTAATGTTTAGCGTACCCGAAACTTATTTCTAACCTATGAGTATGTGTTGTATGCACGTTACCATCGTTGACACACGTCGACACACGTTACTTTGTAAGGTACTCATAAGTCGAAACACGTCAATGTAATGGTTAGCGTCAGTGTTCCAGACTCCCTGCTTTTTTTGTTTTTTAGGTCATCTCTATCATCTCAGTAGAGATGACCTAATAACCCCAGTCTCGAAGTCTGTCCGTAAGTCCGTCCGTCCGTCCCGTCCACAATCAAACCGAGTGGAGACAATAACCAATAGTGGAATGGATAGAGGTCGATGAAACATGCACAACGATATAACTACAAGGTCGTCCAAGGTCGAGGTCAACGTCACGAGGCTGTCAAAGTTGCGAAAATCGTCGATTTCAAATCGTATCTCCTCCCTCATTTATAAGAGAGATCAATGTTATTAGTGATTCAGATACTATGGACTATTATCTAGAACAACACAAGCCATTTTTTTTGAAATTTGCTCTCGTTCCGATTTATAGCCTTCAAACTTCGCTCTGATTCCCCGTATGGGCCGTTCATAAAGTACGTACAAAAAAAAAAGTATTAAAAATTAAGAACCGGAACTCTCCGACAAATATTACATTTGAAGCTTTTGTCAGATTTAACTAAAACAATGGAATAGTCCGGCAGATATGTGAAATATTCTGGTAGTTTTGTGCCTTTGATGATACAAGCATGAAATTTGGTACACAGTTATAGCATACCCTACGGAAACATTTTGGATATAGGGACATTCCAGATTACCCTAGGGTCAAAATGGTGGCCATTTTACAAAATGGCTGCCACGAATAACAAATTCTGCCTACAAGGTCAGCAAAGTCATATGTGCTTGGTGCAAAACACAATGTGTGAGTATAATATGATTATTATCAACTAGTATGCACATGCTTCATTATCTACTTCATATTTGACTAAAAAATGCATCTACGGTGGTCTATGAGGGACACAGATAACAGTTTACCATCCAATAATGCATGGCTGGAACAAGAGCTCTGCAATATGATCATGCATGTGAATGTTACCTGAATATTGTTTCTGGAAATATAAATAGATCAAAAATCAAATTTGGTGAAAGGAACTTAGACTCCATGAATATTTCCATTATTAATTACATATGGTAGCTGGCAATGTCGCGATTAAATGCATAAATTTGCGAAATCGATATTGATGTACTCACTGTATAATTTTCATGATTGCATAATAGAAATGTTCAAACTACAATGGTGTGTTATATTGATTTGGGTTTAACATGGTCCTGTCCAGCGCAAAGAAATAATGTATGGTGGCCTATTGGGGACATCGAGTGACAATCACCCAAGATCGCCATTGTGTATATATGCATCTCCTCTGGGCTGGGTTCGTAGTTGAAAACATTTTAACTCTGCTATTCTGTTTTCAGGTGATAACTCCACTGCAGTGTACCCAAAGACTAATCCCCTGCTTGTGGTGGTTCTTCCCAATTTTACAGTGACTGATTGGTGGTGGTTCAAGACAATGGCCAAGCATTTCAAACTATTAGACCCCAGCAGCGAGGGCCAAGTACATCTGTTACATCAATTAACCAGACACACTGGAACCTATGTGTGCTGCGTCAGATGGACACCACTGAGCCTCTTCATTGTCCAGCTGACTCCAAGCGAAGCACAGGAGGGTCGGATACCAGACTCTGGCAGACAACCTCCTCAGGTTCAGTGAGATCGACTGCTTGCCAAAATCTCTCGACATGTCCCGCTTGGACGATGGTGAGGGTATGGAGTCCACCTTCCAGCACCACAGGGCTAAGTGGCATGATTCGTGCAGACTACAATACAACAAAACTCAATTGATTCGGGCAGAGAAGAGGAAAACACCAGTGGGGATACCGAAGGCGTGACACGAAAGTATACCCGTCAGAGTGTGGACCGCACAGAGTCACTGCTCGAAACGTGTTTCTTTTTGTGACAAGCCAGCAGGTAACGAGTCTTTGCGCAAAGCTTCTACCTTTGACCTGGACAGACGAGTCAGGAAATGTGCTCTGAAACTAGAAGACAAGCCACTTATTGCTAAACTGAGTGCTGGAGATATGATGGCGCAAGATGCCCTGTACCATGTGAAGTGTCTGGTTTCCCTCTTAAACAAAGCAAGGGACACAAAGAGAACCTTGGATGACCAGGATGATATCAATCATGGCATAGCTCTCGGAAACTGGTGTCCTACATCGATGATGCCCGCATGGACGCTCTTGTGGCACCAGTGTTCAAGCTGGCAGACCTAACAAGTCTGTACAAAAACGGCGGAAACAGTTGGAACAGTCTTGACTGGACGTGTTCACTCGACCAAACTCAAGCACGGATCATGACATATTTTCTGGACATGGAGGAGCACAAGCCTGGCGAGATGTTCTGCTAGCTTTCAACGAGGACATCGGATCAGCCCTTCACAAGGCTGTGAACACGATAATGATAGTGATGGTGTTCATCTTGCTAGAGCCGCGAACATAGTCCGAAGAGACATGTTGAAGATGAAGACAGCCTTTAGTGGTTCATTTGACGCCCTCTGCAAAACAATCCGTGCCAAATTCTCTCGTGGCACTAGTTGCTATGATCCTGAATGGTCCCACAATCCAAGAGCAGTCAAG
Organism: Eptatretus atami; assembly: GCA_035128595.1. Lineage (NCBI taxonomy): Eukaryota > Metazoa > Chordata > Myxini > Myxiniformes > Myxinidae > Eptatretus > Eptatretus atami. The sequence goes on from CM068960.1 coordinate 88,519,238, forward strand.
CACTCATCTGTATCACACCACTCTTACAATCTCACAGCTCCTAATGTTCAACAGCTACGCACGCCGCCGACAGAGTACGAGTATTGAGTCTACCAGCACGGCCACAATCGGGAGACCCCGTGCCTGTGTACCTGGGAATGCTGATGCACACAAAGACTCGCAAACGAGACCTAGTTGACACTCTGTTCCACTTGGGTCTCTCCGTCCCTATGATAGGGTGCTGAGCATCTCCACGGAATTGGGAACAGTATCTGCCGCTTCTTCCAGCAGGAGGGTGCAGTTTGCCCACCTGAACTGAAGAGTGGTCTGTTCACGACTGGCGCAGTGGATAACATCGACCACAATCCCAGCTCAACTAGTGCTCAAGACTCGTTCCACGGCACTGGCATCTCGCTGTTCAGCACCCGAATAGTGAAGTGCGTGGAGTTCAACGGCTGCGGGTAGTAGTCTCAGATGATGTTACTACAACAGCAACCACTGCACACCTGCCAGAGTCATACACCACTGTACCTCCTGTGGTTCTCGGTAAACGTGAACCACCGATGCCCAAGTTGGCTGGTCCCAACAGAAGTGACTGCCAACTGATCCCTCAAGCAATGCAGGTGGAATACAGGTACGCCACAGAAAATATATCATCTGAAAGTTGTACATATTCTGTATTCATATATGTGCCTCAATCTCTTGTTAACTGTGTGTGGTGCTGAGGTCCTGTCTCTTGTTAATTGTGTTGATGAGTTCTTGTCATTTTGACAGGTGGCTAGAGCAGATGGCAGTTAGTGTAGCATCAGACACACCACTACAGGGAGACCAGACTGTGTCATGGGCTGCATATCATGCCAGCAAGCAGTCCATTCAGAGAAACCAGAGTGTGGCGTGACCCTCACCTCATTGCTGCCTCTCTTCTATGACCAGGCCAAGTCCGTGGCTAGATTCGTCACTCCATGGACGTCATCAAGACAGCAGTTGAGATTCTGAACCCTGGTCAGATCCAGTCCTCACAGTCGATCAGCCACTGTACGCACTCGCCAAACAGATCCAGTGGAGATGGCCAGAAACACATGGAGAAGATCACTTCGTCATCCTATTTGGTGGACTCCACATTGAGATGGCTGACTGAAAACTCTGGGTGATCTTCTGGATAGCAGTGGTGGACAGGAGCCTTGGTGCAGGCAGGAGTTGCTAACTGGTACTGCTGATTCCTTCCTGAAGGCTGCCCATGTTACACGCACTCGGCGAGCTCACCAGGTCACAGCCAGTAGCCTCTATCTTCTCCTACAGAAAGCCTTCAGCCAAGGAGCAGATGAGGGACAGGATCTAGAAGACTGGTGTGCTGAACGTGTGCAAGCCAATCCGCAGTTCCACTTCTGGTGGATCATTCTACAGTGGAACTCACTGTCTCAATCTACGTCAGATCGGTCCGTGAAGGGAACTTCCTGCTATACATTGATGCCCTGAGCAAGATTGTCCCTGGTTCTTCGCCTTGGGTCATACCAACTACGCCAGGTGGATACCAGTTCACCTGCGCGACATGGTGACACTGGCGACCAAACATGCAAGTGTATACACGCAGTTTCTTGCCGGCAACTTCACAGTAAAGAAGACCACTCATGCGTTTTCTGCGATGGCCATCGACCAAGCCCACGAGCAGAATAACGCATTAGTTAAGGGTGACGAGGAGCTGTAGGCCTGACAGAGAATCCCGCTGCATTACGCCGCTGGATGGTGTCTGGTCCAGAGATGGCCAGAGTGATCGCTGAGTTCCAGCCCACATCAGAGACCAAGAAGGCTGTTCACAAACACCACGAGCAGACCAAGCACACACAGGTAGCCTTTGCTAGAGATGTGCGTTCACTCACTCAAGTCATGGGGGAGATGGGCAACCCATTTTGTGATGACAGCAAGGATCTCCTGGTGCTAGACAGCAGAGACCTGGCAGACCCAGCAGTTATCAATACTGTATGCCAGATCGAGAAGCTGGACAAGAACCGCTGACTCCTATGTCCATGAGAGACTTATCAACCAGACAAAGCCCATCACCGACCCAATCAAGAGAAACAACCTCCCTCTCTTCAGCGACCTCCAGTCAGAGAGAAGTAAGAGCACAGCTGCAGGTTTCATCTCTGAAGAACGACTGCTCCCTGTTCTCCAGGTTGTTCATTGCGTCCCAGATACGTGATGGAGATCTTGATGAGTTCTTCGCACATGAGAACAAGCATGTCCCCTGCACTGTCACACATGGGCAAGATGAGACTTGGAACAAGTCTGATCTGGTTGGCTGCTTAGAAGATCTGGTCCCTCCACAGGAGAATGCTGCTGCTGCTGCTAGTCATAGCAGTTGAAGTCATCATCCTTGATGGTGCAGCGATCATCAGTATGCTGCACCCTGGCACAGCAAAGACCTTCAACGAGTATGCATCAGAAGTATTCTTGCCATACATCACATCTCAGCTGCAGCATACGAGCAGGATGGATATTGTCTGGGATGAATACCTCACAGACAGTTTGAAGCAGACACTAGGAAGAAGCGAGGCAAAGGCATCAGGAGACGAGTCGAGCCATCTAGTTCCATTCCTGGAAACTGGCAGACCTTTCTTCGCACAGATGAGAACAAGATGGAGTTGTTTGACTTCCTAGCCACCAAGAGTAGCAACAACAGACACAGACAACAACAGTCATCAGCACCACCACAAAGATGTGGTTTGTACGCAGGCCCGAGATGTTGCTGGTCTTGCCCCTTGTAGCCATGAAGAGGCTGACACAAGAATGCTACTCCATGCTGAAGACGCTGTGAGGCAGGGATACAGCAAAGTGTCGATCCGTACAGTAGACACTGATGTCGTGGTCCTTGCGGTGACAGCAGCTGGAGTCTGGACATTGATGGGCTCTGGGTTGCTTTGGCACAGGAAAGAACTTCAGGTTCTTGGCAGCTCACGAGATGTCTGTGGCACTGGGACCTAACAAGTGTCGAGGTTTGCCATTCTTCCATGCCCTCACTGGATGCGAAACCGTTTCAAGCTTCGGAGGCAGGGGGAAGAAAAAACATGGGAAACCTGGAAAGCCTGTGATGAGGTCACTGATGTCACTGCAGCATTCTGTGCCTTGGCTGCCACGCCAACTCCTTCAGCCGTAGATGACCACATGGATGCACTGGAGCGTTTTGTTGTTGTGCTCTATGATCGCACAGTAGCCAGGAACATGTCAATGAGTGTCGCAAGCATCTGTTCACCCAGAATGGCAGATCAATAGATGCTCTCCCACCAACTCGTGAAGCCCTGAAACAGCACATCAAGAGAGCTACCTACCAAGCGGCTACTGTTGGGGCCAGATGATGGTGTCCACACAGAGCCCCATCGCCCAGTGACTGGGGGTGGGTTCACACCGATAATGGCTGGGACATATACTGGACAACCCTCCCAGAGGCAACTGAGACATGTCGGCAACCACTAAGGTGTGGCTGCAAAAAGGGATGCAGAGGACAGTGCAAGTGTGTCAAGGCTGCACTCCAGTGCAGCAGTCTCTATGTCACTGTGGTGGGAGTGTAAAAGAGAGTAAGACTGGACAGAAAGAGAGATCACAGATGATAATTATGTAACATGTACACATGTATCCATGCATCATAGTAGACTCTGTTACCTGGATCTAGAGGTTCACGTGTATAATTTGACTCTGTAATGTGATGTTAGGATCAAACAGAAGCACTTCCTCTGAGTTCAAGAGTGTTAAATGAACAACAGTCATTCCATGGTGCTTGATAACAGTTTTTTGAAGAGTTTGTTTGTAGAAAACCGTCCAAAAGTGCAAAAATGCACAAAAAATGAACCAAATAAATGGTTTATTCACAGCTTTGTCACCTTTATTTGCTATTTCTTATTTGCTGAATCTATATTATATAAAATAAAACCACTGGTATGCTTCTTCTTAAATATAGTTGTATCCAACATGTATTCCTCTGTACAACACAAAATCGGCTATTTTGTAAAATGGCCGCCATTTTGGCTCTGGGAAGAATCTGGAATCCCTATATCCAAAATCTTTGTAAGATACTGGCCTAAGCAGTGTGCCAAATTTCATGCTTGTATCACTAAAGGCACATTTTTTTCACATATCTGCTGGACTAGAACACAAGTTTATATGCACACTTACTTTCATTTATGACTAACATTGTTTTGAATGTTAATTTGTACTTTTATTTTCAAAATTGACGTGCTGTGATATTAAAAGAAAAAGGTAAATTACACCGCTAGGTCCAAACTACTATTACAAACAACCCGTAAGGGACTTGCATCGTCATGGCGTTACAAACCATCCGGTTCCATAAGGAACTGCTAGGCTTTGCAATGCGATTGGCGCGATAGAAAATTATGTATCAAATGAGAGAAAAATTTTAGTTTAAAGCCAGATCACGCTGTAAATAAACGAAAGTTTCGAATCAAGAAAGATTTTAGTTTTCAGGGCAATAGTTGTTAGTATATAAATTATGGTGAATGACACGTTACTCAGCGATGTTTGTAATCACGAAATATAAACATTATCAAGCGAAAACACCTCCGAACCAAACGAAACCACACATCTTATAGTGAGTTATTACATCATGAGGAAATAGTCATCGCTGCTTGGAGGTTGGAAATGAAAACATTTGTGATATATTTCTGCGTGAAACAAGAGGATGGTTCTGGTGAGAGTAGAGTAGATGTATAAAGGACGAGTCCGGTCTTCAATCAATCACAATAAATTACTGAACAACTAGGCAAAAAATGAGCTTTAAAGTAAAAGGGAGACACACTCACAGTATTGCGGAAAACAACCACTGGGAGTGAGTTGACTATTTAAAGGGCATATAATATCAATAGGGACGATTCTCTTCCTTTGGAGAACCCGGTCATCATCAATTCAGCGGAAGATTTTAGATTGACAAATGAGTGGAACCACTGATCGATCGTTGAAAAAAGTTATTAAAGGAGAGACATTAACAAAGAAATGGTACCAACTTTTAAACAGGTTCACTAGTGGGAGTGAGAAAAATGGTGTGAATTTATGAAAAGACGAAAGTGAGAAGGAACAAACTTCCTTATATTTGAAAGAAAAAGATCTTCAAATTTATAAATAACATCATAATTCAAAGATGTTTAAAATAGATGAGGGTTTTATGAAGACTTATCAAGACAAGAGGAGGATGTTGATAATAAATTGGTAGGAAGTGGATTTTTCAATATTAAAAATTCATCTTTAGATATATTTTTACCATTTATATATATCAACACCGGTCGTGTAGTATTGACGTGGCTTGCATTCTTATATGATATTAATACAAAAGAAATAAAACTAGTGACAGACAGCTAATACTTCGGATTTCCTGTGCGCGTTATAATATATATTAATTAATAGGCTG
>CM068960.1:88531687-88546876 GCA_035128595.1 Eptatretus atami
CGTACACCAGTGGTAAACGCTTGGCCACATTACTTAAGATCTAATCAAGATAAGATTGGTGCATCGCCGAGGGTGCGTTCCCCAGTCAGGAGGCCACGTGACCTCAAGGTAAATGGCAAATTAGACGGTGGACACTGGAACTCGTGGTTATCTGATTAGGGTTCGTGGTTGTTAACCCACCGCACCACAAAGTCAATTGTGAGCGGTGGCCCCAAGTCACCTCTTCCGAGGAGAAACGAGGATTAACCCCCTCATCATACACTCGGTACCCATCACCATAACAAACTATAAATATACATAGCTCTTTCTAACCACTGACTGACTTACTCACTGACTGATATTGAAGATCCGTACCTTTCGCGTCACGTAGAAAGCTGAAATTTTGTGTGCCGATGGACATTGAAGCACTGGAAAAAAATCACAGAATCGTCGGACAGCATCCGCACTCGCCAAACAGAAATCCAGTGGACGCATAGTGCCAGTAACACATGGAGAAGATCACTTCGTCATCCTATTTGGGGAACTCCGACATTCGAGCATATTGGCGTGCTACGAAACTTGGGTGATCTTCTGGATATTGGAGGTGAGTGGATCCTCAGGGGAGCTCCAGTAGCAGGCAGGATGTAATTAGTCTAGGCACTGGTATCTTTGATAGTCTGATTTCCTTCCTGAGGCCGTGGCCGCATGTTACAATGTCCGGCACGATCTGCGGGGGCGAGCTCACCAGGTCACAGCCAGATGCCTGGTCTTTAATCTTCCCACTAGAAGCAACTTCCCAAGGAGGCAGATGAGGAACACGATGTGATCTAGAGAGCCTGGTGTTGCTGGACGTTGTGCCAATGTCCAATGACCGCTAGTTCCACTTCTGGTGGACATATTATCTAACTAGTATTAGAAACATCACTGTCCTGAAATCTAGACCACTCAGTATGTCTGGGTCCCTGTGCAGGGGGAACGATTCCGCTAGCTATGGTGAATTGTCAGTTGATGCCTCCTGAGCATAGTATTAGTCCCTGGTTCTGTACCGTACTTGGGAGCGCAACCAGACTACGCCAGGGATGGTATACGCGAGTTCACCTAGCGCTGAACATGGTGACACTGGCGACGCAACATGCAAGTGTATACAACGCAGTTTCTTGCCGGCAACTTTCACAGTAAAAGAAGAACGTCTACTCATCGTTTTCTTGCGATGGCCATCGACCAAGCCTCACGAGCCAGAAATAACGCATTAGTTAGGTGACAGAGGAGCTGTAGGCCCTGACAGAGAAATCCCGCTGCAATTAACGGCCGCTGGAATGGTGTCGGTCCAGAAGATGGCCAGAGTGATCGCTGAAGATATCCAGGCCACATCAGAGACGCAAGAGGCATGTTCACAAACACCACACAGCAGACCAAGCACACAACGGTAGCTTTGCTAGAGATGTGTCGTATCCAAGCTCTACTCTAAGTCAGAGAGAGGGAGGGAGGAGGTATGGGCTAACAACCATTTTTATGAAGTGACAGCGCGATCTCCTGAGGGTGCCTCAGACAGGCAGTAGAGACCTGGCAGAACCACAGTCATGTTTATCAAATTATCTGTATGCCAGAATCGATGAAGCTGGACAAGAACCGCATGACTCCTATGTCATGAGAGACTTATCACCAGTACAAAGCCCATCACCGACCCAATCAAGAAGAACAACCTCCCTCTCTTCAGCCGACCTCCAGTCAGAGGAGAAAGTCAAGAGCACAGCTGTCAGGTTCATCTCTGAAGAACGAACTTGCTCCCTGTTCTCGGGTCAGGTTGTTTTCACTCTTTGCGATCCCAGATACGTGCATGGGAGATCTTAGATAGTCTCTTACGGCATCATTGAGAAATCCAGCAGTGTCCCCCTGCACTGTCACACATTGGGCAAGCGAAGTTGAAGTACAGTGAACAAAGTTCGTATCGGATTGGACCTGTGCAGAAGATCTGGTCCTCCACAGAGAGCTGCAGAGAGCTGAGAGACTCCTAGTCTGGCAGTTAAGTCATCATCGACTGTGGAATTGCGTATGCAGAATAGCGAGATCATCAGTCATGCTGCCACCTGGCATCAGCAAAAGACCTTCAAAGAATCGAGTAGGAGGGCACACTTCAGTAAGTGACCTTGCCGCGTTGCCCATACATGCACATCTCAGCTTGCCAGCATTAGCGACAGGCTGATTTGGATATTGTTGTAACTTGGATGTGATACCATCATCAAAGTGTATAGAGTGAGACCATAGGTGAGAGAAGCGGAGAGCGAAGTGCGAAATCATGGAAGACGAGTCGAGCCATCCTAGTTCGCCCATTCCCTGGATAACTAGGCAGATCCTCTTACTGTCGCAAACAGGGGAAATACAAGAATGAGGAGCTTGTTTGAACTTCGCTCAGCACGACAACAAGAGACAACAACAGACACAGACAAAGGCTATACGTCATCATGCAGGCAGGCCCAAACCACCAAGTAGGTGGTTGGTACGCGAGTGCCCCGAGATGTCTGCTGGTCCGTTGCCTTCTCCTGGACCATGATAGAGGCTGCACAAGAATGCTACTTCCATCGCTGAAGACGCCTGAGTGAGGCAGGGATACACCAGGCAACGTGTCGCATACCGTACAGTACGACAGTCGTTGTCGTAGGTCCTTGCGGTGACAAGCAGCTAGGGAGTCTGGACCATGGAAGGGGTCTCTGAGGTGCTTCTGGCACTATGGAAAGACTGTGCAGGTTCTGCAGCCCACATTCACATGTGGGCACGGGAGGAAACCCATTACAATTTGCTGTAGTTTAGGCCATTCCTGTGTATCATGCCATACTAGAGGATCCGCGATCAGTTGCCATGATATTAGCCGATGATCGCAAGCTGGGCACGGGAGGGAAGAAAAAGCATGGGAAACCTGGAAAGCCTGTGATGAAGTCCACTGATGTCACTGCAGCAATTCTGTGCCTGGCTGCCACGGTCCATATCTTCGCTTCAGGTCTCAGTAGATGGATCCATGTGAATGCATCTGCCGAGCGTTTTGTTGTTGCTCGCCGGTCTATGTAATCGCAACCGAGTAGCGGTCCAGGAACTATAGTTACAATTTAGAGTTGTTCGCAAGCATATCTGTTCATTCCAAGAATGGCATCGATCAATAGCCATGCTCTCTCCAACCATAACTGTCGTCGAGTCCCTGAAGAAGCACATCAAAGAGAGCTACCATACGCAACTGGCTACTGTGCGGGCCAAGAATATGAGTGGTCGCACAACCAGAGCTCCCATCGCCCAGTGACTGGGGTGGTTCACACCCTAGATAATGGCTGGACATATATCTGGACTAACCCTCCCAGAGCAACTGAAGACAGTCGGCAACAACTAAGGTGTGGCTGCAAAAAGATCAAGAGGACAGTTGCAAGTGTGTCAAAGGCTGCACTCCAGTGCACAGCTCTAGTCACGTGGTGGGAGTGTACAAGAGAAGTAGAGAACGGACAAGAAGATCCACAGATGATTAATATTATGTACATATGTACAACAATGTATACCATCCGGGCATCATAGTAGACTCTGTTACTGGATCTAGAGGTTCCACGTATAATTTGACTTGTAAGTTGATGTTAGGATCAAACAGAAGCACTTCCTCTGAGTTCAGATGTTAAAGAAGCAGTTACAGCATTCATGGTGCCTTGATAACCAGTTTTTGAAGAGTTTGTTTTGAGAAAACGTCCAAAAGTGCAAAATGCACAAAAAATGTGACCAAATAAATGGTATTCACGCTGTTGTCACCATTTTATTTGCTATTTCTTTATTTGCTAGAATCTAATATTAGTCTAAGAGGTAAATTGGCCAGCTAGAGTATGCTTCTTAAAATATAGTTGTTAACTCGCATCGTGATGTAGACCTCCTTGTTATTTACCATACACAAATCTGGCTATTCTGTAAAATGGCCGAGACCATGATTGGCTTCGGAAAGTGAATCTGAAATAAATGCCTAATACCAAATAATCTTGAAGTAGGTAGGAGGTTCTCTGGGTTAGCAGTGGGGGCCAAATTACTATGCTTCTGTATCACTTAAATGGGCACAATGTCTTCTTTCACATACTGTAGGATCTGAGATTGAACAAAAGTTTATAATGCAAATCACATTACTTTTCATATGGGACTAAGCAGTGTTTTGAATGTTAATATTTTTGTTACTTTTTATTTCTAAAATTGACTGTGCGTGAGTATAAAAAGAAGAAGAGGGAAATAAATTACATGGAGTAGGTAAGTTTATCCGCTAGGACCCTGATATGGCCAGTCGTCAAATGGCTTACAAACATCTGGTTCATAAGAAACTGCTGGCTTTGCAAGCGATTCAAGCGAATGTATGAGGGGGTGGGTGGGTGGTCACTAGCCTGCATACAGAGGGGGTGGGTGGGTTTTGGAAAACCCGGAAGTAGAGCGTACGTACTTTATGAACTGCCCCTATTCCAGTCTCTGGCACAGAAGTTTATTTCCGACTCTGGCAGAGATGACCGGCACTCCCTCTCTGGGAGTATTTTAAAAAAAAAAATTTCTTCGGTATGAGTTCATGTTGACACTTCGAGTTCTAGTGCGGTTATAATATAATATAATTAATTTTTACGGCTCCGCTCGAGATTTTTGAGAGAATCATAGAGCGCGTTCATTCCGAAAAAAAAGAAAAATAAAGACAGAGGGATATGGCGTCGGAACACGTGACGCTAACCATTACATTGACGTGTTCGACTTATGAGTACGCTACAAGGAACGTGATCGCCGTGTGTCACATGATCGTCGTAGGCGTGCCTACACTTATGACAGCGTATGTGAAATGTGGTCATAACATCGGTAAGATCGAGATAAGTTTTCACAGGCTGGAAAATTCTCAGTTACGTTACTTCTTGTCGTACTAGGGACGTATTCTCAGTACGTAATACGACGCTATTCCATGTGTACTACGACGACCAGTCTATACGTCAGACATTTGACTCCATACACGTATTCAACGTGTTCAGCCTGTTCAGCAAATTTTCATAAGATGCTGTGCCATCAAACACTGGCGAAAACATCAAAGGTCGTGACAGCGGCTTCACACATTTGTCGAGGTTCGTAATCTTAAGTGGGTTATGCATTTGAAATCGTCGAGCCGCAGCACATGGCGCCCTTAAATATCCACGAGCCTAACGTTATTACGTCGCGTACGCTGCCGGCGCGCTAATGCATAAAGTTGATATCATTGGGCATAGGGGTTTGGGGAACGCCGACAAACACGCTCACATTCGTTTGGTAATAAAGTTATCTATATGTGATTAAAAAACGTCTGTGTACGTTTACCAGCGGACGTATGCATTACGTTTCATTCTATCGTTATTTTATATGCGCGGGCTAATTCGGACTCAAAGAAGTTAAAAAAAAACCAATCGTTCAGCGGACCGCCAGCGTTTTACATACATTAATTATGATTAAAACGTTGCCGGATATCTCGCTGGCTAACATAACGTCAAGGATGTGACATGCGGCTTTAAGATTGAGGTCATTCTCTCAATCTGCAATGAGAATGCGTATCATGAGAGAGCATGCTCAGGTAGTAGTACAGGGGCGATTGACCCAAATTTATAAAATGCATGTTCTCTATAAAAAAAAAAAAACGCAATGGAAAAAGGTGAAGGTTATTACTTTCTGTATTATATTAATTGCTGAGAGTTATTCATCTGATAATCCAAAACCTAATAATAAACAAAGTATCCAACAAACATTAATAACAAGGGCAAGGCTTAATGCCCATACAACTTAGTTTATCTTTATCATTATACCAAACATGTCCACATGAACAGCTTGTCATCGAATTGGACAGAGCGGTGACAAAATCATTTGTAGGAAGTGAATAAGTTAGACAGTTAAAGTCTATCAAAAAAAAAGAGCAAACGGTCTATAAAGCCGCAAGGAATTCATATTATCATTCGGGAGTTTCTAAAAAAATAAACCTATATATAGTATCAGAGATAATAGTATATAGTCTTATACATATATATATATATATATATATATAGTAATATAATAGTATCAAGGAGATATATTATATACTAATGTAGTTGCGGTCACGGGGTACTTGAGACACCAGTTTCGTCAATCAGAGGGATTTAAATCCCCAGTTGTCCCCTCGGAAGAGCCGGACCTGGGCCACTGCTGCACAATTAATGTTGTGGTAACGGTGGGTTGTTTAGAACCACGAAACGCCACCCAGTTAACACGATTTCAGTGTCCACCAATCTAATTATGCCATTTAACCGAGGTCCACGTGTTACCTGAACGGAGAGCGCGCCCTCGTAAAGCACGCAAATCTTAAATCTCATTAGATTCTTAATTAGGGCGGCAGGCGTTTTAACCACTGTGCGTGCAGACTATATGTCAACATCTGTGGTAATGACCTCTCACAGGGCTAATCTGGCGTCAGCCACGAAGCTTAGATCAATGGATGAATGGCACGAGAGAGCTCCGGTATCTAGGTTGTAATTTCTAATAATATAATTAGTATAGAATAAAATAAAAGAACTTTTATTTCTTGAAGGTAAATAAGTGAATAAATTCCAAAGCAAATCGAAATGAACAGTTATCAGGCAAAATCCAATCAAAATTAGCAGGAAAGGAGACAGAGAAGCAGAGCTTATCAGGGGTTGACTTACAAATCTAAACACAGACAAGGGTGCCCAGTCAGATACATCCAGGAGTTGGAGAAGTCATCTCGCTCCCCAAAGAAATCGTCGTGAAAGCCGCAAACGTCCTGAAATGTGTGTGCGTGTGATATCTGTCCGTTTTTTCGCGCATCAGCACCGTCAGCTTTGCCAGTGCCACCTCACTCGCGAACAGCCTGACTGGTCAAGTTTGCGATTGCGTCTGGGAGTGGGGGCAACGCGGAGAACGCTAGTCGTGGGTCTAAGATCGTCTGGTGCTGCGACACGGGCAGCTCCTCACATCTCTGCGCGAAACTGGTTGATCATCCAGTGACCGGCGCACACGGTCCGTTGGGTGATCTACGATTTTCCCGCCCCGTTTCAGCATACGTTGGTGACCGATCCCGCCCTCGCTCTGTGGGGTGACCGACGCGCCTCGCTCGTTGGGCTGACAGCGGAACCCGCGCTCTCGCTCGTTATGGTGACCGACGCCGCGCCCGCTCCGATCGTTGGTGACCTAGACCCTGCGCTCTCGCTCCGGAGGGTGACCGAACCGCGCGCTACGCTCAGTTACTGGTGACCAGACCCGCGCCTCGCTCGTTGGTGACCGACCCGCGAACTCCGCTCGTTGGTGAACGCAGAGAACCCGCGCCTCGCTCGATTGGTGACCGACACCGGCAACTGCGCTCGTTGGTGACCGACCCGCGCCATAGGGTTCTGCGTCGTATGGTTGCCTCTCGAGCACTCCGGCGCCTTTTGGCGACCTGTGAGTGTGAACCGAGGTGATATCCCATCGCCTGCTCGTTGGTGACCCGAACCCGCGCCTCGCTCGTGTGACCGACCACTCCTCGCCCGTTGGTGACCACACCGCGCCCTCGCTCAGTTGTCGGCGCTGCTCAACACCCACACGCCACAAACACGATACATCCGACCACAACGCTAAGCAGATGCCTCATAGCACTGAAAGGCAACAGTTAATATGTCTCGTGCGGCTGCGTCAGAGTAACACCACACCTCCTCGCTCGCTGGCTTCTTGCGCCCTCGCAGCTCATAGACTCTGGCTCGCTTCTTGCCTCGTGTCGCATCGCTTCCTTCCTGGCTTTGCTTGCCCCCGCTTCTTGCTCGCTCGCGCTTCCTGGCTCGCTTGCTCGCTTCTTTCTTCGCTTCTCTGCCTCTGCGGGCTTCCTCTCTCGCTTCTTTCTCTTTAGAATGGGACCTCCAATTATTTTTATATATGCGGCCCCATCTCGGCAGGCGCAGAGTCCCCCCAAGCTCACCACCGCCGCTTGCGCACCGTTACCAATGAACAACCCGTGCGCCCGAAAAAAGGGCGGGCCTCAGCACTCGCGAAAAGGAAATATGGTGCATTAAACCTTGCTGAAGAAAAAAAAAAAGGCCAGGCGTCAGCGCCGTGAAAGAAAAGCGCGCGTCAGCCGGTCAAAGCGCAGGCTCATCAGCTTCCATAAGGAGAGGGGATCTATTCTTTACCCCTACGCATCAAACATTTAAAAATCCCATTAGACATGGGGATGGGGAGAATCTGAACATGCATTTAAGGAAATAACTGTCTAGGACCTGGATGTGTGGATGCATCATCAGACCGGATTCTGAAATCCGTAACAATATATAACATATATATAATATAATTATTATATATATATAATACACAAATACAGTAACATATACAGTGTGTATATATAACATAACATATAAAGCCTGGTGTTGGCGTTGTGGTTTTAGGGTAGCAGCTGGGATCCAAAAGGTCCTGAGTTCAAGCCCCGTTGGCCGCTTGAATTAATAACACCACCAGTGAGGTTGACTAGCCTGTCATCCTTCAACGGTCCAGTGAAGTGAAGTAACCAGTGTACTGGTCCCGGTGTATGCCCTGGTTTTTTAGAATAGGTAATACCAATATCCTGTGTGTCGTAAGAGGCGACCGGGTTGCGTCAGGAAGGGCACCGGCGAATAAAAACATTGCCTCGAAAAAGCCAACCCCTGCACAGGCCAGGGAAAATGGCTGTAAAAGGGTCATTTTAATTTTTATAACGTATAAGCATATATTTTATGTTGTGGATTTCAGTTTTCAGATTTGTTGTGGATTTCAGAATCGGATCCAAAATAATGCACACAGTCCAGGTCTCCTAAGACAGTTATTCCATAAAGCAATGTTCAGAATAGACCCAACCTTGTCTGGTGGGATTCTAACTCTGAATGTTTGGAGAAGAGTAGAGAACAAGTTCCTTTCTTTCTTTGGATATACCTTTTCTTTTTACGAACGTTCATGACGTATGAATTTTACCGTCAGTTCCGTTTCTGCATGAAGCGATATTCATTCGTTCATTGCACGCGATAAGAAGGCCTTAGCCCCAATTGAAATACCCTTCTATTCCCTTCCATCAAGACACATCTGGCTTGGAATCGCACGACTTATTTACACGTTTTATTTTGGTAATCATTTCCACTTTGACGTACAGGACATTGGAGTCATTAATCACACTTACAAATACCGCAAGCTTTTCCTGAACAGTTCCATATCTGGATGATCAAAACAAGGCTGTGTCTCGGATCATTTCCTCCAGGACCCCCTTCCTCGATACAACGTTGACTATCCACCTCTTTCCACGAACGATCGACACCCGTTAGACAGCTCTATGGATGCTAACCGGCTCTCTTCAATGTCGGGCGAATAAAGAGGTGATAATTGCCCGTGGCATCTTTGGGCACTTCATGTTCCGCTCAGTTGTTTCTGACAAGTGCCGGCTCTGGCGTTCGTCCAGCACGCCTAAAACATGGACTCGTAAGCCAGAGCCTGTGTTGATTGTGAGTTTTGCCTCGTTCCGATGGTCTCGGGAGAGAATGAGCACGAGAATGGATGGTTGGAGGTCTTGTGGCAGCGATGCGCCAAATAGCAACTAGGATTTGGCTGAAGTGTGCTTGAGGCTCCAACCCACACTGGTCGCCTATAAAAGACGGCAGACCTGCCCTTTGGAGTAGGTGAGAGATTCCTGCTGATGGTTGTGACAGCTCCTGACGTTGGGGATCAGCACAAACGGTGGTTGGGTGACAGTTGGACGTTCCTGCTGTTCCTCTTGGTACTTGGGTACCTGGCTCTGGTTACCTGGCCCTGGGGGTGACTGACGTGAACTTCGATTGGGTTCAAACCTGTTTGCGGGTGGGTGCACGGTGCAGGTAAGGCGGATGGGCCACGGAAACAAGCTAAGGCTTGTGGAGGAGCCATTTAGAGAGTTAGATCAAGGCATGCCACAGGCCCATTTTTGGTTATTTAAATAGACGCATGACAACTTCTGCCTTCGTAAAGCCGAGACACCGATTCTTTTTCCCCGAATGGTCTGCTGGGTACCCATGTCTCGGTTTAAATTGTTAAAGGCCCAGTCACACCTTGACGTTTTAAGCCACGAGCACGTATTAAAATGTATGTAAAATCGCTGGCTACGTGAACTTGATGTTTTTAAAAGATCGGACGTATTCATAACGACTTGGTCTTATGTATACACGTTTAGTAACGGACAACGAACGTTTCGTTGTGTTATAGCTAACTTATACCAACGAATGCTGAACCTGTTGTCGGCCTACACAACCTAATGCCCAACGATAGTCTAAACTTATGCCATAGCATCGCCTTCAATCGTATCGCCGACGATGACGACGTAGCCCTATTAAAAGGCTGACGCACAACGATTCAAACCATAACTGCCGCAGAAATGGAAGTGGTCAAAATCGCAGTCACACCTTGGCGATCTGCCAGCGTATCCGACCAAAGAAATTGTCTAAAACGCTCGGCTGGGAGGAGAGGGGGAGGGGCGCCAAAAAAAACCCGGGGGCGGGTAGGGTGGAGCAAGGGGCTAAGGGGCATAGTGTCGAATACGGTAATGGTAAGTATTGGTATAACGTGAATAGAACGCTAAATGTAACGGCTATCATAAACGTTCCCGGTTAGGTAAGTGGAGACGTCAAGTAATCAAAACATTCAAAATTTACGACGTACTGTGCGTATACACCGTTCCGCAGCGATGGAATAAGTTGTACCACACGATATGCGGACGCTACACAAACACGTCGACAAAAGGCCCTCTTGTAGCTACTCAATAAGCGAACACGTGCGGTAATGTCTTTTTAACGCGAAACTTATTTCGATACTTATGTTTGACGTCTTTGAACCAATTTTACGTAGTCCCCAACGCAACATGGACTATGTAGACTATTCCATGACGTCTTCCGGTCGACAAAAAAACTAAATGAACGGGTTCTAAAATTACAACTGCCATATAATGAACGTTCCAAGGCGTTTTGGGAATTGGTATATAAAAAATGGTCTCCAAGGGGGAACCGATCAGTGTTTTCGACTCCTTTTGAGTCGATGTCATTGTCAGCAGTAACAGATCAGAATCAGTATCAGTATTAGTAGTAGTTTGTTCATTTGGCAAGTAGTATGGGGTGAGTGTGATGGGGGAGGTGTGGGTGATGATGGATCCTCCTTGCGTCCGCGGTCCACGGGTAGGAGACATCTTTGCCCAGTTTCGATTCTTCGCGGCCAAATTTTTGGGGTTTTTCAACAAATGAGCTAGTGGCTGTTTTTACGTTTAGGTGTAATCAAACGAGTTGGGACAAATGCTCAAGGTACTAATAATTACTAGAGCACTTCGATACCTTATAGATACGGTAATAACCAACGAATAATTACGTGTAGCCGGCGTCACAACCTATTGCCCAACGATAGCCTCACTTATCCATATCGTGGCGGCAGTTTAATCTTTGCGGTGACGTGGGGGTTTGCTATTCTCATAAGCTGCCACTACTTCAAAGATTTAAAATGGCTGCAACTCCAGTATAAAGAGACGCTTGCCGCTCAACAATTGGATTTTTACACCAAGACTTTAAACGTGCACTCAAACTATTTTAATTGGTTTACAATGAACGATTAAATTGCTGTCACCAGCATTTGTTTTTGAACGGCTGGCGCTCGGAATGAAGCGTTCTATTCCAACGTGCTAAGATCGCTCAAACCCACTAATTGAAAATAGATGCTGTGCCAAAAACAATGCAATTGTTACAACTTAACGTGTCTTATCGGTGCAAATCAACGGTGTCTTATCGGTGCAAATCTTATCGGGCAAAATAAATCCCGATCCATGGGTCACCCAGACCTTCCCTCCGTTCACGGCTTCTTCTCTTCAGTTCTATGGCACGCACTGTGCAGTGCCAAATCGAGAGTATGCGATGTGGAGGACAGTAGATATTGTAGTGTCATCGTTGCCGGATAACCCATCTCTCTCGTAAAGCATGGAACATGTACTCGCATGTAGTACTGCAACACTGCGGGTTCCCTCTGTGAACCCTTTATTTACCAATTCCCCCCTAATCGCTGCATTACATCATATATCTGGTATCTGTAGGTGGGAACTCGTTCGTTAAGTTCTGTAGCGTCCGGTAAAACGTCAAATACTAGTCTACATACTCCAGTAGCGGCAGAAGGGCGTACACACAGGTGCAAAGCAGGTCACCATAGGTTAGATAAAAGCCTCTTTTTGCCCTAAACAAAACTCGGACATGATTCGACGTATAAGTAACTTTCAGCAGAGGAGTGTCGAAAGTGTGGTCACACGACGCGAGCGTGTAGCAACATGTCAACTGATAGGTATAATAAGTTTTCAGCACGCTAAGCATTATACGACGTCTTTCAGCCTATGAGTAACTAAAAGTAACGTGGTGTCGACGTTGTCAACGATCGCGTAACGTGCCTACAACACGTTACCATTAGGCTAGGAATAAGTTTTCGGGTACGCTAAACATTACCTCGGCGTGTCTCAACTATTGAAAATAACTTTACAAGTAGCATGGTTGCACGTCTTCAACGATCGCATAACGTGCCTACAAACTGGCCCAGCGAATGGAAACGTGTGAGTCTAGCTGCATTCGTCATAAATTAAGCATCAATTGGGACAACCGAAAAGTACAACGTTTAAAGCCAGCATGCCAACGACGTATGGCAATGTTATCCAGCGTGCCTCTCAATGTTCAAAACTTACCCATAAACGTATTCAACGTGTGCCATGCGTTTTAGACAAATTTTTCAAAAATCGGCATACGTTGGCTAAAAACGTCAAGGTTGACTGGCCTAAAGGAAGGCATAGTGATACAGCATCTGCCTTTGCCATTTTTCTATGAATGCGTGTGAATTCTTCATTTGCTGAGATTATTTGTTGATTGAAACATTTGAATTTGAAACAATCAATTTAATTGACAAGGAAATAAAAAGTCCTTCTAGTTTATTTATTTTCTTAATAATAAAGTCCTTGTTGGATGTTTTAAAACTGTCTGTGATGTCATTTCTTTCCACGACCAGACAAATTGTCCGACCTATAACCGTTCAAAAGTTTTAGAACACCCCCAATTTTCCAGTTTTTACTGAAATAAGCAATTTCAAGTAGTAAATAACGCTAAATGGTACAAAGCCTAAGCGGTAAAACCGCGAGAGTAAAAAAAAAAAAAGTTTAGGTACCAAAACTGATAAAAATGTAAATTTTCAGAGTTGTTAAAAAAAACGGCCCTTTCGTAATGGGTTAGCAAACTGCAGTCTGTTATGCAGCAATGGAAGTAAATTAAGCCTTGATTGACATGCAACATTCCGCACAGATGGTCCCAACTTTGTTCATCAGTTACAAACCCTCTGTCTGTAAAAAAACAGTGTTGGACAGACTGTGTTAGCAACTCCACTAAGCTTATTTGGACAATATTGCACTGCAGGAGTAGATATGCATCAAATGGTGAGAAAAAGATAAACAAAGAAAGCAGACCAAATATAACCCTAAAAGTGTTGGCTTTCCTTAGAGAAATCCAAAGCAACTAAGTGTCAGTGAGTACAGTTTCCTACACAATCAAAACACTTGGAAATTGAGGAAACTCTGACAAGGAAAGAGGTCTTGGCAAGACCCAAAGCCACAAACAACAATCAGAAGAGAAGTTCTGAAAAGTCAACAGCTTGCGGATAGGCGGCCTCACAAGAACCAGTTCAAGCACAGCTTAACACTGTTGAATAAGAAGTCTCAGTTTTCACTGTGAAGAAGAAACTCGAGCTGCAGGTTGACAGTCGAGTGGCAGTAAGAAAAGCCTGCGAAGATGGCAAAATAAAGAAAAGGCTTGCTTAGGCATGAAAGCACCACCAGTGGACTACTGAAAACTGGAGAAGATCTTATGGACCGATGAATCAAATTTGAAATCTTGGTTCCTTCAAGCAGGGTTTTGTACGCCGTTGGTAGGCGAAAGGATGGTTCCTCAGTGTGTGAACACCAACTGTCAAACATGTTGGAGGAAGCGTGATGAACTGGGGCCTCTTTGCTGGATCCAGAGTCGGCGACTTGCACAGAAGTGACTGCCACCTGAACCAAAAGGGCTACACAGCATTTTTACAGTGCATACAAACTACTCTCTGGTCTACGGCTAGTTGGTCAGGGGTTCATCCACAAGCAAGATAATGACCTAAAACAAACCTCCAGGCTATGTCAGAACTACCTAGAAGAAAAGAACAAGATGGTAGGCTTCAAATCAATGAATGGCCTGCACAGTCTCCAGACTTAAACCCATCGTAGCTGGTTGGGGATGAACTGGCGAAGGTGGAAAGCAAAGCAACCCTCCCAGTGCAACAATTTGGTGGAACCTACAGTGTAGGAAAAGACAGCTTTCCGACATATTTGATTCCATTGTTGAAAGAATGCACAAGTATGTCGGCGTTATATCTGAAAAGGTGCTACTTTAGATGAGTAAATTTAAATTAAAATTTCTTCACACGATTCCATGAATTTCTTTTATCTGCAAGTTTAATTTTGTTCTCCTTGCTTTAATTTAAGTACATGAACATTAAACTGCTAAATTCAGTAAAAACTGGAAAATGGGTGTCTAAAACTTTCACCAGTAGTGGCGATAGACCTAGGGAAGATTATAATTCCAAACAATTAAACTTGTCATAGTCAGCGTACACCTAGTGGGTAAAAAGCTTGGCCACATTACTTAAGAACTAATCAAGATAAAATTGGTGCATCGCCGAGGGTGCGTCCCCAGTCAGGAGGACCACGTGACCTCAGGAAAATGAAATTGGGCAATTAGACGGTGGACACTATGAACCCGTGTTATCTATAGGGTTCGTGTTGTTAACCCACCCACCACAAAGTCAATGTGAGCGTGGCCCCAATCACCTCTTCCGAGGAAAACGAGGATAACCCCTCATCATACCAACTCGGTACCTCACCACCAAACAATAATAAATAACATAGCTCTTCTAACCATGAACTGACTTAACTCCACTGACGAATTGGAAGATCCCGTACCTTCGCGTCACGTAGAAGCTGAAATTTTGTGTGCCGAGGACATGAAGCACTGGAAAAAATCACAGAATCGCGGACAGCATCCATAAAATGAAAATTAAATAATGAAAACTCAGATGCGGTGGCGACCCGAGACAATTGTGGAAGCCACGGTAAATTTTTGTCACAATCCATCAAAGTCAATACAATGGGGGGGGGGGAGG
>CM068960.1:88557881-88569587 GCA_035128595.1 Eptatretus atami
AGAAGAATTGCCTATCATTTTAAAAGCTATCTAAAGGAATTTTTAAAACAGACACAAAAAAGTTGGAATGTAGATTTGAGAAGGTGCCCAGATGTATTCACGAAGCTCTGGTCGCTTCAAGATAATATATCTTCCCAGTTTTGGGAGAAGCAGACTGAATAAGAGAGAGATTTGCCAATGGGCACGTTCACACTACTAATAACCAAAATGCAATCTCCACCGAACTGTTTCAACTGTTGCACGGACAATATCACAGCTATGCGGGCATCAGTCCTCGAGTAGGATGAAGACACTTATGGACCCTGGAAATGTCCTGAAAGATTCACCTCTTGGTCCTGCGTGGTGTTTGCTTTAAGCAGGACAGTTCACTTGGCTGTGATGTCGCTGGTATGCCTTAAGGAACCGATGATGGGCAAGTGGATCGAGGCTGTGTGTGGCACGTGAAGAACTGTGTCAGATTTGCAACTACATTGCCTTCCTTGCCAGTACTCGGTGCTTGTCACTTCGTTCAAGCACAACAAATCACATCTATGGCGGAGTGTTGCATCATCAGCAAACTTGAGAAGGTTGAGAGTGCGGTCGATGCGGCGGGGGTTCATGGTGAAGGTCACTGTGACATGAGTCGTTCTCCCAGCAATGAAATCTCCAATGCGGTGTGTGTAGTGTGGATATATATATATATATATTTATTATTATATATATATATACTAGCGATACCCGTGCACATGCACGGGATAGCAGTACAACATAGCTGGTGCAGACGACAGACCGTACATGGGGAATGACAAAAATACGCCTTGTGCAAAATGCAAGTGGTACACTATGGAACGCCCAAGACTTCCCAAACATTGTCGGCATGTCGCTAAGTGCCACAAGCTTTCATAGGGATCGCTGTGACGGCGAGCCGAGTTTTTGTGTGCAAGCTTGGTATTATAATTATATATTAATAATATATATATTATATATATATATATATATATATATATATATATATAAAGAGGAAGAGGCGCTCCAACCATGAATAACGAGATCCACTCCGTAATTTAAGCAACAAACAAGAGCCAGACCGGTCTCAGGTGATGCTTCACCCGCTTCACAACAGGCTTCCTCAGGCCAATAGACAATATATATATATAATAGTTGTATGTAATATGTATATATATATATATATATGTATATGTATATGTATGTAGCCTGCTGTTGGCTTAGTGGTTAGGGTGGTCGCTTGGGATCCTCGGGGTCCTGAGTTTGAGCCCTGCTGGCCACTGAATTAACATTCAGGGGGGTTGACTCAGCTTTGTCATCCTTCTGAGGTCGGCGAATGAGCACCAGTATACTGATAATTATCCCTGCGTGTCGAAGGCGACTAAAGAGGTTGCGTCAGGAGGGCATCCAGTCATAAAAACATTACCACAAGAAAGGGTACCACGATTGGAGCCCGCAAAAAGCTGACCCTGCTCAGGGAAAAAGCTTAAAATGGTGTGATGATTATGATTTATATATGTAGTTGTATGTATGTTGTGTGTTCCTCACATGTATACGTACACATATATATACATTTGAGGAACACACACACACCACACACAACACAACACACACCATACGAAAAGTCATTGAGCATCAGTGGATTTCACACGTTGTGCCGAATATGTAGAACACGAGTTGTTTTACGACATTTACCCATATAACACAAGCCTCACGCATTGCACACCACTGGTGTTCCCACAATCCATTGTGACAAATGGCGTGTCAATGACATATTATTTTGCTAACTTGCAGTGATTGAATTGCTCATGAAGGAGAACAACTTGGCTGCAGTATATTTTCAGCCGATTGAGTCAGGTACAAACGAGGTGGCTTGTTATGGGTTGCTAGCAGAGTCAGAAGGTCGTGAAACACTTCAAAGATGGAACACAGACATCGCCAATCAGCCACACTGTGGGTGCCGAGAAGCGCCACAACTGAACACAATGAGCAGAAAGTGTGAATGTGCTCATCGGTAAGGACCGAAGGGTGACGGTTAAGGCCCAGTCACACCTGACGTTTAGCCAACGTATTGCGATTTTTGAAAAATTTGTCTAAAATGCTGGCACACGTTGAATACGTTATGGGTAAGTTTTGATAACATTGAGAGCACGCTGGAAACACTGCCATACGTCGTTGCACACTGGGCTTAAACGTTGTACTTTTCGGTTGTCCTCAAATTTGCATGCTTGAAATTTCACGACGTATGCCGGCGTATGACTCACAGCGTTCCACTACGCTGGCCATAAGTTGTAGGCACGTTATGCGATCGTTGACAGACGTCAACACTGTTACTTGTAAGTTAATCATAAGTTAAGGACACGCTGAGCGAGTAAAGTTTAGCGTACCGAAACTTATTCTAGCCTATGAGTAACGTGTTGTAGCACGTTACGGCGATTCGTTGACACACGTCGACACACGTTACTTTTAGTTACTCATAGGCTGAAAGACATCGGTATAATGCTTAGCGTGCCTGAAACTTATTTATAACCTATCAGTGACATGTTGCTAACACGCTACGCGATCGTTGACACACTTCGACACTCCTTGCTTGAAAGTTACTTATACGTCGAATCTCATGCCGAGTTATTGTTTAGGGC
Source organism: Eptatretus atami (assembly GCA_035128595.1). Lineage (NCBI taxonomy): Eukaryota > Metazoa > Chordata > Myxini > Myxiniformes > Myxinidae > Eptatretus > Eptatretus atami. The sequence continues at coordinate 88,560,506 of CM068960.1, forward strand.
AAAAGAGGCTTTTATCTAACCTATGAGTGACGTGCTTTGCACTGTGTGTAACGCACCTCCGCCGCATTACTGGCGTATGTAGACGTATTTGACGTTTTTACCGGACGACTACAGAACTTAACGAACGAGTTCCCACACCTACAGATACCAGATAATGATGTAATGGCAGCGATTAGGGGAATTGGTTAAATAAAAAGGGTTTCACAAGGAGGAACCCGTCAGTGTGCAGACTAATAGCGAGTACATGTCCATGACATTACGAGAGATGGAGTAACCGCAACGATGACACTACAATATCTAGCTGTCCTCCAACATCAGCATACCCTCATCGATTTGGCACTGCACCAGTTGCGTGCCAATAGAACCGAGAGAAGAAGACGTGAACGGAGGAGAAGGTACTGGTGACACCATGGAATTCGGCGATTTGATTTGCACCGATAAGACACCAGTTGATTTGCACCGAATAAGAACATCGTTAAGTGTAAACAATTGCGATTGTTTGGCGCAAGCGTCTATTTTCAATAGTGGAGTTTGAGCGATTTAGCACGTTCAATAGAACGCTTCAAATTTCCGAGCGCCAGCGTCAAAAACAAAGGCGAGTGACAGCAATTTAAATCGTTCATTGTAAACAATTAAAATAGTTGAGTGGCACCGTTAAAAGCGTTGAGTGTAAAAAAATCCAATTGTTGAGCGCAAGCGTCTACTTTCAATAGTGGAGTTGCAGCCATTTAAATCTTTGAGTGGCAGCCTATAATAGCAAACCCCACGTCACCGGCAAAGATAAATGCCGCACCGATATGGATAAGTTAGGCTAATCGTTGGGCATAGGTTGTGAACGCCGGCTACACGTAATTATTCGTTGGTTTTACCGTATCTATAAGGTATCGAAGCGCTCTATGTACATTATTAGTACCATGAGCATTTGTCCAACTCGTTATGAATACACCTAAAACGTAAAACAAGCCATAGCTCATTGTTGAAAAAACCCCAAAAAAATTAGCTGCGAAGAACTTCGAACAATGGTGCAAAGATGCTCCTACCCGTGACACGCGGACGCAAGGAGGATCCATCATCACCCACACCCTCCCCATCACACTCACTACTACTGCCAACATTGAACAAACTACTACTAATACTGATACTGATACTGATACTGTTACTGCTGACATGGACATCGACTCAAAAAGGAGTCGAAAAACACTGATGGGTTCCCCCTTGTGAAGACCATTTTTATATACCAATTCCCCAAAACGCTGGGAACACGTCATTATGGCAGTTGTAAGTTAGAAACACGTTCATTTAGTTTTTTTTGTCGACCGGAAGACGTCATGGAATACGTCTACATACGTCAATGTGCGTTGGGACTACGTAAAGAATGGTTTCAAAGCACGTCAAACATAGTTAGAAATAAAGTTTCGCGTAAAAAAGACATTAACCGCGACGTGTTTCGACTTATGAGTAGCTTACAGTAGCCTTTGTCGACGTGTGTAAGCGTCCGCATATCGTGTGTACAACTTATCCATCGCATGCGGAACGTGTGTGTCATACGCCAAGTACGTCGTAAAATTTTTGAAATGTTTAAATTACTTGACGTACTCCACTTATACGACGTATGATAGCGTACTTTAGCGTTCTATTCACGTATACCAAACTTACCCATACCGTATTCGACGTGCGCCAGCGTTTTAGAACACATTTTTCTTAGGTCGGATACGCTGGCAAAGATCGCCAAGGTGTGACTGCGATGTTGACACTTCCATTCTGCGGCGGTTATGATTTGAATCGTTGTGCATCAGCCTTTTAATAGGCTACGTCACGTTATCGTCGGCGATACGTGCAGCGCGCTATGCATAAGTTAGACTATCGTTGGGCATTAGGTTGTTGTAGGCCGACACAGGTTTCAGCATTCGTTGGTATAAGTTAGCTATAACACAACGAACGTTCTGTGTCCGTTACTAATACGTAATACATAAGACCAAGTCGTTATGAATACGTCCGAATCTTTTAAAAAAACATCAAAGTTCAACGTAAGCCAGCGTTTACATACATTTTAATACGTTGCCATCGCTGGCTAAAACGTCAAGGTGTGACTGGGCCTTTAGGGAGATCGTAGTACAGCTGAGCATCGGCACCATGTACAGGAGATGATAGCGACCTTGGATATTGGAAAGTTTGTTCCCATTGGGTTCCAAGTTTGCTAAAGAGGAACACAAAAAGAGGTGATGACTTCCTGTTCCGTATCATGACTGGTGATGAAAGCTGGTTCCACCATTTTGATCCAGAAACGAAGCAGTAAAGCATGGAATGGCATCATTCCACATCTCCAAAAAAGAAGGCCAAAAAAAAGAAGGCCAAAAGATCATTTCCACCAGCAAATTTATGGAAAAATTATTCTGGGATGCCAAGGGATGCATACTGGTTGTTTTCCTGCCCAAAGGGGGGACCATAAATGCGGCTCGCTACGTTCAGACACTGAAGAAACTGAAATGTGCACTTCGGGAAAAGCGCCGATTAAAAAAAAAAAGCTGTCATCTTTAAACATGACAACACGAGACCTCACACTGCGTGCCTGGCTTTGGAGGAAATATCAAGAATGGCTGCAAAAGTGTTGCCCTATCCCCCTACCCCACCCCAGTACAGTTTGGAATTGCCCCCCTTCTGCTGTTGGTGTTACCCCCCCCCCCGCCCCATCCCCCACAGCTTTCCACGTTTCGTCCTGATCCATTCTGTGTTGGTGCTCTTCCATGAGCCTTGACATTGTATAAAAAAAAAATCCAAACACAATATACCACAAGGAATGTCCAGTAAAGATGAAGACCACGTACCTTCCTAAATTGAACCAGCTTGCGTTTATAAGCTGAACCAGCCACAAGATCGGTTTCAGAGATGTACAGGATGCAAGATCGGTTTGAGAGTTGGAAGTCCCACAAACCAAGCTGTTCCTCAAACAGAAGCCGCAATTTTCCTGCAGGACATAGCACATCATGGCATTGCTGAGACTTCAAACAAGAAAATAAAACTTAGGTTGTGAGGCCAAGTGCCTTCAGCACAGAGAGGATTAAGATTTTTCCAGGGCCCTAGTGTCAAATAACATTGGGATCTCCACCTCCCCCCACAACCTTTTAAAAACATAAATGTATCAAAATGCATTACTAAATAAATCCGACTGATATTTTGATTTTGTTGTTCATATCTGGTCAGCTCCTCCGCCCTAAAACAAAGATAATTCTTACATCTTTAGAAATGGGCGTTTGTGGGTGTTGGGAGGGGAAGGGGAGAGGAGAGGAGATGCTGCATTTCGTATAGTGTGACTGTCTCTTCATGTATTCCTTTAACTTCCATTTTTACAACACCATCATGTTATGTAACCAAATGTGAAAATAATACAAGTGTATACAATCTCATGGGAATATATGTCTTCCTGTTTAAAACTTAAACTAGCAGATTCTTCCAAGCCTTGAGGGCAGAAAAATAATGTACAATGTCATCAATGTCGATTTATTTCACTCCTTCTGACTCGACTGCCATTAGAGACAAAACATCCAGACTCCTTTGATGTTTTGTTGGTCCGAGTTCATTTTTAGTTCATATACAACAAAGTCAAGATGAGCTGTTAAAGCAATAACGATGTCTTTCAGTCAGTCAGTCCTTTCTTCCTTCGACAATGGGCCATTAACATTTTTGTTTTTTCACTACTCCTCCAAAGCAACTGAATGGATCATTTTGAAATTTGACATGATGATTCATGACATCTCTGCGCAAAAAGGAATGGAGCCCTTTTTAAAATTTTCATCCAGGTGGAGAGATAAATCGCTAATTAACTCAAAATGTCATCGATGTTTGTATGTCCATCACATATCACGAGATTCCATCAGCTCACGAGATGTTTCGTCGTCGTTTAATTTAAACCTCTCAATTTCCCTCGCCAGAGGAGAGGGTATTGCATTTGAGTCCATTTGTTTGTCCGCACAGAACGTGAATAGGTACATTAATTACATGTGAATGCAAAACCGCAAGACCCTAAAACCCCGCAAGACCTGTTAGAACCCAAAGACCCTTTAGAACCTTCACGACTACGACAGCCCTCCATGAGGAGACGAGCATCTGTCCCACTTGGAATATTCATTTCCATCCTTACATTCCTTGAGAATATGCTGTTACGGATCTGGAAACCATTTGCATTCAACATACAGATGTTCCAAAAGTCAGTTATGTCGTTAAATATGCGTGTTGTCAGATCCCCTTCCTTTTGTCTAGTGGAGAATCAAAGGTGTGCGTTGCGATTTATTTAGTGAGGTTGTTACATCTAACAAGCCATCTAACAACCATCCCATCTGCATGACCCCTCGGCCCATCACGATCCACCACCAACCAGCTGCCTTCTCGCACCCTGACGTGCCAAGGCAAGATCTCGCTGTTCAGTTTCTCGGCTTCCACAAACGTAGTAACTCTTTCACGACGACCATTGCAACATTGATACTGTTGCTCGACAAGTACGAACCCGCGTGAGAGAGTGGGTGGGGTTTCCCGTCAGGGGCGAAACCCCACCAGAAAGGGCGAGTCCATGGGAGCCTGCCCAATCAGGGTGGGGAGTGACGTCTGTTTGAGCGAGCCCCGCCCCGTTGAGGGAGGTCCATACATTCCCGAGCACTCTCTGAGGCAGAGGTGGTTTTTTTGGGGGTTGTTACGAAGGTTGTTCGGAGGTTTTCGACGGGGTTGTTGTTGAGCGTGCAGTTCTTTTGCAGCGGAGGGTTGAGCAGAAAGTCGTGAAGGCGGTGAACGTGTCTCTGCTGGCCCTCTACAAGGAAAGGAAAGAGCGACCCTGACCCCCCTACGTGGACCCCGCTATTCACCACCCGAGCTCTGCCACGAACCACGAGTCCCACACGTGCGACTGGGGACCAAACCACGACCTGCCAGGTGCCGCATCGTGGAGCACCCCTTCCTCCAACAGTCAGGTACCCAGCTGGACTCTGCACCCCAGCTCGTTCCTCTCCTCGGCTGCGAGGGTCAATAAATAACTCTGGGTTTTTTTCATTTGTGTGTGTGTCTGGCATGTGGGCCCGTCTTTAAGTAGAACTGAATAAGTGTTTTGGATCATTGTAAATTTCCTTGCTTGCATATTCACGTTAGTCTTGCTTTTGTCTTCATTTACTGTAAATAAATAATCACAGAAATGTTCCCGTCCGTTTCTGTCCCTTCTTGCATTGGTCCAGCATGGTTTGGATCTGAGTTTAGACAGGGTTTTATCCCCGATAATCCGTTCGTCCCAGCCGCACGGCTTTGGCAGTTTTCCGCTCGGCTGCACCCGAACCGGAGTTGTAGTCGGTAGTTGGAACTCTACCGCAGTCGGTAGAGTGACCCGGTTCGAGCAAGACGTGCCGAGGGCGTGGTTTCCCTGGTAGTTGAAATCGCGTAATTAATTAGGTAAATTGGTTCTCGACAAAAAGACCCTACGCTATGTGGTTGAAATATTGGCGACCACGGTCGTTCAGCACCACCGCGTCACGGAATTATCCGGAGCGACGGCCTACAACTCTGGGAGTCTGGTGGAGACGACGTAGCTTTCCCCACCTCGTGGTCGTTCTCGCCACCGACCCCCGCCGCAACAATACGTTTTCCTCCGTTTATAACTAGAATAGCACTCGGTTGAGTGCATACCTCCACCAGGCTGAACAGTTTGTTTTGTATCCCTTGATGGGTAGGATCTGCATCCGGACCTTAACCAAAATCTAATCGGCTTGTTTGTCACCAAACCAACTCATCCACCAAGTTTTGTCATCATCCGTCCACAACTGTTTTAAATATTGTGCTACGTGTCGTTTTTTGGCCCCATCTCACAATGGTGAAGAATCACTTTAAAGATTTTTAAAATTCTCGTATCCAGATATAGATCTTCACCAAAATCATCCTTGTCACACACCCAACCTGTCCACCAAATCCGTTTGATATATCCTGCTCACAGACAAACAGAGAGACAGACAGACATGAAAACATAACCTCCATCCACCTTTGGCAGCGGAGATGACTCGTAGTGTCAGAAATATTATTCGAGAAATGTACATGTTAGGAAATGTTGACCGAAGACCATTTTTTGTGAGGAAACTTGGAACAATTTGGTTGCAGATTTGTCTAACTCATTAGACCAAGCCCCACAGTGTATCCTGCAAGCCATACCCTGTACAAGTTCATCAGAAGAACAAAAATTGTTCAAAATAATTGGGGAGAAGCTGCAGCAAGTCAGCAGTGCGTTTGGCGAATGTCAGCGATGTCCATCAAGTTGTGTTCGAACAGTGCTCCAAAGCGGTGTTCAGCATGCTATAAACATCCAGTCGGTGATGAAGACTTGCTAAATAACTGGTCAAATAACAACATGAAGTTTCTCGATGAGAAACTTTTGGCTTCCCTCAACTAAGGTCCCACGCTTTTCCGATAAATCTGCAAACACTTTCTTTTTCGGGTATGACTCGATCACTTTGATAATCTGTGAAACAGTCTTGCATACGATTTTGGACAGCATTTCCAAAGTTCTGGAATTGATCTCACAGGGAAGCCACAAATGATTTAAGTGATCCCATAACTGAACTGCTATGTTCACATCAAAATCCCTTTTCTGTAAACTGCAAAACTGGTCATTTTCAACTGTGGAAGAACAGTGTCCCAAAACTGCCATAAAAGCTTTTTCCAAATGTTCCACCTTTGTCTGCAAGGAAGCCGCTTCCAGTTTGTTGTTTTTATATACATAGTCGAGGCTTGTGGAAGAGATAGTATTAGTACACTGAATGGATCAGGATGCAACAGGACAAAAGGAACAGCAGATCCAAAGGCCAAGACAGAGGGAAGCGGACAAACAATGGGTGTGGGAGGAATGGGGGCAGGAGGGGATGCATGCGGTGAACAAGATGGATACAGAAGAAACTCTCAGGAGGGAAAGCTGAAAATTTGGATTGAGGAGGATTTGGGGTGGGGGGTTAACGAGGGTAGAAAAGATCATTGTTTTGGATTGGGGATGATCTGAGATGTTGGTGAACAGTTGGATATTATGTGACAGGTTCATTCCATTTGACAAGGTTTTCCATGCCTTGCCGAATTGTATCGTACTTCTGACAGAGCTTCTGTAGAATCTGCTCGACTGCTCCATCTTGTGTCGAAGAGATTTTTCTAGTGTCAAGAATGACTGGCAACCATCATTGTGAAAAACCTGTTTCCAGCAAAATGTGGATACTGAGCAGAAAACACATATCGACTGCAGAAACCAAGAAAAAAAAATGAGCAGCATTTGTTAACACTGTTAACTCCCACTAAATTTAGAAACACCCGCTCCCTTTGGGAATGGCTGGGGGCAGGGGGTTCATGTTATTATCCTTATTATGCTATTACTTTTCGGATTGCACATGCAAGCATAGAAACAGCCGTAAAACGATGATGATATCATTATTGTTGTTCTTATTAGTCTCATACCAGTTTTACTGGAGGGAACTAAACGTTTGCTCTCTGTCCGTCCGTCCCACCTGTGGTTTTTCAGACTTTTTTTCCCCCCCAAACCTTTTAACATATTCATCTGAAATTTGGAACATGGCTTTATTATGATGGTACAGAACAAGTTTCAGGGCGTTTCATCAATTTTTCAGTTATGCCCATTTTAGACGAAGAAAATATCACATACTATCGGAGCCTACCATCGCTTCGCTGACGGACCAATTAGTCATCCTGTTTGCCAAATTTACCCTGCATAGAGTGCTTTAACCCCACCCCTCCGCCCCGCCCCCCCCGCCCCACCCCTTTGTCCCCCCCATAGTCCTGATGTCCCTTCCCACTAGAAATGTCTCGCACACAATGACAGCTTTGGCAGGCCCCTCAGTTGCCGGGGGAGGGGGCAGGGAAGGAGGACAGATTTACCAGTGCGCAGAGAGTGCTTTAAACTCAACATTGCCCATGTAAAAAAGAAATTGTAATACCTTTGGCACCACAAGGTGTAGCTAATGATAACACAGTACACAATTACGTGGAGAATTTACGCCCCCCCCCCCCACACCCCTGTGGGAGGTGTAGAAACATTTTATCATGATGTGTTTTGGGTGATAAATAAATAAATTAATGATGATTAAAACTTGGTATGAAAATGTTAAACCTGAAGTAGAATGTACTCAAATATGATATGATTCTTTTTAAGTATGTATCCATTTGGAATTAAGATAATTATATTTGTGACCCTCAGTACAAAACCAGTCGGAAGTCGCAAAAATTCAATATTGAGTTATTGGGTTTATTTGAAAGCCCATAACATAAGCATCACAACGGTGTATTATACATGGTGGTCCGTCACAAACTGACCGAGATATCTTATGATGAAGTTTTAACAACCCGTTATTGGGAAAATCGAAATACCGGATATTAGCTTCTGAAGTTTGAGAAACTATTGCTAGTATACGTTGCTAAGGACTTTGTTTCTCAAATTCCAGAAGCTAATATCCGGTTATTTGATTTTCCCAAAAACGTGTGTTGTAAAACTTCATCGTAAGATATCTCGGTCAGTTTGTGACGGACCACCATGTATAGTATAATACACCATTGTGAAGCTTATTTTATGGGCTTTCAAATAAACCCAATATTGAATTTTTGCGACTTCCGACTGGTTTTGTACTGGAGGGTCACATTTCTCCTCTGTATGGGAAGATCACCTGTATATTAAATGTGTAAACAGGTTGAACTTTGCCAGTAAGTTGAATACAAGAAGAATTGCCTATCATTTTAAAAGCTATCTAAAGGAATTTTTAAAACAGACACAAAAAAGTTGGAATGTAGATTTGAGAAGGTGCCCAGATGTATTCACGAAGCTCTGGTCGCTTCAAGATAATATATCTTCCCAGTTTTGGGAGAAGCAGACTGATTTTTAACCTACATAAAGATGGAAACTTGTTTTAATGGCCATTAGGGTTGGCATTTGACGTCATTCTAGCATTCTGTGCGATTAATATGTCTGGGTTTGAAATATGTGTTCCAACCATTTAAGCAGGAGCTGTCAAGAAGACTGAAGATAAGGTTCACCTGGAAATTGTCAATATCGGCGAACTGCGTCAAG
>CM068960.1:88569612-88584331 GCA_035128595.1 Eptatretus atami
TGTCAGAAAATTATAAAAACTGTCTTACTGGAAACTATATAAAGACGAAGATTCTCCGGTTATATTGAGAAATCTGGAGTAAATTTGTCTGTCCAGGATCTCCTGTGCTGGCACATATAATTTGTTTGCTTGTTCAATAAATGTTTTAAAATTGTACTGACGTTGTGTGTCTGTATCTACAATGGCCACGCCCAAATAATCTTTGTTACAAACCCGCATACAAAGTTGTCTTTGAACTTAAAATATGTGGCTGTGCATAACGAACAGAGAGAGAGAGAGAGACAGACAGAGAGACAGACACTCTGTCTGTGTCTCTGTCTGTGACACAGACACAGAAAGGCATTATATATATATATATATCAATATCACATGCTTTAGTGCGGGCATCAGATCCTCGAGTAGGATGAAGACACTTATGGACCCTGGAAATGTCCTGAAAGATTCACCTCTTGGTCCTGCGTGGTGTTTGCTTTAAGCAGGACAGTTCACTGTGCTGTGATGTCGCTGGTATGCCTTAAGGAACCGATGATGGCAAGTGGATCGAGGTCGTGTGTGGCCACGTGAAGAACCTGTGTCAGATATTGCAACTACATTGCCTTCCTTGCCAAAGTACTTCGGTGCTTTGTCACATCTGACGTTCAAGCACAACAACATCACATCTATGCGGAGTGTTGCTCATCAGCAAACTGGAAGGTGAGAGTGCGGTCGATGAGGACGAGGGAGGTTTACATGGTGAGAGATGTCACTGTGACATGAGTCGTTTCCAGCAATGAAATCTCCAATGCGGTGTGTGTATGTGTGGATATATACTATATATATATTATATTATTATATATAATATATACTAGCGATACCCGTGCACATGCACGGGATAGCAGTACAACATAGCTGGTGCAGACGACAGCCGTACATGGGGAATGACAAAAATACGCCATTGTGCAAAATGCAAGTGGTACTATTGGAACGCCCAAGACTTCCCAAACATTGTCGGCAGTCGCTAAGTGCCACAGCATTTCTATAGGGATCGTGTGACGGCGAGCCGAGTTTTTGTGTGCAAGCTTGGTATTATAATTATATATATAATATATATATATATATATATATTATATATATATATATATATATATATATATAAAGAGGAGAAGGCGTTCCAACCATGAATAACGAGATCCACTCCTAATTTAAGCAACAAACAAGAGCCAGACCGGTCTCAGGTGATGCTTCACCCGCTTCACAACAGGCTTCCTCAGGCCAATAGACAATTTATATAATATATGTATGTATGTAATATGTATATATATATATATATATGTATATGTATATGTATGTAGCCTGCTGTTGGCTTAGTGGTTAGGGTGGTCGCTTGGGATCCTCGGGGTCCTGAGTTTGCCCTGCTGGCCACTGAATTAACATTCAGGGGGTTGACTCAGCTTTGTCATCCTTCTGAGGTCGGCGAATGAGCACCAGTATACTGATAATTATCCCTGCGTGTCGAAGGCGACTAAAGTGGCGCTCAGGAGGGCATCCCAGTCATAAAAAATTACCACAAGAAAGGGTACCACGATTGGAGCCCGCAAAAAGCTGACCCTGCTCAGGGAAAAAGCCTTAAAATGGTGTGATGATTATGATTTATATATGTATTGTATGTATGATTGTGTGTTTTCCTCACATGTATACGTACACATATATATACATTTGAGGAACAACACACACACACACACACACACACACACCATACGAAAAATCATTGAGCATCAGTGGATTTTCACACGTTGTGCCGAATATAGTAGAAAACGAGTTGTTTTACGACATTTACCCATATAACACAAGCCCCACGCATTGCACACCACTGGTGTTCCCACAATCCATTGTGACAAATGGCCTGTCAATGACATATTATATTTGCTAACTTGCAGTGATTGAATTGCTCATGAAGGAGAACAACTTGGCTGCAGATATTTTCAGCCGATTGATTCAGGTACACGAAAGTGGCTTGTATGGGTTGCTAGCAGAGTCAGAAGGTCGTGAAACACTTCAAAGATGGAACACAGACATCGCCAATCAGCCACACTGTGGTCGGCGAGAAGCGCCACAACTGACACAATGAGCAGAAAGTTGAATGTGCTCATCGGTAAGGACCGAATGGTGACGGTTAAGGCCCAGTCACACCTGACGTTTAGCCAACGTATGCGATTTTTGAAAAATTTGTCTAAAAATGCTGGCACACGTTGAATACGTTATGGGTAAGTTTTGATAACATTGAGAGCACGCGGAAAACACTGCCATACGTCGTTGCCGCACTGGCTTTAAACGTTGTACTTTTCGGTTGTCCTCAAATTTGCATGCTTGAAATTTCACGACGTATGCCGCGTATGACCTCACACGTTCCACTACGCTGGCCTAAGTTGTAGGCACGTTATGCGATCGTTGACAGACGTCAACACATGTTACTTGTAAGTTAATCATAAGTTAAGAGACACGCCGAGCGTAAGTTTAGCGTACCGAAACTTATTCTAGCCTATGAGTAACGTGTTGTAGCACGTTACGCGATTCGTTGACACACGTCGACACACGTTACTTTTAGTTACTCATAGGCTGAAAGACATCGGTATAATGCTTAGCGTGCCTGAAACTTATTTATAACCTATCAGTGACATGTTGCTAACACCTACGCGATCTGTTGACACTACTTCGACACTCCTTGCTTGAAAGTTACTTATACGTCGAATCATGCCGAGTTATTGTTTAGGGCAAAAGAGGCTTTTATCTAACCTATGAGTGACGTGCTTTGCACCTGTGTGTAACGCACCTCCGCCGCAACTGGCGTATTAGACGTATTTGACGTTTTTACCGGACGACTACAGAACTTAACGAACGAGTTCCCAACCTACAGATACCAGATAATGATGTAATGGCAGCATTAGGGGAATTGGTAGTTAAATAAAGGGTTTCAAGGAGAACCCTCAGTGTGCAGACTAATAGCGGATACATGTCCATGACATTACGAGAGATGGAGTATCCGGCAACGATGACACTACAATATCTAGCTGTCCTCCAACATCAGCATACCCTCATCGATTTGGCCACTGCACCAGTTGCGTGCCAATAGAACCGAGAGGAAGAAGACGTGAACGGAGGAGAAGGTACTGGTGACACCATGGATCGGGATTTGATTTGCACCGATAAGGACACCAGTTGATTTGCACCGATAAGAACACGTTAAGTGTAAACAATTGCGATTGTTTGGCGCAAGCGTCTATTTTCAATAGTGGAGTTTGGAGCGATTTAGCACGTTCAATAGAACGCTTCAAATTTCCGAGCGCCAGCGTCAAAAACAAAGGCGAGTGACAGCAATTTAAATCGTTCATTGTAAACAATTAAAATAGTTGAGTGGCACCGTTAAAAGCGTTGAGTGTAAAAAAATCCAATTGTTGAGCGCAAGCGTCTACTTTCAATAGTGGAGTTGCAGCCATTTAAATCTTTGAGTGGCAGCCTATAATAGCAAAACCCACGTCACCGGCAAAGATAAACTGCCGCACCGATATGGATAAGTTAGGCTAATCGTTGGGCATAGGTTGTGAACGCCGGCCTACACGTAATTATTCTTGGTTTTACCGTATCATAAGGTATCGAAGCGCTCTATGTACATTATTAGTACCATGAGCATTGTTCCAACTCGTTTATGAATACACCTAAACGTAAAAACAAGCCATAGCTCATTGTTGAAAAAACCCCAAAAAAATTAGCTGCGAAGAACTTCGAACAATGGTGCAAAGATGCCTCCTACCCGTGGACACGCGGACGCAAGGAGGATCCATCATCACCCACACCCTCCCCATCACACTCACCTACTACTGCCAACATTGAACAAACTACTACTAATACTGATACTGATACTGATACTGTTACTGCTGACATGGACATCGACTCAAAAAGGAGTCGAAAAACACTGATGGGTTCCCCCTTGTGAAGACCATTTTTATATACCAATTCCCCAAAACGCTGGGAACACGTCATATATGGCAGTTGTAAGTTAGAAACACGTTTCATTTAGTTTTTTGTCGACCGGAAGACGTCTGGAATACGTCTACATACGTCAATGTGCGTTGGGACTACGTAAAGAATGGTTCAAAGCACGTCAAACATAGTTAGAAATTAAGTTTCGCGTAAAAAAGACATAACGCGACGTTTTCGACTTATGAGTAGCTTACAAGTAGCCTTTGTCGACGTGTGTAAGCGTCCGCATATCGTGTGTACAACTTATTCCCATCGCATGCGGAACGTTGTGTCATACGCCAAGTTACGTCGGTAAAATTTTGAACATGTTTAAAATTACTTGACGTACTCCACTTACTACGACGTATGATAGCGTACTTTAGCGTTCTATTCACGTTATACCAAACTTACCCATACCGTATTCGACGTGCGCCAGCGTTTTAGACACATTTTCTTAGGTCGGATACGCTGCAAAGATCGCCAAGGTGTGACTGCCGATGTTGACACTTCCATTCTGCGGCGGTTATGATTTGAATCGTTGTGCATCAGCCTTTTAATAGGCTACGTCACGTTATCGTCGGCGATACGTGCAGCGCGCTATGCATATAAGTTAGACTATCGTTGGGCATTAGGTTGTGTAGGCCGACAACAGGTTTCAGCATTCGTTGGTATAAGTTAGCTATAACACAACGAAACGTTCTGTGTCCGTTACTAATACGTAATACATAAGACCAAGTCGTTATGAATACGTCCGAATCTTTTAAAAAAACATCAAAGTTCAACGTAAGCCAGCGTTTACATACATTTTAATACGTTGCCATCGCTGGCTAAAACGTCAAGGTGTGACTGGGCCTTTAGGGAGATCGTAGTACAGCTGAGCATCGGCACCATGTACAGGAGATGATAGCGACCTTGGGATATTGGAAAGTTTGTTCCCATTGGGTTCCAAGTTTGCTAAACAGAGGAACACAAAAAGAGGTGATGACTTCCTGTTCCGTATCATGACTGGTGATGAAAGCTGGTTCCACCATTTTGATCCAGAAACGAAGCAGTAAAGCATGGAATGGCATCATTCCACATCTCCAAAAAAGAAAGGCCAAAAAAAAGAAGGCCAAAAGATCATTTCCACCAGCAAATTTAGTGAAAAATTATTCTGGGATGCCAAGGATGCATACTGGTTGTTTTCCTGCCCAAAGGGGGGACCATAAATGCGGCTCGCTACGTTCAGACACTAAGAACTGAAATGTGCACTGGGAAAAGCGCCCCCGATTAAAAAAACAAAAGCTGTCATCCTTTAAACATGACAACACGAGACCTCACACTGCGTGCCTGGCTTTGGAGGAAATATCAAGAATGCTGCAAAAGTGTTGCCCTATCCCCCTACCCCACCCCAGTACAGTTTGGAATTGCCCCCCTTCTGCTGTTGGTGTTACCCCCCCCCCCGCCCCATCCCCCACAGCTTTCCACCGTTTCGTCCTGATCCATTCTGTGTTGGTGCTCTTCCATGAGCCTTGACATTGTATAAAAAAAAAATCCAAACACAATATACCACAAGGAATGTCCAGTAAAGATGAAGACCACGTACCTTCCTAAATTGAACCAGCTTGCGTTTATAAGCTGAACCAGCCACAAGATCGGTTTCAGAGATGTACAGGATGCAAGATCGGTTTGAGAGTTGGAAGTCCACAAACCAAGCTGTTCCTCAAAACAGAAGCCGCAATTTTCCTGCAGGACATAGCACATCATGGCATTGCTGAGACTTCAAACAAGAAAATAAAACTTAGGTTGTGAGGCCAAGTGCCTTCAGCACAGAGAGGATTAAGATTTTTCCAGGGCCCTAGTGTCAAATAACATTGGGATCTCACACTCCACCCCCACAACCTTTTAAAAACATAAATGTATCAAAATGCATTACTAAATAAATCCGACTGATATTTTGATTTGTGTGTTCATATCTGGTCAGCTCCTCCGCCCTAAAACAAAGATAATTCTTACATCTTTAGAAATGGGCGTTTGTGGGTGTTGGGAGGGGAAGGGAGAGGAGAGGAGATGCTGCATTTCGTATAGTGTGACTGTCTCTTCATGTATTCCTTTAACTTCCATTTTTACAACACCATCATGTTATGTAACCAAATGTGAAAATAATACAAGTGTATACAATCTCATGGGAATATATGTCTTCCTGTTTAAAACTTAAACTAGCAGATTCTTCCAAGCCTTGAGGGCAGAAAAATAATGTACAATGTCATCAATGTCGATTTATTTCACTCCTTCTGACTCGACTGCCATTAGAGACAAAACATCCAGACTCCTTTGATGTTTTGTTGGTCGAGTTCATTTTTAGTTCATATACAACAAAGTCAAGATGAGCTGTTTAAGCAATAACGATGTCTTTCAGTCAGTCAGTCCTTTCTTCCTTCGACAATGGTCCATTAACATTTTTGTTTTTTCACTACTCCTCCAAAGCAACTGAATGGATCATTTTGAAATTTGACATGATGATTCATGACATCTCTGCGCAAAAAGGAATGGAGCCCTTTTTAAAATTTTCATCCAGGTGGAGAGATAAATCGCTAATTAACTCAAAATGTCATCGATGTTTGTATGTCCATCACATATCACGAGATTCCATCAGCTCACGAGATGTTTCGTCGTCGTTTAATTTAAACCTCTCAATTTCCCTCGCCAGAGGAGAGGGTATTGATTTGAGTCCATTTGTTTGTCCGCACAGAACGTGAATAGGTACATTAATTACATGTGAATGCAAAACCGCAAGACCCTAAAACCCCGCAAGACCTGTTAGAACCCAAAGACCCTTTAGAACCTTCACGACTACGACAGCCCTCCATGAGGAGACGAGCATCTGTCCCACTTGGAATATTCATTTCCATCCTTACATTCCTTGAGAATATGCTGTTACGGATTCTGGAAACCATTTGCATTCAACATACAGATGTTCCAAAAGTCAGTTATGTCGTTAAATATGGTGTTGTCAGATCCCCTTCCTTTTGTCTAGTGGAGAATCAAAGGTGTGCGTTGCGATTTATTTAGTGAGGTTGTTACATCTAACAAGCCATCTAACAACCATCCCATCTGCATGACCCCTCGGCCCATCACGATCCACCACCAACCAGCTGCCTTCTCGCACCCTGACGTGCCAAGGCAAGATCTCGCTGTTCAGTTTCTCGGCTTCCACAAACGTAGTAACTCTTTCACGACGACCATTGCAACATTGATACTGTTGCTCGACAAGTCGAACCCGCGTGAAGAGTGGGTGGGTTTCCCGTCAGGGGCCGAAACCCCACCAGAAAGGGCGAGTCCATGGGGAGCCTGCCCAATCAGGGTGGGGAGTGACGGCTGTTTGAGCGAGCCCCGCCCCGTTGAGGGAGTCCATACATTCCCGAGCACTCTCTGAGGCAGAGGTGGTTTTTTTGGGGGTTGTTACGAAGGTTGTTCGGAGGTTTTCGACGGGGTTGTTGTTGAGCGTGCAGTTTCTTTGCAGCGGAGGGTTGAGCAGAAAGTCGTGAAGGCGGTGAACGTGTCTCTGCTGGCCCTCTACAAGGAAAGGAAAAGAGCGACCCTGACCCCCCTACGTGGACCCCGCTATTCACCACCCGAGCTCTGCCACGAACCACGAGTCCCACACGTGCGACTGGGGACCAAACCACGACCTGCCAGGTGCCGCATCGTGGAGCACCCCTTCCTCCAACAGTCAGGTACCCAGCTGGACTCTGACCCCCAGCTCGTTCCTCTCCTCGGCTGCGAGGGTCAATAAATAACTCTGGGTTTTTTTCATTTGTGTGTGTGTCTGCATGTGGGCCCGTCTTTAAGTTAGAACTGAATAAGTGTTTTGGTCATTGTAAATATTCCTTGCTTGCATATTCACGTTAAGTCTTGCTTTGTGTCTTCATTTACTGTAAATAAATAATCACAGAAATGTTCCCGTCCGTTTCTGTCCCTTCTTGCATTGGTCCAGCATGGTTTGGATCTGAGTTTAGACAGGGTTTTATCCCCGATAATCCGTTCGTCCCAGCCGCACGGCTTTGGCAGTTTTCCCTCGGCTGCACCCGAACCGGTGGGTAGTCGGTAGTTTGGAACTCTCCGCAGTCGGTAGAGTGACCCGGTTCGAGCAAGACGTGCCGAGGGCGTGGTTTCCCTGGTAGTTGAAATCGCGTAATTAATTAGGTAAATTGGTTCTCGACAAAAAGACCCTACGCTATGTGGTTGAAATATTGGCGACCACGGTCGGTTCAGCACCACCGCGTCACGGAATTATCCGGAGCGACGGCCTACAACTCTGGGAGTCTGGTGGAGACGACGTAGCTTTCCCCACCTCGTGGTCGTTCTCGCCACCGACCCCCGGCCCGCAACATACGTTTTCCTCCGTTTATAACTAGAATAGCACTCGGTTGAGTGCATACCTCCACCAGGCTGAACAGTTTGTTTTGTATCCCTTTGATGGGTAGGATCTGCATCCGGACCTTAACCAAAATCTAATCGGCTTGTTGTCACCAAACCAACTCACCACCAAGTTTTGTCATCATCCGTCCACAACTGTTTTAAATATTGTGCTACGTGTCGTTTTTTGGCCCCATCTCACAATGGTGAAGAATCACTTTAAAGATTTTTAAAATTCTGTATCCAGATATAGATCTTCACCAAAATCATCCTTGTCACACACCCAACCTGTCCACCAAATCCGTTTGATATATCCTGCTCACAGACAAACAGAGAGACAGACAGACATGAAAACATAACTCCATCCACCTTTGGCAGCGGAGATGACTCGTAGTGTCAGAAATATTATTCGAGAAATGTACATGTTAGGAAATGTGACCGAAGACCATTTTTTGTGAGGAAACTTGGAACAATTTGGTTGCAGATTTGTCTAACTCATTAGACCAGCCCCACAGTGTATCCTGCAAGCCATACCCTGTACAAGTTCATCAGAAGAACAAAAATTGTTCAAAATAAATTGGGGAGAAGCTGCAGCAAGTCAGCAGTGCGTTTGCGGAATGTCAGCGATGTCCATCAAGTTGTGTTCGAACAGTGCTCCAAAGCGGTTGTTCAGCATGCTATAAACATCCAGTCGGTGATGAAGACTTGCTAATAACTGGTCAAATACAACATGAAGTTTCTCGATGAGAAACTTTTGGCTTCCCTCAACTAAGGTCCACGCTTTTCCGATAAATCTGCAAAACACTTTCTTTTTCGGGTATGACTCGATCACTTTGATAATCTGTGAAACAGTCTTGCATACGATTTTGGACAGCATTTCCAAAGTTCTGGAATTGATCTCACAGGGAAGCCACAAATGATTTAAGTGATCCCATAACTGAACTGCTATGTTCACATCAAAATCCCTTTTCTGTAAACTGCAAAACTGGTCATTTTCAACTGTGGAAGAACAGTGTCCCAAAACTGCCATAAAAGCTTTTTCCAAATGTTCCACCTTTGTCTGCAAGGAAGCCGCTTCCAGTTGTTGTTTTATATTACATATCGAGGCTTGTGGAAGAGATAGTATTAGTACACTGAATGGATCAGGATGCAAAGGACAAAAGGAACAGCAGATCCAAAGGCCAAGACAGAGGGAAGCGGACAAACAATGGGTGTGGGAGGAATGGGGGCAGGAGGGATGCATGCGGTGAACAAGATGGATACAGAAGAAAAACTCTCAGGAGGGAAAGCTGAAAATTTGGATTGAGGAGGATTTGGGGTGGGGGGTTAACGAGGGTAGAAAAGATCATTGTTTTGGATTGGGGATGATCTGAGATGTTGTGGTGAACAGTTGGATATTATGTGA
Organism: Eptatretus atami; assembly: GCA_035128595.1. Classification (NCBI taxonomy): domain Eukaryota; kingdom Metazoa; phylum Chordata; class Myxini; order Myxiniformes; family Myxinidae; genus Eptatretus; species Eptatretus atami. The sequence continues at coordinate 88,579,412 of CM068960.1, forward strand.
CAGGTTCATTCCATTTGACAAGGTTTTCCATGCCTTGCCGAATTGTATCGTACTTCTGACAGAGCTTCTGTAGAATCTGCTCGACTGCTCCATCTTGTGTCGAAGAGATTTTTCTAGTGTCAAGAATGACTGGCAACCATCATTGTGAAAAACCTGTTTCCAGCAAAATGTGGATACTGAGCAGAAAACACATATCGACTGCAGAAACCAGAAAAAAAAAAATGAGCAGCATTTTTAACACTGTTAACTCCCACTAAATTTAGAAACACCCGCTCCCTTTGGGAATGGCTGGGGGCAGGGGTTCATGTTATTATCCTTATTATGCTATTACTTTTCGGATTGCACATGCAAGCATAGAAACAGCCGTAAAACGATGATGATATCATTATTGTTGTTCTATTAGTCTCATACCGTTTTACTGGAGGGAACTAAACGTTTGCTCTCTGTCCGTCCGTCCCACCTGTGGTTTTTCAGACTTTTTTTCCCCCCCAAACCTTTTAACATATTCATCTGAAATTTGGAACATGGCTTTATTATGATGGTACAGAACAAGTTTCAGGGCGTTTCATCAATTTTTCAGTTATGCCCATTTTAGACGAAGAAAATATCACATACTATCGGAGCCTACCATCGCTTCGCTGACGGACCAATTAGTCATCCTGTTTGCCAAATTTACCCATGCATAGAGTGCTTTAACCCATTCCCCCACCCCTCCGCCCCGCCCCCCCCGCCCCACCCCTTTGTCCCCCCCATTAGTCCTGATGTCCCTTCCCACTAGAAATGTCTCGCACACAATGACAGCTTTGGCAGGCCCCCAGTTGCCGGGGGAGGGGGCAGGGAAGGAGGACAGATTTACCAGTGCGCAGAGAGTGCCTTAAACTCAACATTGCCCATGTAAAAAAGAAATTGTAATACCCTTGCACCACAAGGTGTAGCTAATGATAACACAGTACACAATTACGTGGAGAATTTACGCCCCCCCCCCCCACACCCCTGTGGGAGGTGTAGAAACATTTTATCATGATGTGGTTTGGGTGATAAATAAATAAATTAATGATGATTAAAACTTGGTATGAAAATGTTTAAACCTGAAGTAGAATGTACTCAAATATGATATGATTCTTTTTAAGTATGTATCCATTTGGAATTAAGATAATTATATTTGTGACCCTCAGTACAAAACCAGTCGGAAGTCGCAAAAATTCAATATTGAGTATTGGGTTTATTTGAAAGCCCATAACATAAGCATCACAACGGTGTATTATACATGGTGGTCCGTCACAAACTGACCGAGATATCTTATGATGAAGTTTTAAACACACGTTATTGGGAAAATCGAAATAACCGGATATTAGCTTCTGAAGTTTGAGAAACTATTGCTAGTATACGTTGCTAAGGACTTTGTTTCTCAAATTCCAGAAGCTAATATCCGGTTATTTCGATTTTCCCAAAAACGTGTGTTGTAAAACTTCATCGTAAGATATCTCGGTCAGTTTGTGACGGACCACCATGTTAGTATAATACACCATTGTGAAGCTTATTTTATGGGCTTTCAAAATAAACCCAATATTGAATTTTTGCGACTTCCGACTGTTTTGTACTGGAGGGTCACATTTCTCCTTGTATGGGAAGATCACCTGTATTTAAATGTGTAAACAGGTGAACTTTGCCAGTAAGTTGAATACAAGAAGAAGAATTGCCTATCATTTTAAAGCTATCTAAAGGAATTTTTAAAACAGACACAAAAAAGTTGGAATGTAGATTTGAGAAGGTGCCCAGATGTATTCACGAAGCTCTGGTCGCTTCAAGATAATATATCTTCCCAGTTTTGGGAGAAGCAGACTGATTTTTAACCTACATAAGATGGAAAACTTGTTTTAATGGCCATTAGGGTTGGCATTTGACGTCATTCTAGCATTCTGTGCGATTAATATGTCTGGGTTTGAATGTGTTCCAACCATTTAAGCAGGAGCTGTCAAAGAAGACTGAAGATAAGGTTCACCTGGAAATTGTCAATATCGGCGAACTGGCGTCAAGTGTCAGAAAATTATAAAACTGTCTTACTGGAAACTATATAAAGACGAAGATTCTCCGGTTATATTGAGAAATCTGAGTAAATTTGTCTGTCCAGGATCTCCTGTGCTGGCACATATAATTTGTTTGCTTGTTCAATAAATGTTTTAAAATTGTACTGACGTTGTGTGTCTGTATCTACAATGGCCACGCCCAAATAATCTTTGTTACAAACCCGCATACAAAGTTGTCTTTGAACTTAAAATATGTGGGTGCATAACGAACAGAGAAGAGAGAGAGGACAGACAGAAGAGAGACAGACACTCTGTCTGTGTCTCTGTCTGTGACACAGACACAGAAAGGCATTATTATATATATATATATATATATATATTATATATATTATATATATATATATATAACGTCATGTGCCACTTAACGACGGGTTACGTTCTGAGAAACGCGTGTTAAGCGAACATCATTTTTTTTTTTTCATTTTCGTTTCGAACATCGTACTTACACAAACATAGACACTAAGCTATTATGTGTAGCCTATTGCTCCTCGGATACAAACCTGTACAGCATGTACTGTACTGAATACTGTCGGCAATTGTAACACACATCCAAGAGACAGAAGACACGTTAGATTTACCTTGTGCTGTTCATGACGGCCATCGGTGTTGTTAGCAGCAGCTTACAATCTCCTCTGGCATCGATATTAGAAAGATGAATAAATAGCGTTTGGATTTTTAAATACGTAATCGACTGCATCGATGTTATAATTTATAAATGAAGAAACGAGCTCCTGTCAATTGTGATATATATTTTCGGAACAGTGCGATTGTTTTAACAACATGAAAGCTTCACTAAAAATAAATTGTGTTTAATGCACGAACAACAATGATTTATTCGCGGAATTCTTCAATCAAAGGTAATTTACTTGCTCGAAGGTAAACGTGGAAACATTGGTTCAGTTTGAAAGCCGATTCCTTGAATCCCGATTTAGCACGACCTGCTTTTTTCGCGATGACATTTTATGGACCTCAACGATCGCATTATACAGGGCCACACTGTCGTTGTTTATTATCATTATGAGGTATTATGTACGCTTAGAGTGTACATAATTGTATGTGCTATTTTTATACGAGGCTACATCACTCGGCGATAGGAATTTTGCAGCTACATATTTTTTTTTTTTCAGAGCTGGCAGACCCGTCTTATATGCGATCCGTGCATTGCCCGGAAACGTCGTTTAAGCGGCACATGACTGTTATGTATATATATATATATATATTATATATATATATTAATATTGTTACGGTGCCGGAGGTCGGCCGCGAGCCGACCGCTCAGACGGAGCCGCAAGTCGAGTCGGCCCGACCATCGCCCGAATATAGATCGCCGCCCGGATAACGCGAAGCCGACGGTCCTTGTGCAAGAACCGAAATACGCCAATGGGCAGACCACGTGGGGTGGGTCGATTGCCAATTTCAATTTACCTAAATACATACACCCTACCGTATTTCACCCTCGACGGAACTCGTACGAAACAAGCCGCTTAAGCGAGCCTGTCCCGTGCGCGATTCCGAGCGCTTAATCGCTAGAGAACCGTCGGTCCGAATGTCCCCCTTTTACGGCAAACCAACGGCTTTCTAACTACCAACACACGAAATGCTCAGTCAATGAAAGAATCGACGCGACGAGCTAAAAACATTTAACAATTGGGGTATTTATTAATAATAATGGGAACTAGGGAAGCACGTAAGAGCAGAACTATACGACTATACGAAATGCAATGCAATCATTTACAGCACACAAAGCACTTAACAGTTTCCTACTTGTTAGACGGGCCCACGGACACACGTTCGCACACACACACCCAAGAAATGGTGGCTGATGCCTTTAATAAGGACTCCAACTCAGAGGACAGATGAGCTGAAACCCAGAACCTATCTCGAACCTCTCCACCTCGTGTGGTCTTTCAAGCTGTTCGGACCCGGGCTCCAGCGAGAGCGAGCTGGATCCAATCGCCCATGAGCCGCGATCCTTCCCGAGCTCCAGCGAATCCTCTCGCGCTTCTGAACACGTGCTGGTGAGACGAGGTGCCGATCCTTCCGTCGATGCGTCGCTTCTCGAAGAACCACCTCCAAGATGAGGCCAAGGAGTCGCACCAAGCCGGGGACCAGTGAGAGAACAAGAGCTCCGAGCCGAGCAACCAGCTCAACTCTCTTCCGATGAACAAAGCCTCTCACAACACGAACAAGAACTCCGAGCCCAGCAACCAGCTCAACTCTCTTCCGATGAACAAAGGCCTCTCTCTTCGACGAACCAAGCCAGAGCCCAAAAAGCGAACCGAGCCAAGCAGAACCCGAAGGTCTGCTGAAAGCCAAGCCGAAGCAAAAATCTCTCCAAAAAGCCTCCACCTCGCCAAGCAGAAACTGAAGCTCACTGAACCAAAAGGTCTCAACCCTCGCCAAGCAGAACCCAAAGGCCTGCTATAAAGCCACAGCTGAAGCAAAAAGCTTACTAAAAGCCAAGCCAAAGCAGAAAGCCTTCAAAAAGCCTCCTCCCTAACCCAAGCAAGCAGAACCCGAAGGCCTACTGAACAACCAACCGAACCAACTCAGGATCTCTTCCTTATTCTCGTCCGCCCTTCCCCGCTCCCGGCGTGACTCATCCCCCCACCCCCCCCCCCCCCGTGCCGCACAACGCGGGTGCGAGGGAGTTGTTTACGTCCCGTTGATTCAGGACCGGAGGGCTCTTCTTTCTCTTCGCAGAAGAGGGGGAGGGGCGTCTCCATTGTGTCGTGATCGCTCCCTAACTATTAAATGGATCGCAGCGCACTTAATCGATTTCTGCCCATTAAACAATGGAAGGTGAGCTATTTAGGAACAAGCACTTATTCGA
>CM068960.1:88584356-88597227 GCA_035128595.1 Eptatretus atami
CATAACTGACTAAAGGAACCTGAATGTTGTGTGCAATCGAATTCCCAAATTCGTAACAATATATATATAATATAACAGTAGATCGCAGAGCCTTCCTGTCGCTTCGCTGACAGACCAATTAGTCAACGTGCTTGCCAAAATTTTTGGGTGAGAATGAGAAGGAAAGGAAGACAAATTTACCCGTGCATAGAGTGCTTTAACCCCTCACACCCACCCCTCCACCTCTGTCACCACCCCCCCCCCCTCCATTTCGTCCTGATGTCCCTTTTGGCTAGAAAGGACTCACTCACACACGATGACAGGCTTTGACAGCCCCTCCATTAATTTTTTTTGGGGGGAGGGGGAATGGGAAGGAGGACAACTTTACCCGTGCAAAAAATGCTTTAACCTCAGCATTGCCCAAGTAAGGAAATTGTAATATCCACTGCCACCACCACCAGGTGGCACTACACAGGTACACATTTACATCGAGAATTTACACCCCCCCCCGCCCTTTTCCCCCACCCCCGCGTGAGGCCATGGTGACCCTATGGTTTACTCCCACGCACACTCATACAAGTTGTATTTGTACCCCGAGTTTGAAGTTTGTAACTTAAAAGATGTGGCTGTGCATAAGGAACAAAGAAAGAAAGTGCTCCCTTGACTCCACCCCACTGCTTGACACCCATTGGCTGGACAGCTGGCCTGACTCCCCAATAAAATCATGTGCCATCATTACATGAAGCAGCACAGGTTGGCAGGCCTCAGGCCTGGGTGTTAGTCCATGGCCCAGTGCAATTGGAATGATCCCAGGTATATAACCACAATGTATTAAATCAGCACGCAAGCCGTATGCATGAAGGACTCAATCAGCCTGTACGATTCTGTAATGGCTCAAATCCAATAAATCACTGCATAATTTGTCCTTCTGAATTAACAAATCTCAATATGAAAGTCAGCTGATCAACATATGATTAATCTAGTGGGGAATTAACAATCACTGAAAAAGATTGGGCTTGTTGCAGTTCTGCAGCTATCTTTTGTAATTTTCTGCCCCATCAAATCAATGAGTTCTTCACAAATACTTCATGACAGATCGGAGGTCTTTACCCATTTTACCCTCGGCCTTTACCCGAACGGACTTGATGACCTCTACCCTTTTGTCCCAATTTAGCCAACTTGATCTGCAAAAAATGGATTAAATTGAGCAATCACCTAAAAGGTCCCAAATAGTTTCCCTTTTATGTAATGACCCTAACAGATCATGGCCAGAGAATGTGAGTCCCCAGTCCCCACTCGCTTGAGAATTTGATGACAGCTACAACACATATAAGGACACCTTTCAAGTACTGACACTGACTGCAACTGCTGAGCAAGATCTGCATCAACTGTGCCTGTTGCCTTGGCATGCCATATCCATGCCAGCATGCAGTTTCGATGCTCCAAGATTTTCTCGTGTTCATAAAGGCATTCAGGGTGTTTCCAATCACGGGATCCTTCGATAAAGGGATGTGCTTTGGGTGAAAGAAGTTTGCAAGCAAAGCAATCGGCATTTCCAGAAGATTGTGAGGAAATAAGCCAGTCATGCACAACAGATTCACCGTTGTGCAGCTGAGAAGAAAACAGATCTCCATACAGCATACGAGTCTTTCCTCCAATCACCTGAACAGAAGAGGAGATTTTTTTTAGGTATTTATTTTTACAAGTACCTGAACCTTTGACAATTCCAAAACTCCTGAAACTCTCATCAATGCTGTTCCATAATGCAGGATCATTGCCGAATCGACTCTCTTTTGTCTCGCTGGCATCGCTCGGTCCTGGCTCGCCATGATCTGAAACTTCCACCCCGTGGTTTGAACCAATGTTTTTCATCTTCAGCAGCCATTTCTCGTTTCTCTGTCTCCTTGAAATACTGATTAATTGTTGGTATATTTCGAAGCAGAGAAATCCTTTTAACGTTCCCTTAGCACTCCTGCTTTGGTTCTGGTGACGCCGATCCATATTGATTACCGAGTGTTTTGTAAACCAATGACAACTGCTAGTTGTTACTGTCTGAATTCTGACGCACGTGTTGTGTTCAAACTTTGCATCGGGCCAATCATGGCGCGTCATTGGAAGTGTGTGTCATGTGGCTGACTCACAGCAGAGGGTATAGAAAACAGTATTACACCTGCCCACCACAATATAAAAGTTTTGATGTCATGTCAAACACTTGGAAATTGTAATCAGTCATTAATATGTTAAATAAATATGTTTTATTCAAGTGTTTCCCCCCCCCCCCCCATTGTAGTGATTTTTTTTTTTCCGGAGCCCCTGGGCCCGGGTAGGTTGGCCCGTGTGTTAAACTGCTTCTGCTCAGGCAGGAAATAAATTTGAGTTTGGAACATTTTCAATAGTAAGCTTGAAAGTGAATACAACCTCGAGACGTTTTGTTTCCTTTCTTTGCTGATTGCCCAATATAGTTCACCTGTTGTGGTTTGAGTTTCCCATTCAAAAAGGTGCTCAAAACACCTCTTGGCCCCGGATGCTGATGCCTCTGCTTCCCCAATTTTTCATCCCACCACCATTTCCGCTGACAATTTTTGATTTGATCGATTCCTATAAGATTTGATGGAGAGTTATAATCACAATCGGCCTGGTGTTGGCTTAACGGTTAAGGTGGCTCTGCTTAAGATCCTAGGGTCTTAAGTTCAAGCTCCTGCCGGGCCATTGGATTAACACTAGGTAGGGTTGACTCAGCCTGTCATCCTTCCAAAATCGGCAAAATAAGCACTCGGTGTAACCTGCGTCGGAGTGTTGATCCGTCCAGGAATGTACTCCTTGCCAATGAAACTGCCTCGGCAGCCCTATGCGCCATACTACGCGAAAGGAATTGGTATACAGAATCATGATGGAAATTTAGCAAGAGGGGGTGGGGTGTTAATTCCAGCTCATTGGCATAAAATTTGGACTTTTGAAAGTTTGCAAGTTTATTTAGTTTGTGGAGTTTAGAGGGAGGTGTTGCATGAGGTTATTCCACCTTAATAGTGCAGCACACTGCCTTTTATTTCCTCTCAATTTACCACCCCCAGATATCATGATGAAGAAACATTCTTGCTGGTGAAAGCTAATGTCAATCTGTGTCAGCAGCCAGGTAAAACAATGCTGGAAAAACAGGTCCCTGCTTGCCTTCCCTCTCCCCCTTTCCACACCTCTCCCCCCTCCACTTCCTCTTCATTTACACCCCCATCCCCTTTTCCATGGCATATAATACATAGATGGACCATAAAAGGTTGCAGTAAAGAGAATGTATACAGCTTATTGAGATGAAATATTGTAACTACATAAATATCTATGCAATTATTCATTTATTTTAAAATAAATGATCTCTCCACAGAATGAGTGCTAATTTTTTTATATTAGTATATGGTAATAAAACAGAAGGAATTTAGACCTTTACTCAATAAAAAACTGTAAAGAGCAATCAGATTGCAGACCCTTGCCTTGGCGGAGGTATGCGCTCCACTCGGCAGAGCTCATACTTCCGCCACATAATGCCTGATCCGCAGAACATATTGGGCCCAATACATTTTTGAAATATCCTGCGATACAGTACTATATTGTTTTTGGCCCCATCTCTCAATGTTGCATAATCACTTTAAGAATTAAATACTTTTCGTATCCAGATCTGGATTTTCATAAAAAATGAAACAATTCGCCGTGGTCACACACCCAACATGTCCACCAAGTTTCATCCAAATCCGTCCACAACATTTTGAGATGTCATGCTATATATTAGTTTGGCCCCATCTCTCAATGGTGAAGAATCACTTAAAAAATTCTCGCAGTTGGATGCGGATCCGGATCTTCACTGTCCTCGTCAGACACCCAACCTGGGCTGCCCACCAAATTTAATCAGGTCCTTCGACAACTTTTTGAGATATCCTGTACACAGAGACAGACAGACAAACAGAGACAGAGAGGGGTGAAAACGTAACCTCCTTCACCTTCGGTGGTGGACGTAAAAAGTGGCTGGGAAGGGGGCAGGACGAAAGAGTGGTGGGGAGGGGGGGGGACGAAAGAGTGGTGGTGAGGGGGGCAGGACGAAAGAGTGGTGGGTGGAGGGGGCAGGACGAAAGAGTGGTGGTGAGGGGGCAGGACGAAAGAGTGGTGTGAGGGGGCAGGACGAAAGAGTGGTGGTGAGGGGGTCAGGAAGAAAGAGTGGTGGTGAGGGGCAGGACGAAAGAGGGGGGGTGGGAGGGGGCAGGATCGAAAGAGTGGTGGTGAGGGGGCAGGACGAAAGAGTGGTGGTGAGGGGGCAGGACGAAAGAGTGTGGTGAGGGGGGCAGGACGAAAAGTGGTGGGAGGGAGCAGGACAAAAGAGTGGTGGGGAGGGGAGCAGGACAAAAGAGTGGGGGAGGGGGAGCAGGACAAAAGAGTGGTGGGGAGGGAGCAGGAAAAAAGAGTGGTGGGGAGGGGCAGGACGAAAGAGTGGTGGGAGGGGCAGACGATAGAGTGGTGGATGGGGGCAGGACGATAGAGTGGTGGGATGGGCAGGCGATGGTGGTGGGATGGGCAGGACGATAGAGTGGTGGGATGGGGGCAGGACGAAAGGTGGTGGGAGGGGCAGGACGAAGATGTGTGGGGAGGGGCAGACGAAAGAGTGGTGGGAGGGGCAGGACGATAGAGTGGTGGGGATGGGGGCAGGACGATAGAGTGGTGGGGATGGGGGCAGGACGATAGAGTGGTGGGGAGGGGGCAGGACGATAGAGTGGTGGGGATGGGGGCAGGAAGAAAGAGTGGTGGGAGGGGGGGCAGGACGATAGAGTGGTGTGGATGGGGGCAGGAAGAAGAGTGGTGGGGAGGGGGCAGGACGATAGAGTGGTGGGATGGGGCAGGCGATAGAGTGGTGGGGATGGGGGCAGGAAGAAAGATGGTGGGAGGGGCAGGACGTAGAGTGGTGGGGAGGGGCAGGACGATAGAGGGTGGGGATTGGGGCAGGAAAAGAGGGTGGGGAGGGGCAGGACGATAGAGTGGTGGGGATGGGGCAGGAAGAAAGAGTGGTGGGGATGGGGCAGGAAGAAAGAGTGGTGGGGAGGGGGGCAGGACGAAAGAGTGGTGGGATGGGGGCAGGACGATAGAGTGGTGGGGATGGGGGCAGGACGATAGAGTGGTGGGGATGGGGCAGGAAGATAGATGTGGGGGATGGGGCAGGAAGAAAGAGTGGTGGGGAGGGGGGCAGGACGATAGAGTGGTGGTTCAGTTTGAGTTTAGATTTTTATCCGTGCCTACACACTGACGGACAGGCACACACTCGTACGAGTGACGTTCATGGTGTTAAATTACCCAAATATACTAAGGAAGGATATTCACGACACGCTGTTTATAACGAAGCGACCCAAGCGGAAAGAGACCAGAGACCCCGTCACCACCACCGCCACATTTGTACCTTGCAGCGACTGCACGACCATCGATCCGCGCCACTTCTCGTTCGTTCGGACATGTCCCGGAGGCACGGCTGATCCAAGCTGCGCCGTCACGCTCTTCTGCTGCATGGTCTTTATTTTACCTCTTCTATCATCACCGAGTTACAAACCACAACCACTCGTCCCTTCCGGAACACATCGATCCGCTCAAACACCCGCAAAACACGACGTTTCCCCCCCATGTTGAACAAATATCCGATGTCGTCACTCGATTCTGGTTCCTCTTCCTTTTGTTTTCTCCCAAGTACTGCAAAGCATTGTCTTCGCGAAACATTGGAATTAACAAACACGGAAAAGATTTCACACAACGTATTATATTAAATACATTTTGTTGTTCACGAGAAATTCGGAAAATGGCCGTACGGGCGGCCATTGTTGATCCAAATCTCTGATCGCACAGCGTGACCAACGGATTACTCGTCGTGCAAAAATAGAGCCGGAAATTTGACGCAGGAGAAGGTCATTCGACTCATCATGCCTGTAACATAGCAACACCGCATTGATCCAATGGAAAATGTAATCTCAATTTCACTGGGGACTGGGGAGGAGAGCAGTTATATACGATGGACGAATTCTTCACGTTTGTGTTTGTTGACAAATACGATATGTGCGTGCTCTCAATAATTAATGAAACCAGCCAATAGGAAGCACTGTGATTGTCATGTGACCAGTATACCTGCGTATATGCTGTTACGGCTGTGGAAATTCGCAATACACCATAAAGGTTCCTTAGATTAGCTATGCCGGTAAGTAGGTGTTCAGATAGGTCCCCACCTTTGTTTAAAGGGATTTCTTCGTGTTCACCGGCTGCGACCTTTGAGATAGCCGTTTTTCTTTATCTATCGTTATTTGAACCACACAACAACACACCACCCCCATCTTCGCCACTACGTGTCTACGTCCCTTCCAAACGGCAAACAAGGCGCCAAGGAAGAACTGCGAGTGCGCGCGGGTTTTCCCGCCTGTTTCCCCGCGCTTGGTGTGAAGGGAAGGGGCAGGGCAGCTCGCTGCCGATTGGTGGATGCACGGCGTGAGGCGGTCGGAGTGAAGGACGCCCCTTTTCGAGAAGCTTCTCGAAGGGAGGCGGAGCCGAAACGGGGAGGAGCGAAGGCGAGCCCCGCGCTATATTAGGCGGACCGCACGCGGTCTCTCCTCTCTCTTGGTGGTCGGGGCGAGCTCTCTTCTCTTGGCGGTTCGCGGCAGCTCGTGTTCAGTTCAGTTCGTGGTGGCTGCTCGTCGAGCTTGCAGCTCGTGTTCAGTTCAGTTCGTGGTGGCTGCTTGTCGAGCTCGCAGCTCGTGTTCAGTTCAGTTCGTGGTGCTGCTCGTCGAGCTCGCAGCTCGTGTTCAGTTCAGTTCGTGTGTTCTTCTCCTTGAGCAGCTAGTTCGTGAGCTCAGGCTACTTCTTTCTTCTTGGGACACGGACGGGAGGCGCCGCTTTGCCAGCTCGCGCGCAAAGCCCGCGCACACGAGAGGAGGGTGCCGGAGAGAGCTCGCCGACCGTCGCACCACGAGGGTGCAGGTAACCAGCGTCGGTCTCGTGCCCATTGCGGTCATCCACGGCCCACGGCCATAAAGGTTTACGAACCCCGTCTACCCCTTGCCTATGAGGGGTCATTTCTTTTGTTCTGTGTGAATGATGTGGGCGCCGTGTCCGTAAGTAGAACCTGTTTAAGTGACTGTACACTATAAGCATATTCGGTGGTATTGCTTTTGTTTCCATGCTTTTTCTGTATATTGCATGACTGCCTTGGCTGTACATACGTGCTGTATAAATAAATGTCTTTGTTTGAATGTATCCCGTTCGTCGTGTCCTATTTCCCCTTTGAAAGTGCCATCTTGCATCGTGGAATGAGTAGTGGGTTTTGAAACACCCGAGTAAGAAGAATCACTGAACCGTCGAGGTCGGCAATAACACGCTGGCTATCCCTGTAGCACGGAACGAACCGCTTAAGTGGTTCGTGTCTAAGCCAACCTGCGGCGTGGTGCAACCCCTCGTAGGTTACCCGCCCGCGTATTTAGGTATATCGACATCCGGCGATTCACCCTATTTCGCGCAGGTAGAATGCGGACTGGGTTGTGGTGAGGTTAAACCCCCACCCGTGACTGGCTCCTGGCGGTAGTTCCGAGGGGTCATGACTGAATTGTCCGTCCGGTGGGCGACGCGGCTGCCATTGGAGTTATGCGGCCGATCGCACGCCAGGCGGGCCAGAATTCGTAACAATCACACTACTGCGCATGCGCAATAAACTTCTTCTTCTTCCTACTTTGAAACCTGCATGTCTGCGTGTGTTTGTTCGTGAAAGACTTGAAACAAAAACGTTCCCCCAGAAGACCGCGCAAGAAAGTGGGATGGAATGGGGCCATCGTGGCGTTACAGATGTAGTCGTCGAGCTCCTGCCCGGTAACGGCGATTGCAAAGCTCCTTCCGGTCACGTGACTTTAAGTAGGTCCAAATGGCGGACTTGGTAAGTTCCTTCCCAAAATCTTCTCCAGAACCACCAGTCAGAATGCCGCCAAATTTGGGTTACAACATGAGGCCAGGGCCCAGATAAGCTACAGGTCCCGTGGTCAAATCTGTAATAATGTGGGAACAATAGTTATTAATATGGAATAGGCAAAGCCTAGAAGCGAACGTAGAATTCTTCTTACATTCGATGCTGCGATTTCCGGTTACTTCGGCCTGGATTCGGGATCAGCGATCAAATAATGTAAATCACGATTAAAAATTATTTTTTGATGATGCGGGAGATATCTTTATTAAAATCAGTGGAGGAAATTTACACCATGTCTGATATTTGGGTCTTTCATGTCTCCGACGATGCCTTTATCTCCCGGGACGCATCATTCCCCATGACAAAAACCGGAAGCAAAAGGGTTATAGCCGACGACACGGATTCCAAATTGCCAGGGTATTGTGTTGTTGTTGTTTCCTATTCTCTCATTTGCACGCGTTGAGTATGAAGCTCACTTCGTTCACGATTATTATTATTGATAAGGAAATGTTGCTAACTATCCGAAAGGTTATTTGAATTTACAGATTTCCTTTGAGTGACTTCCGGTTGTTGGTTTTCGGCTTCGCAAGGAGGAGATGGAAGCGTAGCTTGGTGGTAACTGATGGCTTGGTGGTTGCTGCGCCGTATTTGAATGCTTGTTACTCGGTACGGTTCTGTAACGAGGAACATACACTGCCCTTGGCCGACACCCATTCCTGGTCCTTGAAACACAGTGGCAGCGGTGACTTCAGATGCGGAAAAGGGACAGTTATTTCATATCCTCAAGAACTACTGAAGCAACTTGAGACGTATCAATAGTTTATGATGATGCATGCACACATGGGTGCACTGGGGTGTGGTTAACAGGAGTCATGTGACCCACCCATGTCCCGATGCTGTGCTGTGTTGTGCCTGTGACCATGAATAAACCTGTTGTCCCCTCTTCAGTCTTCATCTCTGACGATTGAATACATGACGGTGGCGATGAGGATGTCTTCGTGCATTGGCATATTGCGTGAATACGCAGTGGGGGATGATTGGGAAGACTACACCGATCGTCTGAAGCAGTACTTCGTGGCAAACAAAATGGACACCGATGAGGATGCTGAAAGGTGGTGAGTTGTATTACTGACCGTATGCAGCGTTCCGACGTACAGTCTCATCAAAGATCTTCTAGCCCCAGCCAAACCTTCTGACAAGTCGGATGAAGAGCTCGTCAATCATCATCATCATCATAATATGGGCGTAAACCTGGAATTTCGAACACACTTTTCTCCGAACATATTCTGTTCACACTTCCGAAATCTTCACACTATGTGTTCCATGTATTTACGCAGGTGATAACGGATTCCAAAAATCGAATACAGATAGAATTTTCAAAGAGGGAATCGATGACGTCACAATCAGCAGCGTTGGGTGGCAAACCGACGGCCGGGTCCCAGACGACGTGCTTTACTTAACTAAGTCCATGAGTTCAGGTCAACTCAGCATTTACGACTTTTATCCTGTCATGTTGTAATCTGGTTGATGGAGGTAATATAGAAACGATGAATATGTTCACGCGTGTCGCGCATTGGCGCACACGGCACTCACGTCAAAACCCAAGAAGGGAAAACATCACAGAGTTTAATCTGTAAACTCGACGAGTTTAGCGAGTCGGCGTAAATCAGCCACAAACTCAGATGCTGACTGACCATCTTGACGATGGTGGGTATGAAATTTATATCTCGAGACGATCTTTCCCGGTTTAGTGTGATAATGTCTTTTCAGAAGACCAGCAGATACCCGTCTACAACGGGTATGGGGGACAAGACGGATCACAATACTCGGTTACGGTAGTTTCTTTGGATGTTTTGCGCCGCATTCACAGCTCGGTTCATATTGGTGGCAGTCTGGGTGCCCATGGAGCGTTTGAGACCTGGTCGCTTTAGATTGTTGGCCTTGACACATTTGTCTGGATAATAACACGAACAATTTGATATATTCATCGTTTCTGTATTACCTCCATCAACAGATTAACACATGGCAGGATAAGTCGTAAATATGAGTCGAACAAACGTCTGAACTCATGGACTTAGTTAAGTAAAGCACGTGCGTCGGGACCGGCCGTCGGTTTGCCGCCGAACGCTGCTGATTTGTGACGTCATCGATTCCCTCTTGAAAATTTATCTTATATTGGATTTTTTTGATCCGCTATCACCTGCGTAATACATGGAACACATAATGTGAAGATTTCGGAAGTATTACAGAATTGTTGGGAGAAAAGTGTTTAGAAGTTCCCGGCTTACGCCCATAGTATATGATGAATGGCAATCAAGACTACACGTCTGCCCCTACAACCTGCCATAATTGTCAAGCCGAACATGCTTGTTCAGATGCATCAAAGAATTGGTCGAAGCCGATCAAGGAAGGCTCCATTCAATCTGTCTACCTCGTGTGTTGCCTGCAACTATGCGCACCAGACCACATCAAACCACCGGTCGTTCACCTGCCAAGCTCTGATGGTCATGAATTACACACTGGGTGATTATCATTAGTGCACCCGGACGAATGGTCGAGTCGAGAATAACAAATCAACAGAAACGTAATCACGACCAAACATCCGTATACCACAACTTCCAGATCAATGATCGTGCACAACGTGTTGAAACTCCGGAATGTTGGAGACAAGTGGTTATCTGGCATCATTATCGACAACATTGGCTTGAAATGTGTTTTCTTGTGAAGTGTGATGGTCGATGCACGCGTAAACATGTTGACCAACTCAGTAACTTACGTCATGGGGAGCCATCATTGAACCGACTCAAGTCACCACTCCTGTATCAACACCACCTGTTGTTTTGAACCTTGTGGTGTTCCTCATGAAGCTTCTCACCCATCAATGTATCTGAACTCCTTCCTGACCGCTGTACCCCTTATAGAAACCCACAGCATTCGCAAGCAAGGACAAGCCCTCCACTAGCCCTAGAAGATCAGCTGTCGTTGTAAGCCTCCGAGCATTCTTAATTTGTTAAAAAAAAAAAAATGAATATAAAGGTGGGGGGGGGGGAGATTATATGTATCAGTCGTTACGCTAGATGCATCAACATGGGTCACCGGGGCATGACACGTTAACAGGAATCATGGGACCCGCCTATGTCCGATCTGTGCTTTGCGTGTTGTGCCGTGGGCCGGGAAATAAATCTGTTGTTCCCACTCAAGTCTTCGTCTGGACTGTTGAATACATAACAAGACCTCCACGCTTAAGTACAGTATTATCCGTATCTGCACTTTTTAGTGAAAAGTTAGCAGCAAAAATAATATTCAAATGGCGACGAAGAACAACGAGCCTCAGCAGCAGGACAGGCCGTGAGAGCAGACATAGTGCAGTTTGGAACGCCGCTTCATTTGAGGCTTCTTTCTGCATTACTGGAGATGGCCACAGAGTCGTCAATTCGTGATAATGCGGTTTGAACGCTTGAATGTTCTTCCATAAACTCTTGGAAAAAATCTGTTACCGAGTGATTGTGCACTGATTTCTAGAATAATATTTTCAAACACGGATCGGTAGCAATCAAGTGCAGTCATTTCCAGAGAGCCAAAACGCACGGGGTAAAGGCGAGGACAACATGGAGCTGGTCTTGACATGTTGGAAAGCTTGTGCGTACCTTTTACCATACAAGCCTTTCTCATCCCTAATCATGAGTCACTCAACATGTCATTTATTTCACTAGGACTTTGTGGTATCAAACTTTGGAAGGCTTGGAGCGAAGTAAATTTCCGTTTGTTTGGGTTAAACAACCCACAACTGTACAGAACAAGTATTTCCTTTTCTGCTTTACCATTTTCGACGCCATTCTAAAAACTGTAGTGGCTCAGCGCCATTAAATCTTTCTTTTCTTCACAACCACTGGAGAGAATGAAGAAGGAAGCATATCATTCCGGACTTCATTATACAAACACGCATTGCATTGGTTCATTCGTGAGAATTTTCTTGTTCTGGTTTAATCACCCACACCGGCAAGACTGTTCCAGGTGCGTGTGTTTCTTATTGGCAGAGCCTCTCACTGCCGATTAAGGAAATGACTCCGAACAAAACGAGGAATATCCGAGTGCCATTTTTTTGACGACACACAACTTGACAACATTCTAAACATATTCTGAATGCTCGTGTTTGCAACCCACGAATCGTTAGAAGTTTATGCTGCAGAGGTTGGAAGCTCTTGTGGATGAAGGCCTCCTTTCCAACATATTGGCCTTGAAGCCAAGCAATGTGAGGTTTTTGGATATTTCTGGCTGGTTTGGATTCTGGGCACTTCAGCTTAACGTGCATGAGAATGGAGCAACAACAATACAAGGCAGCTTTTAAAGATTGCCTGCCCAATGTGAGCCGCACAACTTGCTTTGAATATCACAACTCCCAACTCACTTGCATCAATGATTGACTGCAGACCCTCAGTGACGACACTCCTTTACGCACTCCAGCACACGTTGCTGGAATTGTCTGCTCTCATTTCGGCGCATCAATTAGAATTGGGCGGGGAATTAAACAAAATCGAACCAAGAACACTGAAGAGACAAATTGATCTTCTGATCGCAACAGGCTTGCTCGCACTCGCCATGATTGTAATGTGATTGCCCACAATATCAACCTCTCGTGCACACAGCAACAGAGGGCGCATGCCTACAGAACGGGGTGCAGTCCTAAGTGCTTAGATCCTCCATGATCAAAGGAACGCCATGGCTACTCGCCATAACTTCGCCACATCTCCTTCACAATGATCACAGGATGCATCATTGAGCGAAAACAGTCTTGACTCATCATCGGCCTTTGCCAACTGCTCGCCTTCGCGGACTACAGCATGCATCAACCGATCGTTCCTACAACTCCGTCTACTGCTTGAAAACACTTGCAGCTGCTGTCCTTGCACAAAGATGTCTTCACACCGATGACAT
>CM068960.1:88602567-88615846 GCA_035128595.1 Eptatretus atami
CAGCAGTGTGGGTGGTCAATCCATCCACAAAACCTGTGCATCTCCCCCCAGGTCATAATCTTGGCAAGTTACACTCCATGACCAGCCACCAGCACAAATAATTTGGAATTGTGGATACCACCATCTCTGCTTCTCAAAGGACAAACCCTTTTAACATTGACAGCACAAGCTTGACCGCCCAAGAAAAGTCTCAACTTGAGAGCCTTCTGATGTAATTCTCCAATATCTTCAGCACACAGTCCCGTGACTATGGTCAGACACATCTAATCGAACACATCAAGATGGGTGACGCCACATCAATGAAATTGTGCATATCACACATCACCTGCAAAACAAGCCATCGTGCAGGGTGAAATGAACAAACTAGGTCAACAGGGCATTATCGAAGAGTCTTACAGCTCATGGTCTTCTCCTGTGGTTCTCGTTAAGGACGGGTGGATCGTTTCGCTTCTGTGTGGATTACAGGAGACTCAACGCTGTTACCATCAAAGACTCTCGTCCACTACCACGTGTTGATGACACCCTGGACAGGTTCTCTAGTGCACAAATCTTCAGCACCATTGATATTCTGGGTACTGGCAAATTCCCCTCAATCCAGCAGACAAGGAGAAAACCGTTTTCTGAACAGGATCGGAATTATACCAGTTTTGCGTGATGTCAGTGGGAATTTGTACTGCCCCACCAAGCTTTCAGTGCCAAATGGAGTTGGTCTTGCATGGCCTTCACTGGAGCATCTGTCTAATATATTTAGACAATGTTATTGAGTACAGTGTGGGTGTCTAGCAACACCTGGACCATCTCAGAGAAGTCTTTCACAGATTTTGCTTGGCAGGATTAAAGCTCAAACCCTCCAAATGTCACCTGGCTCAATCCACTGTCACCTTCTTGAGACATTTCATCTCCAGTGATGGTGTGCAGCCTGGCTCATCAAACACTGAAAAGATACAGACATGGCTGACACCACAATCCCCCACATAGGTCAGAGCTTTCTTGGTTCTGTGTTTGTATTACAGATGTTTCATCAAGGATTTTGCTTGCCTCTATGAGCCACTTCACCAGCTCACCCAAAAGTATGTGCCATTTGTCTGGAGTGCTGACAGCGAGGATGCCTTCCACACTCTGAAACAAGCACTTTTGAACCCTCCTATCTTGTCATTGCCCAACCTGGGAGTTCCATTCTTGCTTTACATGGATGCCTCCCAACATGCAATTGGGTCAGTCCTTGCTCAGAAGCTGGACTCCAAGGAGCAAATGATATCCTATACGAGTCATGTGCAAACAGCTTCAGAGAGGAAGTGGTCTACTTTTGACTGTGAATTGTTTGGTCAGTGTGATACTTCTGCCACTATCTTGCATGTCATCCATTTATCATCATCACAGACCACAAGCCCTTCGTGGGTTTAAATTGAATGCCCCTCAACAGTGACCCCACTGGAAGACAAGGTCATTGGTCTGTTGAACTTGATGCTTATGACTGGTGCATCATTCACAGGGAGGGATCCAAGCACCTCAACGCAGACGCCATGCCTCGCCACCCGGACAACACCCCTCCATCGGTCAACACACCAGTGTTGCATCCACCACTCGTAAGCTGCATGGGTGCAAGAAATACCTCAACAGCAACCCAAAACACAAGCCACAGCGGAGAAACCCAAGGATGTTGGTTTTCAGCAACCATCCTCTTCACAAGACCTTTTTGATGCCTCCAAGTAAGCGTGACTCATCGTCCATGTATTTTGCTGACAACACTACTCAGGTCCATGAGCCTGTGTTGCTTGCTGACCTTAACCTAGTGAATATTCAATTTGCTGACTGGGACCTCCTTGAGCTTCAACGCTCTGATCCTGTTCTGAAAATTGTATCCCAATGGATAACATTTGGAACCCCCCCGCTTTGGTGACTGCACAATGCCTCACCTTACCTCAGGAAACTGTGGACCCAGTTTGGTCATCTTAACAGTGAAGGATGATCTCCTGTGTCGACAGATCTGCATGTGGTGATCCTGAAGTCTTTAATTCCCCAAGTGTTACAACATATCCATGGACATCCCACATCTGGACATTATGACTGTTCCAGAACATTGCACAAAGCCACTCAGTCATTTTATCGGCCTTACATGTCTTGATATTTCAGACCACTGCCAACGATGTCGCGCCTGTCAATCGCGAAGGTCTCCTGTGCCTCAGAACCAGGCCCCTTCGGTGCCCATTTCACCATCGAGGCTGTTTCAGATCATCATTACTGCCGATTTGACCGAGCTTCCCACATCCAGGAAAAGTAATCGCTACTCCGACCCCTCTCTCCCTCTCTCCGACCCCTCTCTCCCTCTTCCTCGACCTCCTCTCCCCTCTTCCTCTTTGCCACGTCCTATGTGCCGACTCGTCCGCCCCTCAGCGTTTTCGACTGTGGGGCTCCACGAGCCGTGAGATCCCGACCCTCCGCTCCCTCTTCTTTCCGCCTCCTCGCTCTTCCTACTCCTCCTCTCCGACCCCTCTACCTCCTCCTCCTCCGACCTTCTCTCTCCTCTCTCCCTCCGACCCCTCTTCTCTCCCTCTCTCCGACCCTCTCTTCCTCTCTCCGACCCCTTCTTTCCCTCTCTCCGACTCCTCGCTCCCTCTCTCCGACTCCTCTCTCCCTCTCTCCGACACTCTTAGCTGTCCACACTAGGTTTGAATCCCAACACAGCTGTCAGCCCGGTGTGTTAGTTCATCGCAACGCCGTGCTCGCTAACCTGCTTTTGCATTTCATGACGATAGAATCGACAGGGGTCCTTTTTTTTCTCGACAATTACGTCTGCAGTGTGCTTTTTTTCCCCCGTTTTGTGTGATCTGCTTTCACGACAAAAATATCTATATAAATACATTTATTTCTGCAATGTATTAAAAGTCCGTAGTGGCTGAAAACGAAGAGGTAGGTGGGCGGTATACACGGACATCAGATGTGGTGTGGTTTGTGCATGCGAGCAGGTTTGAGGAACACGTATGGGTTGGGGCACAGATACAAGTAGGCCTTTACCAGGTAGATAGCAAGGTTTTCAATTTTTAAATGCTCCTGTCCGGTTTTACATGGAACACGGCGGTTAAAAAGAAAACTTTCCTGTTTGGGCATGTTTTAACGCCCCTATAATGCCCTGGTATGCTGCCTTCCCTCCCCTCCCCTCCCCTCACACTTCCTTCCCTTGCTTCTATGCTGCCTTCCAATCCCCTTAAGCTGCCTTCCATTCCCCTTCCGCTGCCTTCCATTCCCCTTATGCTGCCTTCCAATCCCCTTACACTGCCTTCCATTCCCCTTACGCTGCTTCCATTCCCCTTACACTGCTTCCAATCACCTACACTGCCTATTCCATTCCCCTATGCTGCCTTCCGAATCCCCGTACACTGCCTTCCATCCCTTCGGCTGCCTTCCAATTCCCTTACGCTGCCTTCCAATCCCTTCGCTGCCTTCCATTCCCCTTACGCTGCCTTCCATTCCCTTACGCTGCCTCCATTCCCCTTACGCTGCCTTCCATTCCCCTTACCTGCCTCATTATCTGCTTATGCTGCCTTCCATTTCCTTCCCCTTATGCTTGCTTCCATTCCCTTATCGCTGCCTTCCTACCTGCTTCATCCTTATGCTGCCTTCCATCGGTTATGCTGCTCATTCTTCTTACCGGCTCATTCCTCTTACGCTGTCTTCCATATTCTTACCTGCCCTTCAATCCTCTTACAACTGCCTTCCAATCTCTTACAACTGCCTCCAATCCTCTACACTGCTCCAATCCTCTTACACTGCCTTCAATCCTCTTACACTGCTTCAATCTCTACTGCTCTCCTCTTCTCTCACCCTCTGCCTCTCTCACACCTATCCACCCTCTCTCTCTCACGTCCCCTCCTCTCTCGCCCTCTCTCCTCCGACCTCTCTCCTTCTCTCCGACCCTCTCTCCTTCTCTTCGACCCTCTCTCCCTCTTCTCCGACTCCTTCTCCTCTCTCCTTCTCTCCGACCTCTCTCCTCTCTCCGACTCCTCTCTCCTTCTCTCCGACCCTCTTCCTTCTCTCCGACCCTCTCTCTTCTCTCGACCCCTCTCTCCTTCTCTCCGACCTCTCTCTCCTCTCTCCCGACCTCTCTCCTTCTCTCCGACCCTCTTTCCTTTCTCCGACCCCTCTCTCTTCTCTCCCGACCTCTCTCTTCTTCTCGACCTCCTCTCTTCTCCTCCGACCCTCTCTCCTCTCTCCGACCCCTCTCTCCTTCTCTCCGACCCCTCTCTTCTCTCTCTCTTCTCGACCCCTCTCTCCTCTCCGACCCTCTCTCTCTCTCCGACCCTCTCTCCTTCTCTCCGACTCCTCTCTCCCTCTCTCCTTCTCTCCGACCCCTCTCTCTTCTCTCCGACCCCTCTCTCTTTCTCGAACCCCTCTCCTCCTTCTCTCCGACCCTCTCTCTTCTCTCCCGACCCCTCTCTCTTCCTCCGACCCTTCTCCCTTCTCTCCGACCTCTCTCTCTTCTCTCTGATCTCTCTCCTTCTCTCCGACCCTCTCTCCTCTCTCCGACCCCTCTCTGCCTTCCCTCGACCCCTCTATCCTTCCTCCGACCCCTCTCCCTCTCTCCTCTCTCGACCCCTCTCTCCTTCTCCTCCGACCCCTCTCTCCCTCTCTCCTCCGACTCTCCTTCTCTCCGACTCTCTCTCTCCGACTTTCTCCCTCTCTCCGACCCTCTCTCCTTCTCCTCTCCGACCCCTCTCTCCTCTCTCCCTTCTCTCCGACCTCTCTCCTCTCTCCGACCCCTCTCTCCTCTCTCTCCGACCCTCTCTCCTTCTCTCCGCCCCTCTCTCCTTCTCTCCGACCTTCTCCTTCTCCGACCCTCTCTCTTCCTCGACCCTCTCTCTTCTCTCCGACCCCTCTCTCTTCTTCTCTCCGACCCTCTCTCCTTCTCTCCGACGCCTCTCTCCTTCTCTCCGACCCTCTCTCCTTCTCTCCGACCCTCTCTCCTTCTCTCCGACCCTCTCCCTTCTCTCTCCGACCCCTCTCTCCTCTCGACCCTTCTCCTCCTCCGACCCTCCTCCTCCCTCCGACCTCTCTCCTTCTCTCCGACCGCCTCTCTCCTTCCTCGACCCCTCTCCTTCTCTCCGACCCCTCTTCCTCTCTCTCCGACCCCTCTCTCCTTCCTCTCGACCCTCTCTCCTTCTCTCCGCATCTCCTCTCTCTTCTCTTCCGACCCTCTCTTCTCTCCGACTCCTCTCTCCCTCTCTCCGACTTCTCTCTCTCCTCTCTCCGCTTCTCTCTTTTTCCGACTCTCTCTCCCTCTCTCCTCTCTCCGACTCCTCTCTCCTCTTCCTCTCTCTCCGACTCCTCTCTCCCTCTCTCCTTCTCTCCGACTCTCTTCCCTCTCTCCTTCTCTCCGACCCTCTCTCCTCTCTCCGACCTCTCTCCTTCTCCGACCCCTCTTTCCTCTCTCCTCTCCCTGACCCTCTTCCTTCTCTCCGACCCCTCTCTCCTCTCTCCGCTACCTCTCCCCTCTCCCTGACCCCTCTCTTGATCCTCTCTCCTTCTTCCGACCCCTCTCTCCTCTCTCCGACTCTCTTCCTCCCTTCTCTCTCCGACTTCTCTCTCCTCTCTCGACCTCTCTCCTTCCTCCGACCCCTCTCTCTTCTCTCCGACTCCTCTCTCTCTCCTCTCGACCTCTCTCCTTCTCTCCGACCGCTCTCTCCTTCTCTGACCCCTCTCTCCCTCTCTCCGACCGCCTCTCTCCTCTCTCCGACCTCTCTCCTTCCTCGACCTTCTCTTCCCTCTCTCTTCTCTCCGACCCCTCTCTCTCTTCTCTCCGACCCCCTCTCTCTCTTCTCTCCGACCCCTCTCTCCTTCTCTCCGACCCCTCTCTCCTTCTCTCCGACCCTCCTCTTCTCTCCGACCCTCTCTTCTCTCTCTCCGACTCTCCTTCTCCTCCACCCTCTCTCTCTTCTCTCCGACCCTCTCTCTTCTCTCCGACCCCTCTCTCCCTCTCGTCTTCTATCCGACCCTCTTCCTCTCTCTCTCGACCCTCTCTCCTTCTCTCCGACCCTCTCTCTTCTCTCCGACCCTCTCCCTTCCTCCGACCCCTCTCCTCCTCCGACCCTCTCCTCCTCGACCCCTCTCTCCTTCTCTCCGACCCTCCTCCTTCCCTCCGACCTCTCTCCTCTCTCCGACCTTCTCTCTTCTCTCCGACTCCTCTCTCCCTCTCTCCTCTCTCCGCCCCTTCTCTCTTCTCTCCGACCCTCTCTCCTACTCTCCTCTCCCTTCTTCTCCGCCCCTTCTCTTCTCTCCCGACCTCTTCCTCTCTCTCCTCTCCGACCCTCTCCCTCTCTCCCCCTCTCCTTCTTCCGACCCTTCTCTCTTCTCTCGACCCTCTCTCCCTCTCTTCTCTCGACCCCTCTCTCCTTCTCTCCGACCCCTCTCTCCTTCTCTCCGCTCTCTCTTCTCTCCGACCCTCTCTCCTTTCTCTCGACCCCTCTCTCCTTCTCTCCGACCTCTCTCTCTCTCTCTCCGACCCCTCTCTCCTCTCTCCGACCCCTCTCTCCCTTCTCCTTCTCTCGACCCTCTCTCCTTCTCTCGACTCCTCTCTCTCTCTCGACCCTCTCTCTCTCCCCCCTCTCTCCTTCTCTCCGACCCCCTCTCTCCTTCTCTCCGACCCTCTCTCCTTCTCTTCCGACCCCTCTCTCCTTCCTCCGACCTCCTCCTTCCTCCGACCCCTCTCTCCTTCTCTCCGACCCCCTCCTCTCCGACCCCTCTCTCCTCTCCCTGACCCTCTTCTCTCTCGACCCTCTCTCTCTCTCCTTCTCTCCGACCCTCTCTCCTTCCTCCGATCCTTCTCCCTCCTCCTTCTCTCCGACCCTCTTCACCTTCTCTCCGACCCCTCTCTCCTCTCCTCCGACTCCTCTTCTCCTTCTCTCCGACCCCTCTCTCTCTTCCCTCCGACCCCTCTCTCCTTCCTCCGACCCTCTCTCCTTCTCTCCGACCCCTCTCTCCTTCCTCCGACCCCTCTCTCCTTCTCTCGACCCCTCTCTCCTTCTCTCCGACCCCTCTCTCCTTCTCTCCACCCTCTCTCTTCCCGCTCTCTCTCTCTCCGACCCTCTCTCCTTCTCTCCGACCCTCCTCTCCTTCTCTCCGACCCCTCTCTCCTTCTCCTCTTCCCTCTTCTCCTTCTCTCCGACCCCTCTCTCCTTCTCTCCGACCTCTCTCCGACCCCTCTCTCCTTCTCTCCGCCCTCTCTCCTCCACCTTCTCCTTCCTCCGACCCTCTCTCCTTCTCTCCGACCCTCTCTCCTTCTCTCCGACCCCTCTCTCTCCTCTCTCCGACCCCTCTCTCCTCTCTCTCGACGCTCTCTCCTCTCTCGACCCTCTCTCTTCTCTCCGACCCTCTCCTCTCTCCGACCCTCTCTCTCTTCTCTCCGACCCCTCTCTCCTTCTCTCCGACCCCCTCTCCTTCTCCGACCCTCTCCTTCCTCCGACCCCTCTCTCCTTCCCTCCGACCCTCCTCTTCCTCGACCTCTCTCCTTCCTCCGACCCCTCTCTCTTCCTCCGACCCCTCTCTCCTTCTCTCCGCCTCTCTCTTCTCTCCGACCCTCTCTCTTCTCCGACCCTCTCTCCTTCTCTCCGACCCCCTTCCCTCTCTCTTCTCTCCGACCCCTCCTCTTCTCCGACCCCTCTCTCCCTCTCTCGACTTCTCTCCCCTCTCCGACTTCTCCTCCTTCTCTCGACCCCTCTCTCCTTCTCTCGACTCCTCTCCCCTCTTCCTTCTCTCCTCTCTCTCCTTCTCTCCGACCCTCTCTCCCTCTCTCCTTCTCTCCGACTCCTCTCTCTCCTTCTCTCCGACCCCTCTCTCCCTCTCCCGACCCTCTTTCCCTCTCTCCCTTCCTGCCCTCTCCTTCTCTCCGACCCTCTCTCTCTCCCGACCCCTCTTTCCCTCTCTCTCCTCCCTGCCCTCTCCTGACCCCTCTCCTTCCCGACCCTCCTCCCTCTCTCCTCTCCGACCCCTCTCTCCCTCTCTCCTCTCTCTCCGACCCCTCTCTCCTCTCTCCGACTCCTCTCTCCTCTCTCCTCTCTCCGACCTCTCTCCTCTCCGACCCTCTTCCTCTCTCCCTCTCTGACCCTCTCTCCTCCTCTCTCCTTCTCTCCGACCCCTCTCTCCCTCTCTCCGACTCCTCTCTCCCTCTCCGACCCCTCTCTCTCTCTCCGACTCCTCTCTCCCTCTCCCTTCTCTCTGACCCTCTCTCCTCTCTCCGACCCCTCTTTCCCTCTCCCCTCTCTCCGCCTCTCTCCCTCTCCGATCCCTCTCTCCGACTCCTCTCTCCCTCTCTCCCTCTCCCTTCCTCTCTCTCCTTCCCCTCTCTTCTCTCCCGACCTCTCTCTTCTCTCCACCCTCTCTCTCTTCCGACTCCTCTCCTTCCCCTCTCTCTCTCTCCGACCCCTCTCTCCCTCTCTCGACTCCTCTCTCCCTCTCTCCGACCCTCTCTCCTTCTCTCCGACTCCTCCTCCCCTCCCCGACCCTCTCTCCTCTCGCCGACCCCTCTCTCCCTATCTCTCTCCACCTCACCTCCGTCCTTTCTCCCTTCTTCCCTCCCTCCTCTCACTCTTTCTCCTCCCTCCCCCCCCCTCCCTTAAATTCATCAGCGATGTGACGGGTTGTATTTGCTAGTTTTTTCATGAGGCGAGTCGGTACACTGTACCTGCCTCGCCTCTAAGCTGTCCACCCTGGGTTTGAATCCCGACACAGCTGTCATCCTGGTGTTTCACTGGAAGGGTCGTTCATCAATGTGTGTGCCGTCCTTCGGACGGACATTAAGCCGGGCATCCTGTCTGCTAGCATTAGTTTGTGAACATTAAATTAGATACCAAGCGGTGTCTTTCACTAAGATTTGGTGGGTATCGCCGGCAACCTGAACAAATTATAAATTCCTTCTTTGACCGCAGGTAGCTAGTGGTCTGATCGTTGGTTTGTTACAAGAAAGTTGAGTGGTCACTGTATGGTTGCTTGAAATGTGTCGGAATAGTTCAACCCTTGAGAAGTAAAGCAGGCTACACATTATGACGCAACTCCATACAAAGATGTATCTTGGTGCCAAATCTAAAGTTCAGGTTCTCATTTATAATCCCATTCAACTCCCATTGAACAAGTATCAGCATCAGATTCTGACATTTGCACCAGAACTGCAATTACAACTGAAGGTGTAAAATTGACTTCAAAATAATTTTCCGAGCTTGACTGAATTGGTGTCTGGATGTGAGATAACCCTATTTCCTTATCAGGGGCTCAGTTCGAAAATAATGTTGATTTTAATTTGATGAAGTTAATTTTTATTATGGGTAATTGAGGCTAATGGAAATTCAGAAGAAGTGGGAGTAAAAGGGTAACAGACACAATATGGGAATGATCGGAACACAGGAGGCCAATAACATGCCTGTTGTTGGCTTAAAGGTTAGGCTAGTGGGCTTGGGATCCTAGGGTCCTGAGTTCAAATCCTGCTCGGTCGTTGAACTAATACCAGGTGGGGTTGACTCAGGTGGGGTGGTCGTTGTTCTCCTTCTGAGGTCAGCAACATGAGTTCCAGCTTGCTGCAATGATTGAGCCACTCGAGTATCCTGTGTCGGAGTGGCGACCCAGGATTGTGCTCAATAACCCATGAGACTGCTGCAGCAGCACCGACGCTCTGTACAGTGTATGGTCCAAATGGATGGATGGAGGCCAAGAACATATGGAGTCACAACAGCATGAAGGTGGGGTAGGAGGTGGAGGAGTTGCAAGTGAAAGATGGACCAGGATCTCAGTGAGTGCAGTAAAACTCAGAAATAGATATGTGAAAGACCATGTGGTGGGGGGCAGTGAAGATGGAATCTTGGAAGGAAGAGCACATGCAGGGGCAGACTGGGTACATAAACTGCCCCTGGTACACACACATACACACACACACACACACCATAACAACCCATACAACTCCTATTCCTACCCCTTCTCCATTGGACAAGATGCATCGCCATTTGTTTCACCACCACCATTTTTGGCGCATTTGTCTAACTCCTTAATAGTTGCAATTCCTGGAGTTTCACTTCTTCTTCTGCTCACATTTTCATCAGTAAAGCCCATACAACACCAGTTTTCAAACATCACAATCATCTGCTCATCTGATTTCTTCAAAGACCAGCTCATGTCTTCAAATGCAACGCTGTGCTCCAGACCAAAGTCCTCACAAAGTTTTCAGATTCTGGTTGATGTTCAGTGCCTGCCATATCTTTGCCAATTCACGAATGACCTTTTCAATACCAAACCTGTCTTTAATGTCGTCGGTGCGATATGATTCCTTGATACCCGAGCTTCACAGATACTTTGAAAGTGTCTGTTTTCTCAATGTTTCTCTATTTGTCTGCACATCACACCCTCAATTCCAACCAACATCATCTGAGTCTTTTTCAGATTTAATTTCACTCCAATTACTTCATTTTCCTGCAACACCAGTTGCAACAGCTCATTCATTTCCTGTGGTGAATTTATCAAGAAATACCAGTTCAACTGTACAATGCATGTTCCATATATTCCTTCTTCAAATCATGATTTCCAAACCATCTCGCATTCATACTTTCACAACTATTCTTGTCACTTCTCCTTATGCATGTGTTAAAGAACTTTGGCAAAAGTGAACGTCCTTGGCACACCTTTTTCAATGGCAACCTTTCCGTTAAGTTCATCACCAATTCTGATCTCACTGTTAGTGTCATTAGTCAATCCTTGTGATAGCATGATGAGATGTTTTCCACTCCAAGCAAACCTAATGCTTCGATCTGATATGGCAACATCTTCAATACCATCAAATGATTTTTGGTATTTCATGAATGTGATGTGGAGTGCAGTTTCCTTCTCTGTCATTAGTCCAGTAGAAATTACATTGGACCTAGACATTTCTGTTAACAGGCCAATTATTGTTTTAAACAAGTACAGAAGGGTGTATTTAGTCACACATAAAACCAAGAAAAATCAAGATTGGGCAAATTTTTTTTTTGGACCGATTACATTGATAGGGTGTCTTTTCGTGCAAAACCCATATTTACACATGTGTACTTTGGTAATCAATTATTTCTGCTAATAATGGCTTCCAACTATAATGTCTTATTGAAATTTGATATTCAAATACGAAAAAGAAATAAAATATATCAACTTTGATAAATAAATTTACTTATTTACATAAATCCCAGATGGCCCCATACAGATTTGTCCTATGTGGTATGATGAAATAAGATGTTTCCAAATTGAACATGTGAATAATATCAATTTATTTCAATAATGTATTAGCTTTGAAATATAATATATTATCTTTAATAGATGTATGATTTAATTTATTGATTTAATTATGAATCCAAGATGGCCGCCATTTGAATAATCAATTGCACATTTCCTTCTATATCATGTTTTTAAATAATAGTCACTGTTAGAGTGTCTAAATACTTAAATATGATTGGTCTATACTTTATAATTAGATATTCATACTCTACAGCAATTGTAACCATACTATTGCAATATTTTCATTATGTATACTAAACAATATTCTAAATACTTATTGTCCATGAACATCTTCTAAAATATATTTCATATCTTATGGCAAAATACCCTGAGATATATTATGGCATGACTTACCTATAATATAATAGTGAATCGAAGTGTCTCTCCTCGTACATTAATTCATGAAAACTTGCAATACAGGTGTTCATGTATTTCATAGAAGACATATGGCAACCAGTATCTTGTGCAAATCATCCATATCGGCATTGAGAACAGGGGAAGGTTTGAACAAACCCTTTGCACTCAGGTCCAAAAGCTCCTGTACTGTGTGCTGTTTCTCATCTTCCTCCATAATATCAGGGAGTCTATCACACCATGAAGTAAAAAAGTTGTTTGAATATCACGGTTGGGTTTTCAGTTGTTTCTTTAGATATTCTATCATGCTCTGCCATAAAGATTGCATACACTTTCGGTGATATGTTGCTTCCACGCACGAATTCACATGCAACAATGATGGGGCCTTAACATCTGCCACCTTGGTATCAGATCTGTTGTCACAGATATCAAGTAGTGTTTCTTGTAACACTTTTTTACCCCTCCCGACGATTTCAACATTGCTGATACCTGCATTTCTATTTGGATGCTTGTGTATTTCTCCCAAGTCAATCTTACTGCACATATGAGACAGTGAGTCTTGTACTCAAACACATATCACCCCTGATCTTAAAACACATGGATCAATATTTCATTATCAAGTTGCTGTGGCTTCTGAATATTGAAAGATGAGGTGTATGTCTTTCGGCACTTTTCATGCACAAGTTGTTCTGATTCGCGGTAAGGTGTTGTGAAGTAAACATTGCGTTGAATAGATGCCTTGATCAGAGAGTTGACACCCTTCTCTCTCAGTTGCACTTCTTCACCACTGTGACATATAACACATGCCTTGCCAGTGGGCCAACCACACCTGAAAGGAGAAATTAATTCCAAAGTTAGCAATTATAGCATAAATCATTAGAAAACTTAGTTATAAATTCCAATAAAATGTTAAGATATTTAGAAATGTCATTGTTTTAAGCCATTCTTATAATTAAGATATTTTATTTCAGATATGCAATGTAATTACATTGTAGCATTATAAATATATTTAAATGTATTTAATTCCAAGCAAAATAGTTGATAGTTTTAAGAAAATCCATTTGAAGGTTCTAAAATATATAGTAATCTTAATATGTTTCAAGAAAACAGCATCTGAGCAATCGGAACAAGTCAAAGGAGATGTTCCGAATGCTCAAAATCTAGCACTGAAATCAGAATCCTTGAAAGTAAAGTAAGCAACGTGATCTTTTCAGGTGTTCCCTCATTCTAGCAATGAACATATTGATCACAGCCAGATTTTAAGTTATAGACACCTATATAAATTTTTTTTAAATAAATTGGCACCAAGAAGGCTACAGTCTATTTATAGTAACAACACTGAGCATAAAAGATATCTAGTTTTTATATGATTGCCAAAATCAGAGTTGCAATTGATGCTAATGGTAACTTTCAAGAATATATGGATGTCAAAGGGGGTTTGCACCTTTGCATAGTATTTATATTGGCAGTTTGGTGATCCAGAGCTGAGGCCCTAAGAGGTCAAATACACTTAGGCTGGCACTACTCTCATTTTCTTTCAATTGCAAGGATACTTCGTCATTATGTGTGGGCATAATGTTTCTTGGGTCTTTATATGTATATTACAAGAACATTGTATCTCAACATTCATACATACCTTCTTGTTAGT
>CM068960.1:88660414-88682814 GCA_035128595.1 Eptatretus atami
CCTCCGTCTTGTGTGTCGAATTGGGTCTGCGTGGAACTTGTGGAGCTCGTGGAGCTCGGAGTGGAGGTCGAGGGACGAGTCGCGGAGTGGAGCAGGGCTGCGGGTAAGGGATCTTAGGAGGAGAGTTCGCGAGGTCGGTGCGGTCCCGATACCCGCGTGAGCGGGACGTGGACGTCGTCCGCCAATTCCCCTCTCCCGACCCTCGATCATCGACAATCCCCCCGGGCACCCCTTAGCGCTGTTGGTGAGATGCGCCGTAACCCCGTCCATCCCCAACCCAACCGTGGAGTGAGGGTGGCACCAAGCACACACGTGCCTTGCGCACACGCAGCGCCAAAGGAGCCACCGACCATACCAGGGGGCACGGAGTCAGGGCGTTACGCGGACAATTGCGGGCTTTGCCCGCCATATGCCACCAGGACCATCGAGCGGACCATGGCGGTGCGTAAGACCTCCTTCGGTCTCGTGCACTTGCGCTGATCACCAGGTCCCACGTTCATTATGGTCCAGGATCTGTCTGCCTCCTTGCCTGTTAAGGTGAGCTTGTATTTTCTTTGTTTTTGGTTAAATGTGTGGTGCTGTGGCCGCCAGTGCTAACATAAGTAAACCCGTATAAGTGCTTGTACATTGCTTTATTCGGTAGTAGCTCTGCGTTGCTTTTATTGTTTTGACTCTTATGTGTGCATTCTTACTGTATAACTGTAAATACGTGTTTGTCTGAGTGTGAATTAAAAGTGCTTGTCAAACTGTTTCCCTTTCTTGCGTCCTTTCCTTTGTTTGAAATTCCATCTTGCATCACGTAAGGGATTGGTAGTGGGTGTAGACACCGATAAATAATCTGAACCGTCGAGGTCGACGATAACTCCGCCTGGTTACCCTGCAGCACGGAACGAGCCGCTTAAGCGGTTCGTGTCCGGAGTCGACCTGCGACAACTCTTCGGTACGCTACCCGCGCGGGTACTTAGGTATATCGACATTCGGCGATTCACCCTATTTCGCGCGGGTAGAATGCGGACTGGGTTGTGGTGAGGTTAAACCCCACCCGTGGCTAGCTCCTTGGCGGTAGTTCCAAGAGGGTCACGACTGAATTGTCCGTTCCGGTGGGCAACGCGTCGCGATTTGAGTTACGTGGCCGATCGCACGCCGGGCGGGCCAAAATTGTAACAATATATATATATATATATATATATATATATATATTTAATTATTGAAGTGATTCTTCACCATTGAGAGATCGATCGGGCCAAAAAATGAAATGTCTTGCAGATATCTCAAAAATGTATTGGCCCGATATGTTCTGGATCAGGCATTGCATGGCAGAGGTATGCGCTCCACTGAGTGCCCTTTTAGTTATTATTTGATATACTAGTACGGCCCGTAGGGGCGGGCCCGTAGGTGAGTGCCAGTATGTGCAGCCCTCTCTCGCCCCCTCTCTCTCCCCCCTCTCTTGCCCCCTCGTCTCGCCCTTCTCTCTCCCCCCTCCTCTCTCGCCCCACTCTCATCCCCCCTCTCCTGTCCCCCTCTCTCGCAGATATTGGTCGACAGATAAATGGCCGTAACTTGGGAACTGCTCGTCCGATAATATCAAACCTTGAAAAGGCACATCAGCGGGTCCCCGGCAATATTCCTGGCAAGTTTCGATCCGATCGGACCGTCAATCGTGCAAAATAAATAAAAAACATTAATTGTGACGTCATTCGTGATGTCATAGCACCGTGTCTTGTCATTGGTCGATAGATAAATGGCCGTAACTTGGAACCGCTTGTCCGATTAATATCAAACCTTGAAAAGGCACATCAGCGGGTCCCCCAAATATTCCTGGCAAGTTTCAATCAGATCGGACCGTCAATCGTGCAAATAAAATAAAAAATAATAAATAAATAAACATTAATTGTGACGTCATTCGTGATGTCATAGCACCGTGTCTTGTCATTAGTCGACAGATAAATGGCCGTAACTTGGAACCGCTTGTCCGATTGATATCAAACCTTGAAAAGGCACATCAGGGGTCCCGGCAATATTCCTGGCAAGTTTCAATCCGATCGAACGGTGATCGTCCGTTATTAATAATTTGGAAAAAATTGGCATGATAAGGTGAGAAGGTAGAACGACACCTTCAGCTGCCATATATACACCTTTTCAACACTGAAAAAGCAGTAAAATGGCCGTAACTTGGGAACCGCTCGTCCGATCGATATCAAACCCGAAAAGGCACATCTGCGGGTCCCCAGCAATATTCCTGGCAAGTTTCAATCAGATCGACCGGCGTCGTCGAGAAACGGTGGTCGCACACACACACACACACAGACACACAGACACACAGACATTGCTGGAATTATAGATAGATATATATATATATTTTTTCCTTTGGGCTCGAGCTGGTAGGGCAGTTTCCTCATGAACAGCAATAGTTCTGTCTCTGCTCCTTCTCCGTCGTGATGAAATGGTCCATTTTCTTTGAAATGGAATTGCACATATTTGGTTTGCAAAGTTGATCAAAATAACAGTCATGCTGTATTCACGTTAAGCTCTGTTGTCTTTCGAGGAATACCAATGAGGTAGGCAATGGTAAATTTAAAGTCATTAGATATTAACGGTGCACAGCATGGCATCTGCACTCCATCTTGGATGGAAAAACCGATGTAATTGGCAAATTTTGGAGAATGTATTTTGCATCGCTGTGTGCTTCATACTAATCGAACACACCATTTTGTTTGTACGGCACGTTGCTAAAGTGATTGCGGTTTTGGTAACTTATCTTTGGGTCAATCGATTTCACATGTAAACAAATGTGGTGAAATTTTAGCTCCACTCACAAATTCAACGTGTACATATCGGTTTTATGCTATCCCGATCTCCCCACCCCACCCTCAAGACATATTGAGATTTTGTTTGAACGATTTTATAGTATCGCACTGCTGTGGTAGCCTCTGCTCTTATTAATGTTTCAAAGCACAACCCTCTTCCTCCACCCCCCCCCACCAACCTACTTGAAAATTTCAAAATGCAACACTCGATGACATTGCAAAATCTTTTCATTTTGACAATCTTCCCACAATGTTTGATTTGTCATCCTATTTGGACCGACACCTTTTGACACAGCAACAGTCAATTCCCCATGAAGTTGAAATCCCTTTTGACCAATTATGGAGAGCATGTGAGCTCGAGGCACTGTTGCCTAGTTATCAGTGACGTTTTAACAGGAGTTTTGCTGCAGTTCTCAGAATATTTATTATCCCCACGCTTTTTTTTTGGGGGGGGGGGGGGGGTGGTATGTAATGCGACCTTGTCTGTCCGTCATGCCATCGCCTCTTAAACGGTTGTGCAGAAATTCACCAAACTTGGTCGTTATGATCACCACATGGCACGAATGTCCAAGAGCAGTATCATTTTTGGCAGCGCCCCCTGGGTTGGGGTCAAAAGGTCATAGACCAAAAAAAAAATGCAATTATGGTCACATTTTAACATTTTTTAATGAAACTTTGTAAATGCAATCAACGTTGGGGGATGCATGAAATATGTAATGATTTTTTTTTGGATTTTTACCCCCGGTTCATGCCCCAAGGAGCGGGGACTTCGGGTCCCAAGGGTCAAAACGAGGAAGAATCTTTCACTCAAAATTTGACATTGGGTCATTCGTGGTGGAACGTTTTGCCATCTTTCAACCTTGCTTTCGGTGGGAAGTGTGGGCATCTGCGGTGACGTGCCATCAACTCGACTCGACTCTATTATATGTATTTTTTGAACTGTTGAACTGTTGAAGTGATTGCATGCTTCCTGCACAGGAGGAATGTGTTGCTTGTCCCAGCAAAATTCACTTCGTAGTGTGTGATCGTTGGGCAGAGGCTAATTAGGGATTACGTTGGCCTCATTAGTCCTATAAATACTGCAAAATCCCATGAGGAATGCAGCTTCTGCAGAGGATTCAGGTTGGAACTTACTATTGGTTCCACAGGCGAGCGTTTGTAAGAACGGACGAGTCTGTCAACCTGTGCATCATCAAACCTTTCCACCCCATCGTGTTTTTTGCACATCAATTTCTCCTGATTGTTTTTGAAATCCTTTAGTTGTTCTTATTAATTTATTTATTCACACTACAAAGTGATGCAGATGCTATTGCTTTGAATAACACATGGCTGGTTCATGGTTCTTTGGAGCGAGCTCAAAATGCTTCTCCAAAGATGTGTGTCCAGTACATTGTGGATCATTTGAGGTGTGCTAGGAATCCCCCATTTGGCTTATTTTGATCAGGTGCCTTGCATAATGTCTACCAAGTTTGAGTGAATAAACAGGATTATCGACCTGCTTGCTTTAATAACCACAGGAAAAAAAGAAATGTGTTATTTTAGTTCCTCATCCTAAGATGCTGTGAAGGCATTCATAGTTGACCACAATGTGTGCACTGGCATCACCTGTAAATGGGGTCTGTGTTGTGCTCACAGAGTTGGCCAGGTTGGGAGCTTTCTAAATGAGCATGTGTCGTCGTACCATTTGGGTAACTCATCTCTTGGTAGTAGCGCCTGCGTGTGACTTGGGTTACCCTGCCAAATTTGCAGTGGAATTTGGCCAGTGTGCTGACACCCCCCAAACCACCACTATTTGCAAAAGAAACCATTTGATCTTCAACGTTCGCTAGCAGACGGGACACCCAGCTTCGAATCTCTTTTGAAGGATGGCACACACCACTCATTGATTCGTTGCAGCGTGTCCAAGGCACAGCAACGACTGTTTATTGTCAGGTTGGAAATCAAACCCAGGGTAGACGGCTCGGCTCAAATGTGTGCGTGCGACGTCTGAGCTGTCCTTTTTACTCAAAATATGAAGTGGAAGAAACGGTTAATCTTCACTGGAGTTCAATTAACAGTGCACTTGGAAACAAGAAGACAAGAACGGTACTTGGTAGGTAGAGAGGATACCTCGCCAGGCTGAACAGTTTACGTTTTGTAGCCCACCGATAGGCCGGATCTGCATCCGGACCTCAACAAAAATCTAATCAACTTCTTCGTGTCACGAACCCAACTCATCCACCAAGTTTTGTCGTAATCCGTTCACAATTTTTTGAAATATTCTGCTATATATCGTTTTTGGCCGATCTCTCAATGGTGAAGAATCACTTTAAAAAAATTCTTGGATCCGGCCGGATCTTAACCAAAATCTAATCATTTCATCCTCGTCACACAACCCAACTTGTCCACTAAATTTTGGCTGAATCTGTCCATTATGTTTTGAGATATCCTGCTCAGACAAACAAGCAAGACCCAGGTGAAAACATGACCTCCGCCACCTTTTGACGGAGGTAAATATCAAGAATACTTTTAAACTGGTGAAATGTGAAGTGCTTGTGGCATTGCTATTGTTATTACCCTTTGCTGGAGGAGAGGGTATTTGTATTTGGGTTTGTTTGTTACTTGTAAAATCGAACAATTTTCATGTACATTGGTCAGTCGATTTTGTTATTCTGTCTGTCTCTCTCTGTCAATCGCCTACAGGTCATAATTCTAAACCGATCGTCATGAAACTTTACCAAGTTGTTGAGGTAGTCTCAACTGAGAAGCCTATTGATTGAGGTCAAAGGTCATCTTGAGGTCAAATTTCTAAAAGTCATTTTACATCTGATTGACTTGAAATTTGAACAGGATTTGCATATTGCGTGACTTAATTGGGAAACCAACTATTTTTGAGATCAAAGGTCAACTCGAGGTCATACTTATAAAATCAATTTCAGTCTGAAAAATAATCAGTTTTCATCCAATTGACCTGAGCTTTGATTAAGATTGTCAATTTTAATCTTAATGAAATGGACAATTTGATGTGTCCATGGCAACCTTTGGAGGGGGAGGGGTGGATTTTGCAAGCATCGAGCAGAGCACGATGACTTTTTCTTGTCTGTCTGGTTGTTTTTGTTTGGCTGCACAGAACTTCAGTGTTTTTCTCTGCAACAGCTTGTCGGATTGACACAATTTTCACCATCAGAGTGACTACTCGTGCGGAATGTTTTATTGATAATTATGATGTCATAGGTCATGTGGTGTGGCAGACATGTTGGTAAAAAGGAAAACCTTTGGACCTTTGTATCTCTGAAACCATACCAAGGAAAAAATTGAAACTTGGCACTTGGCAGGTATTCCACCTGGGGAAGAAGTATGATTGGTTTGTGATGTCATATATGTGCCTTCATTATGAACGTCATTGCATAAGTAGAACGCTACATCCGATCAGCATAAAATTTTTTGAGGGTCATTTTGGGATAAAATGGTCCACAGGGAAAAAAACAAAAAATTGGTCACATGGTTTGGCAGCCATATATATATATATATAAATTTTTTTCCCGTGTCACGTTGCGAACGCTGGCTCTAAGAGAGCTCTGCGTTGTTGTTGTTCTTCTTCTTCTTCTTCTTGTTCTTCTTCTTCTTCTTCTTCTTCTTCTTGTTGTTGTTCTTCTTCTGGTGAAGACAAAACCTTTAGGACGCGGCTCTTGGACACATTTGTCCTTGTTTTTTAATCTTCTCTGAAACGGCTAAACATATCGAGGCAAAACATTACACGTCTGACCGCCTATCCATGAGTAACAAAACGTTCACACCTACGATGTCATAGGTCGCATGGTCTGGCAGCCATATTGGATTTACCCTTAAACCTATAAAACTCTTCTTCAGAATGGCTGGACAGATCGAGAGGAAACTTCACACATGTTCCCCAAGCTTTGGTGATGCCAGGGTGTTCACGAATATTTGGTCACATCGTCTTGCAGCCATGTTGGATTGAGCAAAAATGATTTCTTTTGAACTGCTTCATCGATCAACGTGAAACTTCACAATTATGATCTAGTATTTATGGGGAATGCAGGTTTTAAGTTTCAACCTGATCGGACGCATAGTGTGGCTGCCGTAATTATTTATTTATTTTGATATAGGTGATTGATTTTTTTGTTTGTTTGTTTTAATATGGCTCACTTGGCTGTGACTGGATGGGTTTGAGGGTAGAGGAGTAGCAGCTGAAACCCGAATCCTATCCAGGTTCCTCCTGAAGACTCCATCTTTGCTTTTTGCTTGTTTGGATTCCTTCTGATTACTCCAATGCAGTACTTGTACCTATTTGGTCTTCCATTTTATTTGAATTGAATTTATTTTAATCCCATTCTAAATTCAGTTGAATAATAACAAACGTCATGGATCGGTGTCAGGTGTCCGATCAAAGCGGGACGTCTTGGTACCCGGGCATCACTGCCAGAAGTTACAAAGTGACAGTTTTAGTTATGTCTATTATTAATTCTGTAACACACCAGTGCGCAAACACCACACAAAACAAGTCCTGGCAAGGGTCTGCAATCTCTGGTTGCTCTTTTTCTTGTTGTTGTTGCCTCCACTCAGACATCTAATCTATTGCAGGTGACATCTTGTACCTACGGCCAGAGAACTCTTTCGACAATACACATGCAGAAGTCGGGAAAATTGTGCTGTCCTTGTACAGTGGTCTTTTCGCTTACGGAGGCTGGTAAGGTTGTTCACTCATACTGAACTGCTTGCACATGTCATTGTGTTGTGTGGATGTAGTAAAGGGTTTCTGTTATGTTCTTTGACTAGTTGCTCTGTTGTTGGGTCATCTTGTTTATGGGTTGAAGTCGAGCTTTGTTGTTCCATTGTGAATAGGAATATAATCCCGAGCTGGAAATTAAAAATAAAATTGCTCGTGCACCCCCAAAGAAACTGAACAATCAGCGGAGTTAATACAGCATGTGTACAGTTCATTGCTTTTGGGCGTTTAAAATATTATGCAGACATTGTTACATGGTTATGAAGGTTTGTTAATTTACTATTTTGATATCTTCAAGGAATTACCTGAATTTTGTGACTGAGGAGATGATCGAGCCATTCAAGTAAGTTGGTACTACTCATTTTCTCGTTTTAAGCAT
The DNA here is from genome assembly GCA_035128595.1 of Eptatretus atami. NCBI lineage: Eukaryota > Metazoa > Chordata > Myxini > Myxiniformes > Myxinidae > Eptatretus > Eptatretus atami. The sequence continues at coordinate 88,668,327 of CM068960.1, forward strand.
TAACTTGTCGGCTGGTTGAGAAAATATTATTATTATTATTATTATTATTTTGTATTATGTTGCATGGTTATGAAGGTTTATTTCCTTTGCCATCTGCGATGGATGAGGGTTGTTTTCACCCGTATGTTTGTTTGTCTGTAACTTGTGAAATCGTAGATTCGCAAGTACGTTCTTATTGGTTTGTCTGGTCAGTGATTCTGTCTCTTTGCCTTCAGGTCACAATTTTTAACCGATCTTCATTAAATGGTAGTTTGTCAGAAGCAAGAAGCCAATTAATTTTGATATGAAAAGATCAATACAGGCCAGAGGTCAACAGCCAAGGTGCAATTTCTAAAATTCTCAATTTTCATCGGATTGACTTGAAATTTGAACAAGATTTGGATATCCGGTCACTGAATTCAACCACCAACTCTTTTTTTTTTATGGTCAACTTTGTTTTAAGGATTTCGCAAGTATCATGCTTTGCACGATGTCTTGCTTGATTGTTTGTGTGCAGGATATCTCAAAAAAGTTATGGACGGATTCGGGCGAAACTTTGTGGACAGGTTGGGTGTGTGACAAGGACAAATTGATTCGAATTTGGTGAAGATCCGAATCCTGACCCGATTGCGAGAATTTTTAAATTTTATAAATGATTCTTCACCATTGGGAGATGAGGCCAAAAACGATATATAGCATGATATTTCAAAAAGTTTGGGATGAGATGTGACAAAACTAGGTGGATGAGCTGGTTAGGTGACGAGAACAAGCTGATTTGATTTTGGTTCAGATCCAACCTATCGGTGGGATATAAAACATAAACTGTGCTGCCTGGTGAGTTGGTTCAACTTGATTCGGACATCCCACGAGCCATTGCTGCCTGTCGAGAACCCAAGGAATCGTGGATGGATGGATGGATGGATGGAGGACGGTAAGGTGGTTCGAATTTGGACCATGCTGCCCCTGGCAAAGGACGTCTTCAAACTCAATGTGAAGTGCACTTGTGCAAAAGTCTGTCGTGCAAGTGCAAGAAGGCTAACTTGAAATGCACACGTCTGTGCAAGTGCAAATGCACGAGATAAGGTGTTAGAAGTTTCCAATTCCAACAAATATATGGTCCATTTTTATATTTTTTCAGTCGTTTTTGGATTGCATAATACTGTTCAAGCAACTGTTCACCACCGGTGGAAATTGATTGTTTTATTGTTCAGGACACAATTCATAACCCAACGCAACACTTGTTCTTCCATTTAACGACAAATAAAAAGTTTCTGTATTCGATCACGTCCAAGTGTTGCTGAAAAGTGTCTCGTATGACATGTTTTTACGCCGATGCCATCAAAATGATGGCTTCTCATGTCAATATACCTGGAATATAAAAGTTGCTACTTCTCATCCCAAATCTTTAGAGACCTCTATGTTCAAGTCGGATCATTGGTTCAGAATTTACAACAGTTTCAATATTTTACCTAGCCGCCTGGGAGTGGGGTGGGGGGAGGTCGGGTTTCCCCCATGCCTGCCATTGCCCCTCATGGTGGTTGGTTATTGTCCACTCAGACCAAAATTGTTCTCTAGACAACCTACAAAGCAATACCGAAAAGTCAACTTTTGCATCAACTTGAAATGAATGAGGGTCCGGGCACTCCACTAATAGTCGACACCCCTGAACAAATTACGAATTCCTGCTCTCTCAGTTGAGTATCCGACATCGGAGTGGCGATCCTTCCAAGATTGTAACACCGAGCCAAGAAACTGCTTTGGCAGAACCGACGCTCTGTGTAGAGTACGGTGCATGAGTAAATGTCGACACGTGTGCCAACCATAACCACTCTTGGTTCGAAGGGACCATGCCTGAAGACTCCCTCATCTCCTTTCTCGAGACGTTTGGCATTTCTCCGTCATTTGTTTGAGAGATTTTGTTGACACTAAATGAGAGCTTGGTCCATGGTTTTGAAAATTCATTGTGGTCCAATTTGCTTGCAGTCGTGTTAAATCGTTTAATATCTCAGCAATTCTGTGTTGCTGTGACCTTGATATGCAAGTGATTAATATAGATCACACCACGGCTTGAATTTCTGCATGGTAATCTCGTGGTGTCCTTGGAAAGTTTTCCAAATGTTCTCTGTGTTGCTTTTGCCAGCAGACAGGCAGAGAGACAGACAGACAGACACACAGACTTCAAATATTTTGATTTATTTGAGAATGTGTTTTACTATAGATCACCCTTTTTGTGATTTTGATCGCCAGATTTCAAAGAAAGTAATAAAAATTTCTTGCATTTCTTTCTGTACCACCAGAAGAAGCACTTTAATACATTGCCACTTCTTTCTTGTAGAAACCTCCCGCGAGCAATCATCATTTCGCTGCCTATTGTTACCATCGTGTACGTGCTCACCAACCTTGCGTATTTCACCACACTCTCACCGACCACCATGATCCACTCTGAGGCTGTCGCCGTGGTGAGTGATAAGGAAGGGAAGGCAAGGTCTGACGAATAATTTGCTTCATTGTGGAAGAGGTGGAATGTCATTGAAAGGGGTTTTAAACTGAAGGCTTCCATATGTTTACTCTACTTATTGTCATGCTGGATCTTTCTTACTTGTCATCTCAAAACTGGAATCATCAACTGGAATTTTTTTCTCATTTTGCTTCCTTTTTTTTTCTCGTATCAAATTGTGTTTTATATATATATATATATATATACATATATATTTTAAACATCAATGAGGTTGTTTTTTGCTTTTTACCCCTCAGCCTGAATTGGCTAAGGGGTATTGTCTCATAGGCGTTGTCCGGCGGGCGTCCGGGCGTCTGTCAACTTTTGGTTTCCGTCAATTTCGAGGAGAACGCCTTGTCCGATTAAATCCATTTTTGCAGGGTATGTTGGGGTTGAGTAGAGGAAGGTTCCTTTCGAAAATGGGCGCGCTGCGATTTTCAATGTGGCCTCCATGGCAGCCATCTTGAAATTGGTTTCGTCGATTTCGAGGAGAACGCCTTGTCCGATTAAATCCATTTTGGCAGTGTGCGTTGGGGTTGAGTAGAGGAAGGTTCCTTTCTAAAATGGTCGCGTTGCGATTTTCAATGTGGCCTCCATGGCAGCCATATTGAAATTGGTTTCCGTAGATTTCGAGGAGAACGCCTTGTCCGATTAAATCCATTTTTGCAGTGTGTGTTTGGGCTGGGTAGAGGAAGGTTCCTTTCGACAATCAGTACGATGCGTTATCCAATATGGCGGCTAGGGCAGCCATCTTGAATTTGGTTTTCGGACAATAACTTGAGAACGGCTTGACAGATTGATTTTATTATAATGGGGTGGTTAGAGGAAGGTTCCTTTCGATATACAGCACAATCGATATCCAATATGGCGGCTAAGGCAGCCATCTTGAATTTGGTTTCCGGACAATAACTTGAACGGCTTGATTATTGATTTCATTTTTGTGTGATATAATGGGGGTGTTAGAGGAAGGTTCCTTTCGATAGTCAGCCAATCGATATCCAATATGGCGGCTGGAGCAGCCATCTTGAATTTGGTTTCTGCGACAATAACTTGACAACGTCTTCACACATTGATTTTATTCTGGCGAGGTATAATGGGGTTGAGTAGAGGAAGGTTCCTTTCCAAAATGGGCATGCTGCGATTTTCACTGTGGCCGCCACGGCAGCCATCTTGAAATTGGTTTCCGTCAATTTCGAGGAGAACGCCTTGTCCGATTAAATCCATTTTTGCTGGGTGTGTTGGGGTTGAGTAGAGGAAGGTTCCTTTCGAAAATGGGTGCTGTGATTTTCAATATGGCCACCATCTTGAAATTGGTTTGCGTCAAGGGCTGAGGGGTTACGCCGCTTTGCGGAGCTATTTTATTTTTTTATGAGCAAAAGTCCGTGGTAAAAATACGACGATATGAAAAAGGAAGATTTTTATTCTCATGCTGGTTGAAAGACCTCAAAAATGGGAGGTCAGGTCAGGTATGGGAGCATATGCTGGAGCAGTATCCACTTTCCACCAGTAGTCAAGGGGCCTCCGTCTGGCCATCCCCTAGGCAGATGCCTAGCCCATCCCCATCTCCTTGAGATGCTGATCAACCTGCTGCAACCAAGAGGCACGTGGTCGGTCCATTGGCCTCCTCCACTCACGAGGCTCCCTCGCTGAGAGAATCTGGTGAGCAGGATCAGCATCAGGAAAGCGAGCCATATGTCCATACAGCCGCAGCTGACGCTCACGGACCATGCAGGTAACAAATCTCATTTGAGTCTCTCTGAGCAACCGCTCGTTGGACACAAAATCTGACCAGCGATAGCCAAGGATTCTCTGAAGAGACCGCGTACCAAAGGAATTAAGTCTCCGTCTCAGTCCCTGGTCAGAGTCAGTCTCACATCCGTAGACCAACCAAGCCTGGAAGCACCAAGGAACTGAAGACTTTGACTTTCGTCCTCCCGCACAGGGACCGACAGCGCCACACCCCATTATACAGTGAATCCATGACTTACCAGGCCCGACCCAGACGTCTATTGACCTTTGGCTCACAGCCAGCGGAGATATGAATATCACTGCCAAGGTGAGTGAATCTCTCTGTGACCTCAACATCCTCATCACAAATGGGCACAGACAACATAGCGGCATCCCATATGTCATTGAAAGCCTTGATCATAGTTTTGACCCAGGAAACCCTTAATTCCAGTGGCTCTGACTCCTCATTCAGCACCAAAAGCACATCCAGTTGCCGCAAAGATGACTGCATCATCTGCAAAAACAAGGTCAAAGATCTTGACATTCCCAAACGATGTACCGCAGCTTGATCTCTCTGACATCATCCCCAGAATCCAGTCCATACAAGGGCTGAAATGTGTGGAGGCCACTACACACCTCTGACGGACTCCAGTAACAACTGGAAATAATTCAGAGATGGTATCACCACATCTCACAGCACTCTCAGTCCCGGGGTATCGTTCAGACAGATTGATCAGTCTTGGTGGCACCCCAAGAAGACCAAGAATCCTCCAGAGGGCATCCCGATTGACTGAATCGAACGCTTTGCAGAGATCAACATAGGCTGCAAGCAGCGTCTGCCAAAACTCTTGTCTACGTTGGGTGAGGAACCAAAGAGCAAGGATAGGGTCAATCGTTTACCTCTTTGGTGCAAAGCCGAACTGCTCTGGGCGCTGGTGCTCAAGCAGATGGTGGTGAACCCCATTAAGTATTATCTAAGCAAAGACCTTGCCCGGCACTGAGAGCAGCATCACCCCTCGGTAGTTGTTGCAGTCTTGGCGATCACCCTTCCCTTTCCAGAGAGGGACAACAAAGCCCCTCTTCCAGTCAGTTGGGATGACTCCTGTGTTCCAGGCAGAACATAGAATTGCATGCAACGATGTGAGTACAGCATTTCCCCCAGCCTTGAGAAGTTCAGCATGGATTCCACAAATTCCAGTAGCTTTATCCCATTTCAACCGTTTCACCGCAGCCTGTGTTTCCACAAATATAGGTGGACCACAAGTGATTGGAAGATCAGCAATAGGGACAGTCACACCCCTCACATCCAACTCAACAGCTGGTGGATCAGCCTGGTACAGCCGATCAAAGTAACCCGCCCAGTGGGCCTTCACTTCAGACTCCTCTGTCAAGAGCCCACCACCCTCCGCTCTAACTGCAGTACACCAAGGGATGGAGTTGGAGGAACACAATGTGTAAATTCCCCTGTAAGCAGGATGAGAATCATTTGACCACAGGTGATGTTCTACCCCCTCTCAGATTCCTCGCGCATAGGCCTCCTTGTCCATCATTAGCGCACGCACAGTTTTACGCCTCAACTCCCTGAACAGCTCAGGTCTGCCATCAAGCCTGGCCCTGCGACTCTGGTCAATGGCATTCAGTATCCCTTGAGAGATAAAATTCTTCTTCGCCCCTCAGTGAGTTCCAAGACCTCCACCGGCAACATCCAGGATGGTGGTCTTGAACGCACTCCACAACTCTTCAGGATTCCTCAGAACACCCAGACCCTCCAAATCCCCACTCAGCCTGTTCACAAACTCCTCATAGTGGTGCCGCACAGCTCAAATATTCAAAAGAATTGTGCACTAAGTGATAAAAGCACCAAATTTGGCACACTTGTAGAAAAACATATTATGAAGCGATTTGGATATTTGGCACCACAGATTTAGCCTCTGAGGGCCGTGGCAGCCATTTTACAAAATGGCGGCCAGGTGACATTAAAATGGCTACCAGAGGAATTAAAATGGCTAGGGCTTCTACATTTGTGGAACGATTTCATCGTTTATAGGTCTATGGATGCGCCTCACCGAGTACTACAAACGTATGGGAGCAGATTTTCGAAATTCGAAATTTTGAAGGGGGAAAACCCTTTTTTTGGGAAATTTTTCAAATCACTGTGGCTTCTACGTTTATACTTCGGTGACAACTATCACTGTGCCTATATATGCGACTAATGAGGCTCTACAAAATAGCAGTTAACGATTTTCGCGTTTTTTTAAGGGGGGGAGGGGGGGGAGAAAAATAAAAATCGCTCTGGGCCCTACTACATCTATGTTTTTTTTTAAGAAAGTCCGCGCCACTACGTAAAGGGTCACCTAACTGGTTGGCCCCCACATGGCAGCAGGAAGGCCTAACTATAGCGTAGCCTTGGGGGGGCGCTACTCCCCCAACTATCGGTTGGACTAAACTAGCTAACCTAACCTAACCCTAACCTATAGTCCAACCTATAGCCCTGCGGGTGACATAATTACAGAACAAGCGTAAAATAAATGACAATGAAAAAGCGTGTAAGAATAAACATCCTGGAAATATCATCAAACAACAACTGACTAAAATATGATCTAAAAATAACCAAACATCCACCCACCCGAAGCTTCTATTAAATTATTAAAAGTTAAATGCATGGTGTATTTACAAAAGAATTTACTCAAGAAATACAAAATTCCACATAATACATTTCAATGACACATGATGTTACAGTGATATGATGAAAAACTCAAAATTAAAAGTAGAAATGTCTAGTTCTGGGTGCACTCCCTCCACACTGGCACAGAGCAGTACATTCAAGTGCAGCCTTTTGCACTTGCAACGATTCACACAACCCTTCTTACATTTACATGACAGCAGTTCACGGCAAGTTTGGGCTGCTTGTGGAATCTTGTCCAGTGGGGCTCATGCACCCCTCCTCACTTTTGGTCCACCCCCAGCTGGTTGCCGGCGGCAGTCTGGTGCAGGGAGCAACACCTGGCCCCATACATGACCTCCCTGGTAGGCTGCCCTCTTAACGTGCTCTTCCAGAGCTGCCTTGGTTGAGGAATCAACTCCACATTGTTCTTCCTTGCGAAAAGTTTCTTGCGTGCCTTGTCAATGTCTGTGCATAGACTTGTTCTGTCGTACAGGAGGATGACAAATCTCTCAATGGTGTGCATGACCTCTTCTGGTATGTCACTTGGTGCAGATGACAACTTCAACAGTGCTTCGGTCAACTCCGGCAACACATTCCAGACTGCCCACGCAGTCTTCTTCCCATGACTTGCAAAACTTGACACAGTGTCACACCCTGTCAGAGAATGGAACATCGTAAGTGCTTGTGCTTTATCTGGCCCAGTCCAGCTGCTATTTCATGGGCTGCCAGGTATCGGAACCCTTTTCCAGTTCGAATGCAATCCACAGTTCATTTTCTGGCTGCAGATTCTGGACAACCGAGACAGCCAACACCACAACATCTGTGTCAACCGTTTCTGATCAATGATTTTGTTGTGGCCATGGTGGGCTGCATGAGATACATGAAGCAGCATTCGACTGTCGGCTTCCTCGTGGTACATGGGGCCAGCGAAGACAGCTCAGACAGTGGAGGCTTGCTGCAGACTTCTTCTCCATCAGTGACGACGAGTTGCTTGTCTTTCAGGTTAAACCACAGGAGGAAGCTTCTGACAGGAACTTGAACAACTGTGTTTTGGTGTCTACTCGAAGAAAGTTCTGCCAGTTTCTGGGTATGGCTCCTTCTGCTACCATACATCTGTGCACTCCTTTACCACGCTTTGCTCTTGCACTAGCTTTGAGTTAGTCAGCTATGTAGGTGTCCCATACCAGGTCCAGGCGTGATGAAGATTGAAGCCTTGTAGACATGTAAGGGATAAAGATCTCTTGTGCATACTCTCTGAAGTTCTTGCATGCAGCAGGCTTTAGCATCTGCACAATGGCTGCTCCATTAAGACTATACTGGTGTGGTAGGAGCCTCTGACCTTGCATCTGAGATATCTTCAAAGCATGTGAGTAGGTTGCTTTTTGTACCTAAGCGGAGACTCCATCCATCAGACAGTGCTGGAGGGATTGTAATAAATGTGATAGGAAAACCTTCAGATTGTAAGGCTTTATTCACTTGATTCGACCGTCTCTACAAGCAGAGAAAGAGAATATATATTGTTATCAACACACGCAGGTATAAAAGCAATTAGCCAGCAAAGTACATGGAGTCTGGTACACTCTCAATTCCACCATTTAAGGAGCAGCAAGTGAACACAGCAGTTAATGGCAATGCCCCAGGACAGTCCACCGACCGCGCGACACCCGGTTTTATCTGTCTGCGCGCGAGCCACGCGTCACGTGATCATTCGTCACTTCATCCTTATTTCACAACAGGCATGCCTGATTTTCATGGCGAAAGAACTCGTCCAGGTTTCCATCCCTCGTCTGACAGTTGATGTAGAGCCGTGAGAAGAGTTGAGCATTGTTCTTGAGGCAAGTGAGCTTATGCTTCTCCTTGCTCACGTTCCTTCTTGGTTGAGCCTTGAACACTTTTAGCTTATTTCGGTGAATTGTGTCAGCAACTGGCTTGGTTCTTTCAACAAGGCAATCCCTGGAGAAAGCCTGGAACTGCTTTAGGCCAATCTCCCTTACCTTTCTGACTGCCTCAATTGCAGGAGAACCAACAATTTCTTTGGTATCAAGAGCAACGAGATCTGGGCTGTCTTCCTCAAAGGGGTTCCGAGCTCTTCCATGACTTTGACTAGTGACCGGACATCTTCAGTGAATGAGGCTTGGACACTGGTCGTCTGGTCATGGTGGCGTATGTTGTCTCTCTTCCAGAGTGCTGGTTTCCATGTTGAAACTCCTCTATGACCCTCGCCACTTCCGGCCAGCGATCATCCAACGCCTTAAAGCAGCTGGGTTATCAGTGAGGCCAACTGCCCCACCATCTCCTTTGATGCAGGCATTGTTCTGCTCGTGTGCCTGGCTATTGGGATTGATGAGAAGATCTTCTTTGTCTTTTGTACCGTGAAGCTACCTTCTCGAAACTTTCTGGGTGCCTTTCAGGAAGTTCAGTCATGTCCTTCAAGTGAACTGGAATCCACGTGGCATAGTTCATGTGGTCCATGGCATGGAACCAACAGGCCAATCTTCTGTCAGGGCATCAAGGTACATAGTGAACGATGCTGTCGCAGAGAACGTACATACACATTCAACAACTCCAATTGCAACACAATTGACCAGTACTGGAACTGGGGAATTTCCTCTCCTCTCTGATAGCACCAATCTTCAAAAGAAAGCTGATGTTCTCCATCATTATCTTCTCTCTTGCATAATGGTCATAGGCTCGATGTTGCAGATGTGCAGTGGCAGCAGCAGTAACCTGATGGGCTCTCCTTGTGCGGGTGACATGAGATGCCCGCAGGAAAGACTCGGCTGTTCCAGGTGTGTAATCTCGGCTTGCACCAATGTCTGCACCCACCCACTACCATCCAGCCAGTCTCCAGTGTTTTGAGGGCAGCCATCTCGATATGGAGACCACCAAACAGCACGACAACCTTATCTTCACCATATTTCTCTGGCCACTTCCACTGAATTTGCTTTGCCAAGGCAAATAGTGGCTGATCGAATGTGACCACTGGTGTTTGTCCTGGATTCAGATGTTCAACAGCAGTCTTCACGACATCTATGGAGTGGCGATCATGGCCACTGTGTGGGCACTGTCCTGGAACATGGGAAGCAGGGCGGTGGGGCAGATTGGTCTAACTTCTGGTGGCTGGTGGCTGGCATGGAAAGCGGCCCAAGATATGTTCTCGCCTCCCTCATCATTTCCGTCTACGACCTGCCTTGCATTGTGTAGCCAGAGATATTCTTCCTCAGTATGCTTTTTAGCCTCTCTGTCAAGTGACGTCACCCTAGCAGCAGGGACAGGCACATTCTTGACACTGCTGGTTACAGGAGGCACGTCAGTGTAGCACTGTGGCAGCTGGCGGATGAACGTGCTTGCATCCCCAGATCCTCTAGTTACGACTATGGTTCGATCCACACCTTCTCCCATGAAACTGGGATGTTGGATCAGTGAGATAGCTGTGCCATGGAAGGAGACTTCGCTGTTGTTGAACTCGGATTGTGATCTATATTGTCTACTGCAGCAGTAGTAAAAACTTTTCCACGCATCTTTGGTGGGCAGACAACTTGCTCCAAGTGAAACTGCTCGCAGACACAGTTCCCCATCTGCGCTGTGAGGCGAGGACACGATCATACGAGATGCTCATGCCAACGTGTGCCAGCCTATCCACCAGTTCCTTCTTGCGCGTGTGGGCGTGTAACATCATCCCCACATATATTGGAAGAGGCGATTCTTGCGCAGGCTGTGCCGTACAGTGGAGGATGGTGAGGTGCTTTGCATACGCTTGTGTTTTACGCTGTTGAACTTCACAATTTGAGCAATGGTAACTGCTGCATTGCTTGTGTCTGTTATCTGGTCCTTGATGCGGGTCCCTCTAAGACCATGCTGACCAGGCCAAGCAGCATTTGTGGCACAGACTCTTTCTGGCATCCTTCAGGGAACCCAATGAAAGGCTTGGCTTCTCCAAACATGTGGCGGCGCACGACTTTTGCAGCACGTGCAAGATGGATAGCATCATTGTCGCTGTCCATTTCACAAGCTTTAGCAATAGCATCGCCAACATCTTCTCGAAATGCCAAACAGGATGTCTCTTCCCTTGCTGTGTGATTGCATGTCAGGGAACTGGGCAAGGAGTCTCTGCTTGAGATGTGTGGAATGTACCCTTGTGTTGCTCCTGACGCCTAGCTGTTCAATTCTTGACTGGTATAGTTAGCCAGTTCTGCTAACTTGAACACTGGCGCCGTCTCCTCATCCTGTCTGGTCTCTTCAATAAAGAGCACAAGTTCAGCAAAAGCTACTCTTGACAGCTCTTTCTCTGGTTCAGTTTCTCCTGGCGCTTCAGAAGATCGGGCCGCTCTGGCACGATTATATAACCCTGACAAGCATTTGGCATGGTACTTAGCTTCCAGGGCCACCATGTCCCCAGCACTGAGTTTGCCAAGTAGGGCACTGTCTTCAAGGAGGGTCGCACAGTCCCTCACGTGCCTGTCAATTGTGAAGGTCGCTGCCTCATGAAGCCGTTTTGAGCTGCAGGTTGTTCACAGAAGAAACAGGAGGGGGGCCTTGACTTATCTGTGCTCGATGAGAGGGACCTGGTGCGCTTGCATGCATCAGTATTATGGCTGTCATCAGCAGTTACACGCATTCGCTTTTCGGCTCTCTGTACTTTTGTCCTGTTATATTTCAGTCGACAGGTTTCGTGATAACCAGCACTGTTCGCAACCATAGCTGCTTCAATTCCGTGGCCTTCGTCAAGCCGGCGTAACTGAAGCGTACGTGGAAGCTCCTTTAGTTCATTGAATCTGATCAGATTTTCGGCCAGGGAACTGTAGCCGCTCCCGACATCTGTTCGCTTGGACTGTGAGGGATGAGTCAGTGTCTCTTTCGTGTCGTCTTGACAGATGATACACAGGTTCCAGTTCGTTGTTGTGGATGTGACGACGTTGAGACAGGTCGCTCTGGGTCGACCAACTTGAAGCTCTTGGACATGGCTGCTATTAAGCGACGACCACCATCACCAACCTGCAATGACAAATAAATATATTAGAGTCCATGTTACGACTATACGAGCTATTTATACAAAATTTTAATTATTTCCCAAAAAAAGGTTTCCCCCCCCACCCCCCACCCCCCCCCCCTTCACAATTTCGAATTTCGAAAATCTGCTCCCATACGTTTGTAGTACTCGGTGAGGCGCATCCATAACCCCATAAACGATGAAATCTTCCACAAATGTAGAAGCCCGAGCCATTTTAATTCCTCTGGTAGCCATTTAATGTCACCTTGCCGCCATTTTGTAAAATTGCTGCCATGGCCCTCAGAGGCTAAATCTGTGGTGGCCAAATATCCAAATCGCTTCATAATATGTCTTCACAACATGTGTGCCAAATTTGGTGCTTTTATCACTAAATGCACATTAGGTTAGCTATGCTGCCCCACTATCAGCTATCTTCTCATCCTTGAGCTTGGCAACATCCAGCCTCGGCTGGGATGGTACCATTCTCCCAGATCTAAGCTGAAACTTCAGTGTTGCGAGAACAAGCCTGTGGTCAGTATTGAAGAACTGAGCACTCTGGTAGACCCTGCAGTTTTGGATCATCCTCCAGCGACCATCAATGAGCACATGGTCAATCGTCTTTGCCACACGAGTGATGGAATGCCAGGTCCAGCGATGAGCCTGTGGGTGCTGAAACCATGAACTAGCCACCCAAAGTCCACAACTTCTTGCAAAGCCAAGGAACTTGGTGCTTTTCTGGTTCACTGTTCCAGACCCATGGGGACAAACATATGTCTCATAACCATCCCCATCAGTGCCGGTGGGCATTGAAATCCCCCAAGACTAGAATACTATCTCGCCTGGGGCACTGATCAACCACTGACTCGAGCGTGGCATAGAATGCGTCCTTCATGGTGAGATCACTCGCCTCAGTCGGAGCATATACAGAGACCAGTGAAATGACATCCAAGGAGTGACGAATCCTCAGTTTCATAATACGCTCATTGACCGGTGTCACCTCAATTATCATTGGAATCAGCTTATTGAACACAGCTGCAGCAACTTCTTGGGCATCGTAACCATCAGAGCGACCAGACCAAGAGTAGGTGTAACCACCCGCCATGATCTCGCCACCATCTGGTCTCTGAACCTCAGAGTGCTGCAATGCTGATGTTCAAATGCTTGAGCTCAGATGATAACAGAGACAGGTGATCATCCTCTCTTTGGGAAAGGACATTAAGGCACCCACCCGAAGGGACCGCCTTAGGTTAACCCAAGGAGACCGCCGTCTTGTGGACGACACCTCAGCACCACTCTGCCACACTCTACCGTCATCTGACACTAAGTTTACTCCATGCTTTTCCTCCTGTTGTCAAGGAATTGGGGTCCCGAAGGCTTTGCTCCAATCCCGACATCCGGTGAGCTGCCCTGTGAATGGCAGCAGCACAGGAGGTACTCCCATGGAGTGGGTTTTCAGATTTCCTTAATTTTTGTGGCTTTTGCAGAATGAAGTGTTTTACTGTGGCCAGAGTGCAAATCCTGCCACCAACCTCCTTAAAATAAATAAATAAAAGTAACCCAACTGCAGGAGGACGTCCACAGACACAGTTGGGCACTAGATATGGATGGCTGTTGGCTCACAGGAGCTCCTTTTCCCTTTGACATATTTTGTTTTTAATCCTGCTGGGTGTCCATATCCATACACCCTCCTCATCAGGAAACCTGGTGGGGGAGACGGTTTAGTCTCCGATAACCCGACCATTAAACAAGTTAGTCCAGGTTTACATGGTACCTGTAGCAAGTTGCACATCTAATCTGCCCTGACCTGACAATGGGGGAAACGGGGAGGTTATATACACTGATGAGCCAAAACATTATGATCACCTGCCTAATATGCTGTTGGTCCTCTGTGTGCCACCAAAACAGCGCCGACCCGCCGAACGTGGACTCGACAAGACCCCTGAAGGTGTCCTGTGGTATCTGGCACCAAAACATAAGCAGCAGATCCTTCAAGTCCTGTAAGTTGCGAGGTGGAGCCGCCTTGGATCGGACTTGTTGGTCCAGCACATCCCACAGATGCTCAATCGGATTGAGATCTGGAGAATTTGGAGGCTCGGGCAACACCGTGAACACTTCATCATGTTCCTTAAACCATTCCCGAACAACGTGTGCAGTGTGGCAGGGTGCATTATCCTGCTGAAAGAGGCCACTGCCATCAGGGAATCCAATTGCCATGAAGGGGTGTACCTGGTCTGCAACGATGTTTAGGTAGGTGACACGTGTCAAATTGATGTCCACTTGAATGGCTGGACCCACAGTTTCCCAGCAGAACATTGCCCAGAGCATCACACTCCCTCCACCGGCTTGTCGTCTTCCCACAGTGCATCCTGGTGCCATCACTTCCCCAGGTAAACAGTTCACACGTTCACGGCCATCCACGTGATGTAAAAGAAAACGGGACTCATCAGACTAGGCGACCTTCTTCCACTGCTCCAATGTCCAGTTCCGACGCTCGCGTGCTCATTCTAGGCGCTTTCGACGGTGGACAGGGGTCATCATGGGCACTCTGACCAGTCTGCGGCTACACAGCTCCATACGCAGCAGGGTGCGATGCACTGTGGATTGTGACACATTCCTCCCGTGACCACCA
>CM068960.1:88696669-88734256 GCA_035128595.1 Eptatretus atami
TACCGACTGCACGACAACATACGAGCACAGCTTACAAACGACCCTACCGCTGCTAATTACGCCGACCTCCTCATGAACATTGGAGACGGTAACTACCCTGTTGAAAATAAACCGGATACCATCACTTTACAGAAGGGATCCACCAGCCCGAAACTCCATCCAAATTAATCGAGGAAATCTATGTGGATTAACAGGACATGCTCCAAACGACAACTGGTTGTTAGAACGAGCGATACTCGCACCTCTAAAGAAACAGTGGATGCTGTCACTCTACGTCATTGACGCTTCCCAGGAGAAGTCAGATATATAATGCAATCAACACTTCACTCCTCCTGAGGAAGCAGTGCACTTTCCCGTTGAATTTCTGAATTCTATTGAAATATCAGGGATACCACAACACAAACTTAGCTGAAAGTGGGCTGCCCAGTTATTGTTCTACGTTCATTGGATCCACCAAATATCATGAATGGCACCCGCTGTACAGTCTACCGAATGAGCCAAAAATGTGATGAAGTAATCCTGATTAATGGACCGGCAGCAGGAAAACATGCATTAATTCAAGGATACCACTTATACCATCCGAAGTGACTCTGCCATTCCAGTTCCGTAGATTACAATTTCCCTTACGACCTTGCTTTGCCATGACATTAAACGAAGCACAGGGACAGACGTTCAGCATAATGGGACTAGATCTGCGTTCGCCTGTTTTCTCACACGGAATGTTGTATGTTGCGGCATGAAGAGTTGGATCAAGATCAAAGCTGCACGTCCATGCCCCAGACAAGAAAACGAGGAACATTGTTTTTAAAAATGTGCTGTAGTAGACGACCGAAGAGACCCGTTCGTAACAAAATTGACTCCACAGAAACTGTGAGTAACCGACATATGCTTTCATTTATGAATTACCCGTTGAAGACGGGTACTTTGCTAGTACTATATATATACACATTTCAGAGCTTATCTCACTGGGTTTACTTCATCTCGTCTAGTAACACCCTTTGAACTGTTACAACTATTGATGATAATGGCTTTCACGTGTGGTACTAGTGGAATATGTAAAAGATGGACTCACTCTATGTATGTTGTTAAAAAGTGACACTTTTAAAAAATTGATTGATATTTGGCTATCTAAGCTTGCTGTACTCTCCTATAAAACATTTTTAAACCTTCAAGTATGACGAACAAACTGTTGTCTTGTATAATATGAGCTGCTCTTCCTCAGTGGCTTTCTTGGGCAAACCAGTATTGAAATTGCAACTCCCAGATGTTGCCCCCCCCTGTGCTGGAAGTTTTAACTTGCCATCAACTAATAGAAGCCATCAACTGGGTGCTGTCGGTTCTTCTGTGTCAGGCTGAAGCTTGTAGTCGAAAATTACTGGACACAATTCTTTTATATTCAACACATGTATGTGCTGTACTAATATTTGAACATGAGGCACGGCAAATGACTTCGGTTTGGAGCCAATTTGGAATTTTCAGAATCTAAAAAAATTAAAAATGGAGAATATAACTGCGATCTACATAAACACCTTGAATTAATTATTATTATTGTACTCCTTGCAATGTCCACTACTAACATGCAACTTTGGATTATTTATTTATTTGTATACACTTTACCCTCTCTGCTACCGACATACCACCTTGAATTATTTATTTATATATATACATTACAATATCTACTCTGAGCCAGTATACCATACTCTGTAATACAAAGCGTTGGTTCTGCCAAAGCACTTTCTAGACCTGCATTGGTTCTGCCAAAGCATTTCCTAGGGGTCATGCTGGGCAGTTTGCCATCACTCTCCCAGCAGTAGTTTGGGCAGAAATTTGGAATTTGTTCATGGTTCCGGCAATGGCTTGTTTACTTTTCGCAAAGGACACCGTTGGATCTCTAACCTCTACCAACTAATGTCGGCAGATGGGACGCCCAATTTAACGTCCATCGGAGGGATGGCGCACACATTGATGATTCACCCTGCCTGTGAAACACCATGATGACAGTTTATAACTGGGTCGGGATTCAAACCGAGGCGAGATTGCTTAAAGGCAAGTGTGCATTCCTCTAGGCCATCCTGTCAGCCATCTCCACTACCTACACAGTAATAAAGTTTTAGGTGGGGGCGGTGTCCTCGATGAGGACTTGTATCCTTGTTTCCTCCACCACTAAAGGGGGATAGACGTTATATTTTTCACTCCTGTCTCTATCTGTCTGTGAACAGGATATTTAAAAAAGATGTGTATGGATTCAAACGAAATTTGGTGGACAGGTTGGGTGTGTGATGAGCATGAAATGAATAGATTTTGGTGAAGATCTGGATCTGGATCTGGATACGTGCCTTTTTAAAGTGATTCTTCATAATTGAGAGATCGAGCTAATAACGATATATACAGCACGATCTCAAAAAGTTGTGGATGGATTATGATAAGACTTGGCAGATGAGTTGTGTATGTGACAACAACAAGCTGATGAGTTTTTGATTCAGGTCCGGACACAGATCCGGCCCATCAGTGGGATACAAAACGTAAACTGTTCAGCCTGTTGGAAGTATGCACTCTACTGTTCAGCCTGTTGGCAAAGTGCCATTATAGTTTATTGTTTTGAGTCACAAAACTGCTTTAAAAATCCCCTGGGGGGACTCTGGCAATCACATCCTAGTTTCCATCAAAGTGTTCTTTGTTTTTGAGTGTCCCAAGTAATCTTTTGTAATCCCATGTCCTATGGGGTATACATTTCTATTGAGGCATTATTCCACAGCTGTTTTGTTTGCTCCAATTTGAAGTAGCAGGACAGTATGTTACATCAAATGTCATTGCAACATGGATTGAGTTTACCATGTAGAAGGATGTACTGTATATGATTTAGTTTCATCACCTGATATTCCAGCAAAAGTGATTTTAAAAATTACATTTATTTCTTGATATCTTTTGCACAATTCCTTTTTCTTTTTTTTTTCTTTTTTAAAGGAAACACAATTGATGATTAAATTTCTGCAGATTAATATAATACGAGTTCCTTATAAGGACCTTCCAGACTCTGAGCGGATTCAGACTCTGAGACCGAGTCAGATTCTCACATCTTAAAGGGAAACTAAACTCAAATTTGAAAAACTGGGGATTACTGTATTCTGATCATTTTGGCAAGAATCTCCATGAGAACTTGCACCATTTGGCAGAAAATTGTAGTTGGTGAATTCTGCAGTGATTATTAGAAAAAAGAAAAGTAGTAGTGCAGAGTGTGGGCCTTCGTGGGTGTGTCCCCGAGTGGCTAGTCTGGATCTTTGTGAGCTGAATTTGTAGCTTTTCACAGTTGATTGTAATTTGACCCTTTAGTGCATGTCATCGGATGTTCACCCAACCACCCAACGGTCTATAATGGCATGTTTTGATTCCATACACTTTAATGCAGAATTGCTACCTTTGCCAGAATGTCACTTTGCTCTTTGGCCAAAAGTATTGGCCTGTGGGCAAAAAAAAACAAAAAAACCAAAGCTTTGAAATATTTTAAATGAGAAACATGTCCTCAGTACTGTAAAAAGACGCAGGGTGATGAAGACTTTGCAATGGTTGTGGAAATATAAAGGTTGTTGTTTATGATGATTATAATTATTCTTGATTGCACAACAGCAGCACAGCTTCCCATGTTTACTTGCAGGATTTCGGTAACCATCATCTCGGTTACATGGCTTGGGTGATTCCTGTCTTTGTGGCCCTTTCTTGCTTTGGATCTGTGAATGGTTCGCTTTTCACTTCCTCAAGGTAAGGCCGCTTTCTCTGATGTACCTGCTTTATTTTTCCACATAACCCCAAATATGTTACGGGCCTTTAACTGAGGCTCAATAAAATTGTCCGTCTAGTGCTTTGGTCATTTTGGCACTCACTATTGGCGAGGATTTTCATGCGATAGTTATGGTGTAACGTTTCCTTCATATTTTTTTTTTGTTAGTTTGAAAATGTACTTTTTTTAATACAAAATTGTTTTCCCAAGTAAATTGTACGACATGATTGATGCCGATGATCACTTTATCACATATCAGACAGTCGCTGAAGTGTGCTTAAAGCTCGATGACTTGAGGCCAGCACTTGGCAGCTTTCCAATGTAGTCGTTAACATCAAAAGTTTTTATGAATAATTTGTCATGATATGGAGAAGCTATCAACATCAACATGTCTTAATCGGAGGGAGAACAAAGACGTTGGGGGGGGGGGGGGAGAGACACCAGTACTACTTTTCTTTTTTAAACATTGATTCCAAGGACATTTAGTTAATGAATAAACCAACTAAGGGGATTTAAATGTGGGGTCTCAGCATCATGAAGGGCATGCTCGTACGGGGGCACCAATCAGGCCGAGCCGACCTTGTCCAACTGAGCGTGATACAAAAGTTTTGTCTTTAAACATGTTCTTTGTGAATGAGCCAAATCTATTTTAAATCTTGCATCAACCTTGTCTTTTATGCAAAATGTTTTTTGTTGTTGTTGAAACGTCTTTTTCTTGCTAAAATTTGGCTTTAAAAGAAGAATGCTGTTTATACGAGGCAGTTCCTTCTCCTCTTCGTGTCATCAATGCTATGGTTATTTGTGTACGTGTGTTAGGCTTGGCTGCGTCATCGCCCTTAGTCTTATAGCAAATAGAGATAACACACTGTTATTGTGTTTTTTTCATTATTATCATGTGCGGTGTTATCTAACGGGACGAGCAATAAAGAGCTTTAATTTCCACTGAATACATGGATGGTGCGGTGAATGTAGAATAGGTTTTGGATGAAAGCCCTGAGTAATTTCATTTCATGTAAACAAGCTGCACTAAATGATGATGTACAGCCTGTTATTGTGGAAGAATAAATTACATATTGTGGGAAGTGTAATCTACAAGTGAAGTTTTGGTAAGTGTGCAGTTTTGGCGTCTTTGCTTGTTGAAGCATGCAAGTAGGTCAAAAATTCCAGATTACAACTTGTAACTGTAACAGGATTTTCTTTGTGGCCATTTATATAATTGTCGTGCTTAATCGCCCTTCACTTACCTTTTTGCTTATTGTAGGTTATTCTTTGTTGGTGCAAGAGAGGGCCATCTTCCGAACCTGCTTTCTATGATTCACATGCATTTGCTCACTCCCCTGCCGTCTCTTATTTTTACTGTGAGTGCCCAAATCTATTTTTAATAGCATTTTTAATATGATAATTTAATTACACTTTTAATATGAAATGCATGGCTGAGCACAATCAAAATTAGGCTTTTTAATTTTGATTTTTGTCATTTGTAATGGTTTGAGTATAAATTATAAATAAACCCTCTGTCCTCGTTGCATCTTGCTAACGTGACTATGATGAGGTTCATTGGAGTCGAAGTCTTATGGCACCCAGAGCACCTCAACATTTCAATCTTGTCATGTTGCTAGAGCAAAGGACTATATTTGCTTTATCCCCACGCTTTAAAAAAAAAAATACAAAAGCAGGGGGATATTGTAATGTCCGTCCGTCCGTCATGCTATCTTTTAAACAGTTGTGCAGAAATTCACCAAACTTGGTAGTTATGATTACCACGTGACAAGAAGATGCGAGAGCAGTATGATTTTTGGCCTCGCCTCCTGGGACCCTGGGGTGGGGTCAAAAGGTTGAATACCAAAAAAAAAAAAAGCAATTATGGTCATATTTTAAAACTTTCTTATTGAAACTGGGTATGCAATCAACATTGGGAGATGCATTGAATATATTAGGATTTTGGGGGATTTTGACCTATGGGTCATGCCCCATAGGATGGGGACTTGTGGTCACAAGGGTCAAAACAGAAGAAAAATCTTTTTTTAACTCAACATTTGATCTCAGGTAATTCCTCGTGGAGCTTTTTTCCATCTTTCAACTGCTTTGGAGTTTTGGTGACATCCACGTTTTGGAATATTTAACAAGCACCTGCTGGCAAGAAGGGTAGCTGGTTGTTGCTGCAGGACTACGTTTCATATTGAAACATTTGGCATGTAGTGAAGATGTCTGTCCATCACTCTTGGCAATTGTGATTGGACTTGCAATCTTGGAGTAGTGAATGCTACTTATTGGCTTAACCCTGGCAGTCCAATCACTACTGTATGCTGCATATCATGTTTTTATTGTCTGAAATGGGGGATTTGCAAGCAATTTTTATGCCTCCGCCAATGAAGTCACAGGAGGCATTATGTTTTCGGGTTGTCCGTCCATCCGTGATAGGTTTTCCTGACTGCGATCAATTGAACGGCTGAAGGGATCCACATCAAACTTGATACAAGTGTGTATAATGATGCAAATATGAACTGATTAGATTTTGTAGTGAAGAGGTCATCCTCGGTAGAAATTCTGTTACCGTGCTAACTTTGGAACCAGTGATTGGATTTTGACCAGACGTAATACAAGTATGTATCAAAATAAAGGCCAATTACTGCACCATCATAATCCCAAGAAGGAAGCCAGACATACACACATCAACACCCCACACAACACCACCACACCCATCAACACCCCACACACATCAACACACCACACACACACCACATCAACACCCCACACACACACATCAACACCCCACACACACACATCAACACCCCACACACACACATCAACACCCACACACACACAATCACCACCCCAACACACACACAATCAACACCCCACACACACATCACACACCCACACACCACACACATCAACACCCCACCACAACACACATCAACACCCCACACACACAATCAACACCCACAACACAACATCAACACCACCACACAACACACACACACATCAACCCCCCCCCCCACACACACACACACACACACCACACACACACACAACACACACACCAATCAACTCAACACCCACACACACACATCAACACCACACACACACACACACATCAACACCCCCCCCACACACACACACACACACACACAACCACACATCAACACCACACACACACACACACATCAACACCACACACACACACACACAACCACACACACCACACATCAACACCACACAACACACACACACATCAACACCACACACACACACACACACATCAACACCCCACAACACACACACACACACACACACACACACACACACACACCAACACCCCCACACACACATCAACACCCCACACCACACACACACACACATCAACACCACACACACACAACACAACACATCAACACCCCACACACCCACACACACACACACACACCACACACACCAACACCCCCCACACACACATCAACACCCCACACACACACACACACATCGACACCCCACACAACACACGACACCCCACCACACACACATCGACACCCCACACACACACACACACATCGACACCCCACACACACACACACACACATCGACACCCACACACACACACACATCGACACCCCACACACACACACGACACCCCAACACACGCACACATCGACACCCCACACACGCACACATCGACACCCCACACACAACACATCGACACCCCACCACACATCGACACCCACACACACACATCAACACCCCCCCACACGCAATCAACACCCCACACACACGCACATCAACACCCCACACACACGCACATCAACACCCCACACACACCGCACATCAACACCCCACACACACGCACATCACACCCCACACACACGCACATCAACCACCCCCACCACACACAACACCCCCACACACACAACACCCCACCACACCATCGACACCCCCCACACACACAACACCCCACACACACCACATCAACCCCACACACACGCACATCAACACCCCACACACACCACATCAACACCCCACACACACGCACAACACCCCACACACACGCATCAACACCCCACACACACGCACATCAACACCCCACACACACGCACATCAACACCACCACACACACGCACATCAACACCCCCACACACACGCACATCAACACCCCACACACACCACATCAACACCCCCACAACACCCACATCAACACCCCCAACACACACCACATCAACACCCCCACACACACACACATCAACACCCCACACACACACACACACATCAACACCCCACACACACACACATACACACCCCACACACACACACACACACATCAACACCCCACACACACACACACACACACACATCAACACCCCAACACACACACACAACACACACATCAACACCCCACACACACAACACACACACACACACATCAACACCCCACACACACCACACACACACACATCAACACCCACACACACACACACATCAACACCCCAACACACCACACACACATCAACACCCCACACACACACACACACACACACATCACACCCCACACACACACACACACACACACAACATCAACACCCCACACACACACACACACATCAACACCCACACACACCACACACACACACACACATCAACACCCACACACACACACACACACACACACACATCAACACCCCACACACACACATCAACACCCCCACACACACACACACACATCAACACCCACACACCACACACACATCAACACCCCCCCACACACACACACACACACACACAACACCCCACACACACACACACACACATCAACACCCCCCACACACACACACACACATCAACACCCCCCACAACACACACACACACAACAACACACACACACATCAAACACCCCCCACACAACACACATCAACACCCACACACACATCAACACCCCCAACACCACACATCAACACCCACACACACATCAACACCCCACACACACCAACACCCCCCACACACACACATCAACACACACACACACACACATCAACACCCCACACACACACACATCAACACCCCAACACCACACACATCAACACCCCACACACACCACACATCAACACCCACACACAACACACACACACACACACACACACACAACACACACACACACATCAAACACCCCCCACACACACCACACACACATCAACAACCCACACACACACACACACACACAACACCCACACACACACACATCAACACCCACAACACACACCACACACACACATCAAACCCCACCACACACACACATCAACACCCCACACACATCAACACCCCACACAACCACACACACACATCAACACCCACACACACACACACACATCACACCCCACACACACACCACACACATCGACCCCCACACACATTGACACCCCACACAACACACATCGACACCACACACACACACATCGACACCCCACACACACACACACACATCGACACCCCACACACACACACACATCGACACCCCACACACACACACAGACACCCCACACCACGCACACATCGACACCCCACACACGCACACATCGACACCCCACACACGCACACATCGACACCCCACACACACAATCGACAACCCCACACACAATCGACACCCCAACACACACATCAACACCCCCCAACACACACACACACACACACACAACACATCAACACCCCACACACACATCACACCCCAACACCCCACACATCAACACCCACACACCAACACCCCACACATCAACACCCCACACATCAACACCCCACACATCAACACCCCACAAATCAACACCCCACACACACAACACCCCACACACACAACACCCACACACACACAACACCCCACACACACAACACCCCACACACACACATCGACACCCCCCACCACACACTCAACACCCCACAACACACACACATCAACACCCCCCAACACACATCAACACCCCACACAACACGCACATCAACACCCCACACACACGCACATCAACACCCCACACACACGCACATCAACACCCCCCACCACACACACACATCAACACCCCACACACACCACACACACATCAACACCCCACACACACACACACACATCAACACCCCACACCACACACACACACACATCAACACCCCACACACACACACACACATCAACACCCCACACACACACACACACATCAACACCCCACACACACACACACATCAACACCCACACACACAACACACATCAACACCAACACACACACACACACACACACCACACACACATCAACCCCCCCCCCCACACACACACACACACACATCAACACCCCACACACCACACACACACACACACACACACACACACATCAACACCCCACACACACACACACATCAACACCCCACACACACACACACACATCAACACCCCACACACACACACACATCAACACCCCAACACCACATCAACACCCACACACGCACTCAACACCCCACCACACGCACATCAACACCCCACACACACGCACATCAACACCCCACACACACGCACATCAACACCCCACACACACCACATCAACACCCCACACACACACCAACATCAACACCCCACACACACACACACACATCAACACCCCACACACACACACACATCAACACCCACACACCACACACACACACACACACATCAACACCACACAACACCACACACACACACCACACACACCACACACACACACATCAACACCCCACACACACACACACACACACATCAACACCCCCACACACCACACATCAACACCCCACACACACACACACACACATCAACACCCACACACAACACACACACATCAACACCCCACACACCACACACACATCAACACCCCACACACAACACACACATCAACACCACCACACACACACACACACACACACACACATCAACACCCCACACACACACACACACACACACACACACACACATCAACACCCCCCACACACACACATCAACACCCCACACACACCAACACCCCCCACACCACACACATCAACACACCCCACACCACACACATCAACACCACACACCACAACATCAACACCCCACACACACGCACATCAACACCCCACAACACGCACATCAACACCCCACACACATGCACATCAACCCCCACACACACGCACATCACACCCCACACAGCACATCAACACCCACACACACGCACATCAACACCCCACACACACGCACATCAACACCCCACACACACGCACATCAACACCCACACACACGCACATCAACACCCCACACACACGCACATCAACACCCCACACACACCACATCAACACCCCCCACACACACACACACACAACAACACCCCACACACACACACACACATCAACACCCCACACACACACACACACACATCAACACCCCACAACACACACAACACACACACATCAACACCCCACACACACACACACACACACCACATCAACACCCCACACACACACACACACACACATCAACACCCCACACACACACACACATCAACACCCCACACACACACACACACACACACACACACACACACCACACACCACACACACCACACACACATCAACACCCCACACACACACACACACACACACACATCAACACCCCCACACACACACACCACACACATCAACACCCACCACACACACACACATCAACACCCCACACACACACACACACACATCAACACCCCACACACACACACACATCAACACCCCACACACCACATCAACACCCCACACACGACACATCAACACCCCACACACGCACATCCACACCCACACACACGCACATCAACACCCCACACACACGCACATCAACACCCCACACACACGCACATCAACACCCACACACACCACATCAACACCCCCCACACACACAACACATCAACACCCCACACACACACACACACATCAACACCCCACACACACACACCACACATCAACACCCCACACACACACACACACACATCAACACCCCACACACACACACACACATCAACACCCCACACACACACACAACACATCAACACCCCACACACACACACACATCAACACCCACACACACACACACAACACACAAACATCAACACCCCACACACACACACACACACACAACACACATCAACACCCCACACACACACACACACACACACATCAACACCCACACACACACACACACCACATCAACACCCACACACACACACACATCAACACCCACACACACCACACACATCAACACCCCACACACACACACACTCAACACCCCACACACGCACATCAACACCCCACACACGCACATCAACACCCCCACACCACATCAACACCACACACACCACATCAACACCCCACACACACCACATCAACACCCCACACACACGCACATCAACACCCCACACACACACACACATCAACACCCCACACACACACACACATCAACACCCCACACCACACACACACACACACACACATCAACACCCACACACACACCACACACACACACACATCAAACACCCCACACACACACACACACACACATCAACACCCCACACACACACATCAACACCCCCCACACACACACACACATCAAACACCCCACACACACACACACATCAACACCCCACACACCACACACACACACACACACACACAACACCCCACACACACACACACACACACATCAACACCCCACCACACACACACACACACACACACATCAACACCCCACACACACACACACACACATCAACACCCCACACACACACACACACATCACACCCCACACACACACACACACATCAACACCCCCAACACACACACACATCAAACACCCACCACACACACACACACACACACACACACACATCAACACCCCACACACACACACACATCAACACCCACACACACACACACATCAACACCCCACACACACACACACACACATCAACACCACACACACACCACACACACACACACACACACACACATCAACACCCCCCACACACACACACACACACACCACACACACACACACACATCAACACCCCCACACACACATCAACACCCCACACACACAACACCCCCCCCACACACACATCAACACACACCACACACACACACATCAACACCACACACACACACCACACATCAACACCCCACACACACACACATCAACACCCCACACACACACACACACACACACACACAACACACACACACACACACACATCAACCACCCCACACACACACACACATCAACACCCCACACACACACACACATCAACACCCCCACACACACACACACATCAACACCCCACACACACACACATCAACACCCCACACACATCAACACCCCACACACACCACCACACACACATCAACACCCCACACACACACACACACATCACACCCACCACACACATCACACCCACACACACACATCGACACCCCACACACACACATCGCACCCACACACACACACACACATCGACACCCCACACACCACACACACATCGACACCCCACACACACACACACACATCGACACCCCCCACACACACACAGACACCCCACACACGCACACATCGACACCCCACACACGCACACATCGACACCCCACACACGCACACATCGACACCCCACACACACACATCGACACCCCACACACACATCGACACCCCACACACACACACATCAACACCCCCCACACACCACACACACACACACATCAACACCCCACACACACACACATCAGCACCCACACACACATCAACACCCCAACACCCCACACATCAACACCCCACACATCAACACCCCAACACATCAACACCCCACACATCAACACCCCACACATCAACACCCCACACATCAACACCCCACAAATCAACACCCCACAACACACAACACCCCACACACACAACACCCCACACACACACAACACCCACACACACAACACCCCACACACACACATCGACACCCCCACACACACATCAACACCCCACACACACACACATCAACACCCCCACACACACATCAACACCCCACACACACACACATCAACACCCCCCACACACACATCAACACCCCACACACACACACCACATCAACACCCCCCCCACACACACACACACACACACACACACACACACACACACACACACACACACACACCACACACACACACACACACACACATCAACACCCCACACACACACACACACACACACAGACACACATCCACCCCACACACACACCCCCACACACACACAACACAACACCCCACACATCAACACCCCACACATCAACACCCCACACATCAACACCCCACACCACATATATATATATATATATATATTATATATAATATATATATATATAATATATATATATATATAAACACACAAACACAGATGTATGATGTACTGGTAAGTATGTACAAAAGTTATTTTATTTCAAGTTATAACCTTAACTTAAAAGCAATTTACTGGTTTCCCAACTGGCCGGATCATCAGCTGGGCACTGTTTTTCATCGAGGTTTCAATCCTTTCAGCCCAGAACCTCTCCAAATAGCGATCCACAACCCCGGTCACCGGTCCACATCAGTAGATTACTCGACATCAATGGACCCACAACCTCAAAGTTGTGTCCAGACAGTCAGTCAACACAGCATTGCAATATCCTTATTTAAACATTACATTTATTTAATGTATTACAACATTTGAATAACTTTAATCATACACCACTTTATATAATGATATATTAAGTGATAAACACTTTGCCTTGTAGACGTGTCCATGACACAGCACCTCCATCTAACCATTGAGGCATGGACTCAAACTGTTCAAATATTCAAACTGTCATTAACAACCGATTTTAACATGCTGCACTGTATCCGAGAAACCACCAACAAATTATTTTAATACTTATTTATCATGTTTTATAAATTTTTATTTTATTTTTTATCTAAATACCTCCATTATTTAATACCACCTATAAATATATATATATATGTATATATCTATTTTTAATCAATAATATTATTCTTTCTTAAGAATAATTATTTAATCAATAAATTCTTTCCCAAGAAAGAATTTACCTCCCTAAAATAATTAATTCATGATTATTATATCAAATGCAATGCAATAGGAACTTGTTTCCATGAAAACCAACCAAACTTAAATAAAAGGTGATGATGTAATCATTGAAATAATTACATAAATAAGTCTCAACACCAAACGATACAGCAGACCTTTATCCATTCAAACGTTGATGTAAACATTATAAGTTTTACCAACATATTGCAATCCACAATCTCCACAAGTGAGAAGATAAATAATGTACTTTGATTTACATCCCAACAAACATTTACAATCAACAACAAAAGTCTTACATGTAAAGTTTTTATACCTTGTGAAACTTTTGTCATGTGAAAACACAAATATCGAGAGGAATTACACTTTTTAATAACATGTTTACAAGTACTTGACAAAAAACATACTGACTCATTCTGACACTGTATGCTTTTTCGTTTTTCATAAGCTTGGCGTTTTAGTCACTCTTCGGTTTTTGTCCTAGTCCGGTTGGCTCAGACCAGATAGAAGACACAGGTTGACAAGGATATCTATTGGCGAGGGGCTGCCTCGCTCGAGGCGGGCGTCACTTGGTATAGAACTGAAAGTTCTCCCACCTTCACTGACATTGCAACGATTTAAAAATTGATGAAAGGGAAGACCCAAAAGGAACCCAAAGAAGTAAAGAGCAAAGCTGGAATCACCAGGAGGAACCTGGATACTATTCGGGTTTCAGCCGCTACTCCACTACCCTCAAACCCATCCAGGCACAGCCAAGTGAACCTTAAAAAATTTCTGCAAGAATTCACTTCTCCTGAGAGAGATAGATAAAAGAAAGGAATAGAGAGTAAAAGAGATGAAAAATATGAAAAAGCAGGAATTTGAATGAATAAAGAGAATTATGAAAAACATTTTTTTTAGAAAAGAACAAAGATCTCAGGAAGGAATGAAGAACAAAGATAACTGATTCAATTTCGGCATCAAAAGATCAGAGGTCATGTCGTGTAAAAAACATGTGATACTTGAGAACAGCTGCAGGGATTTATATCAAACTTGGTACAAGTATTATAATGATGTAATAATGTGAACGTAGGCACATCGGTCGACGTCGCGACGTCGAAGAGTGCCGTTCTAGTACTTCTTGGTAAAATGTAATTGATTCGAAAAAGTTCTTCTTGGGTTTTGCAACACAAGTTACAACTATCACTGAAAGATTTAAAATCTCATTTGGTGTGATGTTGCTGCTTTGTTGACTTGTACTTAAGGATACTTATCCATAAAGGCAAATTTACAGGAAATTTATTTATTTTTAAATAATGCCTTGGTGGGGGAGGGGGGATAAAGTGCTAATTTATGACACTGTAACAATGCAGTATTTTGTTTATGGCTTTTTGCCCATAGTAAGAGAAGTTCTACAACAGGAGAATGTTAAGATAAAAAAAAAATATATAAGTCAGGAAATAAGATAGTTAAGATGTGAGAAATCTGTTAATCTTAGTCTGAAATAGTTGGAGAAATTACAGGGTGTCTAAATTACTCTAATGAAGAAATGAAATGGGATACAACATTGTGGTTTGCTGAATGTGAAAGTTTCAGGGGTTTTTTTTGTCGTCAAGATCATCATTTATCATCAGTACTTTAAGGATGGCTGAGAGGTACGCATTCTCACCATTAAGCCGTCTCGTCTGGGTTTGAATCCCGACACAGCTATAAATTGTCCTCCTGGTGTTTCACAGGCAGGATGATTCATCAATGTGTGCCGTCCCTCGGATGGACATTAAGCTGGGCATCCAGTCTGCCGCCATTACTTGGTGGATGTTAAAGTTGCCATGGTGTCTTTCGTGAAGAGGTGAGCTATCGCTTGCACCCTGAATCAAATTCCTGCCATAACTTATAGAGGGCATTGCATCAGCAGCGCAGCCATGCCCTCAGCCAATGGTGCTCCCGCGCCACCTTGTGATGCATACAAAAGAAATACTTGTCGGGACTGTGTGAGAATGACTCAGGAACGTGTTCACATCCTTGGCACTCGTACTTGGCTGGCCTGCCACCTTCCTCTGCAGTATGCTGCCAGTCTCCATAAACCTCATGTGCCACTCACGAGTCATTTTTCTTAATGGTGGGTACCTTCACTTGGTCATCCATCCTGAAGCTTCGTTGAACCTGTGTAGCTGATTTGGTTTATTATAAACCAGGCAATACTGCAATTTTTCTTGTGGGGAATGCCGTTTGCAGTCAATGTGATGTGGTTTGTTCCAGGAAACACCTCGAGACTGTGGGGATTGAGGGTTGGGGGGGGGGGGGAGCAATAAAACTTTGAGATAGGCTCTTTCATGTGCAGCAAACACCATTGTTGTATCTCTTTAAAAAAAAAAAATATATACTATAAAAAAAAATACTATGGTTTGAATTTAGAATAGTCATTTGTAATATGATGATAGTAGTAATGGTAATAATATAGTAATAATAGAAGAGTAAGAATAGGAAACCTTGTGGATAGAAGGAACCACTGAGGGATGGGGGAGGGGTTGGGGGGGTGTTATCATTCCAGTGTAATTGTATGGAATGAAAGGGTATGTGTCACTGCATGCAGGGTGACATGTAGAGGCCAAATTAGTTTGTCAACGTTGAACCCTTGGAGGAGGGGTGGAACTCACCGATTCTGCTGAAACGGCAATCATGGTAATAGCTCGTCAAATAAACGGTGATTAAATCACTCGCCGATGTGTCAGAGGCTAAATACCATTGATAGTTGAGCTGTTGCCAATCAATTCAACGATTTTGGTGTAAATGTGAAGGACAGAATGAAGAGTACCACCCCAGAGGTGAGAGCAGTATTCTATCATAGTCCTAACCTGGGCTTTGTAAGGAGTAAGTATCTGGCTTGATGTAAAATGCTTCCTGGCTCAAAAAGAAACCAAGCTTCCAGGAAGCCTCTCTAGCAATGGTGGCTGCCAGGAAAAAGCAGAGGAAAACCCCAACATGCCAATGCCAATGGCCAAGGATAGGTTAAGTTGTTTGCCAGATGTGTGGAGAGGAGAAAGATTAGAGTTGGTCATGCTAGAAATTAGAAAAGGCTGAGTGTTTAATTCAGGTTATCTAAGTCTCGCTTGAAAATGGAATCCAAATCAGAAATGAGCAAGTGAGAAATGGGCATCAATTTAGTGGAAGGAAACAGACTGAGACTTGTAACAGGTAGAAGAGTGGATCATGAGTGGAGTTGCCAGTAGAAGAGCAGATTTGATTGGATTAGTTGTGGCAGACAGTTATTGATGAAAAGCAGAAACATTGTATGTAAGATGACATGAGTGCTTGGAGAGAGGCTATTGACTTGTGATCAGAGTAGTTTTAAGCCTGGTGTTGGCTTAATGGTTCAGGTGGTTGGCTGAAGATCTTAGGGTCCTGAGTTTGAGCCCCTATCGGCTGTTGAATTTACACCAGGTGGGGTTAACTCAGCCTGTCATCCTTCCAAGGTTGGCAAAATGAGTACCATTGTACTGGAAAGAGGACACTGCATCAGCGGCACAGCCACACCCCCAGGAAATGATGCAACCAACAGCCACAGGCTACACACGATAGCTATAGAGTAGTGTGAATGCCAAACAGACAGGTTGACAAGAAGTCCTTTATGCCAAACTTTTTCAAGGGCTTTATGTCTATTGCAACCATTGTTCTCCCCAGAAGATTTAAGAGTTGAAAATTGAAACCGGGTTATAAAGGTTACCAGGTTTTGGTAGGCCTGGCATGGCAAACACCATCCATATTGGTGGTCATTGAGCGGTGAGGATGACTCGAGGTGAGAAAGGAGTTACTTATTGTTTCCCTTGACCTCTAAGATCTAAGGCAAAAGAGATATTGGGCGGTAGTTAAGACGGTTCGAAGAAATGCTTTTCCTTGGTACTGGGCAAACAGAAATATGTTTCCCTGTGGAAGGTTAAGTGCCCGAGAAGTAGGATTATTTGTATGATTTGGCAAGGACAGGAGCCAGTTATAGGGTGCACCTTTTCAATATCACAGGAATTCCATCAGATCCATTGCCTTTATTGATGCCGAGTGCCATAATGGTTTGATGTATATTTCTGGAAGTGGAGGAAATGTGCGGCATGCTTGGTGGAGGGACAGGATATCTGAGGTTTTGCCAGTATCGATGAAAGTTGTCAGGTGATAAATGTCAGCATTTGATTTTGGGATCGCCAAAGGTGGAGCTGTTTGAATCGGTGAGTGGAGGAAAAGACGAATCATAGGAGTTGTATCGAATATGTTGGGCAAGAGGCCAACTTGTGTTGGATGAAGGATATATATGTGTGTATACATATATATATTTTTTTTTTCTTGAGAGATGACAAGTTTGCATTGATTACGCAGTTTGTCACGAGTAGTCCGGGTTTTCTCAGAACAGGCAGACCTCTGACAATTCTTGTATAGATGACAACTGGAATATTACTTTGAAAAATAAGATTAATTTTAAATTTGTATTCGGAATCTTGGGGAGCTTCTGCAGATATGGACACACCCCACTGTCCATCTGACTGTAAAGGGTACAGCCTGAATTAGCTTGAGTAGTTTTTAGCGGTTAGTCGAGGGGTTATAAATAACCTTTATTACTCTAAAAAAACAATAAATAAACCAATGTCACCCTTAGGGTGACCCGTATCTTGCCAAAAGGTGACCACGTGTGACTTCTTTAAGGTCACACTGAGGTGAACAGAGCTGCTATCCACCAGGAGCGACTCCTTGAGGAATATCTGCCTACGAGAGATTCCGATGAGAATCGTTCTACAGAGTAACCATGAAAAATATGCGTTTGCCTCATAACGTCACCAAATGACGTCATAATGTCTCAAGCTTGACATATCTAGAAAGCACTCATCAAGGGTTTTCATATGAGGTATTACACGATATGGTACCTAAGATTTCAAAATTTGACCTTGGGGTCAAAATATTTCGACCTTAGGCGCTAACCATGAAGGTCAAGGCCAATCACCACCAAAAACTAATCAGCTGAGCGCCAGCCATATACTACATTCCCATAAAGTTTGGAGATGATTCGATTAAAATTACTCAAAAAATAATGGTTTCGGCGACCTCATGATTTACCGCAAAGTGACCTTGACCTTTGACCTTGACCTTTATGTGTGCTGAAGGGTATGTAATAATACTACGATATGTGTACCCACAAGAGTTTCCGATGAGAATTGTGCTCTACAGAGTGATATAAAGGTGAAAAATCCAATGATTACAGAACAAACAAAAAAACTTACCAAGTAACAGATCTTGCAAAAACGAAGTTTTGGCAAGATAAAAAATACTTGCATTGCACAAGCCTTGTTAAGATCCATATTTGTTATTAAAGATGCATGAATTGTTTATGAGTCTTCTTTGACTCCATTGAAATGTCACGAGCATTCATTATTTGAAAAATGCGGAGTATATGGTGCCAAGTAAAAGCTCAAGTTGTTGCAGGCTTTTCACCCATTTGAGTGTGTTGTACAAAGCTGTGTAATACGAGCGTAAAGTTTCTAAAACCTCTGGAATTTGTCCTTTGTTACTTTATTTTATTTAATTTTTTTGCTATTGTGATATCAGTGAAAAGAAGCATGATTGTTGGAGAGCTGTTTTCATTTGGTTATTTTATTTTCTCAACACTACAAATGTCCAATGCTTTCATCGAACCAAATCAAAGCGATGTATTGGAGAGTGTCGGGCGTGCGATAACGTTTGTTTTGCTTTGAATTATTGTTTTAAAAGCCTATCAAGGTCCCTTTGCCATCTTGCTTCACTCTGAACACATTCAAATCACTAAAAATGCCAATTATTTGTCCTCTATCCTTAGTGCCTGTTGACGTTGTTGTACGCCATTTCCGACGATGTCTTCTCCGTCATCAACTTCTTCAGTTTCTTCAACTGGCTGTGCATTGCTTTGGCAATTGCTGGCATGTTGTGGCTGCGATACAAAAAGCCTGAGATGGAGAGACCCATCAAGGTCAGTTATATTTGTTTCTGCCTCAAATGCTGAACTAAACACCGAGTCATTTGCCTCGGGCAGTTTGTAAATAAATTATTTGGTTGTGACCTGTACAGCTGTGCTGCCATCGTCTTCTTTTTTTGTGGTTGCTGTTTGCAGGTCAATATAGTCCTCCCCATCAGTTTTATACTCGCATGCATCTTCCTTGTCGTCGTGTCCATCAAGGAGACTCCGGTGGAGTGTGGCATCGGTTTGGCCATTCTACTTTCGGGAATTCCGGTCTATATGATCGGGGTGAGGTGGCAGAATAAGCCTGCAAAATTTATTGATGCAATTGGTGAGTTGAGTGTCAAAAACACAATTGCATTGTTGATTGATTTTTTCTGACATTGCCTCACAGCTTTCTTCTTCTTTTATTTATTTATTTTAACACATTAAAGCCTTTCTTCAATTTTATATTTAGCCCTGTTTATATTTATTATATTTTAATACCTGTTGTTTTCATCAAGTTCAGTTTGGGTACAAATCGCATATAGACGGGCTTTACATTCTGAGATGCTTTCTATTTGATTATGTAATTCTTTGTTTATTAAGAATGTGTTTTGATTGTTTGTTGGATTTAAGTGAAAAGCTGTGTGTGGTATTCTACATTTTTATATACTAGTTTATTCTAAGTTTGTATTATCTTCTTCAACTACTGAATTGTATTATGTACAGACATATTATTATTATTATTTTTTTGCAACCAAGTTTGTTTGTTTATTTATTTATTTATTATCTCCACACTTTTTTTTATTTAAAATTTTTATTTATTTATTATCCCCACACTTAAAAAAAAATAATAATAGGGGTGGGGGGTAGTTTTGCAATCCTGTCTGTCTGTCACGCTATCTCCTAAACAGTTGTGCAGAAATTCACTAAACTTGGTAGTTATAATGGCCACATGACACAAAGGTGCAAATACCAAAAAATGCAATTCGGACACTAAAACATTTTTAATGGAACTTTGTTCAGTATATGCACTCAACGTTGATGGATGCATGAAATATGTCTTCTTTTTATTATTATTATTATTACTTGACCCCCCGGTTCATGCCCCAGGGGTTGGGGACTTTGGGTCACAAGGGTCAAAACAAAAGATTTTTTTTTTAAAAAACTAAGAAAACCCTCAAATTTTGATATTGGGTCATTCGAAGTGGAAAGTTTTAACTATTTTCAACTTTGCTGTAGGTGGAAAGTATGGGGATTTGTTTTGCTGTCATGGAATCTCTCATCAATAAACCATTTTTTACCGACCTCAAATCCTGCTCTCTCTCCTCAATGACCACCAATATGGTTTTCGTAAAGCTGAGTCCACTGAAAACCTCCTGGCTTACGTTTCCAAAGAATGGTCTTCACCTATGAAGAACTTCAGCCTTTGTCAGAGTCTGGCACAAAGGACTCTTAGCAAAGCTCCCAAATTATTATATTCAGCCTCAGTTCATATTCTGGTTTTCCAATTTCCTAGTTGAGCGATTTATCTCAACCTGTATTGATGTTGTCCTTCTTTGATCCCCATCACATTAATGCTGGTGTCCCTCAAGGTTATGTTATCTTGTCCTCCCTCTTTCTTCTTTTCATCCTTGACTTCACAGCTATAAACAAAAAAAAGCAACCCTATATATTCCTTTGCTGATGACGTCACCCTCCACCAGCTAATAATCCCCGTCCCTCGCTGCCAGTTCCTTCTCAACTGTTGCTTCCATCAGTCATGATCTCAGTGTTATCCCCCAATGGGGCTCTGACAGCCTTGTTTCCTTCAATCAGTCCAATACTCAAACCCTTCTTATATCCAGCAAGATCAACACAGTCACCCCTCCTTTCTCATCCCCAGCTCTTAACTCTAGCAGTCCTCCTCCATTAGTGTGCTCTGTGTCACCATCTCCAGGAATCTCACCTGACAGCTTCACATCCCCGATATCGTCAAATCTGTCTCCAAGAAACCTCTTCAGAGCTCACAAGTACTTCAATTCCCATCAGCTTCTCTCCTTCTACAAATCCCAAGTCAGAATGGTGATGGAATACTGCTCCCATAACTGGGGCGGTGCTCCTCCGTCAGTCATTTGTATTCTGGATCGTGTCAAAGACAAGGCTGTCTGACTAATGATCCTACTTTGTCTAGCCATCTCCAACCTTTGGCCCATCAATGAGCAGTCTTTCATGTGCCTCTTATACAGAGTGCATGAAAAAATAATCCAAAATAGATTCATTTTTATTCTGAATTACATAAAACTTTTGGAATATGTGCTACATTTTGTGATGCAGGTGTTCCAAATATCAGACCCAAAACTTGTAAGGCTTTAGTTTAGCACTCAGTTGATCACGTGCTCCAAATATCCACCTTTGCACTGAATACAGATTTGAACACGATGGGTGAAGTTGTTGATTATGGGCCTAACTTTCTTTGTAATTGCTTGTTTCAGCTCACAGATGCTTCTAGGGTTATCCTTGTACACATTGTCTTTCAGATATCCTCAAAGATTTAAAAAAAAAAATTTTTAGTGGGCTAAGATCAGGGAAATATAGAGACCACTCGATGCTGAAGCTTCGGCCAATCACTAACCAGAGTGGCTTGTCAGCCACTCACGGGACTCCTATGCGGTGTGAGGGGTTACCCTATCCTGCTGAAACCATTGTTCTCTTCAAAAGCTTTTCCTGCAACCAAGGGTAGCCCAAAACTCATTCAGCCGTCGTCCTCTTCAAAACAGAACAGTCCATTGATGCCGTGCTTGCTCGTTGCACACCAGGCCGTGCACTTGACTGAATGTAAGGGTCTTTGTTAAACCTCATCTGGTAGTACTGTGCCCCAGTCGACATTCCTTGCACTCAAAATGTCTTCGTTCATTTCAATATTCTCCTTTTGCATAGGGCGTCTCTGCAGTTCAATTTTCTGTTGAACTTTCTTTGAGTTTGGACGAAGGATTGTTTTGATGTAGGATTCTACAGGAAAAGCCTTTGCTTCATTTGTTCAGGGCATCGTTTTCTTGCAGGACCTCAGCAATCATTATCTGAAATTATTATGGAAAATAAATGGATCGTGAATAAAATGGAGTTTGGGGGGGGGGTTGTGGTATACCCGGGTACCACGACTACCACAGTCTGTCAAACCTTCTGCCCCTCCTCTTCTTCACTCTATTCATAATACAGGTCTTACTTTTACTTGTCATCCTTTCTTCGTTACCCTCCTTCCCTCCAAACCAATTCCGCTGCACTTCCCCACTTTTTAAAAGCCTACCCAGCAGTGTGATTCATGACTGAATTGTTGCAAGTTGATCGAAATTGGGAACAATCTCGATCTCATTTAATTACTACATTTTCCAATCTTCTTTCTTTGCTTTTTCTCACTGAGTGGGGGTGGAGGGGGGCTGGGGTGGGGGGGGGCTTCTGATTTTGGGTTCAACCCTTCTGCTGTGGTGTTAATTTTAAAAAAAAAAAAGAACGTACCCAAGTAGCCTTTCTTTTATGTTATACTGTTGTCTTATTAAGCCAAACTGATATTTTGTGCAGCATTCATCTTCAATAGTTGTTGGCATCATTATTATTTTGCATGATGAGTCATAACGAATGTAGCTTGGTATGCTACAAGTAATGTATTATGAATATAAAGTTCATATTGCAAGAGAACAATACATCGAGCTGTGGATGGCATAAGCAAACTGTTCGAGAATCGATCATGCTACAAGAATAAAGAAACTAGACGATTAAAACTGTGAATTTTAAACAAAATCATTAACTATAGGTTGTTAAAATACCTTTTGTTACTGTAGTTCACATCACACTGATACTACTGTTTATACTTGAGGGAACGCTGCACTACCAGGCAATAATCTCATCATTCCATTCCTATGCATTCCGCCATTGTCCACGTAACCCAGAGCCATTAAAATGGTGAGAAACATCGGAAACTCCGAGGCTATTTTGTACCCTTCTGCCGCTAAGCAGCGATTCGAATCACGAATCCAATGACTCGACCACAGTTTTTGGCTTGACATGATGAGCAGATTTTGTTGCACGTTTGTGAACCATTGAGATTTGAACGTCTCCCCTAACTGTGTTAATTCCCACAATGTGCCCTAACGATGATGAAGGGGAAATGGGGAAGCAATTGTTTGAGAGACGAGGGAGGGAACATTGGAGCAGGAATTTCAGAAAGGTAAAAAGGGAATGTAAGTGACACATAGAAGCAGGAAGTTGCTGCTGCGTTCATTCACAAATTCAAATATGTCCCACTCCAATGTTGAGCAAAGCTTCTCTTCCAATGAATATATACATTCAAGTTGAGATTTTATTTTATTTATTTCTTCTTTAAGCACAGTACTAATACAACAAGATGTACATGAGACTAGTTAAATGCTCAGTTCAGAATCTATGTTTACAGCTTAACGCTGTTTGGCTGAACAGGACTTTACAATATCGAATACGTCTGACCAGTAACTTTTAAACTGTTTAAATGTGAGATACAAATACAGTGTCTGTCCTTCACTTGTACAGAATCTACTACGATGCTCTGCCAGAAAGTGTTGACGGTCATCCCACAGGAGTCCTAAAGATCTTCAGGGTGTATGTTACAAGATGCACTGGTTTACCCAATCCTTGTCTGCAAGCCCGAGTTGTCTCTTTATCTCCACTGATCATGTTTTCGATGGTCATCTACGTACATACCGAATCCTTCCCAAGACAACGGCCCATGGCATTCCAAATTTTTCCTTTACCTCACCTGAATTAGTAATCTGGTGATCAGCCAAGTTTTTTTTCATACATTTATAAATGTTGATCAGTTTTGTAGAACTATTTATAAGTGAAGTTTACTGCTGTGAATGTCAGACCTGCAATCATGTAAAGTGTACATCTCTGCAGAATGCTCTGAGAATGGCACTCTTCATTAACCCTTTCATACCAGGAGTAGTGCAAGTGGTCTTCACTCTTTTCATTGGCTAAATAACTTGGTTTGGCTCATTTATTTTATTTTATTACTATGTGGATTGATTACATATATTTTTTTTTTTTAGGGTGATGAGAAACATCCATTCATCATTTTAGGGTGGTGAGTTGAGAAAGCACAAGATTTCCACTCCTCAATTTTTATTTTTGCAGAAAGATCGTCATTTATTGACTTAATTATGTACTTAATGACAAAAGTAAAAAGGAATGACGATGACATTCCTCCAAATCAAATATTTCCATCTGCATACCAAAAACCGGACGGCTACGGATCTTATTTCTTGGGAATTAGAATGGCTACGGATCTACTTTTGCGTAACAGATCTGACGTACCATGTTCCCAATACAAAATTAGGTGCTACTCGTGGGAAGGAATAAGTTGGATGATTTGCCGTTGCTTTCTTGGAATTTTTGTAGTGACCAAATAATGGGTGTTTCATTGTTTCTGAATGTAGATTTGGTCTTTATTGAATGTAATTGAATGCTACTCTCTCTCTCTCTCTCTTGAGTGAAGTATGACAAAAAAAGATGAAGTTTCCTCACTCAAAACTGCTGAAATAACAAGCAAACAAACTAAATAACTATATTGGTGGAATTGGGAGGGTTAAGTTATCAAGGACTAATAAATATTTGTTTGCTGTAGCTCAAATCAAACCGACTGAATTTTTTTTGTTTTGTAAGTGCTGTTTGTTTATTTTTAATAATCAAGAAGCCTGATGTTGAGACTTTTTCATGCAGTTGCACACTGTTTGCTGGCAGAATGGTATTTAATACCTTTTTTTTTATATATATTTTTTTTTGTGAATGGAAAATCTAGATTTATGGAAGAGCGAGGTGATAGATGATGGAGAGGCTATCATAGTAAATTTTGGCATTTCTCTGTGTGTGGATGTGTATGTCTGAACCTTGTAGAATCAAACAGGCTGATTTCCTTCAGATCTTGCATGTACCCATGGTAGAATCCTGGGGACGAAATAAATTATTTTCCCCTGCTCCTTCCTCCAGTGGGGAGACGAGAAATTTGCAAATGTGCAAGTGGCTTAACAACTGACCCCTGCCGAAGGGTGGGGAAATGACAAAAGACATTGCATCGTGCAAATGATTCAGTGACACAATATTTCTCTCTGGTTGACATTGGGGACTGGCTATTTCTACTGCAATGACGTTGGGGAAGTTGGGAAACAGATCAACAGCTACAAGAAAGGGGTAGACAGAGCAGTGAAAGGAGGGGAGGATACTCTGTAACCTGCAAGAAGCTGGTTGGTTTGGGGGTGTGAGGGGAGGGTAGCATAGGTCTTGGGGTAGGAGATGATGGATGGTTGTGTACTGCAAACTTGTGCTTCTGGTCTTGTGCTCCTGTTTCATCATGGGAGATGACAATGATAATGGCATTAGAATCCAAAATCCATTGGAGAGGCAGATTTTATGGAGGGACACCAGCTTAGAGGGAAGAACAGTACTCCATTGAGCTATGGACCGAGGCTTTTTAGATTGAGTAGTTCAAATTTTGGAACAATGGAGGATACCCATTCTGTGGCTATCTTTGGACACCAGTTTTATGGTTGAGGCTGATGCTGAGGCTGAGAAGTTCAAGAATAGATTTTCCCAAAGAAGAGTTGAGAATGCACATGTTTAGGGCCTCAGACCATTGTTTGAAGAGAAGTAGCATTTCCTAAGTTGAGTGACCAGGACAAAATCCAAACTGATGAGCTGAGATTGGAGGAAAATTTGTCTACAGCAATGCTGAAATCCATTACTTTGCTTGCATTTGTAAGCAAGCTTATTGGCCTGTAGTTGAGAGGATCTGCTTTTTTTGTTTTTAACCCTTCT
Organism: Eptatretus atami; assembly: GCA_035128595.1. NCBI lineage: Eukaryota > Metazoa > Chordata > Myxini > Myxiniformes > Myxinidae > Eptatretus > Eptatretus atami. Next base: position 88,724,324 of record CM068960.1, read on the forward strand.
TGTGAATGGGAGTGATGTTGGCTGTTTTCCAGGAAGATGGGAGTTAGCCAAATGTGAAGGACAGGCTGAAAGAGATCACAGAGGAGAAGCATAAGCAGTAGAGAAAGATTTGAGAACATGGACACAGGTGCCATCTGGACCAGCCGCTGATGCATTGTCAAGGCTGGACAGAACTTTCTTTACCATCTCGGGTGTAATAGACGCAGACAGAGATGGTGTCCAGTTGGCAGTAGTTATGACTGATTAACGTAGGGCAAAGGGATTAGGTTGGGTAAATGAAATTTTGAGGCAGACATTGTTGAAACGTTATATTTTGGCTCAAGTACAGGGTGGCCTGAAAGTTGCTTTACCCCTGATAAATTTCTCGCCTCCCAAGTCTGCCCTCCCCCACCATGGTATGTGGCAATACTGACTCAGGAGAATGATTGAGGGCATACAAATACAATTAGGAGTTTAAGAACGAATGCTTCACTAAGTGATAAAGTTACTTTAAGGCCATCCTTTAGAGTCTGTGGTGAGGCTGTTTGAGTTATGGGAGGGGATGGAGAGCAGGCATTAGGGAGGTGGACGGAATGACAAGCACACAGATGTTTTGGTTGGTTGTGGAAAGGTATGTGTCGCCACAAGTATGCCAATGGGCAAGGAGGGGTTAGGATGGACAATATGGGACTTCCAAAATGATGCAATCCACACCAAAATGCTCAGTGTGCATGTGCAGAAACCTCTGGAAATAGTGGTCTTTGGGGCATCTTCAGCGGAACTTCTATCATGTGGCAACGACAGGGTTTAGTACTTAAAATGGCTCACAAAGCTTCAAAAGGAAGCCAAAAATATTTGAAAAAAGTACATGAAAGAAAGCTGGAATATACCTCTACACAACGAAAGTTGTAGGGAGACACCATATCTGGTTTGGGTGCTTCTTAACTGTGAAGAGGATGTCATATCTGGGGCTTTTGAAAGTGCAGAGCAAGTTTAAAATGATAATATTTACTAGTGATAATGTTTGGGAGGTATATAGCCTGGTGTTGGCTTAATGGTTAGGGTGGTGGGCTTGGGATCTGAGGGTCCTGAGTTCAAATCCTGCTTTGTCATTGATTTAATATCAGGTGGGGTTGACTCCTCCTGTCATCCTTCTGAGGTCAGCAATATGAGTACCAGCTTGCTTTGATGATTGAGCCATTTGAGTATCCTGCATCAGAGTGGTGACCCATCCAGGATTGTGTCCAATAGCCCAGCAGACTGCTTCGGCAACACCAACACTCTTGCATAGAGTATGTTCCCAATGGATGGTTTGGGGGGGGGGGTGGGAGCTGTGGGGGTTATTATAAATATATTGTTTGGTTCTGGGGCTACAATATAAATTATATGAGATTTTTGCATCTTTTCCTAAAAAGAGTGTGGGTGTGTGTATATATATATACATACATACATACATACACTACATATATCCATCTACACACACACGCACACACATTAACAACTCTCATGCTCCTCTAGTCGAAACTGCTGTGTAAAGCATCTAAGAATGCCTACACAAGGTTCGTGCTTCGCTGTTTCGAACCCTTCCCAGAGTTCCTCCACAACTATAAAGACGTTCACAAATACTACACACATGAGAATCCCAATGCTGCACACCCCATCAGCTACCGGACCAATTTCATCGCTTATTGGCGAATCATCAGCGACAGAGGAGCAAGGGAGTTGATTTATTCCTATAATCCGAGCCACCTGGGTGTAGTTGATTAGGTGAGAGCTGATTGGCGATTCCCTCCATTGACAGGTGAAAGATGTGGGTGGTCTTTCTTTATTATGTATATATATATATATATATATATATATATATATATATATATATATATATATATATATATAAGATCATCCGCTGTTTGCTTGTATAACAGGAAAATGTTTGGAACTCGCCGACACGTCTTATCCACAGATATTTATCGTATTCGATTTGCATACAGGAACATGGTTAACGATCCTGAAATTGCCACTTTTGTTTAAATGCTGAAAATTATGTTTAAAAGACCAATGGAATTAGATTTTGTGCTAGCAACTGCAGGTTAAAAGTGCCACAGTGAGTAGAAGTTTGCCGCTGAAAACACGCACACAGAGCGCACGTGTGAAAGGCCTTGTTAGCATTCATATGTCATTTCGAAAGTCCCATATTTCTAATGAAGAATGGAGTTTTTGACATAGACACTGCCACCAAGACGAAGTAGTGCTTGTCTATACAGAGGAGAGAAATAGCCAGGGAGAGACTGAGGAATTGGCGATGTGCATCAAAGGGATCTCATTTCAACTTGCACTTCAAATAGGATTATGTGCCCATTCAGTCTTGGCACAGATCATGTTGTGTGTCCACAAACCTCTTGGTTTTTTTTTTAACTTGTTTTTAATCTGCATGTATATTATTTCGTCATTTACAAATAATGCCCTCTCGGTAATGAATGGCTCTTTCACACCTGTCTCGCCACTTTAAGTTTAAGAAAGAAAAGCAAAAGTGGTCAAAAATTGACATTCGTGTATGTTTGTATACAATGTGTTGATTGTCTCTATTGAAGCATGAGAGACACACCAGACATAAAATGTTTTGGCATCTGTAAATGTATTGACTTGTTTTTATTTTCAAAAAGCTTTGTTTTTTGTTTTTTAATGTCCAAAAGTTTTTTTTTCGCTCTTTTTTTTAACTTTTGCCACCGAAGGTGAATAGAGGTTGTGTTTTCACTCCTGTCTGTTTGTCTGTGAGCAGGATATCTCTAAAAGTTATGGACGGATTCAGAGGAAATTTGGTGGACATGTTGGGTGTGTGACGAGCACAAATTGGTTAGATTTTGGTTAATATCTGGATCTGGATCCGGATACTAGAATGCAAGTGATTCTTCACCATTGAGAGATGGGGCCAAAAACAATATATAGCACAATATTTCAAAAGGTTGTGGATGGATTATGACAAAACTTGGTGGATGAGTTGGGTAGGTGACAAGAACAAGCCTATTGGGTTTTGGTTAAGGTTTGGATGCAGATCTGTCCCATCGGTGGGATACAAGACAAACCATAAACTGTTCAGCCTGGTGGAGTTACACGTTCGATCGACTGAGTTGTTTTAGTTATCTCCACCACCAAAGGTGGGTGGAGGTTGGTTTCACCCCTGTCTGTGAACTGGATATCTCAAAAACTTGTCGACTGATCCAGATTAAATTTGGTGGACAGGTTGGGAGTGTGATAAGAATTAATTGATTAGATTTAGGTAAAGATCTGGTATGGATCTGGTGACTAGAATTTAAGTGGTTCTTATCCATTGATAAGACCAAAAACAATATATTGCATGATCTATCAAAAAATTTGAGACAGATTCAGATGAAACTTGTTGGACAGGTTGCGTGTGTGACAAGTAAGAATAAATTGGATTTTGGTGAAGATCTGGATATGGGAATTTTTTTAAGTGATTCTTCACCATTGAGAAATGATGTGTGGTATGATATTTCAAAACGTTGTGGACGACGTATGAGAAATTTATGTGGATGAGTTGTTTAGGTGAGAACAAGCGGATTTGAATTTGGTTAAAGTCCGAGTCCAGATGCGGCCTATCAAAATATAAACTGTTCAGCGTGGCGGAAGTATGCGCTCTCTTGTGTCCCGTTCTATTTTTTTTTTTAATGTCCAAAACCAATAATTATTGTCTTTTGCATTGCTTGTAATGTTCATCCTTTCTCCTAGTTGCTCTAATATACAGTACTCTTACTTAACCCCCCTCCCTTTCGCTTTTTACCCTTTGCATCTTTATCCTTTTTTATTATCATTACTTTTGTTGTTGTTTTTTTGTGCACTGTCATCTCCATATTGCTAGAACACAGTATTTGACATGTAGCAGTGACCCAAACCATAATTACATCAGAATTCTTTACGAGATTATTTTTTTGTTGCTCTTTCCTCCAGAAACAGGTTTAAATTGTTTGAGATTTTAAAATTAACTTTTATTTTTATTATTTTTTGTGTTCATGTCTGAAAATATGTTCTCATCGTTGATGCTTATTTATGTTGCAGCAAACAAATAATTTTCTTTCCATTTGACTGTCATGATAAAAAAAAAAAAAAAAAAAAAACACTTCCATTATGTTGCACTCCTTTAAGTCGCTTGGATCTCGAATATATATTCTGAAATCGTGTTTGAATTTAGTTAATTTTTTTGCGATGGTGAATATAAGTTTCTGTTTACACTTATTTGTCAAAGCATCGTATTTGTTGAATTACTTTGGCCAGAAGCTTTCACCTTTCGTTGGTTAACAACTTTGTTTGCCTTTTCAACTTGCTTTTGTGATAAAATCTGTTACTGCCATATTTCCTTGTTCGTGCAGCTGTTTAATCATGGGTTGTAGAAAAGGCAGTTGAAAATTGTACATTCACCATCGCTGTTCTTTCGTATGGCTTGCCCTTTGGATGACATTAATTGTGAATTCAGAAATACACTTATCAGGGTGTTCCACAAGAAGGCTGTTACCATCAACCCTGATATTGTTGTGAAGTGCATTCTTTCCTGTACTGGAGCTACTGTGCTATTAGTATTATATTTTTTTTCTCTTGCTGTACATGCTAGAATGTATGCAAACTACATTGGCTGTTGCTCAAAACAAAGGACTACTCGTATAAAATAATTATTCCATAACTGATTAAGACCTCGTGAAAGTTATGTACCTCCATAAGATCTCTGAAGCTCAGGTTGTCTTGACTGATAAAGATTAAAATACTTTTTTCTGCCAAAATTCAGCAGGGTGAGTAGTTTGAATTTTTTCTTTTTTTCCATTTGTATCTATTGTTTTACCTTTTATTCCTACTTTAACCTTATTTCATTTGAGAATGTGGAAAATGGAGAAACCTACCGATGAAAACACATTTTAAGCAACGTATGTTGCCTTGGACATGCAGGTCGAACACTTCAAGCTAGATCTGAAATAAGCCTTAATTTAATTTTTTGTGTATTTCGGTTTCCAGTCCATGTAACAACTGTGTTGAATAAAGGAAAATTTCATTATGGTTGGAGGTGAATCATGAATTATTCTGTTGGTTCAATGCAAATTATGTAGTAGATTGTACCACTTTAGATCGAAATATATCTTTCCTCGTTGGTAGTTGAGGACTGAACAGAATGTGAAATGCTCATGAAAAACCTCTTACCGTATGTTGCAGATTTATTAGTTTGCATGTGTGATCGTTTGACGCTATTTGGTGCATTTTAAAAAAAAACATTTACGGAGTATCTGCGCCGTTAAATTATACATTTGTCAATTAATAGTTTTGATTCATTGACTTCTTTCCATTCATGTTTTAAATGCCTTCCCATTTAACGTCCAACCTTTAAAAATACAAATTTAGTGCTCAAGTTATCAATTCATGCTCTGCTGTTCTCCCTTCTTCTGTCTGCTTTCCAAGCAGATGGGAGGTGCCCTTTGTTTAAGCACAAGTTGAAGAGCAGTCACCATCACTCAACTTAAGAGTGTAAAAACAGATTCATTCAACTCTAGCTGGATAGTCATGTTGCTTCCACTTGAAAGCAAAGTTGTAGAATCAGTCATTGCAGCTGATATAATAGTTCGTTTTCTCGAATGTTTGTCATCAGTTTGGATTCTGACCTGGTTAGTCAACTTTGAATATGCTGCTGTTGCTCCCAACATTGTGTAGAGGCTCTGAATCTTACACAAAAGGTTAGGACTGTCTCAGGCCGATGACGAACTCTGTTCTGTTCGCCAATATTTCTGCCTGTGGTCCTACCTCGATCCTTGGCTCGCTGACTTCTTCCATACACACAGTAAGCATGCATCTCTCAACAATATCCTTTAATTTCCTCTCCAAGTGGAGTCTGGAGTGCCTTAAGGCAGCATCTTGGGGTCCAGTTTTATTCCTTTTATCTACTGATAACCACTCTGATGCCCAAAACACCCTATCACTTTGCAAACAATTGCACATTAAGCTGTTTGGTACCCCTATCACAATCACAGATCAGCTGCTGCTGTATTCCTGTTAGCAGATCTGCTGTTGAGTTGATAAATGGAATGTCATTCAATCCAGGCAAGTGTCATATTCACTTTAATTCCACAAGAGGATCATCTAGCAAATGTACTTCTCTACTTCCTTGATCAGCTGGGAGAAAATGTTCAGGCTATCAAACTTCTGAGCCTTAGCATCCGCTATGACCTCAATTGGGCAGACAATATATCAAAGATGACCTCCAAATATAGCTGCAGACTGAGTATCTCCATTATCCCAAGTCCTTGATTTATAAATCTGAACTTCTCATAGCTGATGAGGCCTTTGTCCATAGCTCATTGGAGTTCTGCTTCCCCCTATGGACTGGTGCCCTTGCTCTAGCTCTCTGCACTCTTGGATGCTGTGGCACGAAAGCTCTCGACATCAATGGGATTTCACACAAAGAAGAGCTTTTCTTTTATTACTTGCAAAAATCGAAGGTTTTTCAAGTATATTGGTTGGTCGTGTCTTGTTACTTGGCAAAACATTTTTTTTGTCAGGAATGTTGATCTGTTCCGTTTGTTTGTTTCTGTCTGCCTACAGCCCAAACCGCTCAGCTGATTGTTCTGAAACTTTTACAGATTGTAGGCACCGTCCCCGCAATGGTCGCATGACATAGTTTTGCGAGGTCAAAATCGGCCAAAAGGTCAATTAAAAAATTGGCCAAATTTCTAGAATTGTCAATTTTCATTCGATTGACTTGAAATTTGAACAAGATTTGCATATCAGGTCACTGAATTAAACCACCAATTATTTTTGAGGTCAAAAGGTCAACATAGGCCTAATTTCTAAAATTGAGAGATGGGGCCAACAACTATGTATATATATGTGTGTATACATATATATATATTATACAATCATGTCTCAAAAAGTTGTGGACGCGTGATGACAAAACTATGTGGATGAGTTTGTTTAGTGAGGAGAACAAATGGATTACATTTTGTTTCAGATCCAGCCCATCGGTGGGATACAAAACGTAAAATGTTCAGCCTGGTGGAGGTATGCGCTCTACAGTGTTGTTGTACTTTGTTCTGTTTTGCCAACTGTCGCTCGAAGTGATTATTTTTTTCCCCCATTTGTTACTTGCAAAATCGAAGATTTTTCAAGTACGTACATTGGTCGGTCGACTTTGTTATTCTGTCTCTGTCTGTCAATCACCTACAGGTCACAATTCTAAACCGATCATCATGAAACTTTTTACCAAGTTGTAGAAGTAATCACAACTGAGAAGCCTATAGATTTTTGAGATGGGATTTCTAAAATCGTAATTTTTCATCTGATTGACTTGAAAGTTGAACAGGATTTGCATATTGGGTCACTGAATTTGGAAACAACTATTTTTGAGGTCAAAACGTCGACTCAAGGTCAAACTTCTAAAATCGTCAATTTTCATCTGATTGACCCTAAATTTGAACAGAATTTGCATATCAGGTCACTGAATCCAACCACCAATGATTTTTAAGGTCAAATTTGTGTTTGGAATGTTGCAAGTATCGTGTTCTGCACGGTCTTTCTTGTTTGTTTGTCTGTCTGTCTGTACGTCAATCACCTACAGGTCACAATTTAAAAATTATCTTCATGAAACTTCATCAAATGGTAGTTGGTCCTATGCAATGAGTCTATTGATTTTGAGGTCAAAAGGTCAACTTAGGTTAAATTTCTAAAATACTAAATTTTCCTCCGATTGAGTGAAAATTTGAATAATATTTGCATATCACGTCACTCATTTCAACCACCAATTATTTTTTTAGGTCAAATTTGTTTCAGGGATTTCACAAACATCGTGCTCTGCATAATGTCCTTTGTTTGTTTGTTTTGTTGCCTCTTTTTCAGTCCATGCTCTTTCAGCCCATTGTCCCATCCTCATTATTTATTTCAAAATTGAGGCTGACTGCTCACCTCCACTCCTTTGTTTCTATATCCTCTCCCATCTGTAGAACCACTTCCATGATTCAGTGCAGTTCCATCCTTTATTTTTTTATTTTTACTTTGAATAACTCTCTTGAACTGCTTCATGAAACTCTTCATCTTTGTAAGTGTGGTGCAAATAGTGAAAATAGTCTTGCTTTCCAAGACAGCAAGAGTGGTTCGTACTGATTGTAAAATGCTCTCAAAATCAAAATAAAACTATTCTGACTCCTGGGTTATCAGAGATGCCTGTTAGCGTTTCGACCACACCAAAGAAGGTGCAAGCTGTTGATCCATCCTTTCTAGAACAAGATGACTGCAAATAATGTAGCCCCTTCCGATCCTATGGATAACTTGTTTTTTTGATCTTTCAGATATATGTTCAAGGTCTAAAAGAAAAAAAAAAATTCAAAAATATTTTTCGGATCATATTTGGAGATTCAAAAGGGTGGTAATTCCAGCAACAGGTGCACCCAGAACCCAGATTAAGTGTAAGGTTGACAAGGGTCACATAGGTATTAATCTTGTCTTCGTAGACCTTGAAAGCTTGTTTTCTGGCCGAGCATGTAACATGATATTCACCAGTATGTCGAGATTTGTGAAATTTGTGCCAAGTAAAGTAAGTAATAGGCTTCCTAACCTCGATGCACCCAGCTATCCATGAAAGACGGTTGGTACGAATCGGGTTTCAATTGAACGCAGAAATTTGATTACTATAGACGATTACAGCAATTTCTTTGCAATCAACCATCTGATTCATTTGGTTGAGGCTTGTGATTAAATTTAAAACTCATTTTCCTTGACACGGCATCCCTGATACGGTTAGCCATTGTGGTCCACATTCACGTTGGACACAGTCAAGACCTTTAGTGGAAAGTGGGGTTTCAACTATAAAGCAGTAAAATGAATTGTGCAGCAGAATCATATGTGAATATTGCAAAAAGAAGGATGCAAAAGTGTAAAGCAGGCAAGATGGATTCTTTACATGAGTCAACAACCTAAGAAACACAGGAACTGCCAACTAACTATTTATAACGTATTCCTGAAAGACACGGAGACTCCTGGGTCAAAGGATAAAAACTGTAACAAGAGCGATTGATGGACGCTACATCAAACCAGCATGGTGACACTGAGAGAATACTTTGTGGGGGGGAGACAACCATGTAATACTGGTTAAACCTCACAATAGGTGCAACCTGAAGCCATGAGACCAAATTATGTTGTGAAATGTAACCCATCGAATCATGCAAAAGGGAGTGGTGACAAGCTACCATTCGCTTGTCATCACTCCCTTTTGAAAAGTACAACAATGAGATCACCATACCCGACAGGAGAAAATATCAAAGGAATTAACAATCCTTTCAGCATTGAGACCCTGGAATCTGCTGTGAGATCCAAGTACATCTACTTTGGTTCCACCTTTAAAGCTAACACCAGATTCTGACCCTTTGCCCACATCTACACCTGTGACTCCACCTCCGATTGAGTTAAAATTTGAATAATATTTGCATATCACGTCACTCATTTCAACCACCAATTATTTTTAAGGTCAAATTTGTTTCAGGGATTCGCTTGTCACCACTCCCTTTTGAAGAGTACAACAATGAGATCACCATACCCGACAGGAGAAAATATCAAAGGAATCAACAATCCTTTCAGCATTGAGACCCTGGAATCGGCTGCGAGATCTAAGTACATCTACTTTGGTACCACCTTTAAAGCTAACACCAGATTCTGACCCTTTGCCCACATCTACACCTGTGACTCCAATGATGTAACCCTTCATTACAGACAGCCCTCAACATTGCAAAATACCAGTTGATGTCCCATGCCAAACTAGATGTGGTCGAATGATCGAAAGATTAAATTTATAAGCAGACATGATATACTGCGTGGCAACTGTAGGTAAATAAGCCTGGTGTTGGCTTAGTGGTTAGGGTGGCGGGCTTTGGATCCTAGGGTCCCGAGTTCAAATCCCGTTCAGCTGTTGAATTAATA
>CM068960.1:88745395-88768153 GCA_035128595.1 Eptatretus atami
TTCCTCTTCACCCCACTATCAAATCATTGATGCTAAATAATGAATAGTAAGGCTGGTGGAAATAATGTTCTCATGTCATTGCATACAGTTCTGTGCTCTGCTGGAACACAGGCATCATCCAACTGACTGAAGAGGGGCCTTGTTGTCACTCTCTGGAAAGGAGAGGGTGATCGCCAAGACTGCAACAACTACGAGGGTGACGCTGCTCTCAATGCCGGGAAAAGTCTTTGCTCGGATAATTCTTGATAGGGTTCGCCACCATCTGCTTGAGCACCAGCGTCCAGAGCAGTCAGGCTTTACAGCAAAGAGGTTAACGATTGACCGTATCCTTGCTCTTCGAGTCCGTCACTGAACGTAGACGAGAGTTTCGTAAGGGGCTGCTTGCAGCATATGTTGATCTCTGTAAAGCGTTTCATTCAGTGAATCGGGATGCCCTCTGGAGGATTCTTGGTCTTCGTGAGGTGCCACCGAAACTGATCGATCCGATAGCTGAACTCTACTCTGGTATTGAGAGTGCTGTGAGATGTGGTGATACCATCTCTAACTTATTTCAGTGTGTTACTGGAGTTTGTCAGGGGTGTGTTCTGGCCCCACACTTTTTAGCACTTGCATGGACTGGATTCTGGGGAATGTCAGAGAGATCAAGCTGCGGTGCATCGTTTGGGAATATCAAGATCTCTGACTGATTTCGCAGATGATGCAGTCATTTTTGCGGAGACTCTGGGATATCTCGAGGTGCTGAATGAGGAGTCGAAGCTGCTGGGATTACGGGTTTCCTGGGTCAAAACTAAGATCCAGGCTTCATTGACATTTTGGATGCTGCCATCTTGTTGTGTACCTGTTTATGGTGAGATGTTGAGGTGACGGGGTGAATCGCTTAGGTTGGCAGGATATTCATGTGTCTACTGGCTGTGAGCCAGAGGTCAATAGACTTCTTCGTCGGGCCAGAGGAGTCATGGATTCACTGGATCATGGGGTGTGGCGCTGTCAGTACCTGTGCAGGAAGAACGAAAGTCGAGGCTTCAGGTCCTTGATGCTTACAGTCTTGCTCTATGGATGTGAGATTTGGATCTGACCGGGATCTGAGCTGGAGACTTAATCCTTTGGTACCAGCAATGCTGGATTAACCATTAGGCAGACAAGGCATGTGCCTTAGTGCAGCCAAAAATTCGGGCACAAAAATTTAGGCAACTTTTTTTTTTTTAACATACTGTTACGAATTCACGCCCCCGGCGTGCGAACGGCCGCTTTCCACTAATAGTAGCCGTCGCCCACGGACGGACAATTCAGTCGTGACCTTCCGGAGCAACGCCGGAACCCTGTCACGGGTGGGTCTTCAACCCACCACGGCCTAGCCAATTTTCTACCCGCGCAGAATAGGGTCAATCGCCGAATCTCGATATACCTAAGTACCCGCGCGGGTAGCTTACCGGGAGATCGTACCTCGGCGCAGGTCGACTTGGAACGAACCGCCCGAGCGGTTCGTTCCGTTCTGCAGTGATAACGAGCGGTATTATCGCCAAACCTCGCCGGATCCGATTCTTTTTACCGGGTATTTAACAACCCCAACTGTATTCCGCAATGCAGATGGCATTTCAATGTGGGAAAGAAAACACACCGAACGGTAACATTCACACAAGCACATTTATTTTACATGCACATATACAGTCAATCATGCAGGTATGGAAGCAAAAAAAGTGAAAGCACTACAACCCTATAAGCAATTTATGTACAGCCACTTATACAGTTTTACTTCGCAAGACACGGCGCCACAACATGCACTCAAAGAAAAGAAAAGACCACCCCCACAGACAGGGGAGTCAGACAGGGTCTGCAGACCTTTATAACGTGGGGCCTTGGTGACCGAAAGGGCCCCACGAGGCCGCGCAGGTTACCTTCCTCGCTGGGGCGACCCACGACGCTCCTTTCCCACGGCAGCTAGCGTAGCCGCGGTCCGGCCCAGACCTCGTCCGACAGCCCGGTGATTCTGGCCCAGCCGGCAACGCCTCAGAGAAACGAACGGGCCTTCGCTCTTTCCGAGTTGATGCTCTCGTTAAGAGCCCGCTCGTCCTCGCGCTGCCCGGACTGTCACGAAGCCCGATCACCTCGGACCGTTCGGAGCTGGTTGGCGAGTCCTCTCCGGCTCGTACTCGATCGCGCAGGTCTGGCGGGCAGAGCAGGCAGGGCTGCGCTCTCAGCTCGTGTCTCCTCCTGGCGTCCGACCCTCTCCACCGACTGAAGGCTCCAAGCGCCAGGCTCCGACTTCCGCGCAGCTCCTCGACCGCTCCAGACAGACTGAACCGGTGCTCTGCTCGGCCCTTTATAGGGCTGGTGAGACGAGATCTGATCTCCGCACTCTCACCTCTGACCTCTGACCTCTGCCCGGAAAGCGGACGTGGTAGAGATCACCGGCCCTCTGGATCCGATTCTCCGAGAGCGAAGCTTCCACACAGAGCGGACGTGGTAGAAATCACCAGACTTGCACTTCGACCCCACAGGCCCCGCCCCTTTCTCTCCTGTGATCCGTTATTCGAGGCGAAGCTTTTACACAGAGCGGACGTGGTAGAATCACCAGACTTGCGCTCACAACGAAACCTCCCGCATCTGTTTGCAGCGACGCTGTTCGCTGGGACTCCGCAGCAGTGGTGCAAAGATGGCGTCATTTCGGAGACGAAGGTGAGGCGATGTTTGTGGCGTGAGATGTTGACGGCTGCTGGCGGAGTGGTGAGGATGGCGTGGTTGTTGAGAGGCAGGTGTGGTTTGGTTGGTCCAAAATAACGATAGGAAAAGAAAAACACTATCTCAAAGGATCACAGCCCTGTGCACACGAATAATTCCCATTAAACAACGGTGGGGAATCTAAATGAACACGGACTTATCGGCATAACTAACTAAGGACCTTTATAGTGTTCTGCGAATTTCCACAGCCGTAACAATACATTCTTATTGGTCTCGTAATGCATCGCATTATCGGCTATGATAAACTCATAAATTTTCGTTATTAACTGTGCGAATGGCATTCGTACTAGTACTACCCTAACAGCTATGGATCTTTCTATAGATCTATCACATTATAATTATGATTGTGTTTATCCCTACATTGGGCGACAGTCTGTCTCAGCAAATCAGAAGAAGCGTTACATTACGGCTTTAGAAAATGAGGTCATTGGAATTCGGGATTGTCCATCGTCTGATATAATATAATATTCATATAGATTGTGTCATTTTTTAATATGGACAAGCAGTTTTCGTCAATTTTTTTTATTTTAAACAAATTATTTCTAATTTCTGTCCCTGCCAGGGTAATATATGTATCTCAATTTTCGCAAATATTTTCAAGGTGCGCTACATCACTGTATAGTGTTTAATGTGGTTTGTATTTTACAATAAAAGGTTTTAAAACTTGTACATCTGATGTTCTATTTGCAGATTCAATCCATCGTTATGTCAGGACGCAAAGGTGGCTGGGAGCGAGCTCAGGAGTTGCAGAAAAAGAAGCATAAGGAGGATCAACTACTCAAGAAGACTCATAAATTGACATCGTTTTTCCATGTGGTGGAGAAAGATGCTGGTGTTGGTTGGTGATGATGATATAGATTCAACTAAGGACTCCCCTTCAACATCCCCCGCAGTTGATCCTGTCGAAGACAGGCCGGCCGACGATGGTGACACTAGGGGCGAAGGTGCTTCAGTATCGACTCCACTGATTCCCAATGATGTCGGGTTGTTTGGGAACATCACAGACAAACTGCGCCATGTGTGCATCAGCTTGGGCACTGACCATTTTCGGAACTTGGATGACAGTTATCCAGAAACGAAGCGCGAATACTCTGGGGTGAATCGCTTTCTTAATGCCAGTGCCTTCAAACGGGTTTTGCCAAATGGGGAGGTAGCTGATCGTGATTGGTTGGTTTATTCTCCTGCCAAAGCTTGCGTTTTCTGTTTTCCATGCACTCTGTTTTCCTCTGACAGAGGTGCACAGCTTTCTGGCTCGGGATTTACTGATTGGAAGAATACGGCTCAGTACTTGAAGGCCCAATAGCCCCAAACACATAGAACAGTTCTAACATTTGTCAGCAGGGTGCTGATGCCGGTCGAGTTGATAAGCAATTGCATCAAAAAATGCTGGAGCAGCGCAGCTATTGGAAAAATGTGTTGAACGTTGTGTTGCCACAATTACTTTTCTTTGCGAGAGGGGTCAGTCGTTTCGAGGGTAGTAACGAAATTGTTGGCTCCAGCAGCAATGGTAATTACTTGGGCATTTTGGAGTTGATTGGCCAGTTTGATCCGTTTTTGTCCCAGCACATCCATTACCATGCCAACAGGGTCGCGGTCACACGTCTTATTTGTCAAAAACAATCTGCGAAGAATTAATTGCTATGATGGGCAAGCAAGTACTTGGTCGTATCAAGGATGAGATTTCGAAGTCACGGTATTTCTCCGTTTCAGTGGACTCCTCACCAGACATTGCCCATACGGACCAGCTCACTATCATCCTCCGCTACGTCAACATGACAGATCACAAGCCTGTCGAGCGTTTCCTCACGTTCATTAGTATCTCTAGTCATACAGGTCAGAATCTTGCTGATACTCTTCTCCAATACTTGAAGGACCATGACATCGACTTTGACAATTGCCGCGGTCAGATGTATGATGATGCTAGTAATATGTCGGGCAAGTACAATGGTATGCAGCAAATTTTGAAGAACAAGAACAGTTTGGTTGATTACATTCCCTGTGTAGGTCACTCTTTGAACCTAGTTGGTCAGTCCGCGGTGGATTGTTGCATTGAAGCGGTTTCATTTTTTGGGTTTCTGCAGTGCCTGTATGCGTTCTTTGTGGCATCCACGCACCGTTGGGGTGTCCTGCAGACCCATGTGGAACAGAACCTGGGTGCCTTGTTCCAAAACACTCATCGGATACCGGTGGTCTGCCCGAGCTGATGCCACTGAAGCTCTGTTCTGCGGTTACCGCCAGTTCCAGAGTGCTCTCGAAGAGATCTCTGCAGATGAAAATCAGAACAGGGAGACACGAAATGAGGCGGATTCTTTAGCAGAAAAGATGGGCACCATAGAAGTTGCCCTGATGTGTGAACTTTGGAATGATATTTTGCAGCGCTTCAACTGCTGCAGCAAGTTGTTGCAAAGTGCCACCATAGAATTGACACCGGCTATTTGTCTGCTGAAGAGTTTGAATGAGTTTTTACATGCACGCAAAGAAAATTTTGATTTCTATGAGCAACAAGCATGTGATCGCTGCGGCAACAGCACTTACAAATCCGAAAGTCGGCGAATGCCAAGCGTAAGAAGCGTGACAATGATGGAAATGCTACTGATGCCACAGAAGGGATGACGGGCCAACAAAATTCAAAGTTAATACATTTTATGTCATCATTGACAAACTGCGAAGTGCATTGCAGAAACGCATAGAGGCGTATTCTGTAGTGCTGCAGCGGTTTGGCGTTCTGACAGAGTTTGACTCTATGACCGACGAGGATATCAACACTGCTATTACAGGGCTTGTCAGTGTGTATCACAAGGATCTGAATACTGATTTTGCGTCAGAGTTCCGTCAGTTCATTTGTTGGTATAAAAACAAACTGCCCTCAAGTTCCCCTCAACAGGGTGTGCACAGCATATGTTTGTGCTGCTGCACACCACTGGAGTTAATGCAGCCTTTCCAAACACTGAAGTGGCTCTCCGAATATACTTAGCACTGATGGTCACCAATTGTTCAGGAGAACGCTCATTTTCGCAGCTAAAGAGAATCAAAGATGTGAAGCGTTCTACCATGCATCAAGATCAACAGCGTCTTGATGCGTTGCCCTTTTGTGCATGACGGATTTGTAAGTGCTGTTGCCGCAGCGATCACATGCTTGTTGCTCATAGAAATCAAAATTTTCTTTGCGTGCATGTAAAAACTCATTCAAACTCTTCAGCAGACAAATAGCCGGTGTCAATTCTATGGTGGCACTTTGCAACAACTTGCTGCAGCAGTTGAAGCGCTAAAGAGAGAGATGAGATTTCCACTCCTCAATTTTTATTTTTGGCAGAAAGATCGTCATTTATTGACTTAATTATGTACTGAATGACAAAAGTACAAAGGATGACGATGACATTCCTCCAAATCAAATATTTCCATCTGCATACAAAACACCGGACGGCTACGGATCTTATTTCTTGGGAATTAGAATGGCTTACGGATCTACTTTTGCAGTAACAGATCTGACGTAGCCATGTTCCCAATACCAATTAGGTGCTACTCGTGGAAGGAATAAGTTGGATGATTTGCGTTGCTTTCTGGGAATTTTTGTAGTGACCAAATAATGGGTGTTTCATTGTTCCTGAATGTAGATTTTGGTCTTTATGAATGTAATTGAATGCCTACTCTCTTCTCTCTCTCTCTTGAGTGAAGTATGACAAAAAAGTGAAGTTTCCCTCACTCAAAAACTGCTGAATAACAAGCAAACAAACTAAATAACTAATTTGGTGGAATTGGGAGGGTTAAGTTATCAAGGGACTAATAAATTATTTGTTGCTGTAGCTCAAATCAAACCGACTGCAATTTTTTTGTTTGTAAGTGCTGTTTTGTTATTTTATAATCAAGAAGCCTGATGTTGAGACTTTTTCTGCCAGTTGACACTGTTTGCTGGCAGAAGGTATTTAATAACTTTTTTTTTTATATATATTTTTTTTGTGGAATGGAAAAATCTAGATTTATGGAAGAGCCGAGGTGAAATAGTGATGGAGAGGCTATCATAGTAAATTTTGGCATTTCTCTGTGTGTGGATGTGTATGTCCTGAACCTTGTAGAATCAAACAGGCTGATTTCCTTCAGATCTTGCATGTACCATGGTAAGAATCTGGGGACGAAATAAATTAATTTTCCCGCTGCTCCTTCCTCGCAGTGGGGAGACGAGAAATTTGCAATGTGCAAGTGGCTTTAACAACTGACCCGCCGTGCCTGAAGGGTGGGGAATGACAAAAGAGTTGCATCGTGCAAATGATTCAGTGACACAATATTTCCTCTTGTTGACATTGGGGACCTGGCTTATTTCTACTGCAAATGACGTTGGGGAAGTTGGGAAAACAGATCACAGCTACAAGAAAGGGGTAGACCAGAGCAGTGGAAAGGAGGGAGGATACTTCTGTATACCTGCAAGAAGCTGGGGTTTGTTTGGGGGGTGTGAGGGGGAAGGGTAGAATTAGGTCTTGGGGTTAGAGATGATGGATGGTTGTGTACTGCAAACTGTGGCTTCTGGTCTTGTGCTCCTGTTTCATCATGGAGATGGACAATGAATATGGCATTAGAATCCAAAATCCATTGGAGAGGCAGATTTTATGGAGGGACACCAGCTTAGAGGGGAAGAACAGTACTTCCATTGAGCTTATTGGACCGAGGCTTTTCGATTGAGTGTTAAAATTTTGGAACCATGGAGATACCATTCTGTGGCTATCTTTGGAGACTCATTTTATGGTTGAGGCTGATGCTGAGGCTGAGCAAGTTCAAGAATAGATTTTCCCAAAGAAGAGTTGAGAATGCACATGTTTTAGGGCCTCAGACCATTGTTTGAAGAGAAGTAGCATTCCTAAGTTGAGTGACCAGCGAAAAATCCAAACGATGAGCTGAGATTGGAGGAAATTTGGTCTACAGCAATGCTGAAATCCATTACTTTGCTTGCTTTGTAAGCAAGCTTATGCCCTGTAAAGTTGACGAGGATCTGCTTTTTTTTGTTTTTAACCCTTCTTGTGAATGGGAGTGATGTTGGCTGTTTTTCCAGGAAGATGGGATTGCCAAAATGTGAGGACAGGCTGAAAAAGAGAATCACAGAGGAGAAGCATAAGCAGTAGAGAAAGATTTGAGAAAATGGACACAGGTGCGCATCTGGACCAGCCGCTGATGCATTGTCAAGGCTGGACAGACTTTCTTTACCATCTCGGGTGTAATAGACGCAGACAGAGTGGTGTTCCAGTTGGCAGTAAGTTTATGACTGATTAACGTAGGGCAAAGGGATTAGGTTGGGATAAATGAAATTTTGAGGCAGAACATTGTTGAAACGTTAATATTTTGGCTCAAGTACAGGGTGGCCTGAAAGTTGCTTTACCCTGATAAATTTCTCGGCCTCCCAAGTCCTGGCCCTCCCCACCATGGTAATGTGGGCATACTGACTCAGGAGAATGATTTGAGGGCATACAAATACAATTAGGAGTTTTAAGAACGAATGCTTCACTAAGTGATAAAGTACTTTAAGGCATCTTTAGAGTCTTGTGGTGAGGCTGTTTGAGTTATGGGAGGGGATGGAGAGCAGGATTAGGGAGGTGGACGGAATGACAAGCACACAGATGTTTTGGTTGGTTTTGTGGGAAAGGTATGTGTCGCACAAGTATGCCAATGGGCAAGGAGGGGTTAGGATGGACAATATGGGACTTCAAAACTGATGCAATCCACACCAAATGCTCAGTGGTGGCATGTGCAAAGAAACTCTGAAATAGTGGTCTTTGGGGCATCTTCAGCGGAACTTCTTATCATGTGGGAACGACAGGTTTAAGTAACTTAAATGGCTCACAAAGCTTTCAAAAAGGAACCAAAAATAGGTTGAAAAAGTACATGAAAGAAAGCTGGAATATACGCTCTTACACAACGAAAGTTGTAGGGAGACCCCATTAATTCTGGTTTGGGTGCTTCTTACTGTGAAGAGGATGTCATATCTGGGGTTTTGAAAGTGCAGAGCAAGTTTAAAATGATAATATTTACGTAGTGAAATGTTTTGGGAGGTATATAGCCTGGTGTGGCTTAATGGTTAGGGTGGTGGGCTTGGGATCTGAGGGTCCTGAGTTCAATGCTGCTTTGTCATTGATTTAATATCAGGTTGGGTTGACTCCTCCTGTCATCCTTTTGCGGTCAGCATAATGAGTACCAGCTTGCTTGATGATTGGGCCATTTGAGTATCCTGCATCAGATGTGACCCCATCCAGAATTTGGTGTCCAATAGCCCAGCAGACTGCTTCGGCAACACAAAAACAAAAGCAACCCTCCACACACTCCTGCATAGAGTATGTTCATGGATGGTTGGGGGGGGGGGTGGGAGCTGTGGGGGTTATTTATAAATAATATTGTTTGGTTTCTGGGCTACAATATAAATTATATAGATTTTTGCATCTTTTCCTAAAAAGAGTGTGGGTGGTGTGTAATTATATACATACATACATACATACACTCATATATCCATCTACACACACACGCACACACATTAACAACTCTCATGCTCCTCTAGTCGAAACTGCTGTGTTAAAGCATCTAAGAATGCCTTACACAAAGTTCGTGCTTCGCTGTTTCGAACCCTTCCCAGAGTTCGCCTCCAACAACTATAAAGACGTTTCAAAAATACTAGCACAAACATGAGAATCCCAATGCTGCACACCCCATCAGCTAACCGGACGCATTTCCAATCGTTATTTTGGCGAATCATCAGCGACAGAGGAGCAAGGGAGTTTGATTTATTCCTATAATCCGAGCCACCTGGGGTAGTTGATTAGTGAGAGCTGATTGGGCGATTCCCTCCATTGACGGTGAAAGATGTGGGTGGTCTTTCTTTATATGTATATATATATATTAATATATATATATATATATATATATATATATATATATAATATATATATATGATATAGATCATTGCTGTTTGCTTGTATTAACAGGAAATGTTGGGAACTCGCCGACACTCTTATCCACAGATTATTTTTATCGTATTGCGAATTTGCATACAGGAACATGGTTAACGATCCTGAAATTGCCACTTTTGGTTTAAATGCTGAAAAATTTGTTTAAAAGACCATGGAATTTAGATTTTTGTCTAGCACTGCAGGTTAAAAGTGCCACAGTGAGGTAGAAAAAGTTTGTCCGCGAAACACGCACACAGAGCGCACGTGTGAAAGGCTGTTAGCATTCATATGTCCTTTAGAAAGTCCCAATATTTCTAATGAAGAATGGAGTTTTTGACATAGACACTGCACCAAGAACGAAAGTAGTGGCTTGTCTATACAGAGGAGAGATAGCCAGGGAGAGACTGAGGAATTGGCGATGTGCATCAAAGGGATCTATTTCAACTTGCACTTCAAATAGGATTATGTGCCCATTCAGTCTTGGCACAGATCATGTTGTGTGTCCACAACCTCTTGGTTTTTTTTTAAACTTGTTTTTAATTCTGCATGTATATTATTCGGGTCATTTACAAATAATGCCTCTCGGTAATGAATGGCTCTTTTCACACCTTGTCTCGCGCACTTTAAAGTTAAGAACGAAAGCAAATTAGTGGTCAAACATTGACATTCGTGTTGTTGTATACCAATGTGTTGATTGTCCTCTATTGAAGCATGAGAGACACACAGACATAAAATGTTTTGGGCATCTTGGTAAATGTAATTGCTTTTGTTTTTTTTCAAAAAGCTTTGTTTTTGTTTTTTAATGTCGCAAAAGTTTTTTTTTTCGCTTCTTTTTTAACTTTGCCACCGAAGGTGAATAGAGGTTGTGTTCACTCCTGTCTGTTTGTCTGTGAGCAGGATATCTCTAAAAGTTAAATGGACGGATTCAGAGGGAAATTTGGTGGACATGTTGGTGTGTTGCCGAGCACAAATTGGTTAGGATTTTGGTTAATATCTGGATCTGGATCCGGATACTAGAATGCAAGTGGATTTCTTCACCATCTGAGAGATGGGGCCAAAAACAATAATATAGCACAATATTTCAAAAGGTTGTGGATGGTTATGAAAAAACTTGGTGGATGAGTTGGGTAGGTGACAAAACAAGCCTATTGGGGTTTTGGTTAAGGTTTGATGCAGATCTGTCCCATCGGTGGGATAAAAGACAAACCATAAACTGTTCAGCCTGGTGGAGTTACACCGTTCGATTCGACTGAGTTGTTTTGTTATCTCACCACCAAAGGTGGGTGGGAGGTTTGGTTTCAACCCCTGTCTGTGAACTGGATATCTCAAAAACTTGTCGACTGAATCCAGATTAAATTTGGTGGACAGTTGGGAGTGTGATAAGGATTAATTGATTGATTTAGGTAAAGATCTGTATGGATCTGGTGACTAGAATTTAAGTGGTTCTTATGCCATTGGATAAGACCAAAAACAATATATTGGCATGATCTAGTCAAAAAATTTGAGAAGATTCAGAATGAAACTTGTTGGAGCAGGTTTGGCGTGTGTGACAAGTAAAGATAATATTGATTTTGGTGAAGATCTGGATATGGGAATTTTTTAAGTGATTCTTCACCATGAGAAATGATTGTGGTATGATATTTCAAACGTTTGTGGACGACTGTATGAGAAATTTATGTGGATGAGTTTGTTTAGGTGAGAACAAGCGGATTTGAAATTTTGGTTAAAGTCGAGTCCAGATCGGCTATCAAATATAAACTGTTCACGTGGCGGAGTATGCGCTCTCTTTGTGGTCCCGTTCTAAAATTTTTTTTTTTAATGTCCAAAACCAATAATTAATTGTCTTTTTGCATGCTTGTAATGTTTCATCCTTTCTCCTAGTTGCTCTAATATCAGTACTGCAATTACTTAACCCCCCTCCTTTCGCTTTTTACGCCTTTGCATCTTTATCCTTTTTTTATTATCATTCTTTTGTTTGTTGTTTTTTTTTGTGGCACTGTCATCTGCCCATATTGCTAGAACACAGTAATTTGACATGTAGCAGTGACCCAACCATAATTCATCAGAATTCTTTACGAGATTATTTTTTTGTTGCTCCCATTTCTCCAGAAACGGTTTTAAATTGTTTGAGTTTTAAAATTAACTTTTATTTTTATTTTTTTTGTGTTCATGTCTGAAAAATATGTTTCATCGTTGACTGCTTATTTATGTTTGCAAGCAAACAAATAATTTTTTCTTTGCATTTGAACTGTCATGATAAAAAAAAAAAAAAAAAAACACTTCCATATGTTGCCTCCTTTAAGTCGCTTGGATTCTCGAATATATATTCTGAAAATCGTGTTTGAATTTAGTTAATTTTTTTTTGCGATGGTGAATATAAGTTTCTGTTTTACACTTATTTGTCAAAGCATCGGTATTTGTTTGCATTACTTTGGCCCAGAAGCTTTCACCTTTCGTTGGTTACACTTTGTTTGCCTTTTTCACTAGCTTTTGTGGATAAAATCTGTTACTGCCATATTTTCCTTGTTCGTGCAGCTGTTTATTCATCGGGTTTGTAGATTAAAGGCAGTGAAAATGTACATTCACCATCGCTGTTCTTCGTTGGCTTTGCCCTTTGGATGACATTAATTTGTGGAATTCAGAAATACACTTATCAGGGGTCCACAAGAAGGCTGTACCATCAACCCTGATATTGTTGTGAAGTGCATTCTTCCTGTACTGGAGCTACTGTGGCTATTAGTAATTATATTTTTTTCTCTTGCTGTTACATGCTAAGAATGTAGCAAACTACAGGGCTGTTGCTCAAAACAAAGGACTATCTATAAAATATTATTCCATAATGATTAAGACGGTCGTGAAAGTTATGTACCTCCATAAGATCTCTGAAGCTCAGGTTGTCTGACTGATAAAGATTAAAATACTTTTTTTCTGCCAAAATTCCAGCAGGTGAGTATTTGAAATTTTTCTTTTTTTCCATTTTGTATCTATTGTTTTACCTTTTATTCCTACTTTAACCTATTTCATTTGAGAATGTGGAAAAGGAGAAACCTACCGATGAAAAACACATTTTAAGCAACGTATGTTGTCCTTGACATGCAGGTCGAACACTTCAAGCTAGATCTGAAATAAGCACCTTAATTTAATTTTTTGTGTATTTCGTTTCCAGTCATGTACACAACTGTGTTGCATAAAGGAAAATTTCATTATGGTTGAGGTGAATCATAATTATTCTGTTGGTTCAATGCCAAAATTATGTAGTAGAGTTGTTACCACTTTTAGATCGAAATATAATCTTTCCTCGTTGGTAGTTGAGGACTGAAAACAGAATGTGAAATGCTCATGAACAAACCTCTTACCGTATGTTGCGATTTATTTAGTTTGCATGTGTGATCTTTGACGCTATTTGGTGGCATTTTAAAAAAAACATTTACGGGAGTAATCTGCGCCGTTAAATTATACATTTGTCAATTAAATAGTTTTGATTCATTGCTTCTTTCCATTCATGTTTAAATGCCTTCCCATTTAACGTCCCGCTTTTAAAATACAAAATTTAGTGCTCAAGTTGATCAATTCATGCCTGCTGTTCTCCCTTCTTCTGTCTGCTTTCCAGCAGATGGAGGTGCCCCTTTTGTTTAAGCACAAGTTGAAGAGCAGGTCACCATCACTCAACTTAAGAGTGTAATAAAACAGATTCAGTTCAACTCTAGCGGATAGTCATGTTGCTTCCACTTGAAACAAAGTGTAGAAATCAGTCATTGCAGCCTGATAAAATACGTTCGTTTTCTCGAATGTTGTCAATCAGTTTGGATTCTGACCTGGTTAGTCAACTTTTGAATATGCCTGCTGTTGCCTCCCAACATTGTGTAGAGGCTCTTGAATCTTACACAAAAAGGTTAGGACTGTCTCAGGCCGATGACGAACTCTGTCTGTCGCCAATATTTCTCTGCCTGTGGTCCCTACCTCGATCCTTGCTCGCTGACTTCTCCATACACACAGTAAGCATGCCATCTCTAACAAATCCTTAATTTCCTCTCCAAGTGGATCTGGAAGTGCCTTAAGGCAGCATCTTTGGGGTCCAGTTTTTATTCCTTTATCTACTGATAAACCACTCTTGATGCCCAAAACACCCTATCACTTTGCCAAAAACAATTGCACATTAAAAGCTGTTGGTACCCCTATCACAATCACGATCAGCTGCTGCATGTATTCCTGTTAGCAAGATTCTACGCTGTGTAGTTGATAAATGGAAGTCATTCACATCCAGGCAAGTGGTCATATACCCCCTCACTTTATTCCACAAGAGGGATCATCTAGCAAATGTACTTCTCTACTTCCTTGATCGCTGGGAGAAAATGTTCAGGCTATCAAACTTCTGAGGCCTTAGCATCCGCTATGACCTCAATTGGGCAGACAATATAATCAAAGTACCTTCCAATATAGCTGCAACTGGAGTAGTCTCCATTATCCCAATAGTCCTTGATTATATAATCTTGAACTTCTCATAGCTGATGAGACCTTTGTCCATAGCTCATTGAGTTCTGCTCCCCCTATGGACTGGTGCCCTTGCTCTAGCTTCTCTGCACTCTTGGATGCTGTGGCACCGAAGCTCTCGACATCAATGGGATTTCAACAAAGAAGAACTGTGTTTTTTATTACTTGCAAAAACCGAAGGTTTTTCAAGTATATTGTTGTCGTGTCTCTGTTACTTGCAAAAACATTTTTTGCTTAGGAATGCTTGATCTGTTCCGTTTTGTTTTTTTCTGTCTGCCTACAGCCCAACACGCTCAGGCTGATTGTTTCTGAGAACTTTTACAGATTGTTAGCCGTCCCCGCAATGGTCGCATGACATAGTTTTGCGAGGTCAAAATGCGTCCAACAGGTAATTAAAAAATTGGCCAAATTTCTAGAATGTCAATTTTCATTCGATTGACTTGAAATTTGACAAGATTGCATATCAGGTCACTGAATTTAAACACCCATTTATTTTTGAAGGTAACAAAAGGTCAACTAGGCCTAATTTCTAAAATTGAGGAGATGGGGCAACAACTATGTATATATATGTGTGTATACTATATATATATTATACAATCATGCTCAAAAAGTTGTGGACGCGTGATGACAAAACTATTGTGGATGAGTTTGTTTAGTGAGGAGAACAAATGGATTACATTTTGTTTTCAGTCCAGCCATCGGTGGGATAACAAAACGTAAAATGTTCAGCCTGGTAGGTAGCGCTCTAACAGTGTTGTTGCTACCTTTGTTCTGTTTGCGAACTGTCGCTCGAAGTGATTATTTTTTTCCCCCATTTGTACTTGCAAATCGAGAGATTTTTCAAGTACGTACATTGGTCGGTCGATCTTTGTTATTCTGTCTCGTCTGCATCAATCACCTACAGGTTCACGAATTCTAAACCGATCATCATGAACTTGTTACCAAGTTGTAGAAGTAATCGACAACTGAGAAGCCTATAGATTTTATGATGGCGATTAATCTTAAAATGCCTTAATTTTTTCGATTCTGATCGGACTTGAAAGTTTGAAACAGTGATCCTGCATAGGATTGCGTCGACGATTTGAATTTGGCACAACATGGGGCATCTTCTTTATTTATTTTAAGTGTGGCAAGTGAACCCGACTCGAACTGCAAGTCAAACTCCTCTTAAAATCGTCAATTTTCATCTGATGAAAGCTCACTTACGAAATGTTCCTGCTTCATAGCATGGCAGCAAATCAGATCAATGATTATATTAAGCGTATGAGTTGCAGGGATCATGATATCAAATAGAGTTCATGTAAGGGTCAGTCAATTGTGTTATGGAATGTTGCAAAGTATCGTTCTACCTGGACTTGTCTTGTTAGTATTGCGTCACTGTCCTGTACGTCAATCACCTACAGTCACAATTTAAAATAATTATCTTCATCGAACACTTCATCAATCGGTTAGTTGTCCTATGCTAGTGAGATCTATTGATTTTGAGTATGGTCACATTAGGTAAATGCTAAAACGTAATGGTTTTCTGAATTATTGGAATTTCGAATTAGTTGCACGTAATTTCACTCCGTCAGCGAAGAATGGTCTACCGTAATTGTCGATTTCAACCTTACCAATTATTTTTTTAGGTAAATTTGTTGCAGGGATTTCACAAACATCGTGCTTCTGCATAATGCCTTTGTTTGTTTTTTTGTTGCCTCTTTTCAGTCCATGCTCTTTCACCCATTGTCCCATCCTCATTATTTATTTCAAACATTGAGGGCTGACTGCTCACTCACTCCTTTGTTTCTATATCCTCTCCCATCCTGTAGAACACCACTTCCATGATTCATGCAGTTCCATCCTTTATTTTTTTTTATTTTACTTTGAATAACTCTCTTGAACTGCTTCATGAAACTGCTTTCATCTTTGTAAGTGTGGTGCAAATAGTTGAAAATAGTCTTGCTTATCGCAAGACAGCAAGGTGGTTCGTACTGATTTGTAAAATCGCTCTCAAAATCAAAAAAAATAAAACTAAATTCTTGACCCTTTTTTCCTGGGGGTTAATCAGAGATGCCTGTTAGCGTTTTTCGACCACACAAAGAAGGTGCAAGCTGCTTGATCCCATCCTTTCTAGAAAACAAGTGACTGCAAATAATGTAGCCCCTTCCGATTCCTATGGATAACTTGTTTTTTTGATCTTTACAGATATATGTTCAAGGTCTAAAAGAAAAAAAAAAATTCAACAATATTTTTCGGATCATATTTGGGAGATTCAAAGGGTGGTAATTCCAGCAACAGGTGCACCCAGAAACCCAGATTAAGTGTTAAGGTTTGAACAGGGCACTACATATATAATCTTGTCTTCGTAGACGCTTTGAAAGCTTGTTTTCTGGCGAGCATGTAACTGAATTCACGCAGTTATGTCGAGATTTGCTGAAATTCTGTGCCAAGTAAAGTAAGTAATAGGCTTCCTAACCTCGATGCACCCAGTATCCATGAAAGGGACGGTTTACGAATCGGGTTTCAATAACGCAAGGAAAATTTGATTACTATAGACGATTACAGCAATTTCTTTGCAATCAACCATCTGATTCATTTTGGTTGAGGCTTGTGATTAAATTTAAACTCATTTTCCTTGACACAGGCATCCCTGATACGGTTAGCCTTGGTGGTCCACATTCACGTTGGACACAGTCAAGACCTTTAGTGGAAAGTGGGTTTCAACTATAAAGCAGTAAAATGAATTGTGCAGGCAGAATCATATGTGAATAATTGCAAAAAGAAGGATGCAAAAGTGTAAAGCAGGACAGATGGATTCTTCCATGGAGTCAACAACCTAAGAAACACAGGAACTTCGCCCAAACTAACTTATTTATAACGTATTCCTGAAAGACACGGAGACTCTGGGTCAAAGGATAAAAACTGTAACAAGAGCGATTGATGGACGCTACATCAAACCAGCATGGTGACACTGAGAGAATATTTGTGGGGGGAGACAACCATGTAATACTGGGTTAAACCTCACAATAGCTGCAACCTGAAGCCATGAGACCAATTAATGTGTGAAATGTAACCCATCGAATCATGCAAAAGGGAGTTGGTGACCCAAGCTACCATTCGCTTGTTCATCACCCCTTTTTGAAAAGTACAACAATGAGATCAGCCATACCCGACAGGAGAAAATATCAAGAATTAACAATCCTTCAGCATATGTAGACCCTGGAATCTGCTGTGAGATCCAAGTACATTACTTTGGTTCCAACTTTAAAGCCTAACACAGATCTGACCCTTTTGCCCACATCTACACCTGTGAGACTCCACCTCGCGATTTGAGTTAAAATTGAAATAATATTTTGCTATCACGTCCACTCATTTTCAACCACAATTATTTTTAAGGTCAAATTTGTTTCAGGGGATTCGCTTGTTCACCACTCCCTTTTGAAGAGTACAACAATGAGATCACCATACCGATCAGGCAAAAAATATCAAAGGAATCAACAATCCTTTCAGCATTAGACCCCTGGAATCGGCTGCCGAGGATCTAAGTACATCTACTTGGTAACACCTTTAAAAGCTAACACCAGATTCTGACCCTTTGCCCACATCTACACCTGTGACTCCAATGATGTAACCTTCATTACAGGACAGCCCTCAACTTGCAAAATTACCAGTTGATTCCCATGCCAAACTAGATGTGCGTCGAATGATTCGAAAAGATTAAATTTATAAAGATGACATGAAATATACTGCGGGCAAACTGTAGGTAAATAAGGCCGTGTTGGGCTTAGTGGTTAGGGTGCGGGCTTGATCTAGGGTCCGAGTTCAAATCCCGTTCAGCGTTGAATTAATACCAGGTGGGGTTAAACACGGTCTTGTCATCCGTTCCAGATGGCAAAATAAGTGTCCCCCCAGCATGCTGGTATACTGTTCGGGTGGTGGACCCCGGTCCAGGATGTGCCCAGTAGCCAAGGCAAACTACTTCGGCCAGCACTGACGCCGATTAACAGAGTATGGTCCCAATGGATGGATCGGATGACCTGCAGGTTAAAGCTAAAAATAGGGTTTCAGTTGTATTGCATAGGGGCATAAATGATAAATTGAAAAGAGGTAAGTGTTAACACTGTGTAGGAATTTAGGTGAGGCTCATAAGAATATTGTGTCCAGTTTTGGTTTTTCAGGTCTCAGAAGGACATAGTTTGTTTGTCTGTTATTGAGAGGGTAGTGTGGGGTTACAAGATTGATTCCAGGGCAGCGAGACTAAGCAATGATGAATGGTTCAGGGAACACAACTTATACCATTGGAAAGGAGCGTCTTGCGAATAGATTTGATAAGAGCTGTTTAGATAATGAATCGTCTTTTAGGACCATACTCTGTACAGAGCATTGATGCCTGCCGAAGCAGTTCTCTGGCTATTGGGTACAATCCTGGAATTGGGTCACCACTCTGACACAGAATATTCAAATGGGCTCATCATCGCCAGCAAGCGGTACTCCATTTGCCGACCTCGGAAGGATGACAAGCTGTCCAACCCACCTGGATTAATTCACAAAAAGCAGGATTTTGATATTGAACTCAGGACCTGGGGATCCCAACCTAACACACCATAACCAGAAAGGCCAACACCAGACATAGACAATGAATGGTATTCATAAAATAAGTGCCACATTTTTTTTTTTTTAAACAGAACAGACAGTAATCGGCACCAGGCGGGTATCGCACAGCCTGGAAAGTAGAGGACAGTTATGACTAATAGGCAAAAGCGGTCTTTAGGGTAGTTGATGCATGGGATTGGTCTTCGCAGAGGTACTGCAAGCAGAAAAAAGGTAGATAGGTACTTAGAAGTATTGGGGAGATAGACGCGGACAGGTACAGGGGTATATTGGCAGGACTTGTAGGTAAGCTTTGTGTGGATAACGGCCGTAGTGGGGGTGTGTATAGTTCTCTCGAGAAGCTGTAGCCACAGACAGCCGCTTGATCTGCAGCAGCAACCCAGAGATTCCCCAACATTCCAGGATGGTCTGTAACCCCCCTGCCCCCCACCTTCACCAAAAGCCAGGACCACAACAGAGTTGTAGAGAGGAAAAGAGAAACGAGAGTGAAGGAAAAGTGCAGTCCATAGGGGACAGATCGGTTCTTGACCATGACCATGCTGCCTGACTATTCGCATGGCAGCAGAGAAGAACGGGAAAAGATTTGGCCCCCGGACTTGTGTCAGTGGGAGCTACAACCACGCGAAAAGGCGTCCAACGATAGTTTCTGGGTTGATTTGTATGATATTGGTGTGGCTAGGGGATAATGAGCAAATGGCCTCTTCCTGAACGCAAAGATTCTCTTGTTCAATTTCGCACCCCCCCCCCCCCACACCCCACAAATGGGCCAAAGTTTATGTTTGTCATTCCACAATCACAGTGTATGTTGCAGGCTGCCAAAGATTAAGAAAGTTTGCAACAATCACCTCTTAAAGGCTTACATTGCTTTTATCAATTTTACCAGGTGGGGGTTTAAAGAATCTGGCTTTGGTTCAGTGCATACCCATGGGCAAGAAGCGCTCATCTTTTTAATTTTATCCAGTGAGAGGGGAAGGTTGCAACATCATACCAAAGTGTCCATTCTTGTAATACCTGGGTGGCATAGTGGTTGGAGCTCGCATAGAGTTTAAGTTAGCGCGGAGCAGATATATGTGGGAGTGCATCTGCAGCAACATTTTGTCCCTTCCTGCTGATACACCAAATCGTAGCTGGAGCATGAAAGTTCAATGCGCCACCTCGTGATTCTTTTCAATTCTTTATTGTTGGCTGGCCTGTTTGTATTGAACATGAAGGCAGCAGCACTTTGTCTGTAATGAGCTGAACAATGATGCCCCAAAAGATAGTACCTGCCATTTTTGCAAAGCTTTGACAAACGCGAATACTTCTTTTTCTCAGGTGGCATTTGCTACTGATTTGAAAGAGTTCTCAGAAAAAAAGGCGACAGGTCGCCTGACTGTAGTGGTGGGTAGTCACGATGGCGTGATCAAAATGCTCAATCTCGACTATGAAAGGAGCAATCATCATCTATAGCCAATTACTACACTGTCTCATATTCTCTTTTGGGAGTTTTGAAGGCTGCAGCGCAGCAGCAGCAGCGTTGGTGGTGAACTTGTCGGCGGATACGGGGTGAAGCTTGCCACGAGGGAAGCACTTGGGCCCTCCGAACACGCCGGACCTGAAGGCTGCTCGGGCACAGATAACTCCTCGGCACAGGCCAGGTTGCTAAGGCAACCATGAACGCGATTTGGCCAGCGGCCAATCTGGGCAGGGTTACAGACTTCACGTGATACCTTACCTGTGGACAGCGCGGCTAATCGTTGGTCAGTGCCCCTCAGCGGCACACTCGGATTTACTGCTGAGTTACAGTGAGTGTGCGCTGGCCTGACAAAGCAATGATTGGGATAGAACGTCCCGTTCTAAACTACTTGTGCACTGCATCGGACCAATAAAAGGAAAAGAACTTGAGATGAATTTGGAAACGCAACAAAACAAATTTATTTATTAGCAAAACACAGTAATTACAAAGCAAGAAAAGCAAAAAGGCACGTTAGAGCATAATTTAACCACAACATGATTCTTCTTCAATATTACTTAAATAAAAGACTTGGCCATCATTCCTGGGGGCAAAGAATAAAACCAGGACTTGAAAATAAAATAAAGTGATGTATGTAGAAAAGGGAAGCAGTCTTTCCTTTTTCCTTGCAGCAAGGTCAGGTCAGGTATGGGAGCATGTGCCAGCAGCAAGCACGTT
The DNA here is from genome assembly GCA_035128595.1 of Eptatretus atami. Lineage (NCBI taxonomy): Eukaryota > Metazoa > Chordata > Myxini > Myxiniformes > Myxinidae > Eptatretus > Eptatretus atami. Next base: position 88,766,312 of record CM068960.1, read on the forward strand.
CACTGCATCCACTTTCTGCCGTACTCCAGGGGCCTCCGTCTGGCCAATCCCCTGAGGAGATCCTGGCCCATCCCCATCTCCTTGAGATTTGCCGATATCTGCGCACCACGAGGCAACGTGTCGGCCCATTGCCCCTCCACTCACGGAGACTCCCTCGTTGAGAGAATCTTGGTGAGCAGGGATCAGCGTCAGGAAAACGAGCCACAGTGTGCAAACAGCCGCAGCTGACGTTCAGGGACTATGCAGGTAACAAATCTTCTCATTTGAGTCTCACTCAGAAACGCTGTTGGACACAAAGTCTGACCAGCGATAGCCAAGGATTCTCTAAAAGAGTCCTGGTACCAGTGGCCGGATTAAGCTCGGCTGGCCTAAGGCAACATTTTGGAAATTTTAGAGAATGCCTGAAAATTTACATTAGATCTCGGGCTCATGGAAATGACCCCAGATAAAAGATGAACTGATTCAAGAACAAAAATTTAATACAAAAAAAAGAGACATATTTAATGTGAAAAGAAATATGTTTATTTAATCCCTCTATAGTCTATACAATTTGCAGTGTATGACATATAGCATGACAAACATGTTACAGATTTGGCCACTTTGCTTTTACAGTTTACCAACGCTTAGATTGCCAATCTTGCGCGCTTTTACAACTACAAACTCATTCAATTACGGAACTGAAGTCCAGTTCTCGGAGCAAATCACTTTCAATTGCAAAACACAAAAGGGCCAACCATCAAGACGCTTGTTGATCTTGTGGCATGGTAGAACGCTTCACATCTTTGATTCTCTTTAGCTGGAAAATGAGCGTTCTCCTAACAATTGGTGACCATCAGTGCTAAGTATATTCGGAAGACGCCACTTCAGTGTTTGGAAGGCTGCATTAACTCCAGTGTGTGCAGCAGCACAAACATATTGCTGTGCACACCCCTTTGAGGGGAACTTGAGGGCAGGTTTGTTTTATACCAAACAAATGAAACTGACGGAACTCTGACGCAAAGATTTAGTATATCAGATCCTTGTGGATTTACACATGACCAAGCCCTGTAATAGCAGGTTGATATCCTCGTCGGTCATAGAGTCAACTCTGTCAGAACGCCAAAACCGCTGCAGCACTACAGATATACGCCTCTATGGCGTTTCTGGCCAATGCACTTCGCAGTTTGTCAATGATGACATAACAATGTATAACTTTGATTTTTGTTGCCCGTCAGTCCCTTCGTGGCATCAGTAGCATTTCCATCATTGTCACGCTTCTTACGCTGGGCATTCCCGACTTTCGGATTTTAAAGTGCTGTTGCCGGCAGCGATCACATGCTTGTTGCTCTAGAAATCAAAATTTTCTTTGCGTGCATGATAAAAACTCATTCAAACTCTTCAGCAGACAAATAGCCGTTGTCAATTCTATGGTGCACTTTGGCAACAACTTGCTTGCAGCAGTTGAAGCGCTGGCAAAATTCATATCCAAGTTCACACATCAGGGCGCAACTTCTATGGTGCCATCTTTTCTGCTAAAGATCCGCCCTCATTTCGTGTCTTCCCTGTTCTGAATTTTTCATCTGCAGAGTCTCTTCGAGAGCACTCTGGAAACTGGCGGTAACCCGAGAACAGAGCTTCAGCTGCATCAGCATCGGTAAGACCACCGGTATCCGATGAGTGTTTTGGAACAAGGACACCCAGGTTGCTGTTCCACATGGGTCTGCAGGACACTCCCAACGGTGCGTGGATGCCACAAAAACGCATACAGGGCACTGCAGAACCCAAAAAATGAACCGCTTCAATGCAACAATCCACCGGGACTGACCCAACTAGGTTCAAAGAGTGACCACACAGGGAATGTAA
>CM068960.1:88777364-88798696 GCA_035128595.1 Eptatretus atami
GCTGTGTGTGGATATGGATTCTGAACATCAAGCCTTGCTTTTCCACACAAACGTACGATGGCTTTCAAAGAGAAATATGCTTGGACGGCTTTATGAACTACAACAAGAAGTAGCAACATTTCTAGATTCGCAGCAGAAAGCAGATCTCCATGACAAGTTCCAGTCTGATGGATTTTTTGCTATCTCTAGCTTACCTGATGGACATCTTTGAAGTGCTGAATGCCATCAACCTCAAACTCCAAGGGAAAAACATCAACATAATCATGCACCATGACATCATTCGAGCCTTCATGGCCAAACTCGACCTCTGGAAATGTCGAATTCAGGATGGAAATACAGCCAGTTTTGCTAACTTGGATTCTGCTCTCATTCACAGTTACCTTGATTCTGAGTTAAAGAAACAAATAATTACTCATCTGACTGAATTGAAAGCAGAATTCATCAGATACTTTCCGGATATAGATGAGAATGGCGAAGCCTGGATAATTCATTCGGAACTCATTTCAATGTGAAGTAGGTGATATTTCAGACGAAGTGCAAGAGAAGTTTCTTGAGTTAAATTTCAACTCCTCAGCTGAAGAAGACTTCAAAAAACTGGAACTAGAGACGTTCTGGGTCACGTACCTTCCTGTTTACCCTTTGATCTCACATCAAAGCTCTTCGGATTCTCACAATGTTTGGATCAACGTATCTTTGTGACTGCATTTTGCACGCTCGTTGCTGTCGAGACCAAGTACAGAAACAAGCTGAACGTTGAAGGGGGCTTGCGTCGTGCTCTCTCTGGCATTCAACACGCATTCAAGATCTGGTGGCTGAGAAGCAATGTCAAGTCTCTCATTAAATGTCATCTCATTTAAATATCCTGTGTAATGTATATGAGTGTTGCTTATACAGAATTATTATCTTGCCAAACGAAGTTTTTGCAAGATATGTTAGTCAGCTTGTATGTTTTTTTTATTTATTTTTTTGTTTTGTTTGTTTGTCTGTAATCACGTATAAATCTCTCTGCAGAGCACAGTTATCATTGGAAATTTTTGTAACTTCGCATATCAGAGGCCTATAGAAGTCCCTTTCAGCGCATACAATTTTCAAGGTCAAGGTCAAAGGTCAAGTCACTTTGTCGCAAATCAGGGGAGTCGACGAAACCCTTATTTTTTGAGTAATTTTGATCGGATCGTCTTCAAACTTCATGGGAATATAGTTCATGGTCTGGCGCTCAGCTGATTAATTTTTGGTGGCGATCGCCTTGACCTTCATGGTTAGCGCTGGAGGTCGAAAGTTTTTGACCCAAGGTCAAATTTTGAATCTTAGGTACCATATCGTGTAATACCTCAAATTGAACACCTCGATGAGTGTTTTCTAGATATGTCAAGCTTGAGACATTATGACGTCATTTGGTGACGTTATGAGGCAAACGCATATTTTTCATGGTTACTCTGTAGAACGATTCTCATCGGAATCTCTCGTAGGCAGATATTCCTCAAGGAGTCGCTCCTGGTGGATAGCAGCTCTGTTCACCTCAGTGTGACCTTAAAGAAGTCACACGTGGTCACCTTTTGGCAAGATACGGGTCACCTAAGGGTGACATTGGTTTTTTATTTGTTTGTTGAAGATGTGAGGTGGGGGGGGGGCGTGGAGGCAAGGAACAGCTCCTAGAGGGGGCGTGGTGGTAAAAAGGTTAAGAACCACTGGTCTTGAGGGTTTGCAGAGCTATTCCACCCAGAATGCCGTGCGCGCCGCCATGTTGGTTGTATTGATTTCCATGGCAACGATAGCATGAGTAGCTCCACAATCTCTCACGTTTAACTCGTTATTCTGACTTGCTGCAATGAAAGGTGATGCTAATTATTTGGCCTTGTTAAGTCTTGTTTACCTTTTATCGCTTGTTTAGCTAAATGTATATATATATATATATATATTTATTTTCAATTTCAGAACATTTATTTCCATAGTTGCCAATATAAGTGCAGTAAAAGAAGAATATATGGAAGTAATATTCCCAAAACTTGGTGAACTCAGGATACAATCAAAATATCACGAACAGAAACAACCTTACCAACCAATATGGCGCCCGCGCACTGCATCATGGGTACCGGAACCGCTCGAAATGCAATTCGTGGATTAAAATGATATTTTAATTTTTCAACCCTTTTCGGATAACTCGGCGGGGTATTTGATTCAGTATCAGATTCATGTAAGTTTGTGTTTTATTAATTAAGAAAAGTACGTGCTGACGGAAACTCATGCAATCAATGGCCAATGAGGAAGAAGAAGAAGAAGAAGAAGAAGAAGAAGAAGAAGAAGAAGAAGAAGCCCGGAAAGATGGCGACCCCACTGTTCCGGTGCGTTTCCTCGCCCTTCCTTTATCCTGCGGCCTTCTCAAAGTGGGTCTCTCTGACTTGCTACCATGCACGACCTCCGGTCATCCTATCGGTGGTCGCTCCGACGTCGTTTGACCTTGACGATCCGGACGGAAAAGACCCAGCGTGGAGGCGCAGCCCACTGTGGCGTCGCAAGCAGTTCGGCCGAAAGGGTGAGGCGTCGGGCGTGGACGTGGCCGAGCTATGGCCGAGCCGTGATGACTTGAGCAGGATTATCCAGGAGGAGCGAGAGTTGTACCCGAGCTTGGAGGAGATAGTGAGCGCCGAGCGAAAGCGTCTTGCTGACGTCGAGGAGCAACGCAAGGCCCGGCGACGTCGCATCGTGCAGTGCATGGCCGGGATGGACCAGGCTGTGGTGAAATGGAAGGAGGACAAAAGAGAATTTCGAGCCACAGCTCGGGCTGCTGAGGTTCGAAAGAAAAGGATTCTTGAGCAAGCGCAGGAACGGCTTGGGTACAACGTCGATCAGCGGAGTCCTGAGTTCGTGCAGATGGTGCAGGAGATGGACAAAGAGGAGAAGAAACGGGACAAAGAGGAGAGGAAACAAAAACGAGCCCTCGCCAGAGAACTAGCTCAGAGCCAAGCCAAGGTTTCCCCTGATGTCCCTGGCGGGTCTTCAGCTGATGTCCCTGGCGAGTTCCGCTGATATGCTTGGCGGTCTTCAGGCCGTTGTCCCTTGTGGTCTTCAGCCGTTGTCCCTGGTGGTCTTCAGCCGTTGTCCCTTGTGGTCTTCAGCCGTTGTCCCTGGTGGTCTTCAGCCGTTGTCCCTGGTGGTCTTCAGCGTTGTCCGCTGGTGGTCTTCAGCCCGTTGTCCTGCTGGTGGTCTTCAGCCGTTGTCCCTGTGGTCTTCAGCCGTTGTCCCTGGGTCTTCAGGCGTTGTCCTGGTGGTCTTCAGCCGTTGTCCTGGCGGGTCTTCAGCCGTTGTCCCTGGCGGTCTTAAGCCGTTGTACCGTGGCGGGTCTTCAGCCGTTGTCCCTGGTGGTCTTCAGCCGTTGTCCCTGGTGGTCTTCAGCCGTTGTCCCTGGCGGATCTTCAGCCGTTGTCCCTGGTGGTCTTCAGCTGAGGTCCCTGCTAATGATCAAGGGTCCTTGGTAGACCACGATTCGGATTATCATCGTACTTCGCTGGCTGGGTGTGACCATTGGTTGGACGTTTAATGTCTGCATCGTAAACTTGGCCAGGCTAGCCATTCAAGCTGTTATGTTTCTGCAGATTTAAATGCAGGTCCTTTGGTCTTGGTGTACCATACACTCAATGTGGATGCGGTGCTGTCCTCAAATTAAAACTCTTAAAGCCAAAGGGATATGACTGGATCTGTTTTATTTACTTTTTAACTAATGAGGCTTGTACATTTAACAATGGAGTCACATGTACACAAACATTAATTAATCTGTTGGAAGGTAAACCTTTTTTGCAGAATGAGAATGGATGTAGGGTCATCTATTGTAAACTCAACCCATAGCCAAAAATCTGGATTGGTTTTGGGTATTGAGCCATTGTCTGGCAGTCAAAAGATGGTGAACTCAGATTTTCAACACCTCGAGGAGGAGATGATATTGAGACCATACTCTGTGCAGAGAGTTGGTGCTGCTTAAGCAGTCTCCTTGGCTATTGGGCACAATCCTGGACGGGTCTCCACTCCGACACAGTATACCAGCATGCTGGCACTCATTTTGCCGATCTCGGAAGGATGACAGACCGTGTTAACCCCACCTGGTATTAATTCAACAGCTGAACGGGATTTGAACTCGGGGACCCTAGGATCCAAAGCCTGCCACCCTAACCATTAAGGCAACACCAGGCATATACCTCTAGGGGATATCTGGTAAGATGCCTGCTCATTTAATGAGATACCTGGCCTTCTCTTAAAACGATGAAAGGAATTGTTCTTGTGAACCTTGGAGAATAAGTTGCAATCTATGTTATTTTATATTATGCCAATATGGTGGATTTCTCGCTACATTATACACCTAATCCCTTTTATTCCTATCTCCTCTGTGTGCATGTGTGCTCGGAACAAAATTCCATGCAATGTGCTAAATTCAGAGTGAAAGTACTGCTAAACTGCAGGTTCGTGTTCTGATTTTGTTCTACAGTGTTCAAAATTTCAACTGAAATTAAGTCGTTCCTCTCGGCGTTGGGAATAGCGAAGTTCAGACAAAATCGCAGGTCATAGGAAATATAGATTGCGCTCGGAAATGCAAAGCAAGAGTTGAAAAGACCCTTCCCATGTCCTTTTTCTCAAGACTGCTTAGGGTAAGGTATTCTATGAACTCACGAAGCAAAAAGCAGAGTTCAGTTGATTCATGTCCGTCTGTCCATCTTATCAGTTTATATCAGCTTATTTAGATTGAATGGAATATTTTTTTTAACATGAATCGGAAGACATGTTTGCCGTTTAACAGTACTTTGGCTCTGAATTTGTCCCGATCACACATGCACAGAGAGGGGAGAGATTTTTTTTCTCTTTTTCTGACTGTCTGCCTGCCTGGCAGTCAAACAAAATTGAAAATCATTCCACACAGGAAACTTTCTGTTTTTAATGGTGTTTTACAAAGGACACAAACAACAGGCACGAATAACTAACGTAACGTGTTGGATATATTGTGATGTAATAGACTGGGTAAAACAGTGGTAAAACCCAGAATTGATTTTATTTGTACTCTTTTAAACCCTTATTTAAATTGAATTATGCACTTGAACACTGTATAACACAAATCGACTTCATAATACTTCCGAGAACCTCCAGTTTTGCAGTATTTGGACATGTTCTATAGGTTGGTGTACAACATGAGCTGTCAAGCGCAGCCCATGGGAAGTGGACTTGGCATGTGAGAGGGTACAGTATCGGGGTGAAGAAAAGGCTGCCAAAATGGTGATGTACGATGCCAATTGACACCGCGTTCTATGGTGATCAACAAAGTTCATAAACAAAGTTTCAGTCATTTCTGAAACTGACTCAATGTCTTATTACAGTGTATATTTAACTACTGTATATACTTTTTATATTTTTCACGATCTTTAAAATCATTTTATTAACTATTTATTTGAGCACTGCGTGGGGTATCGTGTTCTATGAACTCTCCAGTAGTCTAATTTATAGAGATTTTGTACGTTTAATGTCGTCCTGTCATTTGACAAATCCCTTTGGGTCATTTTGTCGTAAACCTCATTTGTCCTTGCATTTTATTACCTCTGCCACCGAAGGTGGATGGAGGTTATGTTTTCACCCCTGTCTCTTTTTTTTCTGTCTGTGTGAGCAGAATATCTCAAAGTTATGTACGTATTCGGACGAAATCTGGTGGACAGGTTGGGTGTGTGACAAGGACAAATTGATGATATTTTGGTGAAAATCCGGATCTGGATCCGAGAATTTTACAAGTGATTCTTCACCGTTGTGAGATGGGGCCAAAAACGATATACGGTATATAGTATAATACCTCAAGTTATGGATGCATTATGACAATTTGGTGGATGAGTTCGGTTGGTGACAAGAACAAGCTGATTCAATTTGGGTGAAGGTGCGGATGCAGATGCGGCCTATCAGCGGGATACAAAACGTAAACTGTTCAGCCGGGCAGAGGAATGCGCTCTACCGAGTGCCGTTCCCATTAGATATTGCAACGTTTTTATTTCAACAATGATCGACCTTTTATGCACGTTTTTGTTGTAAAAATGGTGATGAAAGGGTAAACAAATTGTATAACAGCAAGTTATAGAGAAGTAATTTAAGTACATTTGATAGATAACAGCCAATTTGGAATTTGTCAATGTATGTTGTGTTTTTTTTTTTTACCTCTGCCCACTAAAGGTGAAAGGTTATGTTTTCACCCCTGTCTGTCTTTACTACTTGCAAAATCGAATATTTGCAAGTATATTGGTCAGGCGACTTTGTTATTGTCTGTCTGTCTCTCTGTCAATCGCCTACAGGTCACAATTCTAAACCTATCATCATGAAACTTTACCAAGTTGTAGAGGTAGTCACAACTGAATAGCCCATTGATTTTGAGTTCAAAGGTCGAATATCCCCTTTAGGTCAAATTTCTAAAATCGTCATTTTTGCATCCGATTGACATTAAAATTCAACAGCAATTGCATCATGCCTCAACCAACTATTTATTTACGTCAAATGGTCAAAGATTTTGGTTCTTGAGCGACGGTTCCAGTTCTTGAGCGACGGTAGCGGTTCCTCTTCAGGGTCTCTGCCGACTTTCTCAAAGATAAGTTTTCCGGTCGTTTTTGTCGCATTTTTACTGTCATTTTGTGTGTTCCTAGTTCAGTCTTGTGTTAAAACTTGTGCTAATTGGTGAGTTTTCGTCATCTTTTCATATCGGGGGTTCCTTGAGGCCTACCCTTCTTCCCGTCCATGTGCACGATCGTGTTTTTTGTATTTTCTCCTTTTCACCATGACTTCTTCTTTTCTCCACTTTTCCCTCCACCACCCTCCTATCCCTCCCAACGATACCCTGTTTCATGTTTTAAAATATAAAAAATACAACAAAAAAACCCTTTTCCCTCCTCACCTTGTTCCACACGTAACCACGTGACTTCCTGCACCAACTCTTCCTAATTCTTCTGATCTACCATCTTCCTTCTACTTTTGCTGACCCACATTCACCATACACCTTCATAATTTCTTCTTCAAACTTTCCTTTACCTAATCTTTGAAAAAAACAAAACAAACAACAAAAAAATTCTTTATTCTTTTTACTTCTCACCTTACACCTCCCGTAAACACGTGATTTCTCTCACCCCACTTCCACTTCTCTTCCTGTAACTTTCACTGACCTACCATCTTCCTCCTACTTCATCCGATCCAAATTCACCATACACCTTCACGGTTGTTTCTTCAACCTTTCCTTTATCTACCTTACCTAATCTTTATCAAAATAAAATAAAAAAAAGTCTCTTAAAATGTTTCAGCTTCCTCTTTCACACGTGTGGTTCCCAATATTGTATCATAATGCATTTCTCTTCTTCTTCAAAAGACTTTTCAAGTCAACCTTTCCTTCATCCCGTGTCTAAAACGTCCCACTGTTGCAACGTTTCTTTTCTTCATTCTCTTAATTTTCCTTTATTGCATCCCTCACGGAACGTCTTGAATCGCATCTCTGACTTGAAAATTTTTTAAATCCCACTTTCTTCATGTTCGTTCGTGTTGTTCGTGCATATTCGTGTTCCATAAATCGTCCCTTTTTTCCAACTTCAGTGCCAATTCACGCCACCTCCTTAAATCTACCTCCTCCTAACTCCTCACCTGTTATACCCCTCCTTGCCCCTCCCACCTTGCCCCTCATCCTACCTCCGCTCTTAGCACCTCTTCACTGTCTTCTGCCATAGTATCAGCTCCTCCTCTAATGTCCCAAACTGTGTGGTGTTCCAACATCTGTGAGCTCCATTCCAACCTAACATATATCTCGCTCTCTCAATCAGTACACTCAACATCTCAAACATGCTCTTTATTTCCTTTCATCACACCTCCTCCTCTTCCCAACCCCTCCAATATTGTACCTCCCCCTGCCCGCTCCCTTCTCCACCAGACCACTGCCAAGTCTCATCCTTCCCCTCTCCCATCGCCCTCCTGCCCCTTGGCCGTGCCTTCTCTCATCGTCTCTCCTCCCTCTCAAAGCTTCCCTCTCACCCCTCTCAAAGCAACCTTCACACTCTTTCCCCCTCCAAGCCTCCCTCTCACCTTTCTCAAAAACTCCCCCCTCACCCTTCTCCCTTAACTCTCCCTCTACCCTTCTCCTCTAACTCTCCCCCCTCACTCTCCCTTCTCAAAGTAGCCCCCTCACACATCCATAAAGCTGCTTCCTTCCCCTGCCCTCTCTTTTCCATCTCATCCCTCCACATCATCCAATCTTCAACTTCCCTCTGGCCCCTCTCTTATGACTCCCCACTGTGTCTCATCCCATCACCACTGAGCTTTTCTCCTCTTCATCCGGCCCTCTCCCAAGCTGTTTTGTAATTCACCGCACACGTGTCAACATCTCTCACTACTCCTCCTCCTCCATCCTCACTCGTCCTCCTCCCCCTCCCTCCCCTCCCCTCCCCCGCACCAAAAGCCTCTTCCCCCAAACCCAAAGTCTAACTTAACAGTGGGACCTCAAACTTCTGGGGCCTTCGCTCAACCTGGCAGGTTGCCACTGACAAACCAGACATAATCTGTTTAACAGAAACTTTCCTCCTTCAAGACGTCTCTGACTCCCTGGTGTATCTCCATGGTTGCTCCCTCCTCCGGTATGACAGACCTGAGCCTCGTCTTAACAGCGGAGTTGCCTCTTCATGAAAAACTCTATTCTCACCCTCCATGCACTGCCCTGCACTCCCACCACACCCCCAGGAATACCTCTGGCTATGGCTTCCCCTCCACTCCCACCTCATGTTTATGTGTGTGTTGTAGCGTCCACCAAACAGTGATGACTCCATTTTCACCTCGCTCGCCGAAAACATGGACCAACTTCTATCCTCTCATCCGAACTCTCTCTTCCTCATATGTGGCGACTTCAATTGTCCAAGGTATCCAAGGCCATCTCCACTCATGGCTCGCAAACTTCCTCTCCTGTTACAGTCAACGTGTGTCCCTTAATGGAATTCACACGTCCCCTCTTTTCATTTTCTAGTTTTCATCAATGATCTCTCCGACTCTCTGGAAAATCCTCTTTATCTCTTTGCTGATGACCACCCTCTGCTGTACTATCTGTCATCCCTTAGATCGGCAAGCAGCAGCCTCTTCACTCTGCAGATCTGGATAAAATCACAAGCTGGTCCAACACGTGGAAGGAGAGATTACCAAATACCGAAAATCCCCTGCCAATTCGACAACCTCGGAGAATAATTTTTTTTATGTCAAAATGCGCAATTTACTAAGTCGTGACCTTGTGACCTTGAACCTGGGACAAAAAATGAAAAATCGGAGCTCCGTGGGGCTATGCAGGTGCCATTGGGGCTAACCAATACCCGAAACCCCTGCCAGATTCGACAAAACCGCCTCGGAGAATTAATTTTTTATGTCAAATCGCAATTTTCTAAAGTTCGTGACCTTGTGACCTGGACACAGAAAATGAAAAATCGAGTTCCCGTGGGGCAATATGCAGGTGCCAGTTGGCTAACCAATACCGAAACCCGCAGATTCGACAAACCCCCTCGTGAGAAGATGCAAATTAAATCGGCTACCCCCTAAAAACACGTTTTTGGGCGGTGGCTCTCCGCCCATAATTGGTGCACACGCCCATTCTCAGGAAACACAACTAGAATCAATGATATAAACTCCACCAAAATTTCATCAGGATTCGGATACAAAACCCACGGAGCTGCTAACCGGCGAACAGACAGACAAGATACACAACATAACGAATATAGTTTGGTCACTTATATTTTTTCGTGAAAATATTTTTTCGTGAACCAATAGGCACCTGCAAGTTATGGAATAGAGGAGTATAGGGATGATTGCAGGACTTTTTAGGTAGTTTGGCATGGAGTGGGTGATTGTGTAAGGTTTTGTATGGAGAGCTTGTTGGCAGGGTCCTGTCAAGGGGTGTTTTTTTATGTGGTTGATGTGGTGTTTTTTTAACCGAGCCCATGCCCCTTCCCCTCAGAAAGAAAAAAAATACAAAAAACGTCAAAAAAAAACACAAACACTTTCTTTAAAAAAAATTTTTTGCATTTTCTTCTTGGATCTGTGTGATAAATTAGTGTCGGCGTTGATGTGGCGCAAGGCATGATGGGGGGCTGAAATGACCTCCACCTGTGTCTGATTTCCTTGTGATCCTTGATTACAAAATGAAGGTATAAGAGCAAAATGAGTTTAACCTTGAATAAGAGATATGGAACAACAAGCCTCATTGATTGGTGTATAAGAGTTTGAAAATAGCAAATGTTCCAATTTACGACACCACGCTAATCTTGCAAAAGGTTGTGGACGATTTGGACGAAACTTGGTGGATGGTTGTTAGTTGACATAACAAACAACTTGATTCGATTTTGGTTCAGGGCCGGATGCAGATCAGCCATCAGTGGGATACAAAATGTAAAACGTCACACCTGGGGAGGTATGCACTCTACCCAGTAACTGTTCAAGTAGGTCAGTTGGGGACGAGTTGAAGCACAACTGAGCCACGCCAACGTCTGTGCTTCGGTATCGAGTCGATTGCTGACACTTGTTCGAGTTCTTCACTGATGCTTTTGAGCTTGACGTCTGTGCTGATCATGAGACAATAAACAATGTATATACATACCCCAGAAAGGCTGCCTTGTTGAATGCTCAGTCTTGTCCAAAAAAACAAAAAAAAAAAAATAAAATAGCTATCATGTGCAGACCCATGGCTGCTGGTTGCATCATTTTGTGGGGTTGCCGCTGTGTCGCTGATGCAGTGCCCCTCTATTACCAGTAAGCCTGGGTCTCATTTCGCCGACCTCCAAAAGTATGACGGTTGAGTCAATGTGCCTGGTGTTAATCAATGGGAACGGCTCGAACTCAAAAAGAACCAAAGATCTTAAGGCAGCCACCTTAACCGTTAAGCCAACAACAGGCTTGTCTTGTTATCCTTTCGTGCACTCGACTCTACCCACTTACTTGGAGACCTGGGGTGTGTTCCATTAACAATCGGCTTGCTATCGCTTATCAAGCAGCCGTTCTATCAACGCGTGTCCGCTGGAGTGCTTAGGGCACAATGGCGAGGCCACTCGACAACCTGATTGGTAATGGAACACACCCCTCGGCCCCAAGTGTAAGGTATGTGCACATACATCGTTCAAAAGTCTCCGGACGGAATTTACCACGAACGCCAACTTATTTTACAATTTATGGAGTAAGTATTCTTGTTTCGTTTCTGATCTGTCCCGCAATGCTATTAGGAATACTGGTCACATTAAGCTCGACTGGTGCTTCATTCACCTGTGGGGTGTGTGTTGGTGGTTTAAACGCTCATGAGATTGTTAGTTGATTTTGCAAACGTTTTACAAGTTTAAAACCATATATTTTACTCCGTTGCAAAAGAAAGCGTAGTTGAAAAAGGATGCAGAATGTATCCGTCATTGAGCATTGGCTCTTAACCTGGGGGGCGTGAGTAATTCCAGAGGGGACGCGAGCCCGAGAAAAAAGTAGGAATTTCTCTAATTATTTTTGGAATTCTTCTTAACAAGTTTGCATAATATTGTGAATGAACATAAACCCAAAGTATGCATCTTTAATAATTTCGTTTTTTTCTATTCGCTACTGCGACCACCATTTTGTGTATCAAAATTAATTAAAAAATTTATATTTTATTTTAATTTTATATTAAAATTATATTGATTTTAACTTTAATATTAAAAAAAATTTTTTTTCCAGATTTTGCAGTAAGCCATTTCAAAATTAAATCATTCGCAATGAGTGCAAAAAAAGACGAATGTTGGATTGGTGTCCCTCCAAAAGGGTGACAACCAGAGGACCCCAGTGCATAATAATACTACAAGAATCTGAGCAAGATGGCATGCGGCCCATCCACCTGGAACGAGACAGCGCCCAATTACGCAAAAGGCAGTCACAACAACGGGAACAGAACTTCAAGTTGTTAGGCTTCCTATGAACACCATGTTGATTGCAAGAGCAAAAAGAGCCATAACATCGGAAGAGACCTCCATGTAACCAAGTGTACTGCGTGCAGCAAAGAGCTCATTCTGGGAAGGAGTCAAACAAGTTCGCATATTTCACAGAGGTCCGATGAAATGTCTCAAGACCATCAAAGATCACGTCTCGCCAAGTAGAGCTTCTCATTGGGAATTGTCATTCTCAGCGACTGATGTATGCTCATCCGACAGGCATAGACTGCCCATCCATGGAACAGCAACAGATTCAAGTGTATCAAACGTTCGCTGAGGGGGTACTGATGGAAACCGGCCATGCTTGGTTTGCATCTGGTTCATAACAAGAGTGAAGAAAGTACTGTGGTTCGCACTGCATCCTATCGTGAACACTCTTACCTGCTGAGAGATGTCATGATAGGTAGTCAACTTCATCAAAGCTGGAGCCTTACATCGTCCTCACAAGCTGTGTGTGGGAGCGCTTCCAGAGCTTACGGTACTTTCTAGATTCGAGCAGAAAGCAATGAGGATTTTGCTATCTCTAGCTTACCTGATGGACTCTTTGAAGTGCTGAATGCCATCAACACCCAAACTCCCAAGGAAAAAGATACATCATTCGAGCTTCATGCCAAACTCGACCTCTGGAAATGATACAGCTAACTTGGATCTGCTCTCATCACAGTTACCTTGTTCTGATATAGAACAAATAATTACTCATTGGCTGTATGGCAGATTCATCAGATACTTTCGATATAGAGCTGATAATTCAAATCAGATTAGACGATTATAATTTCAAGAGCACGATCTGGGTCACTACCTTCCTGTTTACCGCTTTGACTCCATCAAGCTCTTCGGATTCAACGTATCTTTTGTGAAGCTGCATTAGCACCATCGTTGCTGTCAGAAACAAGGGGCTTGCACTGCATTTACGTGGTTGGCTGCAATGTCTCATTAAATAACATGTATATGAGTGTTGCTATATCTTGCAACGAAGTTTTTTGCAAGATATGTTAGTCGCTTGTATGTTTTAATTATAATTTTGGAACACGTATAATCACTCGCAGAGCACAGTTAATCATGGAAAATTTTTGTAACTTCGCATATCAGAGGCACCTTTCATGGAGGTCTACGTCGACGACCTTATATTTTTGGTATTTTGATCGGATCGTCTTCAAATCATGGAATATAGGTCATGTCTGGCGCTCAGCGGATGGATGGTTAGCGCTGCAAAGTTTTGACCCCAAGGTCAAATTTTTGAAATCTAGGTACCATATCGTGTAAATACCTCAAATGAACACCTCGATGAGTGTTTTCTAGATATGTCAAGCTGAGACATTATGACGTCATTTGGTGGAGTTATGAAGGCAAACGCATATTTTTCCCCATGGTTTACTCCTGTAGAAACGATTCCCTCATCGGAATCTCTCGTAGGCAGATATTCCTCAAGGAGTCGCCCTGTGGATACAGCTCTGTTCACCTCAGTGTGACCTTAAGAAGTCCACACGTGGTCCACCTTTGGAAGAAACGGGTCACCCTAAGGGTGACATTGGTTTTTTATTTGTTTGGTTGAAGATGTGAGGTGGGGGGGGGGGGCGTGGAGCAAGGAACCAGCTCTAGAGGGGGCGTGGTGAAAAAAAGGTTAAGACCACTGGTCCCTTGAGGGTTTGCAGAGCTATTCCACCAGAATGCCGTGCGCGCCGCCATGTTTGGTTGTATTGAATTTCCATGGCAACGATAGCATGAGTAGCTTCCACAATTCTCTCACGGTTTAAACTCGTTATTCTGAACTTGCTGCATATGAAAGTGATGCTAATTTTTGGCCTTGTTTAAGTCTTGTTACCCTTTATGCGCTTGTTTAGCTAAATGTATATATATATATATATATTTATTTTCAAATTTCAGAAATCTTTATTTCCATAGTTGCCAATATAAGTTGCAAGTAAAAAGAGAAATAAATGAAGTAATATCCCAAAACTTGTGAACTCAGGATACAATCAAATATCACGAACCAGAAACAACCTACAAACCATAATCGCGCCCGCGCACCTGCATCCCATGGGTAACCGGACCGCTCGAAATGCAATCGTGAATTAAATGATATTTTAATTTTCACCCTTTCGGATAACTCGGGCGGGGTATGATTCAGTAATCAGATTCATGTAAGTTGTGGTTTTATTAATTAAGAAAAGTACGTCTGAACGGAAACTCATGCAATCAATGGCCAAGAGGAGAAGAAGAAGAAGAAGAAAGAAAAGAGAAGAAGAAGAAGAAGAAGCCCGGAAAGATGGCGACCCAACTGTTCCGGGCGTTTCTCGCCCTTCCTTTATCCTGCGGCCTTCTCAAGTGGTCTCCTGACTTGCTCATGCACGACCTCCGGTCATACTATCGGTGGTCGCTCCGACGTCGTTTGACCTTGACGATGCCGGACGGAAAAGACCAGCCGTGGAGGCGCAGCCCCACTGTGGCGTCCGCAAGCAGTTCGGCGAAAGCGTGAGGCGTCGGGCGTGGGACGTGGCCGAGCTATGGCCCGAGCCCGTGAGCTTGGAGCAAGGATATCCAGGAGGAGCGAGAGTTGTACCCGAGCTTGGAGGAGATAAGTGAGCGCCGAGCGAAACGTCTTTGCTGACGTCGAAGAGCAACGCAAGGCCCAGGCGACGTCGCATCGTGCAAGTGCTGGCGGGATGGAACCAGCTGTGGTGAATGGAAGGAGGCAAAGAGAATTCGAGCCAGCAGCTCGGGCTGCTGAGGTTCGAAAGAAAAGGAATTCTTGAGCAAGCGCAGGAACGGCTTGGGTAACAACGTCGATCAGCGAAGTCCTGAGTTCGTGGCAGTGTGCACGGAGATGGCAAAGAGGAAATGAAACGGGACAAAGAGGGAGGAAACAAAAACGAGGCCCTCGCCAGAGAACTAGCTCAGAGCCAAGCCAAGGTTTTCCCCTGATGTCTGGCGGGTCTCAGCTGAATGTCCCTGGCGAGTTCCGAGCTGATATGCCTGCGGGGTCTTCAGGCGTTGTCCTTTGGTCTTCAGCCGTTGTCCCGTGGGTCTTTCAGCCGTTGTCCATTGTGGTCTTCAGCCGTTGTCCACTGGTGGTTCTCAGCCGTTTCCCGCTGGTGGTTTCAGCCGTGTCCCTGGTGGTCTCAGCCGGTTGTCCCTGGTGGTCTTCAGCCGTTGTCCTGGGTGGTCTTCAGCCGTTGTCCTGGTGGTCTTCAGCCGTTGTCCGCTGGTGGTCCTTCAGCCGTTGTCCCTGGCGGGTCTTCATCGTTGTCCTGGCGGGTCTTCAGCCTTGTCCCTGGCGTCTTCAGCGTTTCCCTGTGGTCTTCAGCCGTTGTCCCTAAGGCGGAAATCTTTCCAGCCGTTGTCCTGGTCGGTAAATTTCAAAGCCCGTTGTCCCTGGTGGTCTTCAGCCGTTGTCCCTGGTGTCTCAAGCCGTTGTCCCTGGCGGATCTTCAGCGTTGTCCCTGTGCTTCAGCTGAGGTCCCTGACTAGATCAAGGTCCTTGGTAAGACCACGATCGGATTATCAACGTACTTCGCTGCGCTGGCGTGGTGACCATTGGTTGGAAAACGTTTAAGTCTGCAATCGTAAACTTGGCCAGGCTGCCATTCAAGCTGTTTGTTTCTGCAGATTTAATGCAGGTCACTTTTGGTCTTGGTGTCACATACACTCAATGTGGTGCGGTGCTGTCCTCAAATTAAAACTCTTAAAGCCAAAAGGGATATGAACTGGATCTGTTTTTATTTACTTTTTTAACTATGAGGCTGTAATTTAACAATGGAGTCACATGTACACAAAACATTAATTAATCTGTTGGAAGGTATACCTTTTTTGCAGAATGAGATGGATGTAGGGTCATCTATTGTAAACTCAACCCATAGCCAAAAATCTGGAATTGGTTTTGGGTATGAGCATTGTCTGGCAGTCAAAAGTGTGAACTCAGATTTTCAACCACCTCGAGGAGGAGATGATATTGAGACCATACTCTGTGCAGAGAGTTGGTGCTGCTTAAGCAGTCTCTTGGCTATTGGGCAACATCCTGGACGGTCTCCACTCCGACACAGTATAACCAGCATGCTTGCACTCATATTTGCCGATCTCGGAAGGATGACAGACCGTGTTAACCCACCTGGTATTAATTCACAGCTTGAACGGGATTTGAACTCGGGGGACCCTAGATCCAAAGCCTGCACCGCTAACCATTAAGCAACACCAAGGCAATATACCTCTAGGGGATATTCTGGTAAGATGCCTGCCTCATTTAATGAGATAACCTGGCCTCTCTTAAACGATAGAAAGGAAATTTGTTCTTGTGAACCTTGGAGAATAAGTTGCAATCTATGTTATTTATATAGCCAAATGGTGGATTTCTTCGATACATTATACACCTAAATCCTTTTATTCCTATCTCCTCTGTGTGCATGTGTGCTCGGAACAAAAATTCATGCAAATGTGCTTAAATTCAGAGTGAAAGTATGCTAAACTGCAGGTTCGTGTTCTGATTTTGTTCTACAGTGTTCAAAATTCAACTGAAATTCAAGTCTTCCCTCGGCGTTGGAATAGCGAAGTTCAGCCAAAATCGCAGTCAATAGGAAATATAGATTGCGCTCGGAAAATGCAAACAAGGTTGAAAAGACCCTTCCCACTGTCCTTTTTCCAAGACCCTCTTAGGGTAAAGTATTCTCATGGAACTCACGAAGCAAAAAGCAAGTTCAGTGATTCATGTCGCGTCTGTCCATTCATGATCATTTATATCAAGCTTATTTAGATTTGAAATGGAATATTTTTTAACAATGAATCGGAAGACATGTTTGCCGTTTACAGTACCTTTTGGCTCTGAATTTGTCCGCGATCACACAGCAACAGAGAGGGGAGAGATTTTTTTCTCCTTTTCTGAACTGTCCTGCTGCCTGGCAGTCAACAAAAATTGAAAATCATTCCAAACAAGGAAACTTTGTTTTTAAATGTGTTTTAAAAGGACACAAACAACAGGCAACGAATAACTAACGTAACGTGTTGGATTAGTATGTGAGTAATAGATAGGGTAAAACAGTGGTAAAAACCCAGAATTGATTTTAATCTGTATCTTTTAACCCCTATTTAAATTGAATTATGCAACTTGAACACTGTAAACACAAAATCGCTTCAAATACTTCCGAGAACCTCCAAGTTTTGCAGTATGGACATGTTCTATAGTTGGTGTACAAACATGAGCTGTCAACGGCAGCCCATGGAAGTGCGTTGGCATTGAGGGGTAACAGTCATCGGGGTGAAAGAAAGGCTGCCAAAATGTGATGTACGATGCCAATTGACACCGCGTTCTATGGTCGAATGCAACAAAGTTCATAAACAAAGTTCAGTCATTTCGAAACTGACTCAATGTCTTATTACAGTGTATATTTAACTACTGTATATACTGTTTATCATTTTTCACAGATCTTCAAAATCAATTTATTAACTATTATTGAGCACTGCGTGGGGTATCGTGTTCTATGAAACTCTCAGTAGTCTAAATTTATAGAGATTTTGTAACGTTTAATGCCGTCCTGTCATTGACAAATCCCTTGGTCATTTTTGTCGTAACCTCATTTGTTCTTAGCATTTTACTTACCTCTGCACCGAAGTGAATGGAGAATATGTTTTCAACCCTGTCTCTTTTTTTCTGTCTGTGTAGCAGAAATATCTCAAAATTATGTACGTATCGACGAAATCTGTGTGACAGGTTGGGTGTGTGACAAGGACAAATTGATGATATTTGTGAAAATCCGGATCTGGATCCGAGAATTTTTACAAGTGATTTCTTCACCGTTGTGAGATGGGGCCAAAAACGATATACCGTATAATAGTATTAATACCTCAGTTTATGGATGCCATTATGACAGATTTTGTGGATAGGTTCGTTGGTGAACAAGAACAAGCTGACTTCAAATGGTGAAGGTGCGGAGCACGACTGCGGCCCTATCCAGCGGGATACAAAACGTAAACTGTCAGTCCGGAGAAGGACATCGTCTATCTACGAGTGGCCGTTCCCATTAGATATTGAACGTTTTTAATTTAACACAATGATCGACCTTTTATGCAGCGTTTTTGTTGTAAAAATGCGTTGATGAAAGGGTAAACAAATTGTAAACAGCAAGTATAGAGAAAGTAATTTAAAGTACATTTGATAGATAACACCAATTGGAATTTGCTAAATGTATGTTGTGTTTTTTATTTTTTTACCTCTGCCCCACTCAAAGGTGAAAGGTTGTATTTTTCACCCCTGTCTGTCCTTTACTACTTGCAAAATCGAAATATTTCAAGTAAATTGGGTCAGGCGACTGTTATGTCTGTCTGTCTCTCTGTCAATCGCCTAACAGGCACAATTCTAAACCTATCATCATGAAACTTTACCAAGTGTAGAGGTAGTCACAACTGAAGTAGCCATTGATTTTGAGTTCAAAGGTCGAATATCCCTCTTTAAGGTCAATTCTCTAAAATCGTCATTTTTGCATCCGAATTGACATTAAAATCAACAGCAATTGCATCATGCCTCAACCAACTATTTATTTACGTCAAATGGTCAAAAGATTTTGGTCTTGAGCGAGTTGTTCCAGTTCTTGAGACGGTAGCGGTTTGCCTCTCAGGGTCTCTGCCGACTTTCTCAATAGATAAGTTTTCCGGTCGTTTTTGTCGCATTTTCACTGTCATTTTGTGTGTTCCTAGTTCAGTCTTATGTGTTAAATACTTGTGCTAATTGTGAGTTTTCGTCCATTTTTCATATCGGGGGGTTTCACTTGAGGCCTCCCTTTCTCCCGTCCATGTGCACGATCGTTGTTTTGTTTTTTCTCCTTTTCACCATGACTTCTTCTTTTCTCCACTTTTCCTCCACCACCTCTCCTATCCCTCCCAAACGATACCCTGTTTTCATGCTTTTAAAATATAAAAATACAACAAAAAACCTTTTCCTCCTACACCTTGTTCCACACGTAACCACGTGACTTCCTGCACCAACTCTTCCTAAATTCTTTGTCTAACCATCTTCCTTCTACTTTTGCTGACCACAATTCACCAATACACTTCATAATTTCTTCTTCAAACTTTCCTTCCTAATCTTTGAAAAAAACAACAAACAACAAAAAAATTCTTTATTCTTTTTACTTCTCACCTTACAACCTCCCGTAAAACACGTGATCTTCTCTCTCACCCCACTTCCAACTTCTCTTCTGTAACTATTTCACTGACGCTACCATCTTCCTCCTATTCATCCGATCCAAATTCACTACACCTTCACGGTTTGTTCTTCAACCTTTCCTTTATCACGTACTTACCAATCTTTATCAAAATAAAATAAAAAAAAAGTCTCTTAAAAGTTTCAGCTTCCTCTTTCACACGTGTGGTTCCCAATATGTATCATAATTGCATTTCTTCTTCTTTCAAAAGACTTTTCAAGTCAACCTTTCTCCATCCCGTGTCTAAAACGTCCCACTGTTGCAACGTTTCTTTTCTTCAATTCTCTCTAATTCTTCCTTTATTGCATCCCTCACGGAACGTCTTGAATGCATCTCTGACTTGAAAAATTTTTAGAATCCCACTTTCTCTTCATGTTCGTTCGTGTTGTTCGTGCATATTCGTGTTCCATAAATCGTCCCCTTTTTCCAACTTCAGTGCCAATTCACGCCACCTCTTAAATCTACCTCCTCCTAACTCCTCACCTGTTATACCCTCCTTGCCCCTCCCACCTTGCCCTCATCCTACTCCGCTCTAGCACCTCTTCACTGTCTCTGCCATAGTATCAGCTCCTCTCTAAATGTCCCAAACTGTGTGGTGGTTCCACATCTGTGAGCTCCATTCAACCTAACATATATCTCGCTCTCTCAATCAGTACACTCAACATCTCAAACATGCTCTTGTATTTCCTTTCAATCACAACTCCTCCTCTTCCCAACCCCTCCAATATTGCTACTCCCCCTGCCCGCTCCCTTCTCCACCAGACCATCTGCAAGTCTATCCTTCCCCTCTCCATCGCCCTCTGCCCCTTGGCCGTGCCTTCTCATCATCGTCTCCCTCCCTCTAAAGCTTCCCTCTCACCCTCTCAAAGCAACCTTCACAACTCTTTCCCCCTCCAAAGCCTCCCCTCACCTTTCTCAAAAACTCCCCCTCCACCCTTCTCCCTTAACTCTCCCTCTCACCCTTCTCCTCCAATCTCCCCCCTCACTCTCCATTCTCAAGTAGCCCCCTCACACATCCATAAAGCTGCTTCCTTCCCCTGCCCCTCTCTTTCCATCTCATCCCTCCCACATCATCCAATCTTCAAACTTCCCTCTGGCCCTCTCTTAGACTCCCCACTGTGTCTCATCCCATCACCACTGGCTTTTCTCCTCTCATCCGGCCCTCTCCCAAGCTGTTTTGTAATTCACCGCACACCGTGTCAACATCTCCTCACTACTCCCTCCTCCTCATCCTCACTCGTCCTCCTCCTCCCCTCCCCTCCCCTCCCCCGCACCAAAAGCCTCTTCCCACCAAACCCAAAGTCTAACTTAACAGTGGGACCTCAAACTTCTGGGGCCTTCCTCAAACCTGGCAGGTTCCACTGACAAACCAGACATAATCTGTTTAACAGAAACTTTCCTCCTTCAAGACGTCTCTGACTCCCTGGTGTATCTCCATGGTTGCTCCCTCCTCCGTATGACAGACCTGAGCCTCGTCTTAACAGCGGAAGTTGCCTCTTCATGAAAAACTCTATTCCTCACCCTCCATGCACTGCCCTCACTCCCCCACACCCCAGGAATACTCTGGCTATGGCTTCCCCTCCACTCCCACCTCATGTTATGTCGTGTTGTTTGTAGCGTCCACCAAACAGTGATGACTCCATTTCACCTCGCTCTCGCCGAAAACATGGACCCAACTTCTATCCTCTCATCCGAACTCTCTCTTCCTCATATGTGGCGACTCAATTGTCCAAGGTATCCAAGGCCATCTCCACTCATGGCTCGCAAACTTCTCTCCTTACAGTCAACGTGTGTCTTAATGGAATTCACACGTCCCCTCTTTTCATTTCTAGTTTTCATCATGATCTCTCCGACTCTCTGGAAAATCCTCTTTATCTCTTTGCTGATGACCACCCTCTGCTGTCTATCTGTCATCCCTTAGATCGGCAATCAGCAAGCCTCTTCACTCTGCAGATCTGGATAAAATCACAGAGCTGGTCCAACACGTGGAACATGTCTCGATCCTGACAAATCTCATACACTCACTAGTCTCTCCGAAAGGACCGTCTGGAACCCCCTCCCCCACCCCCCCCATATACTTTCTCAAACAATCCTCTTGAAGAAGTCCTTTCATTTAAACTTTGGGCCTCATTATATGCCCCTGGTTTTTGGATACCCCCTTCTCTGGGAAAGTTGCAATCTA
>CM068960.1:88852581-88867954 GCA_035128595.1 Eptatretus atami
ATAAGAACAAATACAATATTTTCATTCAGTGCATACTCAACCCCAAATGGTTATAAATTCAATATGGAACTCAAAAATCTGTTTTATCTACCTGTGTCAGGAAAAACCATATACAGAGTAAATTTTAGGATAACTGACCAAGATAATCGCATAACGCATGCTTTATTTAACTGGAGAAATTATATCCATCAGATTAACCTACGTGAAGTTTTCCAATAAATAAATAACGATGGTTATTGTGAGGAAACACAGTGGGAAAATATAAAATAATTACAGGGGATGGGATGTTGCCTTTCCCATACTACAAAAGTGAAGGTATGCATCTTAGTAGTGGAAACTATAAACCTAGAGACAAGAGGTGTCGGACATCAATTTAGAAAAAAAGGAGATGGGATAATTGATACTCTAAATGGGTATCGTTCCACTTTCTTAAACATAAAAGAACCTCATTGGTTCAACTGCTTCTGCTGTGGGAAATGTAGTGGGTGCTTAAAGAGTATAAAAGATGCCAAAGGAATCTCATAAATTGCAAGAAATAAAATAAATTAAGAAAGCAAACTCAGTTGTCCTCCCCAAGAATGACAGAAAATAATTCAAATACTTGGTCAGGTTTCAAAGTTTGAACATCTTTTTTCCTAAATACATAAGTATGACGCATTGAATCGTATCTATGATTTTGATGATACCATTGTCAATCTCAAACTTGACTAAAAAAAGAAGACTAACTTCAAGGTAAATGCAATCTGGAACAGACTGGAAATGCAAATGGAACAAAAAAGTTTTGAATAATAATCAACAAACTTATTCTTGAATCTAGCAGAAGCTTTCTTGTGTAAATTTACATTCACTAAGGCCACGAATAACACATAACGGCTACACTCGTAAATGATTTCTTCTGGAAAATGTTGGATAGTGTTCGTTTGTACATTGGACACAAGAAGTTGAAGCGGTTGATTATTCTCTGCCACATCTGAAATGATGAAATATTACACTTATATTTCATTTAAGTGATAGAATGGGAAAAGGGAGCTATCAAAGATTTATTCCTGATCTGGCAAACGGGAACAACACAGACCCTGGATATTAATCAAAGGAAAGGAATGTATATATGATGATACAAAAACAGTTAATATGTTTTCCTGTGGCAGTTCTCTTAAAGGTATATTTGGATTTTGCGGTCAATGATAAAGTTTCTGTGTGGTCTGAAAAATTAGATTTCAACTGCAAAGGAATGATAACATGAAAATAGATTGCTTTTTGGTGTGGCTATATGCTTTTGCTGATCAGAATAAATTTCTAATTGATGAAAATTAGTTGGTATATTAGTGAATATACTCCTAATCCTTAAAACAGAAAGAGATGTTTGAATAGAAGACTTAACTCAAAGAACCATCGATGTATCATATCTTAAAAGAAGTGCCAACACGTTAACTGAACCAAACCACTTACACGTGGAATTTGGGTGTTTCTGGAAGGAAAGCCACGATATTTGTGGGCTCATTTAAAAAAAGCAAGATGTGATACTGCTACTGATAAGAATAATGCATTGAGTGATAATGCAAGGTAAACAACTTCACGTTTCTCTAGATGGAACATTTATCCACGAGATAGATTGGAATGAATTGGGAAAAAAATTATTTGCTGAGCAATACAAGTCTACCAAAAGGTGTGTGAAAAGCAATGGAAATTAAAGAACCTATTTTTGGATTTATGAACAGTATTTAAAGTTTTGTATACAATCTATGTGATTGACCGAGTGTTCAAAAGGAACTATAAAGTCTAATCGAGTGGATCACTTCCCTATACAATTGAAAGAGAAGAGAGTGAAGAAGTTGATACATATTGTTTGCTTTTGGAAGAAACAGAATACAGATTAATACAGAATAATCGGTGTTATGATTGGTCTCACATAATTTTTTTATAAATAAATGAGTAGTACGGCAATCCATTCTCTGAAATAAACACACTCGGCACGGTGCTGGTCGTACATAGTTGGTTAATAAGCAACTTGATGACGTGATGGGAGATTTCACACAATGGTTTTTTTTCAGGTGGTGTCCAACATAGGAAATGACTTCGAATTTTTTTGGCTTGGTTCGGGCGAGGCAGCTTGCTGACTCCAGACTGACTCATTTTTCACAATGAAAATGCAAACAGCTTGCTTTGAAATTTAATTTTGAGAAAACCCTACGTTTAAAAGCTGTTTACACTTTCCTTTTTTCGTGCTTGAGAGATAAAGTGAATATACTCGATGGAAATGAATGTTAATAAGAAAATCAAGTTATTCCCGAAAGCAGAACATGGACAAATATTCGTTGGTTCCGCCCCTTTGAGTGGAATGAAAATATGAAAGGGAAGAAAGTGCTTTAATCAGTAAGTCTCATCTTTTCATCGTCTCAATTTTTAAATCACATTTTGTCTTGTATGGGAGGGAAGGGGATAGGTGGGGAGAGAAATCAACGAAATCAATTTTACATTTGCTTGTATGGGAGGGAAGGGGATAGGTGGGGAAAAATCAGTCCTCCCTATTTTGGGCCTTTTGGGCTTGAGTCAGAACGTTTTTTCCCTTTCGCCCCCATTCATCTTGAATGGGAGTCCCCAGAAACCACCATTTATTCATCTACTGCCATTGACCTTTCAACCTGCGGCTCGAAGTCTTCTCTCACAGTTGAAACTCGGAGACTATCTTACTTCAACGAGTGTTTAAGCTGTGCTTGAAGTTGCTGTCTGTGAGCACCTATCAACAAGCTGTTGACTCTCAGAAACTTGCTTCTGATTGTGTTTGGTGGTTTGGGGTCTGCCAGACTCTTCCTGTCCAGAGTTTTCTCCATTTCCACTGTCTTTTGATGGTGGTAGGAAACTGTACTCACCTGACACCTTGGCTTTCTTTGGTAATTCCTCGAAGGAAGACCAACATTTTTAAGGTTTATGGTCTGTCTGTCTTCCTTTGTTAATTGTCTTTTTTCTCAGGCCAATTTATGAATGCGCAATATACTACTTCCTGCAAGTGCAATATTGTCCAATAATGCTTCCAGAGGGTGGTAGCAACACAGTCTGTTCCAACACTGCTTTTATACAGACAGAGGGTTTGTAACTAATCAACAAAAGTTTGGGACACTGTGGGGAATTGTTTGCATCAACTTCAAGGCTTATTACTTCCATTGCAGCAAACAGCTGCAGTTTGCTAACCCATACTTGTTCTTGTAAAGCGGCTTTTTTACAAACTCTGAAATTTACATTATTTTTCCCCCAAAACGTTTTTTTTTGGTAACCTAAAGTTTTTTTTTGACCCTCGAGCAGTTAGGCTATAGCTTTTTGTACCATTTCAGGTTATTCAATGACACTTGAACTGCTTAATTCAGTAAACACTGAAAATGGGGGTGTTCTAAAACCTTTGACCGGTTTTGAGTAAATATATATATATACTATGGAGAAGGAGGGGTTCATCGCCTTTGCTTGTTTAAAGAAAATGGGTATATAGATTTCCGATTGCCGTCGTCAAACTATACACCTGGAAATGCCAACGCATGTCTGAATTTGGACAAATGCAACACTTTTTTCTTCACTCGAACGCTTGCTGAGTTCAAAATCTGGAGCTAAAATGTTGTAATGCTCCTTATTTAAGAAATTTCTTTGAGGTTATTACGTGGACGCTGATAAAATTATCGCCAACAAACGCTGGCATCTCCAAAGCGTTATAAGCACTGCAATGTAACCCAGCGATTCGTAGTGATGATGAATCACAGGCATTCGAAAATATGAGTGAAGAAAGTGGAAAAAAAAACTTTATGCGTTAAGCAAATCGTTGTGGCCTGTTCAAGTCATGGCATGGTGGTTGAGCAGGCCAAAAAACATGATGGCTTCAGACCCCAGCGAGGTTAACCCAGGCAACGCTTAAGACCCCACAGATAGCGAGGTGGCTTTGAGATCGCCGAATGAAGGAATATTTAAATAACGTCGTTAATTATTTCAGAAGGGGTGTTTTAAAGTACCCACACATCCAATTTTCAACTCTTGCACTTTCCTTGGAGTTTTTGCTAGTATACGGTGTAAGTTTCTCGGCTGCCTTGGTTTATGGTTTTGGAGTTTATGGAGGAGACGCACGCAACATGCAAACCGCACACATCAGTATGGATTCCTTTGCCCCTATCCCCCCCCCAAACAACAGAATTTCACATTGACTATAAATGAATGAGTCTTATCTATGGTGTGTTGCGTGCGTGTCCATCGTGAGGCATACTTTTGTGTCTACTAATTATGTACTTCTATTCATTCATTATGCATCATAGGTATGCATCTTTTTTTGACCCTTTAGACTTGCTGAGATACCTTCGACTTTGAAGACCCTTTAAATCCCTAAGACCCTGAAGACCAGATGACCAAAATACCCCAAAAGGACCCAAAAGTTCCTGAGGTCCCAAAGTCCACCTGAGGAACCTCAGAAGCCCCAAAAGTCCCAAGGACTCAAAATTCCCAAAGTTCCCAAGGACCCAAAAGTCCAAAGTTCCTGAGGACACAAAAGTTCCCAGACCAAAAAAAAGTGCCAAAAAGGTCGCTGAGGCGCTTAAAAGTCCTTGAGGAGTATGCAGTCCGCAAAATAGTTTCGCAGCCCAAATGAACCCTGAGGACACCAAAGTTCCTGGAGGACCAAAAAAGTCCCAAAAGTCCCAAAAGTTCTGAGACTCAAAAGTCCCAAAATTTTCCCAAGGACCCAATGTCTAAAGTTCCTGAGGCGCCAAATGTCCCTGAGGACCCAAAGTCCCAAAGTCCTGAGGACCCCAAAAGTCCCCCAAAGCCAAAAGTTCCTGGAGCCCCCAAAATACCCGATGACTCAAAAGTTTCCCAAGCCCGCAAAAAACCGAAATGATACAAAAGTCCCTGAGACATAAAAGACCCAAGACACCCAAAAGACCCACAAGAACCTAATAGATAGACCCATTAATATAATACTACAATAAATGGTGAGGTGTGCTGTGTGTTGTGTGTGTTTGTTAATGTTTTTTGTTGAAGCTCTAACTGCAACAAGGCTGTGAAGACCATTAAAATTTGGACCAATCGAATAATAAATAACTCGTATAACCACTCGTATAATAAATAGACACTCTCAGGAAGTCAAGAATGAGATTTTGTGCAGCAATACATGTAATGGTGGCAAACTAAAGTTGATATGCAATTATTCACTGGAAAAAGCGTCTCAAAATGCCAAAGCTCGTCTGTATCTGCCCTTTGTCCGCGACTCAACTTGAACCATAAACAGCAGCTAAAAAAAAAACCCGTAAAATGTATTAATTAGTGTTCTCCATAATTCTTCATGAACTAAAGGTTTTGTTGAAAATTTGATGTCAAAAGCTCAGATGGTAAAGTAGAAAGTATCTCGAATGCAAGTTTTTTGGAGGGAAACAAATATCGAAACACGGAATGATAAAAACAACCTCTGGCCATCATTATGCTGATAAGGTCTATTTCTACTCACTGTGACTTTGCCCCCTTGACAATTTACGCCAATATTAATAGTTTTCAACTATTCTCATAATAAAGGTTTGTTGAAAATTTGATGACAAAAGCTCAAATGGTAAACATTAATGACCTGGACAGACACACAGAAACCAAACAATTGCAAAAACTCCTTCTCCGCTGCGTGACAAATGGCTACTGAAGATATTTTTTCCATTGGAACAGTTTCTTGACGAACGAGAGCAAAAGTAAAAAAACTATTCGAGGAATGTCATTTTCTATCCAAAAACGAATGTTTATCTCTGGAATTTTCAACTTATATGGCTTTTTGTTGCAGTTTGGAAACGCATTGCAATTGGCTTTTTCTTGACTTGAATAAATTAACTACAAATTGACCGAAGAAAGTTTTCATTTAACGTTCAATACTGTGGTGAGTAGTGAGGGATATTCAGCACAGTGATCTCATCATTTCCACTTGATTTTGGTTGTTAAACTTTTATATCTACCATTGCTTTTAGAAAAGATCGACTTCACCACACTCTAAATTTCCTGATGAGCTAAGAGAGAAGGCTACTTCTGAGTTAGAAGTTTTATGCTCAATGCTTTTGTGGGTGTCCGCAATTATGACAGTACACGGTCAAAGTGCAAAACAAACACCATAACCAGATCCAATTTTCCTCCTTCTTTCTAATGTACAGGGGCACTGCTGTACGGTACCAGTAATCATACTGTAATTCGAGAAGTGTCTGTATGTGTTGCTTCGAGTGCCCTCTACCATCAAATGGGTTGCTGGACGAATGAGTTGAAAACTGGTGGTTGTACTCAGGTGTTCAAGAAGGTTGCAGATGATTTTTTAAAAAAAAACAACTTTCATCATTCTGGCGGTTTGTCAGAGTGGGGGTAAGACCCAAATCTTATGCTAAATATGTAAATGCATGTCATCACTCCCAGGGAAAGAGTATTACAAGTCATAAATACACAAAATTTATCGCTAAAAAAAGAAAGAATATATTATTCCGTCCATAACTCTCCACCAGTTTATTCAACCAGCAACTCTACTGTCATGTAATTTTATTCCCAAAGTGTGCAGTCAGTCCTAGTCAGTCCATGTTTGTCAGTTTTAGATTCCCTTTGTGCACTACTCACTACTACTATTACTACTACTATATTACACTTACTACTTCTTCTTCTTCTTCTTCAAGCAATCCCAAAATATTCCCACCTTGTGGGGGTCCCTAAAAAAAATTCCCACAATTTAGCAAGGTTTTGGCAATAAACTCACCTATCTTTGCAAGGAACATGGTGGATTCTGCAGCATCCACCAACTAATGCCTACAGGACGGTCCGCCAGCCCATTTGAGGGACGCAAACACATTGATCAATCACCCTCTGTGCAAAACCCTAGATGACAGTTTATAGCCTGGGTTTGAAATTAAACCCATGCTGGCCAGCTCAGACACGACTACACGTACGTATCTCTCGGCTATTACACAAGCTGATACTTTCTTTTCTGATGAGTGTGTCATCGAAAATCGAATGTTGTTACTCCTACCTTGCCGCATCATCAACCAAACCACCACTGATAATCACCACCACTATGATTGAGTTTCGGGCAGCTGTAAAAATTCTGGACGTAGGCCGCCAACTTCACGCTCAGGCGTTCAACATGGAGTATGGCAAACTGCCAGGTATAAATTGAGAAAGATGTGCAGAAACACAACAACATGGATTTATTTGGTGAAGAATTTTAAAATGAATTTATAATTCACTATTTCTTATGTCAATAAACCTGAAGCTTCCCATTCTAAAATTTGCATCTGAAGGTCCTTCTTTCCCTTGTGAATTCATTTTGCCAAATCAAATTACACTTACCGATAGCAGCAGCTGCGAGCATCTTGCGATGACATCCGGTGGCCACAACTTGAATAAAAGGGTGCCGTTGCCATATTGGTGCATCAGCTGAGCATATTTATAGCAAATGATGATGGCTTGGTTAAATCACTGAAGTCCAGGAGTAGAGAAATGCAGGAATAGGTCCGAATGCTGACATCAAGTATGCCATATTCTGCACCTTAGACTTTGGTAATCATTGGGTGCCAGTTTCTGCATATGCAAGTGCCCCTGTAAACTAATACGACACCATTTCACAAGAGTGTTTTTTAACACAGTATGATGAGCTTATGAGGAGCTGGTAAATAACTAACATGTTAGGACAGGACATTTGGCAGACAGCAGTGTACTTTTGAACCTATGAACTAATGGAACATTTGAGTTGTCTTTTCTGAATCTTGGCTTCGGAACCCAAGTTTTCAAATACCATATGCTGTCTCTATTATTAAATAAATGCTTTCAAACAGCCTGAATCTCTGACAATGAGTTTAGATTCCTGTCCCAAGTCATCTATCTGGACGATGCTGCTGCTCCAACCACCTTAAACCAATGTTTTGGCCAGCTCCTCAAATAAAAATGAAGAAGTTTTTGGTCTTGCTTCGTGAAAGCTCATCGAAGCCCAAGATTCCTAACACCAGATTTGTCCCCAGCTTCTGTGGTCGTTTCATCCCGCGATGTCCCTCGTACCTCTTCGTTGTCATCAACTTGTGATATCGTGTTCTCTGCCTGCCGTGATGTGCCTCGACCGTCACAACCAGTCCTCCACTTGAAACCATATCTCAATTAGATTTTATGTCTGAATTTATTCCTTTCTGTCTTGGTGTGTATATATATATATATATATATATAAATATCTATTATAAATATATATATATATATATATATATATATATTATATATATATCCCTCCCTGCCTCGTGTTTCCTTGTCCCCCTCCCTCCCGCACATCCACTCCTCTTTCTGTCTCCACATCCCTCTCCCCTGGCCACGCATCCCCCTCCATCTCCCCTGCCTGCCACACGTCCATCTCCACCCTGCCGACATCCCGTGCCCCCTCCTCTCGACCCTCGTCCGCTCCTCCTCCCCTTCTACGCTTCTTCCTTTCCCTTTAGACCTGGTATATTGAATCATGTGGTGAAGTAGCTTGCAGTCAGGCAGCTTTCTTTCTCCGTATGGAAAGCTAACCAGAGAGTAATTTCGTTCATTTCAGGAAGCCTCACAAATGTGTCCGTCCTGAGCAAGCAGAAAACATCAGCCTTCAAATACATGGTCTCAACCAGTTTCCCTTCCTCCAAGTCATAGTGTGCCTTTTCAAGTCTGTATCTGGTGTTGCTCCCCCTCCATTCTTCCCGTCACCTGAAATTAGGTTACTGAACTGTGCCCGAGACAAGGCAGAATGTCTAAACCTCTATAATTAATGTTTGCCACCAAACATCCAATTTGTCACTCATCTTACCCGGACATACCACTGTTTACTGAACTCTATGTCCTCACCCGAGATTTAGGTAGAGAAAGTTATTTGAGCCTTTACCTTTGCTTCAGTGACAAGGCCCAGACTGGCTTGAGTGCCCAATATTCTCCAATCCTGCTGCTCTGCATTCTTGCTTCCCCTCTATACTGCCTTATTCAGTCCTGTTCTTCTCTTTGGCTACCTAATTCTTCATGGCAGTCCTTGCAAACATCCTTCCCATCCTCCAAGAAGGGTGCAAAACTGGACTGGCCGAATATAAGCCACTGTGTGTT
The DNA here is from genome assembly GCA_035128595.1 of Eptatretus atami. Lineage (NCBI taxonomy): Eukaryota > Metazoa > Chordata > Myxini > Myxiniformes > Myxinidae > Eptatretus > Eptatretus atami. The sequence goes on from CM068960.1 coordinate 88,861,669, forward strand.
GCTTCCAAGTACAAGTAACAGTCTTGAATCCATCATTGCTTCTGATGTCAAGTCTGGTTTCAAACAGCCTGATCTTTAACCATTATTGGATTCTGTCCCGTCAGTCCAACTTTGGCATGCTTCTGCTCTCTCAGCAATGGTTGGAGGCCTCAATCTAAACAAGAGGTTAAAACATATCCCCTGGACCTATGTTGGCATTTCACACAGTCTGCGTCCTTCTCGCTGCCACGCTCTGCCTGTGGCACAGGATGCTGCCTTCATTCCTGGATTTCTAACTTCCTCCACTCACAAGTCAGTTAAATTGTTGTCATCATTGGACCCTCCCTCCTCTCCTGATGGAAGCTGAACGTTTCCAAGACGTGTTTTTGGGCCCAGTCTTGAATCCTCGTCTATATAAAATGCCCTGTCCAATGCTCTGGAAAACGCTCTCTACTTTTTGCAGAATGACTTCCCCATTGTGTTCATGCATTACCTCATCCTTGTGCGGGCCAGACGATAGCAGCCACCTCTCTCCGATATGGAGAATGACTTAGACACTAGTTGATGTCTTACAATCCTGGAAAATCTCAGTCTCATCTTTCCTCGAGAAGGATCATTAAATGAACAACCTAACTTTTGCCTGGTCACCCAAGAGAGTTCATTCTCTTGAAACTTCAAGGCCTCACATCCACGCCATGACCTTTCCTGTGCAGACCACATAGCAAAGCTGGCATCGCCAAGCCAAACTGCAGACTCCATCAATCCAAGTCTTTCCTTGGAAAAAATCAGAGATAATCAGAGTCTACAAGGCCTTTGTCCCATAGCTCAATGGAGAACTGCGCTCTCCATTATGGAATGGTGTCCAGCATCATATCTGTCTCTCCTGGATTATATGCAAGTAAAGTCTTAAAATTAATGAATCCCGTGATGAGTTCGAAGCACAGGGTCCCTGTTGCTCTCACAATCGCAAGCAGATCAGTGGTCTCTTTTTATTCTCTGATATTTGCTCCCTCTGCTCTCTGCTCTTTCTGGGGAGTCATGACCTCCTTCTTTTCCTCCAGATTAGTGGTTCTTCAGTAATCCCCTCCTGGTTAAATTCAAAAAATCCAGGCTAATTTGACACCTCAACCTTTATTCCTCATTCCTCCTTCTATGGAACCACCTTCCAAAAGCCTGTTCTGTCTCACTTTTTCCCTCCAGGGATTCAACCACCAGCAATGGTTATATCATCGCTTGTCATCCCAACTCTGACTCATGATGATTTTAGTTTATTACTACATTATCATTTCCTCACCCCACCCGTTTTAACTTGCAGGTTGCTTGTTTTCCTCACCTCCTCTTTCACTCTTTTCCTATTAAGTCTCTTGTGCCAAATTGTTGCCACACTGCTCTTTCTTATAAGTTCATATGCTCATCAGTTTGCTCTTCTATGAGTTGATTATCTGAAGAAAATGGCTCATATTTCATAGAGTATGCCTATTTCAACAAATCCTTTGAAGTGAAGAAGAATTAAAATACGTGCCTCTCCACAAGCCTGAGAATCAATGTCAAAGACAAAAAAGGTGAGATCATGGGATTTTAACTTGGAAGCCACCAGCTTTTTTATGAGTTATCTGCTCTCATACAGAACATAAAACAAGCGAAACAAGTTGGTGGTTATGAAAGAACTTTGTAAAGTCACAAATAAAGGCATTGTAACCGTTTTGATTTAAAGACTGTAGCTTTCAGTTAAGCAACCAAAATAACATTCCTGTGAACACTGACAAGGGTGGCAAGAATGCCAGAGAGCGTCCAAATGATGAGAGATGGCCTACAGCACCCGAACTCCTCCATGCAACGACTTGGGTGAGATAAGATTCCAGAGCCAATCATTGTAACCCAACGATCAGGCAGATTTCCACTAATGAGACCCATCTTAACATAATCCAAACAAAAACAAAATCAGAAAATGCTCCATATTAAATGTGTTTGTGTAAATTATTTGGGAAAAGAATAACATAATGATTTATTGATAGGATGATGGAACTTGAATGAAAACTTATGAATGAAAAAACAAACTCATAAATTAGAACAGCAAACTCAGTAGAGCGCATACTCTCGCCTTGCAGCTTCATTTCTGAAACAACTCATCATCGTTACGTGAACTTGCCACTAGTAGGCCAAATCTGCTGTTATGGCCGATATAACTTGTATCATCCCATGCAACTTATCATGTCAACATAGTTTTTTCCTGGTTAATAAAAACATCATAAAGTTAATTCCTTTCACTCGCATCGGGCCTATATCAGATATATGAAGTTTCGGATATTTTTGGAGGAGAACTTCAATTCAACCATTATCCTGGAATACCACCTTTCTCCGATGAAGTCATCATTAATCACCCAATGTACCCCATGTGGAGTTGATGACATATGCCACAAGTTTTAATTTTTTTCATTGAGGTCTTTTGGAGAAATTTATGTTCCAATTTTTCCTTTATCCAATGTGGCGCCAATACCATTGCTTGTGACATCAGCATTAACAACAAAATATTCTCCATGGGGAGTCCCTCCAATGTTTAAAGTTTCGCATCAATCGGACAAGCGGTTGCAAAAAAACCATTTTAAAGCCGAAGATATATAGATGCGGATACAAATCCAGACAGAAAACCAGGGCATTGCAATAGTATCACATTCCCTTCGGGTGAGACTAAAAAAAACCCCATTACTGGCTTTCATCAAAAACGTTTTTCACTGTCGATATTTTTCTTTAAAATACCAGCATTGAGCAGCACACGCGAGTTCAGTGAATTTTCCAGTAATTTATGTATGTGAGGGCAGTCCATGTCTGTCCTTGTCGGTCCATGATTGGCCAAGAAAAAGGATGTCTGCTTTTTTTCACTTACATTTTTGTTTTCCTGTATGCCACATTAACTCTTTAATCCTGTGAAACAACTTTTTAACAAACTGTGATGCTTTAACTTTGCTTGTATGCTTTTGGCTAAAAAATATATTGCATTCAGCGTGCTCCAACGTTGGAAATACCTCGATATTCTAGCTTAACACACATGTTTGAGGACGCTTAACAATTTAAAAGAATGTTCCCGATCTTCATAAAGTTGGGTTTTTTGGATGCAATCCAAACAGGAACTCCAAATCATGACGTCATCGTGAAACTTAACCAGCCAAATCATACTTCCGTCTTTGGCTTACCACTTACTACTCAGCCAATCATCAGTACCCCCCCCTCTGTAACGAGAACAGCACAATAATAGGCTGCCACTCCACCAAAACGAATGAGTGCCTGCATGCACAATTGATGCACGAAGCCATTGATCCAAAGAAGAAAATAACTTGTTTTTCGGAGTTGAGTTGAGAAGATCATAAGCTAACCTGCATTCAGTAGAAAACGCCACAAAAGCCCAGAATCCACCAATATGCAAACCAATACGATCAAACACTTCGACCAGATGGAATGGGCCACCATCGGTAGTGCTACCGCGATTTCACCGATAAGTGCAATATCGAGAGGCACTAGAGAAGAAGCAAAAAAAGTTGACATTTTGCTGACTGAAGTGCTTTCTGACGTGTTTTATATGATATCAAGGTATAAGCTAAAAAATTATGCTCATTATATGTCTAATGATATTCCCCAAACTGTTTTTTTTTTTTTTTCTTTCGCCCATTTGAATTATCTGCCATTTTCATTTGCGACTGATGGCGAAGGTGAGTCTGCGTCCCAATGTCAATATCTGTGGATGCTTATGATTTACTCACCTCATCGCAGCGCACTCTGATAACTACATGAATAACAAGGTACCCTTATTCACGTTTCGATGCTGGAGTGGATCATATTTGGGGGTCTCGTGACACATATTAACATCTGGCCAAGTTGCTTCAATCACCTGTGATTTGCCAGAATCTTACAGAGGAAGGAAAAAGGAGAAAACGGCCTTCATGACATTCTGTCCAGAAGTGACTGCAAAAACAAAATGTAGCTTTCATGATGAAGTGAAGAAGATGAAACTTGAAGAACTTTCAAGGATCCATGAAAATCCACTCGCAAAGAAAGTTAAGGGAAGAGAGACCATTTCTCAAAGAGATCGGGAACGTATTTGCTGGACTTAACATCATTGGAAACAGTGAGACAAAAGTTGACCATGAATGAGATGTTATTCCATACGCGCGAGCATTGTCCCATTCCTTCGCAATAAGATGGCTCATTTAAGACAACAATAAAAGGCAAAGCGCATACACTTTTTCTCCGAGGACCAGTCAAGCCTTCCACTCCATGAAAGAGATCCCAAGTGGTTCAAACATGGGTGAGGATGCTATGGCATTGATTCAAGTCATGAAGCCACAAATCAACATTTGGGTATTTTTGTTTGACAAAGTACTGAAATTCTTGTACAACAAGCTCAAGGCGTGACAAAGTCAAGAGTCGTTCGCTTGTTCCTGACCGTACAGGGCCAATAGCCCGAAGGGTGGGTGAAACGAGGATGCAGGTTAAGTTGGAGGAGTGCAAGTCACAAAATTGCTCTCCTGACGCAGAAAAATTCTAAGCTATGGAAAACTTTTTTTTTGTCTTGCAGTAACCAACAAAGAAAATCCTGTCCTAGTTCCTCTATGAAAGATGATCGCAAAGTCTGAAAAGAGCTGATTGACTGACAATCACAATATTTGTTGGACATTGAAAGCGAGCATTCATGCTTTCTCCAGAACGACAGCAGAACTGATTTGGAGGTGCTACTCACCAAGCACAGTTCTCCAAGCCTCTCGCCATGAAGGAAGCAGATGTCATTAGTAGGCATGTCATCAGTAACGTCCGACACTGACGTTTTGTACATGCTTGGAATTTTGCAGAGATGATGAATCGCTAAATGCTACTTTCGTACAGGAGGGGGGAACAACACTTGCACGATATTTCAAAAGGTTATGGGACTGATTCCGGCCAAAACCTGGCTAGACAGGGTGGGTATGTGACAAAGACGAATTGTGTTGATTTTGGTGAAAATAGGATCAGGAAACGAGAGAGTTTTTTTTGAAATGATTCTCCAGCCATTGGCAAGATAGCGCAAAAACGATGTATAGGCATCCATCCATTGGACATGCTCTGTGCAAGCATTGGTGCTGCACAAGCAGTCCTCTTGGCTAGTGGGCACACCCTGAAGCAGGAGAGAGGAAGGAATTGGGACCATACTCTGTGCAGAGCGTTGGTGCTGCCGAAGCATCTTCCTTGCTATTGGGCAATAATCCTGGACGGGGTCGCCACTCTCCGGCACAGTATACCGCATGGCTGGCAACTCATTTTGCTGACCTCGAAGGATGACAGCCGAGTTAACCACACCGTGGTATTATTCAACAGCCGAGAGTGGGGGCTTTGAACTCCAGGACCCTTGATCCAAGCCCACAATCTCTACATACAATATATACATCGGCCGACTCAGATCGGACTAGATGCATTCATATTCAGGTCCTCAGACAGTTAATTTGCCCATCAATGCATGTTCCAGGATGCGGTACCCAATCCCCTGTCAGGTGGGATCTAACACTTTGAATGCGTGTGGAGAAGGGTATAGAACGATTCCCTTTCTTATGGGGATGGCCTGTTTTCTCTTTGACAAGCACGTTCATGACCGAGACGCAGTGAGCGCCCAACGGCAGGCTCGTTAGCCCAACGGGGGCTCGTTTCTACACCCTTTCATTGGAGACACATTGGCTTGGAGGTGACGATTTTTTTACACTTTTGACTTACAGGACATTTGAATTAAGCACACACCGGGCTTTCCCTGAACGGTTATCTCCTGACGGTCAATACAGCTGTGAATCATTTACCACACCCCACATCTTTTTTTATTCGACGTTCGACATTGTCCATGTTCTATAAAGTCCTGCCATGCGTATCGCGCAGTGTGCGCCTCCTGGGTAATAAAACGTGGAGCTTCGACTTCTAATGGTGTTGGCCTTTCCCACCCCGCAATCCTTCGGATACACTGCAATTGAACGACGAGTTTAGTGCTTTGCCAAGTTGGCATTGCTTATATGGGTCCGTGGGATTCTGGTGGAAGTCCAGCCAGATGAGGACTGGGAAGATTTGCTGATCGTTTGAGCCAATCTTCATCGCTACAAGATGGCATGCGGCAGAACGATGCTGAACGTCGCCGGGCTGATCTGTGTGCAACAACATATTGCCTGATGAGTGATCTGGTTACTCCCGATAAACCGAAGGACAAAACCTTCGATGAACTGATCGAGATTGTGGCCAAAGACCACCACAACCAAAACCCGGAAACTCGTGTCCGGTACAGTTCTACCTCATGGGAGGAAGA
>CM068960.1:88867979-88883116 GCA_035128595.1 Eptatretus atami
GAGGAAACACGAGTTGGGAAAATATAAAATAATTACAGGGGATGGGATGTTCCTTTCCCCATACTACAAAAGTGAAGGTATGCATCTTAGTAGTGGAAACTATAAACCTAAGAGACAAAGAGGTGTCGGACATCAATTTAGAAAAAAAGGAGATGGGATAATTGATACTCTAAATGGGTATCGTTCCACTTTCTTAAACATAAAAGAACCTCATTGGTTCAACTGCTTCTGCTGTGGGAAATGTAGTGGGTGCTTAAAGAGTATAAAAGATGCCAAAGGAATCTCATAAATTGCAAGAAATAAAATAAATTAAGAAAGCAAACTCAGTTGTCCTCCCCAAGAATGACAGAAAATAATTCAAATACTTGGTCAGGTTTCAAAGTTTGAACATCTTTTTTCCTAAATACATAAGTATGACGCATTGAATCGTATCTATGATTTTGATGATACCATTGTCAATCTCAAACTTGACTAAAAAAAGAAGACTAACTTCAAGGTAAATGCAATCTGGAACAGACTGGAAATGCAAATGGAACAAAAAAGTTTTGAATAATAATCAACAAACTTATTCTTGAATCTAGCAGAAGCTTTCTTGTGTAAATTTACATTCACTAAGGCCACGAATAACACATAACGGCTACACTCGTAAATGATTTCTTCTGGAAAATGTTGGATAGTGTTCGTTTGTACATTGGACACAAGAAGTTGAAGCGGTTGATTATTCTCTGCCACATCTGAAATGATGAAATATTACACTTATATTTCATTTAAGTGATAGAATGGGAAAAGGGAGCTATCAAAGATTTATTCCTGATCTGGCAAACGGGAACAACACAGACCCTGGATATTAATCAAAGGAAAGGAATGTATATATGATGATACAAAAACAGTTAATATGTTTTCCTGTGGCAGTTCTCTTAAAGGTATATTTGGATTTTGCGGTCAATGATAAAGTTTCTGTGTGGTCTGAAAAATTAGATTTCAACTGCAAAGGAATGATAACATGAAAATAGATTGCTTTTTGGTGTGGCTATATGCTTTTGCTGATCAGAATAAATTTCTAATTGATGAAAATTAGTTGGTATATTAGTGAATATACTCCTAATCCTTAAAACAGAAAGAGATGTTTGAATAGAAGACTTAACTCAAAGAACCATCGATGTATCATATCTTAAAAGAAGTGCCAACACGTTAACTGAACCAAACCACTTACACGTGGAATTTGGGTGTTTCTGGAAGGAAAGCCACGATATTTGTGGGCTCATTTAAAAAAAGCAAGATGTGATACTGCTACTGATAAGAATAATGCATTGAGTGATAATGCAAGGTAAACAACTTCACGTTTCTCTAGATGGAACATTTATCCACGAGATAGATTGGAATGAATTGGGAAAAAAATTATTTGCTGAGCAATACAAGTCTACCAAAAGGTGTGTGAAAAGCAATGGAAATTAAAGAACCTATTTTTGGATTTATGAACAGTATTTAAAGTTTTGTATACAATCTATGTGATTGACCGAGTGTTCAAAAGGAACTATAAAGTCTAATCGAGTGGATCACTTCCCTATACAATTGAAAGAGAAGAGAGTGAAGAAGTTGATACATATTGTTTGCTTTTGGAAGAAACAGAATACAGATTAATACAGAATAATCGGTGTTATGATTGGTCTCACATAATTTTTTTATAAATAAATGAGTAGTACGGCAATCCATTCTCTGAAATAAACACACTCGGCACGGTGCTGGTCGTACATAGTTGGTTAATAAGCAACTTGATGACGTGATGGGAGATTTCACACAATGGTTTTTTTTCAGGTGGTGTCCAACATAGGAAATGACTTCGAATTTTTTTGGCTTGGTTCGGGCGAGGCAGCTTGCTGACTCCAGACTGACTCATTTTTCACAATGAAAATGCAAACAGCTTGCTTTGAAATTTAATTTTGAGAAAACCCTACGTTTAAAAGCTGTTTACACTTTCCTTTTTTCGTGCTTGAGAGATAAAGTGAATATACTCGATGGAAATGAATGTTAATAAGAAAATCAAGTTATTCCCGAAAGCAGAACATGGACAAATATTCGTTGGTTCCGCCCCTTTGAGTGGAATGAAAATATGAAAGGGAAGAAAGTGCTTTAATCAGTAAGTCTCATCTTTTCATCGTCTCAATTTTTAAATCACATTTTGTCTTGTATGGGAGGGAAGGGGATAGGTGGGGAGAGAAATCAACGAAATCAATTTTACATTTGCTTGTATGGGAGGGAAGGGGATAGGTGGGGAAAAATCAGTCCTCCCTATTTTGGGCCTTTTGGGCTTGAGTCAGAACGTTTTTTCCCTTTCGCCCCCATTCATCTTGAATGGGAGTCCCCAGAAACCACCATTTATTCATCTACTGCCATTGACCTTTCAACCTGCGGCTCGAAGTCTTCTCTCACAGTTGAAACTCGGAGACTATCTTACTTCAACGAGTGTTTAAGCTGTGCTTGAAGTTGCTGTCTGTGAGCACCTATCAACAAGCTGTTGACTCTCAGAAACTTGCTTCTGATTGTGTTTGGTGGTTTGGGGTCTGCCAGACTCTTCCTGTCCAGAGTTTTCTCCATTTCCACTGTCTTTTGATGGTGGTAGGAAACTGTACTCACCTGACACCTTGGCTTTCTTTGGTAATTCCTCGAAGGAAGACCAACATTTTTAAGGTTTATGGTCTGTCTGTCTTCCTTTGTTAATTGTCTTTTTTCTCAGGCCAATTTATGAATGCGCAATATACTACTTCCTGCAAGTGCAATATTGTCCAATAATGCTTCCAGAGGGTGGTAGCAACACAGTCTGTTCCAACACTGCTTTTATACAGACAGAGGGTTTGTAACTAATCAACAAAAGTTTGGGACACTGTGGGGAATTGTTTGCATCAACTTCAAGGCTTATTACTTCCATTGCAGCAAACAGCTGCAGTTTGCTAACCCATACTTGTTCTTGTAAAGCGGCTTTTTTACAAACTCTGAAATTTACATTATTTTTCCCCCAAAACGTTTTTTTTTGGTAACCTAAAGTTTTTTTTTGACCCTCGAGCAGTTAGGCTATAGCTTTTTGTACCATTTCAGGTTATTCAATGACACTTGAACTGCTTAATTCAGTAAACACTGAAAATGGGGGTGTTCTAAAACCTTTGACCGGTTTTGAGTAAATATATATATATACTATGGAGAAGGAGGGGTTCATCGCCTTTGCTTGTTTAAAGAAAATGGGTATATAGATTTCCGATTGCCGTCGTCAAACTATACACCTGGAAATGCCAACGCATGTCTGAATTTGGACAAATGCAACACTTTTTTCTTCACTCGAACGCTTGCTGAGTTCAAAATCTGGAGCTAAAATGTTGTAATGCTCCTTATTTAAGAAATTTCTTTGAGGTTATTACGTGGACGCTGATAAAATTATCGCCAACAAACGCTGGCATCTCCAAAGCGTTATAAGCACTGCAATGTAACCCAGCGATTCGTAGTGATGATGAATCACAGGCATTCGAAAATATGAGTGAAGAAAGTGGAAAAAAAAACTTTATGCGTTAAGCAAATCGTTGTGGCCTGTTCAAGTCATGGCATGGTGGTTGAGCAGGCCAAAAAACATGATGGCTTCAGACCCCAGCGAGGTTAACCCAGGCAACGCTTAAGACCCCACAGATAGCGAGGTGGCTTTGAGATCGCCGAATGAAGGAATATTTAAATAACGTCGTTAATTATTTCAGAAGGGGTGTTTTAAAGTACCCACACATCCAATTTTCAACTCTTGCACTTTCCTTGGAGTTTTTGCTAGTATACGGTGTAAGTTTCTCGGCTGCCTTGGTTTATGGTTTTGGAGTTTATGGAGGAGACGCACGCAACATGCAAACCGCACACATCAGTATGGATTCCTTTGCCCCTATCCCCCCCCCAAACAACAGAATTTCACATTGACTATAAATGAATGAGTCTTATCTATGGTGTGTTGCGTGCGTGTCCATCGTGAGGCATACTTTTGTGTCTACTAATTATGTACTTCTATTCATTCATTATGCATCATAGGTATGCATCTTTTTTTGACCCTTTAGACTTGCTGAGATACCTTCGACTTTGAAGACCCTTTAAATCCCTAAGACCCTGAAGACCAGATGACCAAAATACCCCAAAAGGACCCAAAAGTTCCTGAGGTCCCAAAGTCCACCTGAGGAACCTCAGAAGCCCCAAAAGTCCCAAGGACTCAAAATTCCCAAAGTTCCCAAGGACCCAAAAGTCCAAAGTTCCTGAGGACACAAAAGTTCCCAGACCAAAAAAAAGTGCCAAAAAGGTCGCTGAGGCGCTTAAAAGTCCTTGAGGAGTATGCAGTCCGCAAAATAGTTTCGCAGCCCAAATGAACCCTGAGGACACCAAAGTTCCTGGAGGACCAAAAAAGTCCCAAAAGTCCCAAAAGTTCTGAGACTCAAAAGTCCCAAAATTTTCCCAAGGACCCAATGTCTAAAGTTCCTGAGGCGCCAAATGTCCCTGAGGACCCAAAGTCCCAAAGTCCTGAGGACCCCAAAAGTCCCCCAAAGCCAAAAGTTCCTGGAGCCCCCAAAATACCCGATGACTCAAAAGTTTCCCAAGCCCGCAAAAAACCGAAATGATACAAAAGTCCCTGAGACATAAAAGACCCAAGACACCCAAAAGACCCACAAGAACCTAATAGATAGACCCATTAATATAATACTACAATAAATGGTGAGGTGTGCTGTGTGTTGTGTGTGTTTGTTAATGTTTTTTGTTGAAGCTCTAACTGCAACAAGGCTGTGAAGACCATTAAAATTTGGACCAATCGAATAATAAATAACTCGTATAACCACTCGTATAATAAATAGACACTCTCAGGAAGTCAAGAATGAGATTTTGTGCAGCAATACATGTAATGGTGGCAAACTAAAGTTGATATGCAATTATTCACTGGAAAAAGCGTCTCAAAATGCCAAAGCTCGTCTGTATCTGCCCTTTGTCCGCGACTCAACTTGAACCATAAACAGCAGCTAAAAAAAAAACCCGTAAAATGTATTAATTAGTGTTCTCCATAATTCTTCATGAACTAAAGGTTTTGTTGAAAATTTGATGTCAAAAGCTCAGATGGTAAAGTAGAAAGTATCTCGAATGCAAGTTTTTTGGAGGGAAACAAATATCGAAACACGGAATGATAAAAACAACCTCTGGCCATCATTATGCTGATAAGGTCTATTTCTACTCACTGTGACTTTGCCCCCTTGACAATTTACGCCAATATTAATAGTTTTCAACTATTCTCATAATAAAGGTTTGTTGAAAATTTGATGACAAAAGCTCAAATGGTAAACATTAATGACCTGGACAGACACACAGAAACCAAACAATTGCAAAAACTCCTTCTCCGCTGCGTGACAAATGGCTACTGAAGATATTTTTTCCATTGGAACAGTTTCTTGACGAACGAGAGCAAAAGTAAAAAAACTATTCGAGGAATGTCATTTTCTATCCAAAAACGAATGTTTATCTCTGGAATTTTCAACTTATATGGCTTTTTGTTGCAGTTTGGAAACGCATTGCAATTGGCTTTTTCTTGACTTGAATAAATTAACTACAAATTGACCGAAGAAAGTTTTCATTTAACGTTCAATACTGTGGTGAGTAGTGAGGGATATTCAGCACAGTGATCTCATCATTTCCACTTGATTTTGGTTGTTAAACTTTTATATCTACCATTGCTTTTAGAAAAGATCGACTTCACCACACTCTAAATTTCCTGATGAGCTAAGAGAGAAGGCTACTTCTGAGTTAGAAGTTTTATGCTCAATGCTTTTGTGGGTGTCCGCAATTATGACAGTACACGGTCAAAGTGCAAAACAAACACCATAACCAGATCCAATTTTCCTCCTTCTTTCTAATGTACAGGGGCACTGCTGTACGGTACCAGTAATCATACTGTAATTCGAGAAGTGTCTGTATGTGTTGCTTCGAGTGCCCTCTACCATCAAATGGGTTGCTGGACGAATGAGTTGAAAACTGGTGGTTGTACTCAGGTGTTCAAGAAGGTTGCAGATGATTTTTTAAAAAAAAACAACTTTCATCATTCTGGCGGTTTGTCAGAGTGGGGGTAAGACCCAAATCTTATGCTAAATATGTAAATGCATGTCATCACTCCCAGGGAAAGAGTATTACAAGTCATAAATACACAAAATTTATCGCTAAAAAAAGAAAGAATATATTATTCCGTCCATAACTCTCCACCAGTTTATTCAACCAGCAACTCTACTGTCATGTAATTTTATTCCCAAAGTGTGCAGTCAGTCCTAGTCAGTCCATGTTTGTCAGTTTTAGATTCCCTTTGTGCACTACTCACTACTACTATTACTACTACTATATTACACTTACTACTTCTTCTTCTTCTTCTTCAAGCAATCCCAAAATATTCCCACCTTGTGGGGGTCCCTAAAAAAAATTCCCACAATTTAGCAAGGTTTTGGCAATAAACTCACCTATCTTTGCAAGGAACATGGTGGATTCTGCAGCATCCACCAACTAATGCCTACAGGACGGTCCGCCAGCCCATTTGAGGGACGCAAACACATTGATCAATCACCCTCTGTGCAAAACCCTAGATGACAGTTTATAGCCTGGGTTTGAAATTAAACCCATGCTGGCCAGCTCAGACACGACTACACGTACGTATCTCTCGGCTATTACACAAGCTGATACTTTCTTTTCTGATGAGTGTGTCATCGAAAATCGAATGTTGTTACTCCTACCTTGCCGCATCATCAACCAAACCACCACTGATAATCACCACCACTATGATTGAGTTTCGGGCAGCTGTAAAAATTCTGGACGTAGGCCGCCAACTTCACGCTCAGGCGTTCAACATGGAGTATGGCAAACTGCCAGGTATAAATTGAGAAAGATGTGCAGAAACACAACAACATGGATTTATTTGGTGAAGAATTTTAAAATGAATTTATAATTCACTATTTCTTATGTCAATAAACCTGAAGCTTCCCATTCTAAAATTTGCATCTGAAGGTCCTTCTTTCCCTTGTGAATTCATTTTGCCAAATCAAATTACACTTACCGATAGCAGCAGCTGCGAGCATCTTGCGATGACATCCGGTGGCCACAACTTGAATAAAAGGGTGCCGTTGCCATATTGGTGCATCAGCTGAGCATATTTATAGCAAATGATGATGGCTTGGTTAAATCACTGAAGTCCAGGAGTAGAGAAATGCAGGAATAGGTCCGAATGCTGACATCAAGTATGCCATATTCTGCACCTTAGACTTTGGTAATCATTGGGTGCCAGTTTCTGCATATGCAAGTGCCCCTGTAAACTAATACGACACCATTTCACAAGAGTGTTTTTTAACACAGTATGATGAGCTTATGAGGAGCTGGTAAATAACTAACATGTTAGGACAGGACATTTGGCAGACAGCAGTGTACTTTTGAACCTATGAACTAATGGAACATTTGAGTTGTCTTTTCTGAATCTTGGCTTCGGAACCCAAGTTTTCAAATACCATATGCTGTCTCTATTATTAAATAAATGCTTTCAAACAGCCTGAATCTCTGACAATGAGTTTAGATTCCTGTCCCAAGTCATCTATCTGGACGATGCTGCTGCTCCAACCACCTTAAACCAATGTTTTGGCCAGCTCCTCAAATAAAAATGAAGAAGTTTTTGGTCTTGCTTCGTGAAAGCTCATCGAAGCCCAAGATTCCTAACACCAGATTTGTCCCCAGCTTCTGTGGTCGTTTCATCCCGCGATGTCCCTCGTACCTCTTCGTTGTCATCAACTTGTGATATCGTGTTCTCTGCCTGCCGTGATGTGCCTCGACCGTCACAACCAGTCCTCCACTTGAAACCATATCTCAATTAGATTTTATGTCTGAATTTATTCCTTTCTGTCTTGGTGTGTATATATATATATATATATATATAAATATCTATTATAAATATATATATATATATATATATATATATATTATATATATATCCCTCCCTGCCTCGTGTTTCCTTGTCCCCCTCCCTCCCGCACATCCACTCCTCTTTCTGTCTCCACATCCCTCTCCCCTGGCCACGCATCCCCCTCCATCTCCCCTGCCTGCCACACGTCCATCTCCACCCTGCCGACATCCCGTGCCCCCTCCTCTCGACCCTCGTCCGCTCCTCCTCCCCTTCTACGCTTCTTCCTTTCCCTTTAGACCTGGTATATTGAATCATGTGGTGAAGTAGCTTGCAGTCAGGCAGCTTTCTTTCTCCGTATGGAAAGCTAACCAGAGAGTAATTTCGTTCATTTCAGGAAGCCTCACAAATGTGTCCGTCCTGAGCAAGCAGAAAACATCAGCCTTCAAATACATGGTCTCAACCAGTTTCCCTTCCTCCAAGTCATAGTGTGCCTTTTCAAGTCTGTATCTGGTGTTGCTCCCCCTCCATTCTTCCCGTCACCTGAAATTAGGTTACTGAACTGTGCCCGAGACAAGGCAGAATGTCTAAACCTCTATAATTAATGTTTGCCACCAAACATCCAATTTGTCACTCATCTTACCCGGACATACCACTGTTTACTGAACTCTATGTCCTCACCCGAGATTTAGGTAGAGAAAGTTATTTGAGCCTTTACCTTTGCTTCAGTGACAAGGCCCAGACTGGCTTGAGTGCCCAATATTCTCCAATCCTGCTGCTCTGCATTCTTGCTTCCCCTCTATACTGCCTTATTCAGTCCTGTTCTTCTCTTTGGCTACCTAATTCTTCATGGCAGTCCTTGCAAACATCCTTCCCATCCTCCAAGAAGGGTGCAAAACTGGACTGGCCGAATATAAGCCACTGTGTGTTGCTTCCAAGTACAAGTAACAGTCTTGAATCCATCATTGCTTCTGATGTCAAGTCTGGTTTCAAACAGCCTGATCTTTAACCATTATTGGATTCTGTCCCGTCAGTCCAACTTTGGCATGCTTCTGCTCTCTCAGCAATGGTTGGAGGCCTCAATCTAAACAAGAGGTTAAAACATATCCCCTGGACCTATGTTGGCATTTCACACAGTCTGCGTCCTTCTCGCTGCCACGCTCTGCCTGTGGCACAGGATGCTGCCTTCATTCCTGGATTTCTAACTTCCTCCACTCACAAGTCAGTTAAATTGTTGTCATCATTGGACCCTCCCTCCTCTCCTGATGGAAGCTGAACGTTTCCAAGACGTGTTTTTGGGCCCAGTCTTGAATCCTCGTCTATATAAAATGCCCTGTCCAATGCTCTGGAAAACGCTCTCTACTTTTTGCAGAATGACTTCCCCATTGTGTTCATGCATTACCTCATCCTTGTGCGGGCCAGACGATAGCAGCCACCTCTCTCCGATATGGAGAATGACTTAGACACTAGTTGATGTCTTACAATCCTGGAAAATCTCAGTCTCATCTTTCCTCGAGAAGGATCATTAAATGAACAACCTAACTTTTGCCTGGTCACCCAAGAGAGTTCATTCTCTTGAAACTTCAAGGCCTCACATCCACGCCATGACCTTTCCTGTGCAGACCACATAGCAAAGCTGGCATCGCCAAGCCAAACTGCAGACTCCATCAATCCAAGTCTTTCCTTGGAAAAAATCAGAGATAATCAGAGTCTACAAGGCCTTTGTCCCATAGCTCAATGGAGAACTGCGCTCTCCATTATGGAATGGTGTCCAGCATCATATCTGTCTCTCCTGGATTATATGCAAGTAAAGTCTTAAAATTAATGAATCCCGTGATGAGTTCGAAGCACAGGGTCCCTGTTGCTCTCACAATCGCAAGCAGATCAGTGGTCTCTTTTTATTCTCTGATATTTGCTCCCTCTGCTCTCTGCTCTTTCTGGGGAGTCATGACCTCCTTCTTTTCCTCCAGATTAGTGGTTCTTCAGTAATCCCCTCCTGGTTAAATTCAAAAAATCCAGGCTAATTTGACACCTCAACCTTTATTCCTCATTCCTCCTTCTATGGAACCACCTTCCAAAAGCCTGTTCTGTCTCACTTTTTCCCTCCAGGGATTCAACCACCAGCAATGGTTATATCATCGCTTGTCATCCCAACTCTGACTCATGATGATTTTAGTTTATTACTACATTATCATTTCCTCACCCCACCCGTTTTAACTTGCAGGTTGCTTGTTTTCCTCACCTCCTCTTTCACTCTTTTCCTATTAAGTCTCTTGTGCCAAATTGTTGCCACACTGCTCTTTCTTATAAGTTCATATGCTCATCAGTTTGCTCTTCTATGAGTTGATTATCTGAAGAAAATGGCTCATATTTCATAGAGTATGCCTATTTCAACAAATCCTTTGAAGTGAAGAAGAATTAAAATACGTGCCTCTCCACAAGCCTGAGAATCAATGTCAAAGACAAAAAAGGTGAGATCATGGGATTTTAACTTGGAAGCCACCAGCTTTTTTATGAGTTATCTGCTCTCATACAGAACATAAAACAAGCGAAACAAGTTGGTGGTTATGAAAGAACTTTGTAAAGTCACAAATAAAGGCATTGTAACCGTTTTGATTTAAAGACTGTAGCTTTCAGTTAAGCAACCAAAATAACATTCCTGTGAACACTGACAAGGGTGGCAAGAATGCCAGAGAGCGTCCAAATGATGAGAGATGGCCTACAGCACCCGAACTCCTCCATGCAACGACTTGGGTGAGATAAGATTCCAGAGCCAATCATTGTAACCCAACGATCAGGCAGATTTCCACTAATGAGACCCATCTTAACATAATCCAAACAAAAACAAAATCAGAAAATGCTCCATATTAAATGTGTTTGTGTAAATTATTTGGGAAAAGAATAACATAATGATTTATTGATAGGATGATGGAACTTGAATGAAAACTTATGAATGAAAAAACAAACTCATAAATTAGAACAGCAAACTCAGTAGAGCGCATACTCTCGCCTTGCAGCTTCATTTCTGAAACAACTCATCATCGTTACGTGAACTTGCCACTAGTAGGCCAAATCTGCTGTTATGGCCGATATAACTTGTATCATCCCATGCAACTTATCATGTCAACATAGTTTTTTCCTGGTTAATAAAAACATCATAAAGTTAATTCCTTTCACTCGCATCGGGCCTATATCAGATATATGAAGTTTCGGATATTTTTGGAGGAGAACTTCAATTCAACCATTATCCTGGAATACCACCTTTCTCCGATGAAGTCATCATTAATCACCCAATGTACCCCATGTGGAGTTGATGACATATGCCACAAGTTTTAATTTTTTTCATTGAGGTCTTTTGGAGAAATTTATGTTCCAATTTTTCCTTTATCCAATGTGGCGCCAATACCATTGCTTGTGACATCAGCATTAACAACAAAATATTCTCCATGGGGAGTCCCTCCAATGTTTAAAGTTTCGCATCAATCGGACAAGCGGTTGCAAAAAAACCATTTTAAAGCCGAAGATATATAGATGCGGATACAAATCCAGACAGAAAACCAGGGCATTGCAATAGTATCACATTCCCTTCGGGTGAGACTAAAAAAAACCCCATTACTGGCTTTCATCAAAAACGTTTTTCACTGTCGATATTTTTCTTTAAAATACCAGCATTGAGCAGCACACGCGAGTTCAGTGAATTTTCCAGTAATTTATGTA
The DNA here is from genome assembly GCA_035128595.1 of Eptatretus atami. Lineage (NCBI taxonomy): Eukaryota > Metazoa > Chordata > Myxini > Myxiniformes > Myxinidae > Eptatretus > Eptatretus atami. The sequence continues at coordinate 88,879,618 of CM068960.1, forward strand.
TGTGAGGGCAGTCCATGTCTGTCCTTGTCGGTCCATGATTGGCCAAGAAAAAGGATGTCTGCTTTTTTTCACTTACATTTTTGTTTTCCTGTATGCCACATTAACTCTTTAATCCTGTGAAACAACTTTTTAACAAACTGTGATGCTTTAACTTTGCTTGTATGCTTTTGGCTAAAAAATATATTGCATTCAGCGTGCTCCAACGTTGGAAATACCTCGATATTCTAGCTTAACACACATGTTTGAGGACGCTTAACAATTTAAAAGAATGTTCCCGATCTTCATAAAGTTGGGTTTTTTGGATGCAATCCAAACAGGAACTCCAAATCATGACGTCATCGTGAAACTTAACCAGCCAAATCATACTTCCGTCTTTGGCTTACCACTTACTACTCAGCCAATCATCAGTACCCCCCCCTCTGTAACGAGAACAGCACAATAATAGGCTGCCACTCCACCAAAACGAATGAGTGCCTGCATGCACAATTGATGCACGAAGCCATTGATCCAAAGAAGAAAATAACTTGTTTTTCGGAGTTGAGTTGAGAAGATCATAAGCTAACCTGCATTCAGTAGAAAACGCCACAAAAGCCCAGAATCCACCAATATGCAAACCAATACGATCAAACACTTCGACCAGATGGAATGGGCCACCATCGGTAGTGCTACCGCGATTTCACCGATAAGTGCAATATCGAGAGGCACTAGAGAAGAAGCAAAAAAAGTTGACATTTTGCTGACTGAAGTGCTTTCTGACGTGTTTTATATGATATCAAGGTATAAGCTAAAAAATTATGCTCATTATATGTCTAATGATATTCCCCAAACTGTTTTTTTTTTTTTTTCTTTCGCCCATTTGAATTATCTGCCATTTTCATTTGCGACTGATGGCGAAGGTGAGTCTGCGTCCCAATGTCAATATCTGTGGATGCTTATGATTTACTCACCTCATCGCAGCGCACTCTGATAACTACATGAATAACAAGGTACCCTTATTCACGTTTCGATGCTGGAGTGGATCATATTTGGGGGTCTCGTGACACATATTAACATCTGGCCAAGTTGCTTCAATCACCTGTGATTTGCCAGAATCTTACAGAGGAAGGAAAAAGGAGAAAACGGCCTTCATGACATTCTGTCCAGAAGTGACTGCAAAAACAAAATGTAGCTTTCATGATGAAGTGAAGAAGATGAAACTTGAAGAACTTTCAAGGATCCATGAAAATCCACTCGCAAAGAAAGTTAAGGGAAGAGAGACCATTTCTCAAAGAGATCGGGAACGTATTTGCTGGACTTAACATCATTGGAAACAGTGAGACAAAAGTTGACCATGAATGAGATGTTATTCCATACGCGCGAGCATTGTCCCATTCCTTCGCAATAAGATGGCTCATTTAAGACAACAATAAAAGGCAAAGCGCATACACTTTTTCTCCGAGGACCAGTCAAGCCTTCCACTCCATGAAAGAGATCCCAAGTGGTTCAAACATGGGTGAGGATGCTATGGCATTGATTCAAGTCATGAAGCCACAAATCAACATTTGGGTATTTTTGTTTGACAAAGTACTGAAATTCTTGTACAACAAGCTCAAGGCGTGACAAAGTCAAGAGTCGTTCGCTTGTTCCTGACCGTACAGGGCCAATAGCCCGAAGGGTGGGTGAAACGAGGATGCAGGTTAAGTTGGAGGAGTGCAAGTCACAAAATTGCTCTCCTGACGCAGAAAAATTCTAAGCTATGGAAAACTTTTTTTTTGTCTTGCAGTAACCAACAAAGAAAATCCTGTCCTAGTTCCTCTATGAAAGATGATCGCAAAGTCTGAAAAGAGCTGATTGACTGACAATCACAATATTTGTTGGACATTGAAAGCGAGCATTCATGCTTTCTCCAGAACGACAGCAGAACTGATTTGGAGGTGCTACTCACCAAGCACAGTTCTCCAAGCCTCTCGCCATGAAGGAAGCAGATGTCATTAGTAGGCATGTCATCAGTAACGTCCGACACTGACGTTTTGTACATGCTTGGAATTTTGCAGAGATGATGAATCGCTAAATGCTACTTTCGTACAGGAGGGGGGAACAACACTTGCACGATATTTCAAAAGGTTATGGGACTGATTCCGGCCAAAACCTGGCTAGACAGGGTGGGTATGTGACAAAGACGAATTGTGTTGATTTTGGTGAAAATAGGATCAGGAAACGAGAGAGTTTTTTTTGAAATGATTCTCCAGCCATTGGCAAGATAGCGCAAAAACGATGTATAGGCATCCATCCATTGGACATGCTCTGTGCAAGCATTGGTGCTGCACAAGCAGTCCTCTTGGCTAGTGGGCACACCCTGAAGCAGGAGAGAGGAAGGAATTGGGACCATACTCTGTGCAGAGCGTTGGTGCTGCCGAAGCATCTTCCTTGCTATTGGGCAATAATCCTGGACGGGGTCGCCACTCTCCGGCACAGTATACCGCATGGCTGGCAACTCATTTTGCTGACCTCGAAGGATGACAGCCGAGTTAACCACACCGTGGTATTATTCAACAGCCGAGAGTGGGGGCTTTGAACTCCAGGACCCTTGATCCAAGCCCACAATCTCTACATACAATATATACATCGGCCGACTCAGATCGGACTAGATGCATTCATATTCAGGTCCTCAGACAGTTAATTTGCCCATCAATGCATGTTCCAGGATGCGGTACCCAATCCCCTGTCAGGTGGGATCTAACACTTTGAATGCGTGTGGAGAAGGGTATAGAACGATTCCCTTTCTTATGGGGATGGCCTGTTTTCTCTTTGACAAGCACGTTCATGACCGAGACGCAGTGAGCGCCCAACGGCAGGCTCGTTAGCCCAACGGGGGCTCGTTTCTACACCCTTTCATTGGAGACACATTGGCTTGGAGGTGACGATTTTTTTACACTTTTGACTTACAGGACATTTGAATTAAGCACACACCGGGCTTTCCCTGAACGGTTATCTCCTGACGGTCAATACAGCTGTGAATCATTTACCACACCCCACATCTTTTTTTATTCGACGTTCGACATTGTCCATGTTCTATAAAGTCCTGCCATGCGTATCGCGCAGTGTGCGCCTCCTGGGTAATAAAACGTGGAGCTTCGACTTCTAATGGTGTTGGCCTTTCCCACCCCGCAATCCTTCGGATACACTGCAATTGAACGACGAGTTTAGTGCTTTGCCAAGTTGGCATTGCTTATATGGGTCCGTGGGATTCTGGTGGAAGTCCAGCCAGATGAGGACTGGGAAGATTTGCTGATCGTTTGAGCCAATCTTCATCGCTACAAGATGGCATGCGGCAGAACGATGCTGAACGTCGCCGGGCTGATCTGTGTGCAACAACATATTGCCTGATGAGTGATCTGGTTACTCCCGATAAACCGAAGGACAAAACCTTCGATGAACTGATCGAGATTGTGGCCAAAGACCACCACAACCAAAACCCGGAAACTCGTGTCCGGTACAGTTCTACCTCATGGGAGGAAGA
>CM068960.1:88883667-88897942 GCA_035128595.1 Eptatretus atami
GGAAAGGAATGTATAATGATGATACAAAAACAGTTAATAGTTTTCCTGTGGCAGTTCCTCTTAAAGGTATATTTGGATTTTGCGGTCATGATAAAGTTCTGTGTGGTCTGAAAATTAGATTTCAACTGCAAAGGAATGATAATGAAAATAGATTGCTTTTTGGTGTGGCTATATGCTTTTGCTGATCAGAATAAATTTCTAATTGATGAAAATTAGTTGGTATATTAGTGAATATACTCCTAATCCTTAAAACAGAAAGAGATGTTTGAATAGAAGACTTAACTCAAAGAACCATCGATGTATCATATCTTAAAAGAAGTGCCAACACGTTAACTGAACCAAACCACTTACACGTGGAATTTGGGTGTTTCTGGAAGGAAAGCCACGATATTTGTGGGCTCATTTAAAAAAAGCAAGATGTGATACTGCTACTGATAAGAATAATGCATTGAGTGATAATGCAAGGTAAACAACTTCACGTTTCTCTAGATGGAACATTTATCCACGAGATAGATTGGAATGAATTGGGAAAAAAATTATTTGCTGAGCAATACAAGTCTACCAAAAGGTGTGTGAAAAGCAATGGAAATTAAAGAACCTATTTTTGGATTTATGAACAGTATTTAAAGTTTTGTATACAATCTATGTGATTGACCGAGTGTTCAAAAGGAACTATAAAGTCTAATCGAGTGGATCACTTCCCTATACAATTGAAAGAGAAGAGAGTGAAGAAGTTGATACATATTGTTTGCTTTTGGAAGAAACAGAATACAGATTAATACAGAATAATCGGTGTTATGATTGGTCTCACATAATTTTTTTATAAATAAATGAGTAGTACGGCAATCCATTCTCTGAAATAAACACACTCGGCACGGTGCTGGTCGTACATAGTTGGTTAATAAGCAACTTGATGACGTGATGGGAGATTTCACACAATGGTTTTTTTTCAGGTGGTGTCCAACATAGGAAATGACTTCGAATTTTTTTGGCTTGGTTCGGGCGAGGCAGCTTGCTGACTCCAGACTGACTCATTTTTCACAATGAAAATGCAAACAGCTTGCTTTGAAATTTAATTTTGAGAAAACCCTACGTTTAAAAGCTGTTTACACTTTCCTTTTTTCGTGCTTGAGAGATAAAGTGAATATACTCGATGGAAATGAATGTTAATAAGAAAATCAAGTTATTCCCGAAAGCAGAACATGGACAAATATTCGTTGGTTCCGCCCCTTTGAGTGGAATGAAAATATGAAAGGGAAGAAAGTGCTTTAATCAGTAAGTCTCATCTTTTCATCGTCTCAATTTTTAAATCACATTTTGTCTTGTATGGGAGGGAAGGGGATAGGTGGGGAGAGAAATCAACGAAATCAATTTTACATTTGCTTGTATGGGAGGGAAGGGGATAGGTGGGGAAAAATCAGTCCTCCCTATTTTGGGCCTTTTGGGCTTGAGTCAGAACGTTTTTTCCCTTTCGCCCCCATTCATCTTGAATGGGAGTCCCCAGAAACCACCATTTATTCATCTACTGCCATTGACCTTTCAACCTGCGGCTCGAAGTCTTCTCTCACAGTTGAAACTCGGAGACTATCTTACTTCAACGAGTGTTTAAGCTGTGCTTGAAGTTGCTGTCTGTGAGCACCTATCAACAAGCTGTTGACTCTCAGAAACTTGCTTCTGATTGTGTTTGGTGGTTTGGGGTCTGCCAGACTCTTCCTGTCCAGAGTTTTCTCCATTTCCACTGTCTTTTGATGGTGGTAGGAAACTGTACTCACCTGACACCTTGGCTTTCTTTGGTAATTCCTCGAAGGAAGACCAACATTTTTAAGGTTTATGGTCTGTCTGTCTTCCTTTGTTAATTGTCTTTTTTCTCAGGCCAATTTATGAATGCGCAATATACTACTTCCTGCAAGTGCAATATTGTCCAATAATGCTTCCAGAGGGTGGTAGCAACACAGTCTGTTCCAACACTGCTTTTATACAGACAGAGGGTTTGTAACTAATCAACAAAAGTTTGGGACACTGTGGGGAATTGTTTGCATCAACTTCAAGGCTTATTACTTCCATTGCAGCAAACAGCTGCAGTTTGCTAACCCATACTTGTTCTTGTAAAGCGGCTTTTTTACAAACTCTGAAATTTACATTATTTTTCCCCCAAAACGTTTTTTTTTGGTAACCTAAAGTTTTTTTTTGACCCTCGAGCAGTTAGGCTATAGCTTTTTGTACCATTTCAGGTTATTCAATGACACTTGAACTGCTTAATTCAGTAAACACTGAAAATGGGGGTGTTCTAAAACCTTTGACCGGTTTTGAGTAAATATATATATATACTATGGAGAAGGAGGGGTTCATCGCCTTTGCTTGTTTAAAGAAAATGGGTATATAGATTTCCGATTGCCGTCGTCAAACTATACACCTGGAAATGCCAACGCATGTCTGAATTTGGACAAATGCAACACTTTTTTCTTCACTCGAACGCTTGCTGAGTTCAAAATCTGGAGCTAAAATGTTGTAATGCTCCTTATTTAAGAAATTTCTTTGAGGTTATTACGTGGACGCTGATAAAATTATCGCCAACAAACGCTGGCATCTCCAAAGCGTTATAAGCACTGCAATGTAACCCAGCGATTCGTAGTGATGATGAATCACAGGCATTCGAAAATATGAGTGAAGAAAGTGGAAAAAAAAACTTTATGCGTTAAGCAAATCGTTGTGGCCTGTTCAAGTCATGGCATGGTGGTTGAGCAGGCCAAAAAACATGATGGCTTCAGACCCCAGCGAGGTTAACCCAGGCAACGCTTAAGACCCCACAGATAGCGAGGTGGCTTTGAGATCGCCGAATGAAGGAATATTTAAATAACGTCGTTAATTATTTCAGAAGGGGTGTTTTAAAGTACCCACACATCCAATTTTCAACTCTTGCACTTTCCTTGGAGTTTTTGCTAGTATACGGTGTAAGTTTCTCGGCTGCCTTGGTTTATGGTTTTGGAGTTTATGGAGGAGACGCACGCAACATGCAAACCGCACACATCAGTATGGATTCCTTTGCCCCTATCCCCCCCCCAAACAACAGAATTTCACATTGACTATAAATGAATGAGTCTTATCTATGGTGTGTTGCGTGCGTGTCCATCGTGAGGCATACTTTTGTGTCTACTAATTATGTACTTCTATTCATTCATTATGCATCATAGGTATGCATCTTTTTTTGACCCTTTAGACTTGCTGAGATACCTTCGACTTTGAAGACCCTTTAAATCCCTAAGACCCTGAAGACCAGATGACCAAAATACCCCAAAAGGACCCAAAAGTTCCTGAGGTCCCAAAGTCCACCTGAGGAACCTCAGAAGCCCCAAAAGTCCCAAGGACTCAAAATTCCCAAAGTTCCCAAGGACCCAAAAGTCCAAAGTTCCTGAGGACACAAAAGTTCCCAGACCAAAAAAAAGTGCCAAAAAGGTCGCTGAGGCGCTTAAAAGTCCTTGAGGAGTATGCAGTCCGCAAAATAGTTTCGCAGCCCAAATGAACCCTGAGGACACCAAAGTTCCTGGAGGACCAAAAAAGTCCCAAAAGTCCCAAAAGTTCTGAGACTCAAAAGTCCCAAAATTTTCCCAAGGACCCAATGTCTAAAGTTCCTGAGGCGCCAAATGTCCCTGAGGACCCAAAGTCCCAAAGTCCTGAGGACCCCAAAAGTCCCCCAAAGCCAAAAGTTCCTGGAGCCCCCAAAATACCCGATGACTCAAAAGTTTCCCAAGCCCGCAAAAAACCGAAATGATACAAAAGTCCCTGAGACATAAAAGACCCAAGACACCCAAAAGACCCACAAGAACCTAATAGATAGACCCATTAATATAATACTACAATAAATGGTGAGGTGTGCTGTGTGTTGTGTGTGTTTGTTAATGTTTTTTGTTGAAGCTCTAACTGCAACAAGGCTGTGAAGACCATTAAAATTTGGACCAATCGAATAATAAATAACTCGTATAACCACTCGTATAATAAATAGACACTCTCAGGAAGTCAAGAATGAGATTTTGTGCAGCAATACATGTAATGGTGGCAAACTAAAGTTGATATGCAATTATTCACTGGAAAAAGCGTCTCAAAATGCCAAAGCTCGTCTGTATCTGCCCTTTGTCCGCGACTCAACTTGAACCATAAACAGCAGCTAAAAAAAAAACCCGTAAAATGTATTAATTAGTGTTCTCCATAATTCTTCATGAACTAAAGGTTTTGTTGAAAATTTGATGTCAAAAGCTCAGATGGTAAAGTAGAAAGTATCTCGAATGCAAGTTTTTTGGAGGGAAACAAATATCGAAACACGGAATGATAAAAACAACCTCTGGCCATCATTATGCTGATAAGGTCTATTTCTACTCACTGTGACTTTGCCCCCTTGACAATTTACGCCAATATTAATAGTTTTCAACTATTCTCATAATAAAGGTTTGTTGAAAATTTGATGACAAAAGCTCAAATGGTAAACATTAATGACCTGGACAGACACACAGAAACCAAACAATTGCAAAAACTCCTTCTCCGCTGCGTGACAAATGGCTACTGAAGATATTTTTTCCATTGGAACAGTTTCTTGACGAACGAGAGCAAAAGTAAAAAAACTATTCGAGGAATGTCATTTTCTATCCAAAAACGAATGTTTATCTCTGGAATTTTCAACTTATATGGCTTTTTGTTGCAGTTTGGAAACGCATTGCAATTGGCTTTTTCTTGACTTGAATAAATTAACTACAAATTGACCGAAGAAAGTTTTCATTTAACGTTCAATACTGTGGTGAGTAGTGAGGGATATTCAGCACAGTGATCTCATCATTTCCACTTGATTTTGGTTGTTAAACTTTTATATCTACCATTGCTTTTAGAAAAGATCGACTTCACCACACTCTAAATTTCCTGATGAGCTAAGAGAGAAGGCTACTTCTGAGTTAGAAGTTTTATGCTCAATGCTTTTGTGGGTGTCCGCAATTATGACAGTACACGGTCAAAGTGCAAAACAAACACCATAACCAGATCCAATTTTCCTCCTTCTTTCTAATGTACAGGGGCACTGCTGTACGGTACCAGTAATCATACTGTAATTCGAGAAGTGTCTGTATGTGTTGCTTCGAGTGCCCTCTACCATCAAATGGGTTGCTGGACGAATGAGTTGAAAACTGGTGGTTGTACTCAGGTGTTCAAGAAGGTTGCAGATGATTTTTTAAAAAAAAACAACTTTCATCATTCTGGCGGTTTGTCAGAGTGGGGGTAAGACCCAAATCTTATGCTAAATATGTAAATGCATGTCATCACTCCCAGGGAAAGAGTATTACAAGTCATAAATACACAAAATTTATCGCTAAAAAAAGAAAGAATATATTATTCCGTCCATAACTCTCCACCAGTTTATTCAACCAGCAACTCTACTGTCATGTAATTTTATTCCCAAAGTGTGCAGTCAGTCCTAGTCAGTCCATGTTTGTCAGTTTTAGATTCCCTTTGTGCACTACTCACTACTACTATTACTACTACTATATTACACTTACTACTTCTTCTTCTTCTTCTTCAAGCAATCCCAAAATATTCCCACCTTGTGGGGGTCCCTAAAAAAAATTCCCACAATTTAGCAAGGTTTTGGCAATAAACTCACCTATCTTTGCAAGGAACATGGTGGATTCTGCAGCATCCACCAACTAATGCCTACAGGACGGTCCGCCAGCCCATTTGAGGGACGCAAACACATTGATCAATCACCCTCTGTGCAAAACCCTAGATGACAGTTTATAGCCTGGGTTTGAAATTAAACCCATGCTGGCCAGCTCAGACACGACTACACGTACGTATCTCTCGGCTATTACACAAGCTGATACTTTCTTTTCTGATGAGTGTGTCATCGAAAATCGAATGTTGTTACTCCTACCTTGCCGCATCATCAACCAAACCACCACTGATAATCACCACCACTATGATTGAGTTTCGGGCAGCTGTAAAAATTCTGGACGTAGGCCGCCAACTTCACGCTCAGGCGTTCAACATGGAGTATGGCAAACTGCCAGGTATAAATTGAGAAAGATGTGCAGAAACACAACAACATGGATTTATTTGGTGAAGAATTTTAAAATGAATTTATAATTCACTATTTCTTATGTCAATAAACCTGAAGCTTCCCATTCTAAAATTTGCATCTGAAGGTCCTTCTTTCCCTTGTGAATTCATTTTGCCAAATCAAATTACACTTACCGATAGCAGCAGCTGCGAGCATCTTGCGATGACATCCGGTGGCCACAACTTGAATAAAAGGGTGCCGTTGCCATATTGGTGCATCAGCTGAGCATATTTATAGCAAATGATGATGGCTTGGTTAAATCACTGAAGTCCAGGAGTAGAGAAATGCAGGAATAGGTCCGAATGCTGACATCAAGTATGCCATATTCTGCACCTTAGACTTTGGTAATCATTGGGTGCCAGTTTCTGCATATGCAAGTGCCCCTGTAAACTAATACGACACCATTTCACAAGAGTGTTTTTTAACACAGTATGATGAGCTTATGAGGAGCTGGTAAATAACTAACATGTTAGGACAGGACATTTGGCAGACAGCAGTGTACTTTTGAACCTATGAACTAATGGAACATTTGAGTTGTCTTTTCTGAATCTTGGCTTCGGAACCCAAGTTTTCAAATACCATATGCTGTCTCTATTATTAAATAAATGCTTTCAAACAGCCTGAATCTCTGACAATGAGTTTAGATTCCTGTCCCAAGTCATCTATCTGGACGATGCTGCTGCTCCAACCACCTTAAACCAATGTTTTGGCCAGCTCCTCAAATAAAAATGAAGAAGTTTTTGGTCTTGCTTCGTGAAAGCTCATCGAAGCCCAAGATTCCTAACACCAGATTTGTCCCCAGCTTCTGTGGTCGTTTCATCCCGCGATGTCCCTCGTACCTCTTCGTTGTCATCAACTTGTGATATCGTGTTCTCTGCCTGCCGTGATGTGCCTCGACCGTCACAACCAGTCCTCCACTTGAAACCATATCTCAATTAGATTTTATGTCTGAATTTATTCCTTTCTGTCTTGGTGTGTATATATATATATATATATATATAAATATCTATTATAAATATATATATATATATATATATATATATATTATATATATATCCCTCCCTGCCTCGTGTTTCCTTGTCCCCCTCCCTCCCGCACATCCACTCCTCTTTCTGTCTCCACATCCCTCTCCCCTGGCCACGCATCCCCCTCCATCTCCCCTGCCTGCCACACGTCCATCTCCACCCTGCCGACATCCCGTGCCCCCTCCTCTCGACCCTCGTCCGCTCCTCCTCCCCTTCTACGCTTCTTCCTTTCCCTTTAGACCTGGTATATTGAATCATGTGGTGAAGTAGCTTGCAGTCAGGCAGCTTTCTTTCTCCGTATGGAAAGCTAACCAGAGAGTAATTTCGTTCATTTCAGGAAGCCTCACAAATGTGTCCGTCCTGAGCAAGCAGAAAACATCAGCCTTCAAATACATGGTCTCAACCAGTTTCCCTTCCTCCAAGTCATAGTGTGCCTTTTCAAGTCTGTATCTGGTGTTGCTCCCCCTCCATTCTTCCCGTCACCTGAAATTAGGTTACTGAACTGTGCCCGAGACAAGGCAGAATGTCTAAACCTCTATAATTAATGTTTGCCACCAAACATCCAATTTGTCACTCATCTTACCCGGACATACCACTGTTTACTGAACTCTATGTCCTCACCCGAGATTTAGGTAGAGAAAGTTATTTGAGCCTTTACCTTTGCTTCAGTGACAAGGCCCAGACTGGCTTGAGTGCCCAATATTCTCCAATCCTGCTGCTCTGCATTCTTGCTTCCCCTCTATACTGCCTTATTCAGTCCTGTTCTTCTCTTTGGCTACCTAATTCTTCATGGCAGTCCTTGCAAACATCCTTCCCATCCTCCAAGAAGGGTGCAAAACTGGACTGGCCGAATATAAGCCACTGTGTGTTGCTTCCAAGTACAAGTAACAGTCTTGAATCCATCATTGCTTCTGATGTCAAGTCTGGTTTCAAACAGCCTGATCTTTAACCATTATTGGATTCTGTCCCGTCAGTCCAACTTTGGCATGCTTCTGCTCTCTCAGCAATGGTTGGAGGCCTCAATCTAAACAAGAGGTTAAAACATATCCCCTGGACCTATGTTGGCATTTCACACAGTCTGCGTCCTTCTCGCTGCCACGCTCTGCCTGTGGCACAGGATGCTGCCTTCATTCCTGGATTTCTAACTTCCTCCACTCACAAGTCAGTTAAATTGTTGTCATCATTGGACCCTCCCTCCTCTCCTGATGGAAGCTGAACGTTTCCAAGACGTGTTTTTGGGCCCAGTCTTGAATCCTCGTCTATATAAAATGCCCTGTCCAATGCTCTGGAAAACGCTCTCTACTTTTTGCAGAATGACTTCCCCATTGTGTTCATGCATTACCTCATCCTTGTGCGGGCCAGACGATAGCAGCCACCTCTCTCCGATATGGAGAATGACTTAGACACTAGTTGATGTCTTACAATCCTGGAAAATCTCAGTCTCATCTTTCCTCGAGAAGGATCATTAAATGAACAACCTAACTTTTGCCTGGTCACCCAAGAGAGTTCATTCTCTTGAAACTTCAAGGCCTCACATCCACGCCATGACCTTTCCTGTGCAGACCACATAGCAAAGCTGGCATCGCCAAGCCAAACTGCAGACTCCATCAATCCAAGTCTTTCCTTGGAAAAAATCAGAGATAATCAGAGTCTACAAGGCCTTTGTCCCATAGCTCAATGGAGAACTGCGCTCTCCATTATGGAATGGTGTCCAGCATCATATCTGTCTCTCCTGGATTATATGCAAGTAAAGTCTTAAAATTAATGAATCCCGTGATGAGTTCGAAGCACAGGGTCCCTGTTGCTCTCACAATCGCAAGCAGATCAGTGGTCTCTTTTTATTCTCTGATATTTGCTCCCTCTGCTCTCTGCTCTTTCTGGGGAGTCATGACCTCCTTCTTTTCCTCCAGATTAGTGGTTCTTCAGTAATCCCCTCCTGGTTAAATTCAAAAAATCCAGGCTAATTTGACACCTCAACCTTTATTCCTCATTCCTCCTTCTATGGAACCACCTTCCAAAAGCCTGTTCTGTCTCACTTTTTCCCTCCAGGGATTCAACCACCAGCAATGGTTATATCATCGCTTGTCATCCCAACTCTGACTCATGATGATTTTAGTTTATTACTACATTATCATTTCCTCACCCCACCCGTTTTAACTTGCAGGTTGCTTGTTTTCCTCACCTCCTCTTTCACTCTTTTCCTATTAAGTCTCTTGTGCCAAATTGTTGCCACACTGCTCTTTCTTATAAGTTCATATGCTCATCAGTTTGCTCTTCTATGAGTTGATTATCTGAAGAAAATGGCTCATATTTCATAGAGTATGCCTATTTCAACAAATCCTTTGAAGTGAAGAAGAATTAAAATACGTGCCTCTCCACAAGCCTGAGAATCAATGTCAAAGACAAAAAAGGTGAGATCATGGGATTTTAACTTGGAAGCCACCAGCTTTTTTATGAGTTATCTGCTCTCATACAGAACATAAAACAAGCGAAACAAGTTGGTGGTTATGAAAGAACTTTGTAAAGTCACAAATAAAGGCATTGTAACCGTTTTGATTTAAAGACTGTAGCTTTCAGTTAAGCAACCAAAATAACATTCCTGTGAACACTGACAAGGGTGGCAAGAATGCCAGAGAGCGTCCAAATGATGAGAGATGGCCTACAGCACCCGAACTCCTCCATGCAACGACTTGGGTGAGATAAGATTCCAGAGCCAATCATTGTAACCCAACGATCAGGCAGATTTCCACTAATGAGACCCATCTTAACATAATCCAAACAAAAACAAAATCAGAAAATGCTCCATATTAAATGTGTTTGTGTAAATTATTTGGGAAAAGAATAACATAATGATTTATTGATAGGATGATGGAACTTGAATGAAAACTTATGAATGAAAAAACAAACTCATAAATTAGAACAGCAAACTCAGTAGAGCGCATACTCTCGCCTTGCAGCTTCATTTCTGAAACAACTCATCATCGTTACGTGAACTTGCCACTAGTAGGCCAAATCTGCTGTTATGGCCGATATAACTTGTATCATCCCATGCAACTTATCATGTCAACATAGTTTTTTCCTGGTTAATAAAAACATCATAAAGTTAATTCCTTTCACTCGCATCGGGCCTATATCAGATATATGAAGTTTCGGATATTTTTGGAGGAGAACTTCAATTCAACCATTATCCTGGAATACCACCTTTCTCCGATGAAGTCATCATTAATCACCCAATGTACCCCATGTGGAGTTGATGACATATGCCACAAGTTTTAATTTTTTTCATTGAGGTCTTTTGGAGAAATTTATGTTCCAATTTTTCCTTTATCCAATGTGGCGCCAATACCATTGCTTGTGACATCAGCATTAACAACAAAATATTCTCCATGGGGAGTCCCTCCAATGTTTAAAGTTTCGCATCAATCGGACAAGCGGTTGCAAAAAAACCATTTTAAAGCCGAAGATATATAGATGCGGATACAAATCCAGACAGAAAACCAGGGCATTGCAATAGTATCACATTCCCTTCGGGTGAGACTAAAAAAAACCCCATTACTGGCTTTCATCAAAAACGTTTTTCACTGTCGATATTTTTCTTTAAAATACCAGCATTGAGCAGCACACGCGAGTTCAGTGAATTTTCCAGTAATTTATGTATGTGAGGGCAGTCCATGTCTGTCCTTGTCGGTCCATGATTGGCCAAGAAAAAGGATGTCTGCTTTTTTTCACTTACATTTTTGTTTTCCTGTATGCCACATTAACTCTTTAATCCTGTGAAACAACTTTTTAACAAACTGTGATGCTTTAACTTTGCTTGTATGCTTTTGGCTAAAAAATATATTGCATTCAGCGTGCTCCAACGTTGGAAATACCTCGATATTCTAGCTTAACACACATGTTTGAGGACGCTTAACAATTTAAAAGAATGTTCCCGATCTTCATAAAGTTGGGTTTTTTGGATGCAATCCAAACAGGAACTCCAAATCATGACGTCATCGTGAAACTTAACCAGCCAAATCATACTTCCGTCTTTGGCTTACCACTTACTACTCAGCCAATCATCAGTACCCCCCCCTCTGTAACGAGAACAGCACAATAATAGGCTGCCACTCCACCAAAACGAATGAGTGCCTGCATGCACAATTGATGCACGAAGCCATTGATCCAAAGAAGAAAATAACTTGTTTTTCGGAGTTGAGTTGAGAAGATCATAAGCTAACCTGCATTCAGTAGAAAACGCCACAAAAGCCCAGAATCCACCAATATGCAAACCAATACGATCAAACACTTCGACCAGATGGAATGGGCCACCATCGGTAGTGCTACCGCGATTTCACCGATAAGTGCAATATCGAGAGGCACTAGAGAAGAAGCAAAAAAAGTTGACATTTTGCTGACTGAAGTGCTTTCTGACGTGTTTTATATGATATCAAGGTATAAGCTAAAAAATTATGCTCATTATATGTCTAATGATATTCCCCAAACTGTTTTTTTTTTTTTTTCTTTCGCCCATTTGAATTATCTGCCATTTTCATTTGCGACTGATGGCGAAGGTGAGTCTGCGTCCCAATGTCAATATCTGTGGATGCTTATGATTTACTCACCTCATCGCAGCGCACTCTGATAACTACATGAATAACAAGGTACCCTTATTCACGTTTCGATGCTGGAGTGGATCATATTTGGGGGTCTCGTGACACATATTAACATCTGGCCAAGTTGCTTCAATCACCTGTGATTTGCCAGAATCTTACAGAGGAAGGAAAAAGGAGAAAACGGCCTTCATGACATTCTGTCCAGAAGTGACTGCAAAAACAAAATGTAGCTTTCATGATGAAGTGAAGAAGATGAAACTTGAAGAACTTTCAAGGATCCATGAAAATCCACTCGCAAAGAAAGTTAAGGGAAGAGAGACCATTTCTCAAAGAGATCGGGAACGTATTTGCTGGACTTAACATCATTGGAAACAGTGAGACAAAAGTTGACCATGAATGAGATGTTATTCCATACGCGCGAGCATTGTCCCATTCCTTCGCAATAAGATGGCTCATTTAAGACAACAATAAAAGGCAAAGCGCATACACTTTTTCTCCGAGGACCAGTCAAGCCTTCCACTCCATGAAAGAGATCCCAAGTGGTTCAAACATGGGTGAGGATGCTATGGCATTGATTCAAGTCATGAAGCCACAAATCAACATTTGGGTATTTTTGTTTGACAAAGTACTGAAATTCTTGTACAACAAGCTCAAGGCGTGACAAAGTCAAGAGTCGTTCGCTTGTTCCTGACCGTACAGGGCCAATAGCCCGAAGGGTGGGTGAAACGAGGATGCAGGTTAAGTTGGAGGAGTGCAAGTCACAAAATTGCTCTCCTGACGCAGAAAAATTCTAAGCTATGGAAAACTTTTTTTTTGTCTTGCAGTAACCAACAAAGAAAATCCTGTCCTAGTTCCTCTATGAAAGATGATCGCAAAGTCTGAAAAGAGCTGATTGACTGACAATCACAATATTTGTTGGACATTGAAAGCGAGCATTCATGCTTTCTCCAGAACGACAGCAGAACTGATTTGGAGGTGCTACTCACCAAGCACAGTTCTCCAAGCCTCTCGCCATGAAGGAAGCAGATGTCATTAGTAGGCATGTCATCAGTAACGTCCGACACTGACGTTTTGTACATGCTTGGAATTTTGCAGAGATGATGAATCGCTAAATGCTACTTTCGTACAGGAGGGGGGAACAACACTTGCACGATATTTCAAAAGGTTATGGGACTGATTCCGGCCAAAACCTGGCTAGACAGGGTGGGTATGTGACAAAGACGAATTGTGTTGATTTTGGTGAAAATAGGATCAGGAAACGAGAGAGTTTTTTTTGAAATGATTCTCCAGCCATTGGCAAGATAGCGCAAAAACGATGTATAGGCATCCATCCATTGGACATGCTCTGTGCAAGCATTGGTGCTGCACAAGCAGTCCTCTTGGCTAGTGGGCACACCCTGAAGCAGGAGAGAGGAAGGAATTGGGACCATACTCTGTGCAGAGCGTTGGTGCTGCCGAAGCATCTTCCTTGCTATTGGGCAATAATCCTGGACGGGGTCGCCACTCTCCGGCACAGTATACCGCATGGCTGGCAACTCATTTTGCTGACCTCGAAGGATGACAGCCGAGTTAACCACACCGTGGTATTATTCAACAGCCGAGAGTGGGGGCTTTGAACTCCAGGACCCTTGATCCAAGCCCACAATCTCTACATACAATATATACATCGGCCGACTCAGATCGGACTAGATGCATTCATATTCAGGTCCTCAGACAGTTAATTTGCCCATCAATGCATGTTCCAGGATGCGGTACCCAATCCCCTGTCAGGTGGGATCTAACACTTTGAATGCGTGTGGAGAAGGGTATAGAACGATTCCCTTTCTTATGGGGATGGCCTGTTTTCTCTTTGACAAGCACGTTCATGACCGAGACGCAGTGAGCGCCCAACGGCAGGCTCGTTAGCCCAACGGGGGCTCGTTTCTACACCCTTTCATTGGAGACACATTGGCTTGGAGGTGACGATTTTTTTACACTTTTGACTTACAGGACATTTGAATTAAGCACACACCGGGCTTTCCCTGAACGGTTATCTCCTGACGGTCAATACAGCTGTGAATCATTTACCACACCCCACATCTTTTTTTATTCGACGTTCGACATTGTCCATGTTCTATAAAGTCCTGCCATGCGTATCGCGCAGTGTGCGCCTCCTGGGTAATAAAACGTGGAGCTTCGACTTCTAATGGTGTTGGCCTTTCCCACCCCGCAATCCTTCGGATACACTGCAATTGAACGACGAGTTTAGTGCTTTGCCAAGTTGGCATTGCTTATATGGGTCCGTGGGATTCTGGTGGAAGTCCAGCCAGATGAGGACTGGGAAGATTTGCTGATCGTTTGAGCCAATCTTCATCGCTACAAGATGGCATGCGGCAGAACGATGCTGAACGTCGCCGGGCTGATCTGTGTGCAACAACATATTGCCTGATGAGTGATCTGGTTACTCCCGATAAACCGAAGGACAAAACCTTCGATGAACTGATCGAGATTGTGGCCAAAGACCACCACAACCAAAACCCGGAAACTCGTGTCCGGTACAGTTCTACCTCATGGGAGGAAGA
>CM068960.1:88908219-88919952 GCA_035128595.1 Eptatretus atami
TGTCTTCTGATTGTGTTGTGGCTTTGGGTCTGCCAGACCTCTTCCTGTCAGAGTTTTCTCCAGTTTCCAACTGTCTTTTGATGGTGTAGGAAACTGTACTCACTGACACCTTGGCTTCTTTGTAATTCCTCGAAGGAAAGACCAACATTTTTAAAATAGGTGATAATGGCTGTCTGTCTTCCTTTGTTAATTGTCTTTTTCTCGCCATTATGATGGCAATATACTACTTCCTGCAGTGCAATAGTCCAAATAATGCTTCAGAGGGTGTAGCAACACAGTCTGTTCCAACACTGCTTTTATACAGACAGAGGGTTTGTAACTAATCAACAAAAGTTGGGACACCTGTGGGAATTGTTTGCATCAACTTTCAAGGCTTAATTTACTTCCATTGCTGCAGAACAGCTGCAGTTGTAACCCATTACTTGTTCTCTGTAAAGGCCTTTTTTAACAACTCTGAAATTTACATTATTTTTCAGTTTTTGGTAACCTAAAGTTTTTTTTTTGACCTCGAGCAGTTTACCGCTTAGCTTTGTACCATTTCAGGTTATTCAATGAACTTGAACTGCTTAAATTTCAGTAAACACTGAAAAATGGGGGTGTTCTAAAACCTTTGACCGGTTGAGTATATATATATATATATGGAGAAGGAGGGTTCATAGCCTTGCTTGTTTAAAGGAAATGGGTATATAGATTTCCGATTGCCGTCGATAAAACTATACACCTGGAAATGCCAAAGCAATGTCTGAATTGGACAAATGAACACTTTTTCTTCACGTCGGAACTGCTGCTGAGTTCAAATCTGGAGCTAAAATGTTGTAATGCTCCTTAGTTTAAGAAATTCTTGAGGTTATTACGTGGACGCTGATAAAATTATAGCCACAAACGCTGGCATCTCCAAGCGTTTATAAGCACTGCAATGTACCCAGCGATTCGTAGTGATGATGAACAGGCATTCGAAAATATGAGTGAAGAAAGTGGAAAAAAAACTTTATCGTTAAGAAATCGTTGTGGCCTGTTCCAAGTCATGGCATGGTGGTTGAGCAGGCCAAAAAAACATGATGGCTTCAGACCCCAGCGAGGTAACCCAGGAAACGCCTTAAGACCCCACAGAGAGCGAGGTGGCTTTGGATCGCCTGATGAAGGATATAATTAAATAACGTCGTTAATTATGTTCAGAAGGGGTGTTTTAAGTAACCCAAACATCCAATTTTCACTCTTGCACTTCCTTGGAGTTTTTGTAGTATACGTGTAAAGTTTCCGGCTGCTTGGTTTTATGGTTTTGGAGTTATGGAGGAGACGCACCATAGTAATGGATTCCTTTGCCCTATCCCCCCCCCAAACAACAGAATTTCACATTGACTATAAATGAATGAGTCTTATCTATGTGTGTGCGTGCTGTCCACGTGAGGCATACTTTTGTGTCTACTAATTATGTACTTCTATTCATTCATTATGCATCATAGGTATGCATCTTTTGACCCTTTAGACTGCTGAGATACCTTCGACCTTTGAAGACCCTTACTTTGAAGACCCTTTAAATCCCCTAAGACCCTGAAGACCCAGATGACCCAAAATACCCCAAGGACCCAAAAGTTCCTGAGGTCCCAAAGTCCCTGAGGACTCAGAAGCCCCAAAAGTTCCCAAGGACTCAAAATTCCCCAAAGTTCCCAAGGACCCAAAAGTCCCAAAAGTTCCTGAGGACACAAAAGTTCCCAAGGACCAAAAAGTGCCAAAAGGTCCTGAGGCCTTAAAAGTCCTTGAGGACGTATGAGTCCCAAAAGTTCTCGACAGCCCAAATGACCCTGAGGACCCAAAAGTTCCTGAGGACCAAAAAGTCCCCAAAAGTCCCAAAAGTTCCTGAGGACTCAAAAGTCCCAAAATTTCCCAAGGACCCAAATGTCCTAAAAGTTCCTGAGGAGCCAAATGTCCCTGAGGACCCAAAAGTCCCTGAGGACACAAAAGTCCCCAAAGACCCAAAAGTTCCTGGAGACCCAAAATACCCCGATGACTCAAAAGTTCCCAAGGCCCCAAAAAACCGAAATGATACAAAAGTCCCTGAGACATAAAAGACCCAGACAACCCAAAAGACCCACAAGACCTAATAGATAGACCCATTAATTAATACTACAATAAATGGATGAGGTGTGTGTGTGTGTGTGTGTGTTGTTAATGTTTTTTGTGAAGCTCTACTGCAACAAGGCTGTGAAGACCAATTAAAATTTGGACCAACTCGTATAATAAATAACTCGTATAACCACTCGTATAATAAATAGACACCTCTCAAGGAAGTCAAGAATGAGATTTTGTGCAGCAATTACATGTAATGGTGCAAAACTAAAGTTGATATGCAATTATTCACTGGAAAGCGTCTCAAAATGCAAAGCTCGTCTGTATCTGCTTTGTACGCGAACTAAACTTGACATAAACAGCAGCTAAAAAAAACCCGTAAAATGTATTAATTAGTGTTCTCCATATTCTCATGATAAAGGTTTGTTGAAAATTTGATGTCAAAAGCTCAGATGGTAAAGTAGAAAGTATCTCGAAATGCAAGTGGACAAAATATCGAAACACGGAATGATAAAAACAACCTCTGGCCATCTTATGCTGATAAGGTCTATTTCTACTCACTGTGACTTTGCCCTTTGACATTTTGACCCAATTATTAATTAGTTTTCAACATATTCTCATAATAAAGGTTTGTTGAAAATTTGATGACAAAAGCTCAAATGGTAAAACATTATGACCTGGACAGACACACAGAAACAAACAATTGCAAAACTCCTTCTCCCGCTGCGTGACAAATGGGCTACTGAAGATATTTTTCCATTGGACAGTTTCTTGACAACGAGAGCAAAAGTAAAAAAAACTATTCGGAGGAATGTCATTTTCTATCCAGAACAACGAATGTTTATCTCTGGAATTTTCACTTATATGGCTTTTTTGTTGCAGTTTGAAACTGCATTGCAATTGCTTTTCTTGACTTGATAAATTAACTACAAATTGAAGAAGAAAGTTTTTCATTTAACTGTTCCCAATACTGTGGTGAGTAGTGAGGGGATATTCAGCAAGTGATCTCATCATTTTCCACTTGATTTTGGTTGTTAACCTTTTATATCTACCATTGCTTTTAGAAAAGATCGGACTCTCACCAAACTCTAAATTTCTGATGCAGCTAGAGAGAAGGCTACTTCTGAGTTAGAATGTCTTTATGCTCATGCTTTTGTGGTGTCCCAATGACAGTAACGGTCAAAGTGCAAACAAACACCATAACCAGAGTCCAATTTCCTCTTCTAATGTACAGGGGCACTGCTGTACGGTACCAAGTAATCATACTGTAATTCGAGAAGTGTCTGTATGTGTGCTTCGATGACCTCTACGCACTCATGGGTTGCTGGACGGAATGAGTTGAAAACTGGTGGTTGTACTCAGGGTGTTCAAGAAGGTTGCAGATGATTTTAAAAAAAACAACCTTTCATCATTCTGGGGGGTTCAGAGTGGGGGTAAGACCCCAAATCTCTATGTAAATATGTAATGCATTGTATCACTCCCCATGGGAAAGAGTATTACAAGTCATTAAAATACACAAATTATCGCTAAAAAAAGAAAGAATATATTATTCCGTCCATAAACTCTCCACCAGTTGATTCAACCAGCACTCTACTGTCATGTAATTTATCCAAAAGTGTGCAGTCAGTCCTAGTAGTCCATGTTGTCAGTTTTAGATTTCCCTTGTGCACTACTACTACTACTATTACTACTACTACTATTACTACTACTACTTTACCTTCTTCTTCTTCAGCAATCCAAAATATTCCCACCTTGTGGGGTCCCTAAAAAAAATTCCCACCAAATTTAGCAAGGGTTTTGGCAATAACTCACCTACTCTTTGCAAAGGACACCATGTGATCTGCAGCATCCACCAACTAATGCTAACAGACGGGTCACCCAGCCCATTTGAGGGACAGCAAACACATTGATCAATCACCCTCTGTGCAAAACCCTAGGATGACAGTTTATAGCTGGGTTGAGATTCAAACCCAGGCTGGGCAGCTCAGACACGACTACACGTACGTATCTCTCGGCTATTACACAAGCTGATACCTTTCTTCTGAATGAGTGTGTCATGAAAATCGAATGTGTTTACTCATACCTTGACCCATCATCACAAACCCAGCCACGATAATCACCACCACTATGATGAGTTTCGCAGCTGTGAAAAAATTCTGGACGTAGGCCGCCAACTTCACGCTCAGGCAGTTCAACATGGAGATGGCAACTGCCAGGTATAAATTGAGAAAGATGTGCAGAAACCACACAAAATGGAATTTTATTTGGTTGAAGAATTTTAAAATGATTTATAATTCACTATTTCTTATGTCAATAAACCTGAAGCTTCCCATTCTAAATTTGCCATCTGAAGGTCCTTCATTTCCCTTGTGATCATTTTGCCAAATCAAAAGTTACACTTACCGATAGCAGCAGCTGCGAGCATCTTGACGATGACATCCGGTGGCTCACAACTTGAATAAAAGGGTGCCGTTGCATATTGTGCAAAGCTGAGGCATATTATAGCAAATGATGATGGCTTGGTTACAATCACTGAAGTCCAGGAGTAGAGAAATGCAGGAATAGGTCCGAATGCTGACATCAAGTATGCATATTCTGCACCAGACTTGGTAATCATTGTGCCCAGTTCTGCATATGCAAGTGCCCCTGATAAAACATAATACGACACCATTTCAAGAGTGTTTTTAACACAGTAGATTGAGCTTATGGAGGAGCTGGTAAATAACTAACATGTAGGACAAGGACATTTGGAGACAGCAGTGTACTTTGACATGAACTAATGGAACATTTGAGTTGTCTTTCTGAATCTATGGCTCGGAACCCAAGTTCAAATACCATATGCTGTCTCTATTATTTAATAATGCTTTCAAACAGCCTGATCTCTGACCATGAGTTTAGATTCTGTCCCAGTCACTCTACTCTGGAGATGCTGCTGCTCCACCTTAACCAATGTTTGGAGGCTCTAAATAAAAATGAAGAGTTTGTCTGCTTCGTGAAAGCTCATCGAAGCCAAGATTCCTACACCAGATTTGTCCCGGCTATCTGTGGTCGTTTCATCCAGATGTCCCTCGTACCTTCTTCGTTGTGTCATCAAACTTGTGATATGTGTCTCTGGCTGCCGTGATGTGCCTCGACCGTGACAACCAGTCCTCCACTTGAAACCATATCTCATTAGATTTATGTCTGACATTTATTCCTTCTGTCTTGGGTGTGTATATATATATATCCCTCCCCTGCCTCGTGTTCTGCTCCCCCTCCCCTCCCGCACATCCACTCCCTCTTTTCTGTCTCACATCCCTCTCCCCTGGCCACGCATCCCCCTCCATCTCCCCTGCCTGCCACACATCCCACTCTCCCACCCCTGCCACACATCCCGTGCCCCGTCTCTCGACCCTCGTACCGCTCCTCCTCCCCCTTCTACGCTTCCTTTCCCTTTAGACCCTGGTATATTGAATCATGTGGTGAAGTAGTTGCAGTCAGGCAGCTTTCTTTCTCAGTATGGAAAGCTAACCAGAGAGATTAATTTCGTTCATTCAGGAAGCCTCACAAATGTGTCGTCCTGAGGCAAGCCAGAAAACATCAGCCTTCAAATACCATGGTCTCCAACCAGTTTCCTTCCTCCAAGTCATAGTGGTGCCTTTTCAAGTCTGTATCTGGTGTATGCTCCCCCTCCATTCCTTCCCTCACCTGAAATTAGGTTACTGCAAACTGTGCCCGA
This sequence comes from Eptatretus atami, assembly GCA_035128595.1. Classification (NCBI taxonomy): domain Eukaryota; kingdom Metazoa; phylum Chordata; class Myxini; order Myxiniformes; family Myxinidae; genus Eptatretus; species Eptatretus atami. The sequence continues at coordinate 88,914,005 of CM068960.1, forward strand.
GACAAGGCAGAATGTCTAAACTCTATAATTATGTTTGCCACCAAACCATCCAATTCTGTCACTCATCTTACCCGGACATACCCACTGTTTACTGAACTCTATGTCCTCACCCGAGAAGGTAGAGAAAGTTATTTGAGGCCTTTACTTTGCTTCAGTGACAGGCCCAGATGGCTTGAGTGCCAATATTCTCCAATCCTGCTCTGCCATTCTTGCTTCCCCTCTATCTGCCTTATTCAGTCTGTTCTTCTCTTTGGCTACCTAATCTCTTCATGGAAGTCTGCAAACATCCTTCCCATCTCCAAGAAGGGTGCAAAAACTGACTGCCGAATATAAGCCACTGTGTTTGCTTCCAAGTACAAGTAAAGTCATTGAATCCATCATTGCTTCTGATGTCAAGTCCTGGTTTCAAACAGCCTGATCTTTAACCATTAGTTGGATTCTGTCCCAGTCAGTCAACTTTGGACATGCTTCTGCTTCTCTCAGCAATGGTTGGAGGCCCTCAATCTCAAACAAGAGGTTGAAAACATTCCCCTGGACATATGTTGGGCATTTCACACAGTCTGGCGTCCTTCTTCGCTTGCCCAGCGCTCTGCCTGTGGCACAGGATGCTGCCTTCATTCCTGGATTTCTAACTTCCTCCACTCACACAGTTAATGTGTTGTCATCATTGGAACCCTCCCCTTCCCTCTCCTGATGGAAGCTGAAGTTTCCCAAGACAGTGTTTTGGGCCCAGTCTTGATCCTCGTCTATATAAATGACCTGTCCAATGCTCTGGAAAACGCTCTCTTACTTTTTGCAGATGACTCCACATTGTGTCATGCATTACCTCATCCTTGTGCTGGGCAGACGATAGCAGCACCTCTCTGCCGATATGGAAATGATTAGACACTAGTATGATGTCCTTCAATCCTGGAAAATCTCAGTCTCATCCTTTCGCTCGAGAAGGATCATTAAATGAACCAACCTAACTTTTGCCTTGGTCAACCACAAGGAGAGGTTCATTCTCTTGAACTTCAAGGCCTCACCATCAGCCATGACCTTTCCTGTGCAGACCACATAGCAAAGCTGGCATCCCAAGCCAACTGCAGACTCCATCAATCCAAGTCTTTCCTTGGAAAATCAGAGATACTCAGAGTCTACAAGGCCTTTGTCCATAGCTCAATGGAGAACTGCTCTCCATTATGGAATGGTGTCCAGCATCATATCTGTCTCTCCTGGATTATATGCAATGTAAAGCTCTTAAAATTAATGGAATCTCCCGTGATGAGTTCGAAGCACAGGGTCTGTTGCTCTCACATCGCAAGCAGATCAGTGGTCTCTTTTTATTCTCTGATATTGCTCCCTCTGCTCTCTGCTCTTTCAGTCCTATGACCCTCCTTCTTTCCTCCAGGATATACGTGTTCTTCCAGTAACTCCCTCCTGGTTAAAATTCAAAAATCCAGGCTAATTTGACACCTCAACCCTTTTATTCCTCATTCCTCCCTTCTATGGAACCACCTTCCAAAAGCTGTTCTGTCTCACTTTTCCCTCCAGGGATTCAAACAAGCAATGTATCATCATCGCTTGTCATCCCCAACTCTGACTCATGATGATTATTAGTTTATTACATACATTATCATTTCCTCACCCAACCGTTTTACTTGCAGGTTGCTGTTTTCCTCACCTCCTCTTTCTCTTTTCCTATTAAGTCTCTTGTGCCCAATTGTTGCCACACTGCTCTTCTATAAGTTCATATGCTCCATCAGTTTGCTCTTCTATGAGTTGATTATATGAAGAAAATGGCCTCATATTTCAAGAGTATGCCTATTTCAACAAATGCCTTTGAAGTGAAGAGAATTAAAATACGTGCTCCTCCACAAGCCTGAGATCAATGTCAAAGAAAAAAAGGTGAGATCATGGGATTTTAACTTGGAACCACCAGCTTTTTATGAGTTATCTGCTCTCATAAGAACATCAAACAAGCGAAACAAAGTTGGTGGTTAATGAAAAGAACTTTGTAAAGTCACAAATAAAGGCATGTAAACCAAGTTTGATTTTAAAGACTGTAGCTTACAGTTAAGCAACAAAATTACATTCCTGTGAACACTGACCAAGGGTGGCAAGAATGCCAGAGAGCGTCCAAATGATGAGAGATGGTCCTACAGCACCCGAACTCTCCAGCAACGACTTGGGTGAGATAAAGATTCCAGAGCCAATCATTGTACCCACGATCAGGCAGATTCCACTAATGAGACCCATCTTAAGCATAATCCAAACAAAAACAAAATCAGAAAATGCTCCATATTAATGTGTTGTGTAAATTATTTGGGAAAAGATAACATAATGATTTATGATAGGGATGATGGAACTTGATGAAAACTTATGAATGAAAACAAACTCATGAAATTAGAACAGCACTCGTAGAGCGCATACTCTCGCCTTGCACATTCATTCTGAACAACATCATCATCGTTAACTGAACTTGCCACTAGTATGGCCAACTGCTGTTATGGCCGATATACCTGTATCATCCATGCAACTTATCATGTCACATAGTTTATTTTCCTGGGTTATAAAAACATCATAAAGTTAATTCTTCACTCGCATCGGGCCATATATCAGATATATGAAGTTTCGGATATTTTTGGAGGAGAACTTCAATTCAACCAATTATGCCTGGAATACCACTTCTCCGATGAAGTCATCATTATCACCCAATGTACCCCATGTGGAGTTGATGACATATGCCAAGTTTTAATTTTTTTCATTGAGTCGTTTTGGAGAAAATTATGTCCAATTTTTTCCTTTAATCCAATGTGGCTGCCATACCATGTGACTTGTGACATCAGCATTAACAACAAAATATTCTCCATGGGGAGTCCCTCCAATGTTTAAAGTTTCGCATCAATCGGACAAGCGGTTGCAAAGAAAACCATTTTTAAAGCGAAGATATATAGATGCGGATACAAATACAGACAGAAACACAGGGGCATTGCAATAGTATCACATTCCCTTCGGGTGAGACTAAAAAAAACCCCATTACTGGCTTTCATCAAAATAACGTTTTTCACTGTCGATATTTTTCTTTAAAATACAGCATTGAGCAGCACACGCGAGTTCAGTGAATTTTCCAGTAATTTATGTATGTGAGGGCAGTCCATGTCTTGTCCTTGTCGGTCCATGATTGGCCAAGAAAAGGATGTCTGCTTTTTTTCACTTACATTTTGTTTTCCTGTATCCACATTACTCTTTAATCCTGTGAAACACTTGTAACAAACTGTGATGCTTTAACTTTGCTGTCTATGCTTGGCTAAAAATATTGCAATTCAGCGTGCTCCACGTTGGAAATACCTCATATTCTAGCTTACACATGTTTGAGGACCGCTTAACAATTTAAAGAATGTTCCCATCTTCATAAAGTTGGGTTTTTGGATCAATCCAAACAGGAACTCCAAATCATGACGTCATCGTGAAACTTAACCAGCCAATCATAACTTCCGTCTTTGGCTACCACTTATACTCAGCCAATCACAGCCTCTGTACGAGACAGCACAATACATAGTGCTGCACTCCACCAAAACGATGGAGTGCTGCATGCACATTGATGCAGAAGCCATTGATCCAAAGAGAAAATAACTTGTTTTTCGGAGTTGAGTTGGAGAAGATTCATAAGCTACCTGCATCAGTAGAAACGCACAAATAGCCCAGAATCCACCAATATGCCAAAAATACGATCAAACACTTCGACCAGATGGGATGGGCCACCATCGGTAGTGCTACCAGCGATTCACCGATAAGTGCAATATCGAGAGCACTAAGAAGAAGCAAAAAAAGTTGACATTTTGCTGACGAAGTGCTTCTGAACGTGTTTATATGATATCAAGGTATAAGCTAAAAAATTATCTCATTATATGTCTAATGATATTCCCCAAACTGTTTTTTTTTTTCTTTCGCCCATTTGAATTATCGCCATTTTCAATTTGCGACTGATGGCGAAGTGAGTCATCGTCCCAAATGTCAATATCTGTGGGATGCTTATGATTACTCAACTCATCGCAGCCACTCTGATAACTACCATGAATAACAAGGTACCTTATTCACGTTTCGATGCTGGAGTGGATATATTTGGGGGTCTCGTGACCACATATTACATCTGGCCAAGTTGCTTCATCACCTGTGATTGCAGATCTTACAGAGGCAAAGGAAAAAGGAGAAAAGGCCTTCATGACATTCTGTCAGAAGTGACTGCAAAAACAAAATGTCAGCTTTCATGATGAAGTGAAGAAGATGAAACTGAAGACTTTCAAGGATCCATGAAAATCCACCGCAAAGAAAGTTAAGGAGAAGGAGACCATTCTCAAAGCAGATCGGAACGTATTTGCTGGACTTAACATCATTGGAACAGTGAGAAAAGTTGACATGAATGAGATGTTATTCCATACGCGCGGAGCCATTGTCCATTCCATTCGCAAATCATGATGGCTCATTAAGACAAACAAAGCAAAGCGCATACACTTTCTCGAGGGACCAGTCAAGCCTTCACCTTCCATGAAAGAGATCCCAAGTGGTTCAACATGGGTGCAGGATGCTATGGCATTGATTCAAGTCATGAAGCCACAATCAACATTTGGGTATTTTGTTGACAAAGTACTGAAAGTTCTTGTACAACAAGCTCAGGTGACAAAGTCAAGAGTCGTTCGCTTTGTTCCTGACCGATACAGGGCCAATAGCACGAAGGGTGGTGAAAGAGGATGCAGGTAAGTTGGAGGAGTGCAAGTCACCAAAATCTGCTCTCCTGACCAGAAAATTCCTAAGCTATGGAAAACTTTTTTTTTGTCTTGCAGTAACAACAAAGAAAATCCTGTCTAGTTCCTCTATGAAAGATGATGCAAGTCTGGAAAAGAGCTGATTGATGACATCACAATATTTGTTGGACATTGAAGCGAGCATCATGCCTTTCTCCAGAACGACAGCAGAACTGATTTGGAGGTGCTACCAACCCAAGCACAGTTCTCCAGCCTCTCCAGCCATGAGGAAGCAGATGTCATTCAGTAGGCATGTCATCAGTAACAGTCCAGACACTGACGTCTTTGTACTATGCTTGGAATTTTGCAGAGATGATGATGCTAAATGCTACTTTCGTACAGGAGGGGGGAACAACACTTGCACGATATTTCAAAAGGTTATGGACTGATTCGGCCAAAACCTGCTAGACAGGGTGGGTATGTGACAAGGACGAATTGTGTTGATTTTGGTGAAAATATGGATCAGGAAACGAGAGTTTTTGAAATGATTCTCCACCATTGCAAGATAGCGCAAAAACGATGTATAGCATCCATCCATTGGGACAATGCTCTGTGCAAAGCATTGGTGCTGCACAAGCAGTCTCTTTGGCTAGTGGGCACATCCCTGAACAGGAGAGAGGAGGAGATTGGGACCATACTCTGTGCAGAGCGTTGGTGCTGCCGAAGCAGTCTCCTTGCTATTGGGCATAATCCTGGACGGGTCGCCACTCCGGCACAGTATACCAGCATGCTGGCACTCATTTTGCTGACCTCGGAAGGATGACAGGCCGAGTTAACCACACCTGGTATTAATTCAACAGCAGAGTGGGATTTGAACTCAGGACCCTTGGATCCCAAGCCCACCAACCTACATACATATATACATCGGATCCGACTCAGATCCGACTAATGCATTCAATATTCAGGTCCTCAGACAGTTATTTCCATCAATGCATGTCCAGGATCGACCCATCCCCTTGTCAGGTGGGATTCTAACACTTTGATGCGTTGGAGAAGGGTATAGAACAGATTCCCTTTCTTATGGGATGGCCTTTTTCTCTTTACAACACGTTCATGCACGCGAGACAGCCGTTAGCCCAACGGAGGCTCCGTTAGCCCAACGGGGGCTCGTTCTACACCCTTTCCATTGAGACACATTGGCTTGGAGGTGGACGATTTATTTAC
>CM068960.1:88925840-88942465 GCA_035128595.1 Eptatretus atami
TTTGGGTTCCATCTGATTACTCCAATGCAGGACTGTACTGATTTGGTCTTCCATTTGATTTGAATTTAATTCTTTTAATTACAAATTTGCCACTAAAAGAGTTGACTCGCACCAAGTACTTCTCAAGACTGCACGGGGTAAGTATTCTATGAATACCATCTTGTTCTATATTATGGTCATGAATAATTATCAAAGGGTCATGACCACCTGTTAAGCGGAGAAAATAAAATATCATTTCCTTTGTCATTTTGACATCAAGAACTAAATAATGACGGTCCCACCAGTCCACAAACTTCTGAACTTTGTTCACATATTTATGTTTATCGTTCAGTAAGAACCCACTAATTACTGTTCAACAGCATATTTGGTAAGACTGTGGTGGTCGTATGGCAGCTTAGCTGCCGGGGTAGCTATCATTTCTTGAAGCGCGACTGTGTCGCTGATGCAGTGCCCCTCTACCAGTACACACACTGGAACCGGTACTCATTTCGCCAACCTCGGAAGGATGACAGGCTGAGTCAACCCCCTGGTGTATTAATTCAGCGGCCGACGGGGCTCGAACTCAGGACCCTAGGATCCCAAGCCACCACCCTTACCACTGAGCCAACACCAGGCTTTGGTAAGACTGAAACAGTCACTTGTATACAAAGAGAAAACAAAGTGGGGGAGACAACATGCACAACCTTGTGATGTGGCGAGACTCAAAATCCTGACATGTGATATGTGATGGCTTAAGTTAGTCGCCTTAGTTAATTAATTCACAAGTTAAAGTCAGGTAAATAAGTCTGAGTTCATCATTTAAAATTGCATGATGTACATTAAGTTATTATACCTCCACCACCGAAGGTGGACGGAGGTTGTGTTTTCACCCATGTTTGTCTGTCTGTCTGTCTGTCTGTTTGTCTGTCTGTGAGCAGGATAGCTTTAAAAATTATGGACGGATTCGGACGAAACTTGGTGCACATGTTGGATGTGTGACAATGCCGAACTGATTTCAATTTGAAGAATATCCGGATCCAGATACTACAATTTTAAAAGTGATTCTTCACCATTGAGGAGGAGAGGAGATTGGGACCATACTCTGCAGAGCATTGGTGCTGCTTAAGCAGTCTCCTTGGCTATTGGGCACAATCCTGGACGGGTCACCACTCCGACACAGTATACCAGCATGCTGGCACTCATTTTGCCGACCTCAGAAGGATGACAGGCCGAGTTAACCCCACCTGGTATTAATTCAACAGCTGAGCGGGATTTGAACTCAGAACCCAAGGATCCCAAGCCCGCCACCCGAACCATTAATCTAACACCAAGCATACAATTGAGAGATAGGGCCAAAAACGATAAATAGCACGATATCTCAAAAAAGTTGTGGACGGATTCGGATGAAACTTGGTGGATGAGTTGGGTCGGTGAAAAGAACAAGGTGATTCGATTTTGATTCAGGTCTGGATCCAGATCGGGCCTATCAGTGGGATACAAAGCGTAAACTGTTCAACCTGGTGTGGAGGTATATGCATTCTACCGAGTGTCGTTCTATAATTAATGTCTCATGTATTGCTTATTGTTGGTCAGTTAAATTGACCCGTTGTTGTTTCCCCCTCCGATTTGATGTACCATATACTCCGTTACGGAGCGTTGGTGCTGTTGAATCAGTTTCTTGGCAAAGGGTTATTTTTGGCAAATTTGGAATTTTGTTCGAGCAAAAATTTGGAATTTTGACCATGATGTAGGCGATAGCTCACCTACTCTTCATGAAGGACACAATGAGATTTTTTTTTAAACATAAATCAATTAATGCCACAGATGGGACAACCAGTTCAACATCCATCTGAAGGATGGCACACGCATTGATGAATTGTCCTGTCTGTGAAACACTGGAATGACAGTTTATAGCTGAGTTGGGATTAGAACCGAGGCCACAAAGCTTCGAGGTGAGTGCATATACCTCTAGGTCATCATATCAGCCCTCATTCCTCATTCAGACCTTGAATGTACCAAGAATATCAAAATGAGATGATAACTATTCTCACCTGTCGCTTGAGTTTGGTTCCACCCTCATTCTCAAAAATGTCACTCTTGGTAATTGTAGAATCGGCAGTATCCGCCAAGCTGTTCATTTCCATTTTCCTGTTTGAGCTCAGCTTTCTCTCATACATGTTCTCCATTGCCATGTCAGAATCCATCGTCTTAACAGGTAGCTTTTGTTATGGCTGTCAAGACAAAACGATGAAGGAAATGATCCTCCGGAAAGTCTTTTACTTTAGTCGAGTAGTTTGCCCATTTGAGCTTTTGAACCACTGTTTCTCAGTCCAAAGTACTAATGCTGTTTGTTACATTTGCCTATGGTTCTGATGTAATATCAGTTGATTTAGATTACTTATTAAAACGTCCTCAACTTGCAACAAAATTGTAAACTTTAATCTGTGTTGCTGGTCACTCTGGATATGAATGCACAGCACTCAAATATGTTGCATGGCTTTGAACTGTAGCTTGCTACTGCTTCTCGTTTTTGGCCAGCGTTATGTACTGCCTCCGAGCACTGACATGAGCGAACCAGTTACCCGGAGGAGTGACACGGCAGAAAAGCTTTATGGACAATAATATATCCATCCCTTCTATCGTTTAACAGGTGAAACCAACATGCGACACAAAACAGAGGAATATTTAATAAGTCATTTAGGAATTCCTCCTGTCTACCTTTCATACACTAATACCATTTAAAAGCATCCCACAACGACGATTTTAAAAGAAACACTCAATCATTTTAAAATCCCTAAAGTCACATCCACAAGACAGGTTTCAATGCAGTTTTGAATTAACTCGTGACTTTCAAGTCGGCAACTTATCTCATGTACCCAGTTCTTAACAAAACTCCAGCAGGATACAAATTGATGTCAAAGTCGGTTGTGGGCACGTTCATAGCAGGCTTGCCCCCGTTGAATGCGCGCAGGTTGAAGTCTGACCGGCCAGTGACGTTGCAAGTCCCCAGAGGGTGATTTTCACATCACCAAAACAAGCAGATGAATCCAAGTCTACGACTCGCCTTGAAGGGCCACACTGTTGACGAACGGTGCTGAAATAGTGAGAAGGAGAACACAAGCCCTTTGCCCTTTTTGATATGACCAGAGAGGAATTGTCTGCTTGGATGTCGTCTCCAAGACACCAGCAAGGCAATAGGCTCGTCGAGAACCCAACCGGCCAGCACATAAGATTGACCAGCATCCGCAGAGATGCAGCTAGTTCTTGAGTCAGGGCTTTGCATTTGCTGAACAAGTCGTATTTAGCATGCAACACTCTCTTTGCACACACTAGCAATGCAACACACGAGCATGCAATACCCTCTTGCTGTTTGAGCCTGGTTTAAAAAAAAAAAAATGGACTCAGCTGCAGGACATACCACAGCTGTTTGTTCTCTCACAAGTCACATCGTGCCTCCTCCTGAATTGCATAGCTTTCTGCCAGCTGTATGTTTTTTTTATTATTGTGTATTAGATCATGTCCTGCTCCCATTCTTTTATTGTGTATTACACCAGGTCATTCAGAGGCCTGGCGGCAAGGTGTCTGCATGTATTTTGTGTCTTCAAAGACTCCTTCTATAAATAACTCTTTCTCCCAATCTGTTTCTCTTTCATGTGGGAGAATGGTTTTTGACACATTAGTCTAAACACAGCTTTCTACAGAGTGATTTGTTTCGACACTTGGCGCAGCCCAACCCCACAGCCTACAACTGCACGAGTGCCTCTATCCACAGTAAGCACAATACTTATTTAATTTCAGCTACATTTTATCACAGTATATACCTTAACAACATTTCCAATTATGTGGTGTATATTATTGATCCGTAACACCAGTACCATGAATACTTGTGTGATGCTGAAACGCAACATTTGTTGCAGTGAGACATGGCTGAGGAAGTTTACTAAAAGTTCTACATCTAGTCCGAATATGGAAATTAAATATTTCTTCTCCTGACAATCACTTGGTCCTAATTATGGGTGACAAACCTTGGACTTTCCTCCATGAATGAATCAGTGAATCATATGTAAAGTTGATTGCGTTGATTACCTTTTCCTGTTTCTGCATTCTTTGCCATATCTGTTAAAGGTCCGTTCCAAAGCCATTGTAACTTGCAACAACCAACCAAAAACCACTTTCTCCCCCCCCCCCCCCTTTCCCCTTACAAGAGTGATGCTCATGGAAGTTAATAAGAATTACTTCATGTTCTCCTTGCATTTTGTACAAGTTGTTCTTTTTCAAAAAGTAAAAAGATTAACCAATGTTTTTTCAGCACGTAAGATGAACAAAAGAATGCCATTGTATGTGTGGGGAGGGGATGGACAAGCCTGTGTTGCCCCAGCAAATCACACTTGTAGCGAACAAATTTATCCACCTGGAGTTGTGAAACCTGTATCATGTATGCAACGCAGGGGAGGAAAAAAAAGCACCTTCGCCTTAAAAAAACACAAAAATGTGCAAAGTACTTTTAAACCACAACATTCCTCCCTCCAAACGGTCCAGGTAACCCACCACAAGTACGTGTGTTTGTCCCAGTAATGTCGAGAATAGCATTTCGTTTTCAAACCAAGAGAGAGGGTGTGTTATGAGGATTGTGCAAGTATGAAACTGAAACACCACCCTACATAATTACACGTTAGAGTTGCACACTCAAGTTTAAAAGTGTCCAGGTAAGTCATCGTATGTATTGCGTTGGGACCTGTATTTGAAATTGCAACAAGGTCTGAGGTCTGTGTCTGAATGACCAATTCTCAGAAAATCAATGCGAAGCCATCGCACTCTCCCTGGACACAGTCTATGCAGGAGTACGTATTGTTAAGCGTTTTGCACGAGCAGGTGCAGTAACGACAACATACATGGATGTCTGTTTTTGTATACAATGTCGAGGCTCGTATAAGAGCAAACGTACAACACACAACAAAGGGGGCATGAGACAAGAGGGGCGGGAGAGGGAAGGACAAAACAGTGGGGAACAGAGACATGAATATTTCTGTGGAAGGGAGAGGGATGGGGTGGGGTACACGGGTTAAACAAGATGGACATTACAGGGACTTTCAGGTCCTTGCACTACAAGGACTTTCAGGAAGGAAAGCAGGGAATTTGAAGGAGGTGGGTTTGGGGTGGATTAGCAGGGGTAGAAAAGATCATTGTTTTGGATGGGGGAAGATAAGAGATGGTGGTGAACAGCTGTTTTGAAGACCTGGAGGGAAGAGTGGGATTGAAGAGAGTGTGGGAGTTTGTTCCAAAGATGGGAAAAAGAGGTTTTTGTTTTTGTTTGTTTGTTCATTAATCAGCTTTTATGGTGACATATTATGTGCATGCAGTGGAGGAAGATCAATGAAATCTCAACAGAGGAAGAGCTACATTTTTTGTGTCATATGTATGGAAAACCAACAAAAAAGCATGATGGTACATTTTGTCATGAACCTCACATTCTTGATGACCAGGCTGGCTGTAACCTTTTTGTAAGGATAATGGAATAACAATTTAAATTTCAACGAGAATTTAGTGACTATCGAGGTTTCTAAGCACTACCACCTAGATTTGAAAGAAGGAACTATGAGGTACATTCAAAGTTAGCATCTTACAAACTCATAAAATGTGTCTCACCTCTCAAAATTTGCATTAGTGTTTTGGTTGCAAGGGAAGGATTCACAGGATATGGTCACAACTGTTCAATCAAAATCATTATCACCTGCAACGTATATGAACAAATCTTCTCCATCAAAATCCATCAACTTCCCGATGTCAAAAAAACAGTCAATTGTGATTCACTCATGCCGGCCATTTTATATGGCAGAGATACTTGTTCTTGACAAACTTCAAGTGCCCCACTCATCAGGAATACACATGAAGTTTCAAATTGATCGGTTGATTGGTTCTGAAGAAGGTCTCTGAAATTTCTTTAAAAAACAAAATCCAAATCCAAGATGGTCACAAAGTCTTTAATGATTTTTTTTTTTTTTTAACAGGGTCTAAGGCTCGTGGAGGAGCTGCAACACAAATCACGCACACATGCAGACAAATACATGAACGACATCAGACTAGCAACACAGACGCTGAGCTGAGGGAAGTGATGTAGGCAGGGCTCTCTGGTTACGGGCGACACTATCTTTATGACGTATTTCTCTCCGCACTCAGCAGAGCAATTTAAGGATAAAGTTCCTCTCCCCATGATACCAACCACTGGAGTTTTCAATGCTCCTTCTTTTAAATGATGAACCTCAAGCAAGGCAGCAGCACAAACCATTAAAAAAAAAAACAGTCTTTGGTATGACTCAGCCAGTGTCAGAATCGAATCGGTGACCTTCCACACTCTTGAGCGAATGCACGGTTTCATTGAAGGGTATATGCTAGTGCAAGATCCAATGACTTGGAGCAATCCTGTGAAGTTCAAAGTTTATCATTGTAGCAGTCGCTGAGAAAAGGAGAGAAAATATGGTTGAAAGAAAGGAATTATTGTGCCAGCATGAACAATAGCCTCCAAACTTCCAGCTTGGAAAGCCAACTTATTAAGTACAATGTAGCCGACTGACTAATCTGGTAGCTGGTGGACGACTCAACAATTTGTGGAGAAATTAAGGAGGCAAGGAGCCACTACAGAGGTAATTCTCACCATGTTAAATTAATACCATGTTTATGTACAGTGGCAATAACTCAAACTATAAAATTGATATACACATAAAGAATTTAACACGATTTGGAATCCAACAAATGAAGGTGATCATGCTGAAAAAAAAACAAGCGACAAGCAATTAATACGTACCCTGTTAGGAAATGGATGATACATTTTACAATGGATTACTGGAAACCCAGTGAAGTTTACAATGGTTAAATAACAACACTCCATGAATTTTGCAGATTTATCACAAATTTAAATGGCTGTTGTTAGCAAGTCCACCAGAGTACAGGAGAAGACACTGTAATTTACCATAAATCCTATATTCATGCATGTATCTTATCTTATTGATTTGTGTGCTGCATGTGGCTGCTTGGCTGTATCATTTTCTGAGGGAATGGCTGTTCCACTGATGCTATTCCCCCGTTACCAGGTAGCTGGTACTCATTTTGCCAACCTCAGAAGGATGACAGGTTGAGTCGACCTGCCTGGTGTTAATTCAATGGCTCAACAGGGTCTTGAACTAAAGACCCTTGGATCTTAAGCCAACCACCTTAACTGTTAAGCCAACACCAGGCTTAGTACCCCATCTGCCAGCATTAGTTAATGGACAAAGCCTGGCGTTGGCTTGGGATCCAAGGGTCCTGAGTTTGAGCCCCGTCGGCTGCTGAATTAACACGAGGTGGGGTTGACTCAGCCTGTCATCCTTCCAGTGTACTGGTAATAGGGGCACTGCATCAGTGGCATAGCTGCATCCCTAACTAATGATGCAGCCAGTAGCCTCGTGTGTGTGTGTGTGTGTGTGTGTGTGTGAGTTAGTGGACGTTAAATATCTCATGGTGTCCTTCATTAAGAGTAGATGATCTATTGCTGGCACCTTGAACAAATTCCAAATTCCTGCCAAACTTCTGCTCCCTCGGAAAGCAAGGGCAACCCACTCAGTATAACAGTATAACTCTTGTCAAGAAAGTGCTCCGGAAGCACTCATCATCTGTAACAGAGTGTGGTACATCAGAATCAGTACAAAACTTACATATACAGTGGTAAAAGGCATTCCTTTTCTCCAAAGTGTAACACCAAGAAACTAGAACGGCACTCATTAGAGTGCATACCTCTGCCAAGCTGAACAGTTTGTTTTGTATCCTACTGATAGACCTGATCTGGATCCAGATCTTAACTTCTAACTTGTAACTGGACCTTAACTTGTTCTTGTCACCTACTCAACTCATCCACCAAGTTTTGTCATAATCCATCCACAACTTTTAGAGATGTTGTGCTATATATAGTTTTAGTCCCCATTTCTCAATGGTGAAGAATCATTTAAAACATTCCAGTAGTCGGATCCAGATCTAGATCTTCACCAAAATCATGTCACTTCTTCCTTGTCACACACCAAACATGTCCACCAAGTTTCGTCCGAATCTGTCCACAACTTTTTGAGATATCCTGCTCACAGACAGACAAACAAACAGGGATGAAAACATAACCTTCTCCACCTTCGGTGGCAGAAGTAATAAGATGATGCCAGGGGCCTGGCACTGCTTAGGGTAAGCAACATTGTTGCTAACAGATTCGTTTTCTTTCAAGAACAGCCTGACCTCATTCTTTATTGCTACTCTGAGGTGCTTCATGTGCTCGCATTTACTTTTTTAAACTCCTGCCATATCCCTGATATACCTTGGCTCGTGCACACCCACATAAATGGACTGGTTTTCAAAAACTCCATTGAGCGTACTTCATGCGCACAGTCACAAGGAAGAAGAACTATTTGGATGGTCTTGCAGCTGTGACATGATGAGTGTGGAGTCCATTGGGACTGTACTGTACATGTTTAGCAGAGAGTCCCTGTGATTGTGACAGGTATGAGGAGTTGTGTTTGTGAATTGTGACCTTGGACTTGACAGTAAAAGTCTTAGTTCAATGGCTTTGCCTGAACTTTTCCATGAAGAGTCTGCATGTTCGGCATCAGTGGGTAGAAGAAAGGTTCTGTCTACATACTTGAAGACGGAACGAGGAGTGTGGCTCGGTGTATACATGGTGCCGGTGCTTATTGAGGAGGAGTCAGGGTTTGGGGGCATCGTGTATGACGAAATCATGATCATCGACACATGGTCACTATTTATTTGGTGTATTTTCCCAGAATATTTCCACAAGTGTTCCAATGAAATGCCAATTTTGGTATTTCAGAAGTTTATTTAAGCCCTATTTATCCATGAACTTTACAAACCAATTGTTTTTCTTTGTATTCATCTCATTCTTGCCATCAACTTCATCCAGCACTAACATCTCTTAATTAAAATCAAGTTGTACATTTCACATATCAAGAATGGGCAACTTTCTAATTGTACCTTTTTTCCCCTGTCCTCCATCACCACCACCCATATCCCCCTCCTGTGTGTGTGTGACCCTGACCCTTGAACTTTCAACAGGGAAGGGTAAGGGTTCACCAAAAATAACTTGCATTTTGGACAGACGGAAAGACAAACGGAGAGACAGATGGAAGGACAGACTGAAAGCAAACCTATAGTCCCCTCTGGTGAAACCAGTAGGGGACTAATAAGAAGTAAATAGCTTAAATGGTAATTGATTCGTCATGAGAGAAAGGGAATCTGTAAAAGCGAATCCCTTTCTCTCAATATGGATCAATTACCATTTCCCAAATAAATTGACATTCATTAGGACTGGTAGGGCACATGTATCATCATCACACCATTTTAAAGCCTTTTTCCCTGAGCAGGGGTCAGCTTTTTGCGGGCTCCAATGAAGGTACCCTTTCTTGTGGTAATGTTTTTACAGCCGGATGGCCTTCTTGACGCCAACCCTTTATTCGCCTTCGACACGCAGGGATAATTTCCAGTATACTGGTGCTCTTTTCACCGACCTTGGAAGGATGACAGGCTGAGTCAACCCCCCTGATGGTAATTCAGTGGCCAGCGGGGCTCGAACTCAGGACCCCGAGGATCCCAAGCCACCACTCTAACCACAAAGCCAACACCAGGCTGGTAGGACACATGTATGACAAAGCAATTCTCGCTCTTGTCTATTTATCTTGTTTTAACAGCAACATACATAAATTATTCTCAACACCGCATGCATAAACGAATCGTTGTTGGCTCTCCCTTCCACGTGATTAACTTTTACTTTACTAGGGTTACCATATTTTAACTTTCAAAAAAGAGGTCACTCCGGAGAGAGACACTCCCAAATAGAGGACACTCTGCAGAGGGGTACTCCCAAAAAGAGGACACTCTGGAGAGGGACACTACGAAAAAGAGGACACTGGAGAGAGTAGTAGAGGAAATAGGAGTTTGAAGCCACTTTGTGCAAGGAGGGCTCCAGAGCTCTGGGAATGGTCTCAGACCCATACCGTTTGAGATGAATATAGGCGTCTTGAGGTAATAGAGGTCTGACTTGAACCACCGATATTTCCATTTAGACATTGGAATACTCTTTGCTATACCCATTTTATATGGCTTCCATGAAAGACACGAGGCGTGACATTGCTATGAAATTCAATCTCGCGGATCGATTAATAGCGAAGCTAAAGAAACTAGAGACAGCCAAGCCAATGCTTTGCTTTCACAAAGCAAAGAAGGAGCTCAAAACAATTCACCTGAGGTATATTCTACGCAACAGTCATCTCCATTTTCAAGCCGCCACTGGAGAATGAGGATGCCTCATCATTCAGGATGAGTTCTATCAAATTATTTCCCCCGAAAAGTTTCTTGGCAAACTCGACTATCTTGCCCGGCGAGTTCAGGTAGAGTTGAGACTCAGCGACCACCACCAACTGGAAGGGGCCACACTCCTCGACCAATACATCAGGCACAACATTGATTGTATCGCTATGACCATAAAGTACTCCATCGCGACCATCAGAGGGAAGTACAACATTTGTTTGGACTGTCCCATCGAGATGTCGGTTAATGCCGATACTTCAGAGCTGACCTGCACCGAGTGTGGAAAGGTCCGAGAGTTCGTAGGAACAATCTTCGATAAAACACAGATTAAACGACCGGGAGGGGCATAAGGTCAAATCGGGATTGTTCAACCCAAATCACCACTTTCAGTTCTGGATGGACTGCATCTTAGCCCGAGAGCCGGAGAAGGAGCTCGGAGATAACGATTACCCCGATAATACAAATGGAGAAAAACTCATGGGGAAACTCTGGGAAATCATTCGGCGTGACGAGAGAAACCATCGCTGACTCACAGTTGATGACAATGCTGAAAGAAATTTGGTGAACGGATCTGAATAAAAACTCCCCTCCTATTATGTGACATCTCACGGGTATTGGCCCCCTGTAAATTCCTGAATTGATCTGCCAATGGGAAAAAAATATTTTCATGGAAGCCATCAAAATTTGGGACTGGGTCCAACCCACCGGTCAAATGAATTGCTGTTATTACCCTTACTACATATTCAAGATCCTTGATGCAATTCTTCCCAAAGATACTGGTCCGTCAATGGTTGCAGATCCCACTGAAGCGAAGGAGCTCCGGCGGGTCCTCTACTACATACACATGCAGGGAGGGGCTACCCTCGATAAATGCGACAGGGAGTGGGCAAAAATTTGTTGGAGTTTCCTGAAATAGAGTGAACTGCCACTAACCGGGAAAAAGCCCAGCGGCACCGGGTTAAAGCCCAGCGGCATCGGGCAAAAGCCCAGCGGCACCGGCCTCTCTAATTCTCGTGGCTGTCAAAGGCGGTTACTGGATCATACTCTGTCGCAAAGTTAGTTTTCTGTAATTCTTGAGCATAAAACGAACCCAAGATTTCTTCGCCATACAGATGATATAATTTATAAGTTCAGGGTACTGCGTCAAGCACATCAACAATTTTAAATAACTCCTTAGCCCATCTTTTAGTATACCCCTTCTCAAAATGTGATTTTCATTGGTGTATTCGTACGATATCGCCAACCCTAAACTTTGGTTTCCTCAGATTAATGTCTTGTTCATATATTAATTTTGTGAATGTTTCTGAGGGTTTCAATTTTGTTCTGGAGTGAACTTTGTTATTGTAAGCATCTACAACATCTTGTATGATAGAAACCCATTTCTTATGGCCGAGGTGAGTAAACTTTTTGTACAATTTCTCCTTCAAAGTGCGATTGAAACGCTCAATGACAACAGCCTTTCCTTCATTCAAGGAACTGTACAATGTAATACCATGGGCCTTCAGAAAATCCATAAATATTCTATTATAGAACTCTGTTCCCTCATCAGTCCATAATTTCGTTGGCTTCCTTTTACTTTTACTAAATATCACATTGAAGGCTAACATAAGAGTCCTTCCCCTTTTGTTTTCAAAAGGAACAACCCACGCATATCTACTCCTCAAATCAATAACGGTTAAAGCATACTTATATTCCCTATCATTATTAAGTTCAATAAAGTTAGCGGACAAAATATAATCAACCTCCTAAGAATACACCTTCCTTCTTTTAAACTTTGTAATCATCGATTTATGTAATTCATAGGCTAATTGCTCTTCAGGCTTAATGGCATCAATTTTTTTTTGCTCCACTAAAGTGGAAACACCAAGTCCAAATCTTAATTTAGCACTTATCATCTTATTCATGATAAATCTATCAACTTTCTCTCTCAACATTGGATTTCATATCAAAGATAAATTATACAACATTTCTCTATCGGCATCGTGTTTCTCATCTAAAGTAGTGCTCTCCCTATAATTAATATCATGTTTCATACGCACTTCATCAATCCTATTTTTTGGTCTGCTCCAAGGTTTAGGATTGTCAGCTTCGTCTCTTCTCTTATCCAGGTTTGTGCCAGGACCATAGAACGAATACCCCGATAGATGTTGTTCTCTGGGTATCCCAGTCATTGTGAATTTACTTCCTGATAGCAATTTTTGTATATCTACTCCACTTTTCTGCTTAGAAATGAATTCTGTTTTTAGTTTCACACACCGTACATATCCCTTTAGAACTGTATAACTCTATTATTTTTACTTTTTAGAATAGAGTTATCTCTAGTCTCGATTTTCTTTCTGCACTTGGCACAATGAATCATTCTATTTGAACTCGTACAGATTATAAGAAGTTTTTTCACTTTCAACATAAACATTTGGATCTTCACTTTGCAAAAGTGGATAATATGGAGTAGTGTCTTCATACCTTCCTCCATATATAAATATTATGGAATTTTGTTCCCTCACCAGTTTTCTTCCCTCTCATCACCATCTACCCCTAAGTATGTCATATATGTCGTCTTCCCTCTCATCACCTCGTGTGTGATATATGTATTTGTCTGGATTTGTCGATATTCCTGCATCTGTAATTATTTTCTTTAGAATGGGAAACCAGGAACATTTATTCACCCTTTCTAAAATAACTGCTTGTTTTACTAATTTTAATACCCTTTGTTTATTTAATATTTTCATTGAATCCATATTTGTAGGCCGAGAAATACCAGGGTAAAACTACTCACTAATTCAGAATGTTCCATTCTCATGTCGCAGAGGATATTTTAAGAAATATTGAATGCCTTTTTCTCACAAGTATCCTTGGATACAAGAATTATAATCTTCTTGAAGAGTTATCTTACTTCCTGCCATGTATTATGTATTATATTTCAGAAATTCGGAGTGTACCATCACAGTTCATTAACTAGAGGGGGAGCACTCGGTAGAGTGGCAAAACTCCGCCGCCAATACTGCTGGGTCACTTAAGTGAACCTGATATCCTTCCTATTCATTGTAGGTCAAAACGGATCAGACTCTACTGAACCACGATTGAATAAACTAAACTAGATCGACGGGGATGTAGAAATGCCAAAAAAAAAAATCGAAATTTTTTGAAAAAAAAGGTGCAAAATTTGTTTTTTTTTCTCTAACAAATTTTTTTTGGGGGGTTGGAAATCACTTAAAACATGTAAAATGCAAAAAAAAATTCAAATATTTTTCAAATAAAATCGAAATTTTTTTGAAAAAAGTTGCAAAATTTTTGTTTTTTTTCTCTAACAAATTTATTTTTTTTTGGTTGGAAATCACTTAAAACATGTAGAAATGCAAAAACAAAAATTCAAATTTTTCTCAAAATGGCGCCATAGGCGCCATATTGGACTTTGGACCAAGTCCAAAATCTAATGGCATGATCCTTGGACCATACCTAATCCCTCCACCAAGTTTCGTCAAAATCCGTCCAGGAGTTTTTCCGTAATACTGTTCACAACAAACAAACAAACACGACGGGTGAAAACAGTAACCTCGTCCATCTTCGATGGCGGAGGTTAATAATGAATTTATTGTTATCACGAAAGCATTAACACCACCAAAAACTGTTTTCATTGTTATTTCTGTGTCGTTGAAATCGAATTTTAAGTCCATACAGAACTTTATCAAATCACAGAATTCAAATATCTCTTTAAGAGGAACTGCCATGGTAAAACTATTCTCTGTTTTTGATTCATCATTAAACATTGACTTTCTTTGATTATAGCCCTGGTCAGTGTTTATTCCCGTAGCCATTTCAGGGATAAAACCTTCAACAGCCCCCTTACCCATTCTTTCACTAAACTAATATAGGGTAAATTTCATCAATTCTGATGCAGCAGATACATAATCAACCGCTTCAACTTCTTGTGTTCCAATATACAAATGAACACTATCAAACATTTTCCAGAAGAAATGATTTATGAGTGCAGCGTTTGTAGTATTCACAGCCTTACTGAATGTAAATTTACACAAGAAACTATCGGCGAGATTCAAGTAAGTTTGTTGATTATTCATTGCAAAACTTTTACTCCGTTTGTATTCAAGTCTGTTCCTGTGATGGCATTTACCTTGAAGTAGTCTTCCCTTTTGGTAGAGTTTGAGATGATGATGGAATCATCCAAATCGTAGATACTATCAATCGCTTCCATACTTGTGTATATTTTGTAACACATTTTTTATGCTAAAACGTTTGAAATCCTGACCCCAATATGTGGATAATTTTTTGTTTTTCTTGTGGGGATAGTTGAGTTTTACCTTTCTTAATTTCTTTGATAGCCTGTAATTTACAAGATTTCTTCTGAGCATCTTTCACACTCTTTGTAGCACTCGCAACATTTCCCACTATGCCTGGTGTTCACTTAATGGTTAGGGTGGTGGGCTTGGGATCTTAGGATCCTGAGTTTGAATCCCACTTGCTGTTGAATTAATACCAGGTGGGGTTGACACTGCCTGTCATCCTTCTGAGGTCAGCAAAATGAGTGCCAGCTTGCTGGTATCCAGTATCGGAGTGGTGACCTGTCCAGGATTGTGTCCAATAGCCAAGGAGACTACTTAGGCAGCACCAATGCTCTGCACAGAGTATGGTCCTGATGGATGGATGGAACATTTCCCACAGCAGAAGTGGTTGAACCTATGAGGTACTTATGTTTAAGAATGGTTGAACCAATGCCCATAAGAGTATCTATTATTCCATCTCCACTTTGAAATTGTTCTGCAACACTGGATTACCTTTTCGGTTTGTAGTATCCTCTACGAAGATAAACACCTTTACCTGGGGATTGTTAGAACGGTATGGATTAAGTCTCAACATATTTCTTGTAAGGGAACTTCTCGTAAGTGAATTCTGATGGAGATAATGTCTCCATTGAAGGAAATCAGGTGATTACTTTGGTCAGTGATTCCAAAATTCACTCTGTATATGGTTTTAGCTGATCTAGGCAGACAAACAAGATTTTTGGGTTCCATATTGAATTTATATCCAATGGGGGGTTGAGTACACACTGAAGGAAAATATTGCATTTGTTCTTTTACCGTCATTGTAAAGCCTGTATCTCACTGGGCTGCGACAGCTCGCGACTAGTTGGAGACACAAAATTGCGATAAAATAGCGATAATTTTCACTTGGAATCACACTGAATTTATTTTTGCGTATGTCTCACGAATATCTCACATTTGCGGATGTCTCACGTCATTGAGAACAAATTGCGATATAATTACGAAACTCTCAGGGGTCCCAGGACAGATTATCATTTGTTTTTCCAATCAGTCACAATTTAGTTTCATAGGTCGCCAATCCCTCACAAAGTTGTCTCACATTTGTCGCACCTTCTGACTCACGGAAACTAAATTGAGAAGGGTTCGAGACTGGTTCGAGACAACTGCGACGACTCTGTGACTATTTTGAGAGAAAATTTGTCGCACGAATTTTTCGAACATGTTCAAAATTCAAGCGACACCAGAGCGACGTCCTGCGACTCACGCGAGGAAATTGAGAACCACCGCGAACGTTTCGAGCCATTTTGGAGAATCCCGTTCGCATTTTGTCGCGAGCTGTCGCAGCCCAGTGAGATACAGGCTTAAGCCCCATCAACCAAATCACAGTGAATCAATACAGAATTGTACCTGAAGATATTTGGATAGTATCATCACTGTAATAAAGTCTGTTCGGTTCAGTCTTTTTTGAGGAGAAACCCAATAATTCTCGAAATGAATTTTCGATGGTGAAATCAACTTTGTAACTATTTTTTAACTGAATGCTTGATTTTGAAGTTTGATTTTGGACGGCTATGGTTATATTTCTTGGCTCATTCCCTTGTTTTTTCATGAGGTACGCAATTTCAGAAGATATTTGAGAAATCTCATTTGCTTCGGGTGTGGTTATCATTTTATACCCGCTTCCTGGATTATAACTGAACATGTTATTTTTCTCTGTGATATTGAACAGAGTATTATAAGTTTCCATTGACAATAGTGAAGCTTCGTATTCTTTTGTTATGTCAAGTTGTAGTGGGTATGGGAACGAGGCCGTGTGATCACTCGTTGTGAAGTTAAAGCTTAAGATCGTGCTTCTCATTGTATATAGGATAAAATATCTTTGTATTGGTCTTTATTAATTATTTTCATAGTCTCATTAAAGAAGTCTGGCTGAAGTCTCATTAATTATCGAAAATGGCTGAAATCTCATGAAAGCAATTGTTGTTTCCAGCCTTCTTACTACCTCATAGTAATAGCAGTCTATTAACTAGCTGT
>CM068960.1:88943085-88959602 GCA_035128595.1 Eptatretus atami
TGCTTGTTCTTGTGCATCCATCTATTTATTGGAAAATATCATAAAGCATCTCATCTTCTTTAACAACGAGATAATGATATTTGCTCTTCGTGTTCTTCATGAACTCTTCAAATTCGCTTTTACTACATGCTGTTGAACAATTATCTCTCCAAAAATTCTGCGTATTTCTCGTATTTAGCTTGAAGAGTATGAAGGTATTTACATTATTTCTTATTGAGCGACACAGAAGTTGAAAGTACGACTGTAATAGATAAATACAATTACAAGAGGAATGTGTCCTTTTGGTGTAGTAGCTATCCATTACCGTCTGTTTTTTTTTAATTTGCACAATCATCGAATATAATCAGGTTCTTTTGTGATTTCTCCAAATTTTGTGGTGCGGGTAGGTCATCCATATTATCCCTAAAAATACAAGATACTGGAGGGTTTGATTTAGTTTTCTTTTGGGTTTAGCAAAATAGCTGTATGACATCTTTGATGTTACAATAATTTAGCTTGTTTTTAAGTTTGAACAAACTGATGATGTCTTCTTTTTGAAGACCTGCATTGAAACCTTGTGAGAGCAGTTGATATTCGGGTTGAAAGCTTGACTTTGTGAAAATTATTAAATTGTCGTAATCTAAGAAGTTGGGAGTAAGGAGCATCTTTAATAGTGGGGCAACTTAGCTAAATATAGCATAACAATTGTGCATTTTGTGAGGAAAGCACCAAATTTGGCACACTAGTAGCCTATCATATTATGAACAGATTTGGATATTGGGCCATCTCAAATTCAGCCGCTGATGGCTGTGGCAGCCATTTTGCACTGCCATCAAAATTTTGAGATGGCCCAATATCCAAATCTGTTCATAATATGATAGGCTACTAGTGTGCCAAATTTGGTGCTTTCCTCACAAAATGCACAATTGTTATGCTAAGTTGCCCCACTATAATAGCAAATAAGATATCCCACATTCGCTTGGACCTACTATGAGACATCTAAGTGAATGTAGGATATTTTCATGGTTGCTAAATCGTATCTTGCTTTCCCAGATGGGTGAAAACTCCTTTTTGTATTTTAGTTGAAATTTAATATAGCCCCTGCTTTTTGCGAAGTAGCTCATCGAAAGGGGGCAGGGATGTCTTTGTGCCCGTATGCAAGCATGTCAACACCATTTTCCACGATCCACTGCTTGGAGTCGAAGTAGGATAAAGATACCTTGTTTACCTGTATACCATACATCTGGTGTAACTCGCTTCTCAGCATATCCATACCATGTCTTAAGGTTTTCCTGTCAAAGAGGCTCTCTTTGTACTGCTCATGGCGAAGGTGCTTTTTTACAACACACTTTTTCACATCCTTAGCCTTCCGGATGCCCTTCCTACTGGCCTTGAGAATGGAATACATCTTAGATTGAAGCCCCACGTACTCCGCGACGGGGCGGCCAGCGCACTTCATCTTGCCTCGCACCTTTTTGTTTTTATCGCTGTGGAGTGGGTGGTCTTTCTGGTAGTCGCTCGTGTCGTAGAACTCTGTGTGTGCAGCCATGTCTGCGGAAACATCCTCTGTCTGAAAGTGTGTCTGAGTAGAGGAGATTACATCAGTCCCCGTATTGCTCTTTCAGCTGGTTGTAGTAGAAATAGTACATGAGATGCTTGGACAGGTCCAGGATGCTCATACCCACATAGACAGGTCGATTTAGTACCAGTCTGCTCTTATTCATGTAAAGAGCAGCGAGGTCGTTATCAGATATCTACTGCCGTGCAAATCTTGGGCATGAGATGAGATGCCACAGCTTGTCCTCCTCATGGGCATGGATTAGCTTAACGTCTACATGCTTGCGCAAGTTTTCTATCGTCTTGCTGAAGACAGAATTGTTCATGAGCTTGTAGAGATCCTTTTCAAAGTCGCTGGTGGCCTCTTTGGGAAGCTCTGTGTTCATCCTCATGTAGGGCTCCATCCAGGGTCTCTGGTTGAACCACAGAGCTTGGTGGACCTTATTAAACCTCATATCCAGGGAGAGATAGAGCTGAATGTTGCGGTAGTGCAGCACATACTTGGTCTTGTCGAAGAGGTTAGGCACCAGCTTTATTACTTCGACCAACATCCCCCTAAGTTCTTGCTGGTATTCTGACATCCACTCCTTCTGAACTGTCATTCACTCTGGCATGAGTGGATAGGCATTGTGCTTGTTGTGCAGCTCCTCAGGATATTCTAGGTCCATTTCTAAGATGTAGCCCACGGGGCTGTCGGGTGATCTACAATGCTCCCAGCAATCTGCCTGCAGTCCTCTACCCACTCAAAGCCACCTGTTGGTAGTGGCTGGCTCATGGCCCAGCCGTATAAGTTGTTGACATCAAGGTATAAGATATGGCTATTAGGTTTGTTTGAGTTGTACCCATCAATATGCGGGGTGTTTGCCTTTGCGTGGCATTTTGAGACCATGGAAATGCTACCGCGCAGACGTTTCTCGATGAAGAGGTGCTGCTCGTAGTCCGTGAGAAGTTTGAGCTCAACACCGGTTTTCTTCAGGAGCCCATCCCAGCTCAAGCCGGGACTCGTGTCGTAGTGGGCAGGGTCTAGACCATATTGCCACTTGCAGGTCTTTCTGAAGGTCTCAAAGACATCAGCCAGAAGGACCACGTCTGTACGGAGGTAGAGGTCATGTCTTTACATGTCTTTACAGTCTCCCATGTCTTTACACCCAAAAGTGGTCCAAACCTTTTGGGCATGGGTGTAATCCTCTTTGCTGATGTTCTCTTCACTGAGCTTGCTGTAGAATGCCTCCTGGAGAGGAAGAGTATCTGTGAACCACTTAAAGGAGTCCATGTACTCATAGGGGTACACCCCTTTACACGTGAGTAGGTATGCATGTGCTGGTGTATCGCTTGTGGTGATGGATAAACATGAAGGATCTAGATTTTTGCAGTTTTCTTTGCCACATTTCAGACACCTCGACACAAACTGCTAGTCCTTGTTGATGACTCCTTGCTCTTCCTGTTTACAAGTTGTGCACACTTCAGATGCCCCAATTGGACTGCAGACAAGCTTGTCTAGGGAAGCCAGGAGGAACTGGACACTGTCAATGAAATGGAATTCAAAAGAAGAGCTCTTAGTTTTTTCACCTTCTTGAGTCCCCTCCTTAGTAACATCACGCTTGAGAGGGAATGAAACGTACTTTTCCATGTTATTTGGGATACAGGTGATGGTACCTTCCACCTTGCTGATAGCCTGCATCAGAAGATGTGAGTCATAGCCCCTCAGGTTGTCAAAGACCACAGGGGTGATTATTTGTTTTTGTTTTATCCTTATTATTAGGTTGCAATTTCTGTGGGCTGCCCCTCAAAACTTTCTGGTGATATGACAGTGATCAAGGACTGAGTCACATTGCCCCCTTGCAACTATCAGAGGCTTATCACATATGTGGCAGTTGGTGCTGGTGTTGTATATCTGCCAGTCTTGGGGTGTGATTCTGAGAAGCATAGGGTTGCTTTGGAAATCCTAATGTGTCTCTCCTCATTCTGAATAGCATTGAAGTGTTCTGCTGCATCTGGACTCCGGTAGACCACTGGAGGCTCTGTTTGACCATCACACCTTACCACGATGTAGCCGTAGCCACAAGCCTCATGCTGTTGTGTCTTCTGTGTGTTGCTCTGGTCAGGGTTGAGTTCTGGCCCATCAATCTTGGTGGTAAGGGCCTCAAGGTCAGCATAAATGATGAAGGGAGCTGGTTGCTGCTTGTGCCAGTTCTGAAAGGAGATCATGTTTTTCCCCTCCTCTGGCATCTTTACCCTCATTGCAGTTTATCCTATGCCCTTACATTCTGGTCTATATGCCTCTCGCAGCTCCTCACGAGAGTGCCCATGTAGGCATCTCTCACAGAAGTATTTGTGTCCATTGTACTTACTCTGATCGTGAAGTAGGCGGTTCAGGTCTTTAACCCAGGTATAGTGTGACTTACCGTCCTTCTCAATTAGCAGCAAGTTGATTCTGGAGAAGTTTTCATGTTGCTTGCTAAGTCTGTGGACAATCACCACCTTGTCCCAGCCAAATACATTCAGCCAGGTTATTCTGCCTTTCCACCTGCTTGATCTGTGATAGCAGCATGGGAGCATCAACCCCTGTGAAGTTAAGGCCATCCACTGTGGGGTATTTAGTGGGTCTGTTTTCATGTTCCCTCTAGTCCACTGGGAACAGGGCAGACCGGAGGGCCCACCTGAGGCAATGGTCATCTTTGTACCTTACATTGACAATAGCTTGTTTGTTTCTGAGAGCTGCTGGCAGTGGGACATACGAGCTGCCCCTCAGAGGCTGGTAGCGAGTGATGTCCAGCCACAGAAGTTCCACTCTGTCAACCTCCCAGCCAGGGCCGTGACTCGTAAACTTTTCAAGGGTCTCCAGGATGTATGGGAAAGCCATGCCAAATGCACCGTCAATCTCATGGGTCTGTAAGACAGCCTCCTGCTTGTGCCGGAACACTACAGGCATATACACCCACTCCTTCCCCTGCTTGTCAATCTTTCCCTTCCAGAACAGAACCTTTTAAGCAAGCTGGAATTTAACCCCCTTCAAGGCAAGGATCTCTTCCACCAGTTTCTGGTGAATCTGGGGGCACACATCTTCCAGGAACGATTTTGGGTCGGCTTCTAGTCGGTGAAACTTTGGAACATCCATCTGCCACCCTCGCAGAAAATGTGCAATGGCCTAGGGGGTCTTTTCGAATGTGAGGTCACCTTTTTGTTCATCGTGTTTGAACAGCTCGAGAATATATTTTTGGTAGCTATCTACTGTCTGGGTTTTCTTTGGAGGTATGGGATAAAACTTTCCCAGAATGGCCTTCCGCTTTCTCTCCTTCCTCTTTCAAGGTGGAGCAGAAGGCCGGTATTTCATTGAAAGCAGTGCTTAAGCAGGTGCTTTTTCACTGCTTCCGGAATTTCCTCATCCAAAATGTTCTGTACACCACCCTGGAGAGGCTCCGGTATCTGCTTTTCTGCAAGTGATTGTTCGATATGTTTGAATGCAGAGGCCATCTGCCTTGAACAGGCCAAGAAGTTCCTTCTGGTATTTCCTGATTGATCAGATTTTTTGAGGAGGGTTGGGATCAAACTCCTCTGGGATGGCCTTCCACTTTCTCTCCTTCCTCTTTTGAGGTGGGGCAGAAGGTCAGTATTTCTTTGAGAGCAGTGGTTCAAGCTGGTGCTTTTTCACTGCTTCTGGAATGGACTCATCCAAAATGCTCTGTACAACACCTTGGGGAGGCTCCTGTATCTGCATCTCTGCAAGCAATAGTTCGATGTACTCGTCCGTGGTAACCATAATTTCATGGGCAATATTAAGGAAAATGCCATTGTCTAAATGGGAGATCTTGGTGGTATTACGCAAGTAATTTACTGCAAGAAGTCCATGTTATGGAAAAAGAAAATTGCGAAGTAGATACTGCAATGAATCGCAATATTTTGCGATCTTTTGTAATGGATTGCAATAAGAAGACATCCAATTATTCTGCCCGAGATTTGTCTTATGAGGATGCTGTCAGCTGACATTCAAACAATAGCTTTGAAAGTTTGTATGATGAAATGGATGAAATTTTGAGTGCCACTGCCGATATGTCTGATCGTGAAAAGGATGAAATTTTGTTAGGTATGTTTGACAGTGAAAACAATTAAAACTTGCTGGCCTTCTCGATAAGAAGTAGGTTAATCTGGGGAATGTCATCACCTTGCTTGCTAAGCAAGACGTATATGTCCGCATTCCGCGCAGTATTCCAGTGCTCCCTGGTGACCCACGTTGAATCCTCCACGGCAACCCATTGTACATCCCATCTGGATGGGGACACTCTTTAGGATCTTCACAATTTCAGTGTATACCGCCTGTAAGGCGTGAAGGTCAAGGTAGATTGGGAGCATGTGCTAGAGCAGCGCGTTGCTGCGTCCACTTTCCGCCGGTACTCCAGGGGCCTCTGTCTGGCCATCCCCAGGCAGATGCCTGGCCCATTCCCATCTCCTTGAGATGCCAATCAACTTGCTGCAATCACGAGGCACGTGGTCGGCCCATTGGCCTCCTCCTCTCACGTGACTCCCTCACTGAGAGAATCTGGTGAGCAGGTCAGCGTCAGGAAACGAGCCACATGTCCACACAGCCGCAGCTGACGCTCATGGACTATGCAGGTAACAAATGTCATTTGAGTCTCTCTCAGCAACTGCTCATTGGACACAAGTCCGACCAGCGATAGCCAAGGATTCTCCGAAGAGACCTGGTACCAAAGGAATTAAGTCTCCGTCTCAGATCTCTGGTCAGAGTCCAAGTCTCAATCCATAGAGCAAGACTGGAAGCACCAAGGACCTGAACTCGGACTTTCGTCCTCCTGCACAGGTACCGGCAGTGCCACACCCATGATCCAGTGAATCCATGACTCCCCAGGCCGACCAGACGTCTGTTACCTCTGGCTCACAGCCAGCAGAGACATGAATATCACTGCCAAGGTAAGTGAATCTCTCCACGACCTCAACATCCTCACCACACCAGGTACACATAGGACAGCAGCATCCAAGATGTCATTGAAAGCCTGGATCTTAGTTTGTGACCCAGGAAACGCGTAATCCCAGCGGCTCCCACTCCTCATTCAGCACCTCGAGGGCCCCAAAAGGATATCTAAAGTCTCTGCAAAGATGACTGCATCATCTGCGAAATCAAGGTCAGAGATCTTGACATTCCAAATGATGCACCGCAGCTTGATCTCCCACATCCTCCCCAGAATCCAGTCCATACAAGTGCTGAAAAGTGTGGGAGCCAGTACACACCCTGACAAACTCCAGTAACAACTGGAAATAAGTCAGAGATGGTACCACCACATCTCACAGCACCTCTAGCACCAGAGTAGAGTTCAGACATCAGATCGATCAGTTTTGGTGGCACCCCACGAAGACCAAGAATCCTCCAGAGGGCATCCCGATTACGAAATCAAACGCTTTACAGAGATCAACATAGGCTGCAAGCAGCCCTGCCGAAATTCTCTCGTCTGCGTTCGGTGAGGACCCAAAGAGCTAGGATACGGTCAATTGTTGACCTCTTTGGTGTAAAGCCTGACTGCTCTGGAAACTGGTGCTCAAGCAGATGGTGGCGAACACTATCAAGAATTATCCAAGCAAAGACCTTGCCCGGCACTGAGAGCAGCATCACCCTTTGGTAGTTGTTGCAGTCTGGGCGATCACCCTTCCCTTTCCAGAGAGGGACAACAAGGCCCTCTTTCAGTCAGTTGGGATGATCCTGTGTGTTCCAGGCAGAGCACAGAACTGCATGCAACGACACGAGTGCAGCATTTCCACCAGTCTTCAGAAGTTTTGCGTGGTGCCACAGATCCCTGGAACTTTACCCCATTTCAATTGGTTCACCGCAGCCTGTGTCTCCACAAACGAAGTTGGACCACAGTTGATTGTAGGGTCAGCAACAGGGATTGTAACACCCTGACGTCCAACCGACCTGGCTGGTGATCAGCCCGATACAACTGCTCAAAGTAAGCGTCTCAGCGGGCTTCACGTTGGACTCCTCTGACAAGAGCCTACCACCCTCCTCACTGCAGTACACCGAGGGATGGGCTTGGATGAACTCAATGCGCGAATTCCCTGTAAGCAGGACGAGAATCATTTGACCACAGGTGATGCTCTACCCTCACAGATTCCTTGCTTATAGGCCTCCTTGTCCACCCTTAGCGCACGTATAGTTTTACACCTCAGCTCCCTGAACAGCTCAGCTCTGCCATTCAGCCTGGCCCTGCGACTCTGGTCAATGATATCCAGTGTCCCTTGTGAGACAAAATTCTTCTTCGCCCTATGGTGTGTTCCAAGACATCCACCGGTAACATCAAGGACGGTGGTCTTGAAGGCACTCCAAACTCTTCAGGATCTCCCAAAGCACCCAGACCCCAAAATCTCCACTCAGCCTGTTCGCAAACTCATCAGCTACCCTCTCATCCTTGAGCTTGCCAACATCCAGCCTAGGCTGGGAGGGTACCATTCTCCTGGATTTAAGGTGCAACTTAAGAGTTGCTACAACAAGCCAGTGGTCAGTATTGAGGAACTGAGCACCCGGTAGACCTGCAGTTCTGGATCATCCTCCAGTGACCATCAACGAGCACATGCTCAATCTCCTTTGCACACCACCAGCGTTGGAATACCAAGTCCAGCAATGAGCTTGTGGGTGCTGAAACCATGAACCAGCCACCCTAAGTCCATGACTTATTGCAAAGTCAAGGAACTTGGTGCTATTCAGGTTCACAGTTCCTGCGCCATTGGGACCAACACATGTCTCATAACCATCCCTATCAGTTCCAGTCAATGCATTGAAATCCCCAAGACCAGAAGAGTATCTTGACTGGGGCACTGATAAACACCAGACTCTAGCGTGGCGTAGAATGCGTCCTTCACCATGAGATCACTCGCCTCAGTCGGACATATACAGAGACCAGGGAAATGACACCAAGGAGTGACGAATCCTTCGTCTCATAATACGCTCGTTGACCGGTGTAACCTCAATTTTATCATTGGAGTCAGCTTATTGGACACAGCAACAACAACTCCTTGGCATGGTAACCATCAGAGTGACCAGACCAATCGTAGGTGTAACCACCTGCCATGATCTCGCCGCAATCCGGTCTCCGAACCTCAGAGAGTGCTGCAATACTGATGTCCAAACGCTTGAGCTGAGATGATAACAGAGACAGGTGATCATCCTCTCTTCGGGATAGGACATTTCAGGCACCCACCAAAGGGACCACCTCAGGTTAACCCAAGGAGACCGCCGTTTGGTAGACGACAACTCTGCACCACCCCGAACACTCTCCCGCAATATGACCCGGGAATGTTACCCCGTGGTTTCCCTCCTATCATCAAAGATTGGGGTCCCAAAGGCTTTGCCCAATCCGTCATCGGTGAGCTGCCCTGCGAAGGGAAGCTGCACAAGAGGTATTCCCACGGAGTGGGTTTTCAGATTTATTTGCGTTTTTGTGTTTTGCGGAATGAAGGGTTTTACGGTGGCCGGAGTGCAAATCCTGCACCAATTCCTAATAAGAAGTAACCCAACTGCAGGAGGACATCCGCAGACACAGTTGGGCACTAGATTTGGATGGCCTTGGCTCACAAGGAGCTCCTCCGCCCTTTGACAGGTTTTGTTTTTAATCCTGCTGGGTGTCCATATCCAACACCCCTCCTCACCAGGAAACCTGGTGGGGGAGATGGTTTAGTCACCGACAACCCGACCATGGAACAGGTTTGTACAGGTTTCATGATACCTGCAGCAAGTCACAGATCTGATCTGGCCTGACCTGACAAGTAAGGCACAAAGAAGGTTCCTTTCTTATTCTTGCATTCCCTAATCCTGAGGCATACTTCGTGGATGACCCAGGTTGTTGAGCTTTTGACGTATTGTTGGCTTAGACATAGTATCTATGTATCACC
Organism: Eptatretus atami; assembly: GCA_035128595.1. Taxonomy (NCBI): domain Eukaryota; kingdom Metazoa; phylum Chordata; class Myxini; order Myxiniformes; family Myxinidae; genus Eptatretus; species Eptatretus atami. Next base: position 88,952,518 of record CM068960.1, read on the forward strand.
TCTCTGTAAAACGTAAGGGTTGGGTCTCAGAGCCAGAACTCCTTTTGGTACAACAAGGTGCATGCGGTGCACTTTCAACTGCGCCGGATACTACTTTTTGCTTCGCTAAAGCAAAGCAAAAAAGGCAGGGGATGGTCTCAGAGCCAGAACCCCTTATGGTTAAACAAGGTACATATGGTGCATGCTCAATTGCACCAGATACTACTTTTTGCTTTGCTTTTTGCAAAGCTACAAGAGCTGGAAGCTGTAGTACCAGCGACTTGCATATTTTTTGCTGCGTACTAGCCCTTTTTTATTGATAAAGTTAGCCCCCGGAGCCCTGAGCAGCTCCTCTTATAGACATTGGGGAGTCCACACTCAGGCGTGCTCCCTCTCCTGGTTCTCGAGATCTAGGCTCATGCTAGGCCCGATACATGTCTCAATCGTTTTCTTCTCCCTGATCCTGTATACCCCTCGGGCCAGGTCTCGCCACTTGGTTGGCTGTTGTGCTTCGCTAAAGGCACCTCTCTGGCAGTTGAAGTCTTCGCTCTTTGGTCATTGAAGGTCTTCGCTTGCTGCTGCGCTATGCTCTTCCATTGCTGCTGTGATATGCTCTTCCATGGTAGCCATGAAAAATGGGTATACTGAAGAGTACGCCAATGTCTAAATGGAAATCTCAGTGGATCAAGTCAGACCTCTATTATCTCAAGATGCCTAGATTCATCTCAAAAGGTATGGGTCTGGGAGCATTCTCAGAGCTCTGTAGCCCTCCTAGCACAAGGTGGCTTCAAACTCCTATTTCCGATATCACTGGAGAATGACACTCCCAAAGAGAGGACACTCCAGAGAGGGGCACTCAATTTGTTGTGGCTCTCCATTCCACATGATGAACTTTTACTTTACTAGGGTTACCATATTTTAACTTTCAAAAAAGAGGACACTGGAGAGGGGCACTCTGTAAAAGAGGACACTCCGGAGAGGGACACTCCAAAATAGAGGACACTCTGCAGAGGGACACGATGAAAAAACAGGACACTGGGAAGAGACACTCCAAAAAAGAGGACATTCCGGATGGAGGAACTCTCAAAGAGAGGACACTCCGGAGAGGGACACTGAAAAAGAGGACACTCTGGAGAGGGACACATGCCGTCTTAACAGCATTGTAGGCCCTGGGCTAAGCAATGCACTGGGGCCCTACCCACCCACCCACGGAAATAAAAATGTAAACGGTCAATGAACACTCTGAGCAAACACCATCATGCACATGAAACACATGAACACTTAAAACAAAAGCAACCACCAACACACAACCTCGCACCAATTAGGCAATTAAAATCCACAGCTGCAAGTCAAATTAACAACATTATAACAATACAATATTATTGCATAAACAATACAATATTATTGCAGATTAACAACATTATAAGAAATAACACTTGTCAGATAGTTATGCACAAATTACACACCGTAACACAATATTTGTTACTGGATAGTAAGTGTTATTTCCCAATTGGTTATGCCTCTAAAGTATAGAAAATGGCTATTATTCCCCTCAAACTTTGCTTTTGTGACCAGGAGATGTTTTTTTGAAATTCATCTATTTTCAATGAGAAAACGGGCGAATTTATGTCTAGACTGGATATACGATATTGTAGTATGTCACCTTTATGTATGACAAGCTCGCAACCATTTGAAAACATGAATGAAATTGACAAAACAAACAGTGACGGGTAGCCGAGCATAGCTGCACTAACCTTATTGCAGTTTTGGTCGGTCAGTCTCAAAAATCATTCTTCTGGTTACAACTACAAGGTTTGAGAGGAATAATAGCCATTTTCTATACTTTTGAGGCATAACCAATTAGGAAATAACACTAACTACCCAGGAACAAAAAATAAATAAGAATTTGTTACACAGTGTTATTTATGTTATAAATATAACTTGAAAAGGGATTTGAATCCCAGGCCTTTCCAGCGAGAGGTCGAGTAATTATCCACTCTGCCAAGAGATCTCTCATGAACAATATGGCAGTGTGGGGCCCCAATAATAGTGGGGCCCCTGGGCAACTGCCCAGTGTGCCCATGCCTTAAGATGGCCCAGCAATGAAACAGAGGACACTCCGGAGAGGGACACTCCGAAAAAGAGGACATTCTGGAGAGGGGCACTCAATCGTTGTTGGCTGTCTATTCCACATGATGAACTTTTACTTTACTAGGGTTACCATATTTTAACCTTCAAAAAAGAAGACACTCCGGAGAGGGACACTCCAAAATGGAGGACACACTGCAGAGGGGTACTCCAAAAAAGAGAACACTCTGGAGAGGGGCACTCCGAAAAAGAGGACACCCTTTTCAAGAGTTTCCTTTACCTTTGAATCAATCTTATCGGCAGTCTTTTTAGGTGTTCCGGACCTAGATTAATTTTGAGTGTAAACCACCGTTCTTCCAGTCGAAATACTGAATTATTACTGGAAATATTGTGCCTGTCAGAGTCCATATGAGATTGTAAATCAATAACACCTTTATTTGCCACAGAGACGTACGTGTACCAGCTCTACATGCCAAGCACTTGGCTTCCAAATCTTCTCGAACACTTCAAAAACACGGAAATTTTGTTTTTAATTCTCTCATGAATTTACACTTTCGTTTTGGCATTGTAAAGATCTCTTGAAGAAAATCAAACAGGTGTGTATGGTACTGACTCAGAAAAGACACTGAATCACGGATTAAGCTCCCCAATGGACTCTCTCACTGTGAGGTTGGACAGTAAGAGGAGCGTGAGTGTCGATGTTCGAACACGGCCATTATGCCATGAAGGAGCAGTGCAGACTCGTATCAAACTGTCCTGGTCCAAACATTACATAACCTCATTTTATCAGGTCAGGTCAGGTATGGGAGCATGTGCCAGAGCAGCGCATTGCTGCGTCCACTTTCTGCCAGTACTCCAGGGGCCTCCGTCTGGCCATCCCCCAGGCAGATGCCTGGCCCGATCCCCATCTCCTTGAGATGCTGATTTGTCAGGTCAGGCCAGATTAGATCTGTGACTTGCTACAGGTATCATGTAAACCTGTACTAACCTGTTCCATGGTCGGGTTGTCGGCGACTAAACCGTCTCCCCTACCAGGTTTTTTTGGTGAGGAGGGTGTTTGGATATGGACACCCAGCAGGATTAAAAACAAAACCTGTCAAAGGGTGGAGGAGCTCCTTGTGAGCCAACGCCATCCATATCTGGTGCACAACTGTGTCTGCGGATGTTCTCCTGCAGTTGGGTTACTTCTTATTAGGAGGTTAGTGGCAGGATTTCACTCCGGCCACCGTAAAACCCTTCATTCCGCAAAACACAAAAACGCAAATAAATCTGAAAACCCACTCCGTGGGAGTACCTCCTGTGCAGCTTCCCTTCGCAGGGCAGCTCACCGGATGATGGGTTGGGGCAAAGCCTTTGGGACCCCAATCTTTGATGATAGGAGGGAAACCACGGGGTAACATTCCCGGGTCAGAATGCGGGAGAGTGTGTCGGAGTGGTGCTGAGGTGTCGTCCACCAGACGGTGGTCTCCTTGGGTTAACCTGAGATGGTCCCTTCGGGTGGGTTCCTGGAATGTCCTATCATTTTATCACCGTAAGAAAATGTACAAAAATGATTTCACCATTTAATTCAGGTAAAAAAGTATCCCGAATCTTAAAATTTATCCCTTTGAAAATGCAAAAGCAAAAAAAAATGGAAAAACCCCAGACATTTTTTGAAAATTAAAAGACCCGGTCAGACGGAAGTTTAAGGACCGAAAAGGAGGACATGTCCAGAAAAACCAGACATATGGTGCCCTCCCATTACCATATTTACCTCCTTTGGTGTGCCTGCCAAGGGCCAAAAAAAACTTTTGATGTCATTTTTTGGTAATGGCTGGCATTCATGTTTAAAATGTCCCTTGGGGTATGACAATCATCACCTGGGGGGACGCCACGCTGGATTTTTACATTAAGGGTCACTCAGAAGTCAAAGGTCATCCAGGGGGCTATTTTAAAAGTAGTACCATATTAGCACAGATTTACCTGCACATATTGGCTTAAAACTGTGCTATAATCATAGAAAGATGTCTATAAAATGTATTTTGTTTATTTTAAAAGAAGCAAAAACAAATTTGCGTCAAAGGTCACAACCCAATGGTCAAAAGTAAAATATAAGATATTTCACGAAAAACCCATAATTACTTGAATTTTTGGTTTTCAAACAACTCAATTTCACTCATTTTACTGAATATCAAGAATAACAAATATCCAAAAGAATTTTGGATGGTTTTTAGAAATTATTTACTTCAACTTTTCAAAACCATAATTTCGTATTTTCAAAATAGCACTTGTGTGTTTTCACAGAACCAGTGCATACTCAGTTATATGAAGATATTCCACAGTTCATCATCGAATAAACTGTCAATCTGTCTCTTAGGCCATTGGATTTGTGCATTCATCTGCATCACATGCACACTCATGCATGCAAATCTGGCTTGCATGATAACACCTGCATATCGCTGTGCTGCATTTGCTTTTACATCCATCCACAGGATGCAGGATGAAATTTTGTGTACTCGTCCGTGGTAACCACAATTTCATGGCAACATTAAGGAAAACGCCATTGTCTCAAACGGTCCCTATTGGTCCCTACAGTCTCAAACGGTCCCTACAGCTATTGGCAGTCCCACCTCTGCCAAAACCTCACATTCTCTACCGAAATGCCATCTTCTCTGCAGAAACACCACCTTCTCCACCCAAATTCCACCCTCTCCATCAAAATCCCATCTTCACCAAAATCCCACCTTCTACGCCGATATACCACCTTCGATGCCGAAATCCTACCTTCGCTGAAAGCCCACCTCCACAAATATCCCACCTTCACCAAAATCCCACCTTCTATGGCAAAATCCAACCTTCGCTGAAATCCCACCTTCATGAGAATCCCACCTCCAACAAAATCCCACCTTCTGTGGCAAAATCCCACCTTCTACGGCAATATCCCACCTTTTCTGCAAAATCTCACCTTCACTGAAATCCCACCTTCACAAAAATCCCACCTACATCAAAATCCCACCTTCTGTGGCAAAATCCAACCTTCGCAAAAATCCCACGTTCACCAAAATCCCACATTCTATCCTACTTTCTGGACAGTTAGCAATGCATGATTTTGGGACAGTTAGCAATGTAGTCCAAACAACTTCAAGACCTTTCTGTCCTTCGTTCCATTCATTCATCTCAGTTGCAGATACAACTTCCATTTTGGCCCTGTCCACCAGCAGCCATATCTTTGCTTGGTAGTTTGATCTTGAGCCTGGTGTTGGCTTAGTGGTTAGGGTGGCGGCTTGGGATCCTAGGGTCCTGAGTTCAAGCCTCGTTGGCCGCTGAATTAAAATACACCAGGAGGTTGACTCAGCCTGTCATCCTTCCGAGGTCGGCAAAATGAGCACCAGTGTGCTGGTAAGGGGGACACTGCATCAGCGGCATAGCCGCGTCCCAACCAATGATGTAACCAGCAGCCACAGGCTGCACTCGATGGAGAGAGAGTTTGAGCTTTCCAAATGAAGTTATAGGGCATCTCTCGCGAGTGAAGGCCACTCCAACTCTTTCCTGGCCTTGCTGAATAGAGTGCACCATACTTCATCCACACTTGGACTTTCCAGGTCTTTACCGCCATACAGATTGCACGCAAATTCTTCTGGACCTGAGATGTCACCATCCTGATCGATACCTTCCAGAAGGGCAGGATATTTCTGATACACCTTCCAGCATGACTTCTTGGAGAACCTTGTGAAGGACAAGGCGGTATCACAACCGGTGAAGGCATGGAATCCAAGGAAATTGTCCAAAAGAACCCCATCATGTTTGGATGCTACCAAATGCACCGGGAAAGATTTTCTTTGTTTTGCCGTACCTTCAACCATTCACACTTCCACATCAAGGCATCCAAGATGGCAGAGCAGTCGGAGGACATCGGTATTGTGTCACATTACAACAAGTCGCTGGTATTGGTTTTGGTCTTTGGCATGGAGCCTAAGTCGCGTATCTGCCCCTTTGTGGATTGCAGACAGGTTTGTGACATCTTGCTTATTAAATCTTGCATTTGCAGGATCTGGATTCCCTCCACCAGTTGTGACTTTGTGGTCTCCTGTGAGAGACGAAGTCTTCCAAAGTAGCTCATCAGATAGAAAGTGGGAAGATCTTCTTTGTTTTCCTCTACTGCCAGGAACTGATCCCAAACTTGTGGTGGAATAACTTCTGGTCTCTGAAAATGCTTTCTAATTAGTCTTCGTTTAGATGTCCTCTTGGATCATGTTGAAAATTTGATTGACTGGCTTCCAATATACAAGGTTACAAGGAGACATGGAAATATGGAAATCAGACACAGGTGGAGGCCATTCAGCTCATCATCATGCCTGCACGATATAAACACCACACTAATTTATCAACACAAAATCCAAAGAAGAAAATACAAAATTTATTCATTTATTCTTAAAGTGTATTTTTAAATCTATATATATTTAAGTCTTTGTAGTTTTTGTATTTAAAATAAATAAATAATAAATATATATATATATATATATATATGTATGTATATATCTTCTTCTTCTCAGGGAGGGGCATGGGCTTGGTTAAAAACACACAGCATGAACCACACAACACCCCTTGACAAGACCACAAACGGCACTCCGTGCACGTGCACACAATCACCCATAAATGCTCAAGCTACCGGAAAGTCCTGCCAACATCCCCATTCCCATCCATCCCCATAACTTGCAGGTACCTATCTAATTCTAATTTAAACTTATCCACTGTTAAAGCTGCCACTACCTTTCCAGGGAGGCCATTCCATGCATTAACTACTCTTTTAGTAAAAGTTCCCTGCCTCACGACCATCTTAACTCTCCTCTTCTTTACTCTCAGGCTATGGCACCTGATTCTGTCACTGTCTACTCTGTTGAACAATTTTTCTGCACTTATTTTATCTTTACCTTTCATGATATTAAACATCTCTATCATATCTCCTCGTATCCGCCTCCTTTCTAGTGAATAAAGCCCTGTCTCCTTCAGCCGCTCCTCATAGCTGAGTCTAGCTAGGC
>CM068960.1:88970919-88991162 GCA_035128595.1 Eptatretus atami
GCCTTTGTAGCTATGTGAAAGGTAATATTAATAATCCCTGACACCATTCCTTAGTGGTGTCGGGAAGTGTTTTTGGCTCCCACAAAAAATATACCGGGCCGTGCCGGGTACACCTGCGAGTCCCACATATTATACATTATGGATAAATAGGTATTTAAAGAAGATTTCTCAACCTACCAAATACGTTCTTTGCTATGTTATTTGAAAAAACGTTTTGTTTGGCTGAAGATTTAATTGTGGAAATATTGTTACGAATTTGGAATTCAATCGCACCACAACATACAGGTTCCCTTAGTCAGCTATGTCGATAAGTGCATGTTCCCTAGATAGCTCACCTTCCATTTTTAAATGTTCAGAGATCGATTAGATGCGCTGCGGATCGATTTAATATATGGAAACGAAATAATGGAGACGTCCCTCCCCCTCTTCTGCGAAGAGGAAGAAGAACCCTGCCGGTGACGTCAACAACTCCCTCCCACCCGTGGTTGAGCGGGGGTGGATCACGAGGCATGAGTCACGCCGGGCTGCGGGAAGGGGTGAAAAGGATAAAGAGCGACATCTTTTCTTTGTTCAAAAAGAGTTCGTGAAAGTCCCGTGAAGAGAGTTCGTGGGAGTCCCGTGGTAGGCTGAGTTCGTGGAAAGAGTTCGTGGAAGTCCCGTGAAAAGAGTTCGTGAAAGTCCCGTGAAAAGAGTTTCGAGGGAGTCCCGTGGTAGGCTGAGTTCGTGGGCTGAGTCTGGGAGTCCCTGACAGAGTTCGTTGGAAGTCCCGTGGCAGAGTTCGTGTGCTGAGTCCCGTGGGAGAGTAAGCTTTTGCTTGAGCAGTTGGGGAGTCCGCGTGAGTTGGTGGAGGTCTGGGTTCGAAGTTGGGTCGCGTCGAGTTGATCGGTCGGTCTGAGTCAGTCTGGAGAGTTGGGGAGTCGGGAGGAACCAGAAGCCAAGGAGCTGCGTGGAAGTCCGGGCGTTGCGAAGGAGACGCGAGCTGGAGGCGCAAGCCTTGCCTGCTGTGTCGCACAAAACCGCGGCGTTCGTGTGGAGAGAGCCGGAGAGAGCTCGCCTGCCACACGGAAGGCCCGAGCTCGACCGCGGCTACGCTAGCTGCCGTGAGGAAGGAGCATCGCGGGTCGCCCAAGCGCGTTCGTGTGGAGAGAGCCGGAGAGAGCTCGCCTGCCACACGGAAGGCCCGAGCTCGACCACGGCTACGCTAGCTGCCGTGGGGAAGGAGCACCGCGCGGTCGCCCAAGCGCGTTCGTGTGGAGAGAGCCGGAGAGAGCTCGCCTGCCACAGGAAGGCCCGAGCTCGACCACGGCTACGCTAGCTGCCGTGGGGAAGGAGCACCGCGGGTCGCCCAAGCGCGTTCGTGAGGAGAGAGCCGGAGAGAGCTCGCCTACCACACGGAAGGCCCGAGCTCGACCGCGGCTACGCTAGCTGCTGTGGGGAAGGAGCATCGCGGGTCGCCCAAGCCAGACACCACGAGGGTGCAGCGTAACCTTCAACGGTCTCGTGGGACTCGTTCGGTCTGCCAAGTCCCACGCCATAAAGACCCAAGAGGTCCAGTCTGACCCCATTGCCTTTGATGGGTCTTTTTTTTCTGCTTTTCTTTCGAATGAATGTTTTGTGGCGCCGAGTCCCGTAAGTAAAACTGTGTAAGTGACTGTTACATTAATAATTGCTTATAGACGTTGTAGTTCTTTTGTCGCTGCTTTTGTTGCTGTATAATTGCATACGTGTTTTACCTTAGTTAAATTGCAACGTGTTTCATTATAAAATGTCCTGTGTAAATGTAAACCTGCTCGTTTCGTCCATTCCCTTATATGACTGAACATTTCGTGTGTTGGAGTTAGAAAGCCGTTGGTTTGCCGTAATAGGGGGACATTTGGACCGACGGTTCTCGGCGATTACGCCGCTCGGAATCGCGCACGGACAAGCTCGCCTCGGCGGTTTGTTCCGTACGAGATCCGTCGAGGGTGGAATACCCCGGTAGTTGGATCACGTGGGTATTCAAGTACATTGAAGATTGGCCAATCGACCCTACCCCACGTGATCTGCCCATTGGCGTATTTCGGTTCTTGTACAAGGACCCGTCGCTCGGAGTTATTCCGGGCGGCGATCTATATTCCGGGCGATCGGTCGGGCCGACTCGACTTGCGGCTCCGTTCAGAGCGGTCGGTTGGCGGCCGACCCCGGCCAGTAACAATATTCTGACACTGCTCATGAAATTGTTGAAACAACATACCTTAATTGTTGCACTGTGAACTTTCCTGTCTGGAAAACATTAAATCCCACCTTCTCCACAAAATCTCACCTTCTCTGCCGAAATACCACCTTCCTCCTCCAAAATCCCACCCACTCCACTGAAATCCCACCATCTCCACCATTAATCCCACATTATCCGCTGAAATCCTCACCTTTTCTGCCGAAATCTTACCTCCGCCGAAATCCCACCTCCTCCACCAAAATCCCACCTTCTCCAAAATCCCACCTTCTCGGCCGAAATCTTACTCTGCCGAATCCCAACCATCTCCACCGGAATCCCCACATTTCCGCCATTATCCCACCTCCTCTGCTGAAATCCCACCTTCTCCGCCGAAATCCCACCTTCTCTGCCAAAATCCTACCTTCTCCACCAAAATCCCACCTTCTCTGCTGAAATTCCACCTTCTCTGCCGAAATCCAACCTCCTCCGCCAAAAATCATCAAACCTCCTCTGCCGAAATCCCCCATTCTCTGCTGAAATCCCACCTTATCCACTGAAATCCCATCTTCTCTGCTGAATACTACCTTCTCCCGAAAATCCCATCCTCACTGAAATCCAACGCCTTCTCCATCAAAATCCCACCTTCTCTGCCGAAATACCACCTTCTTCACCGAAATCCCACCTTCCCTGCAGAAATCCCACGTTCTCTGCCAAAATCCCACCTTCTCCACCGAAATCCCACCTTCTCCACAGAAATCTCACTTTCTCTGCAGAAATCCCACCTTCTCTGCGGAAATCCCACCTTCTCCACCAAAATCCCACCTTCTCCGTTGAAATCCCACCTCTGCCCAAACCTCACATTCTCTACCGAAATGCCATCTTCTCTGCAGAAACACCACCTTCTCCACCAAAATCCCACCCTCTCCACCGAAATCCCACCTTCACCAAAATCCCACCTTCTACGCCGATATACCACCTTCGATGCCGAAATCCTACCTTCGCTGAAAGCCCACCTCCACAAAAATCCCACCTTCACCAAAATCCCACCTTCTACGGCAAAATCCAACCTTCGCTGAAATCCCACCTTCACGAGAATCCCACCTCCAACAAAATCCCAACTTCTGTAGCAAAATCCCACCTTCTACGGCAATATCCCACCTTTTCTGCAAAATCTCACCTTCACTGAAATCCCACCTTCACAAAAATCCCACCTTCACAAAAATCCCACCTACATCAAAATCCCACCTACATCAAAATCCCACCTACATCAAAATCCCACCTTCTGTGGCAAAATCCAACCTTCGCGAAAATCCCACGTTCACCAAAATCCCACATTCTATCCCGAAATACCACCTTCTCCGCAGAAATAACACCTTCTCCACTGAAATCCCACCTTCTCCACTGAAATCCCACCTTCTCCACTGAAATCACACCTTCTCCACCAAAATCTCAACTTCTCCACCGAAATCCCACCTTCTCCGCTGAAATCTCACCTTCTCTGCTGAAATCCCACCTTCTCCACTGAAATCCCACCTTCTCCGCCGAAATCCCCCTTTTTCACCGAAATCCCACCTTCTCCACCGAAATCTCACCTTCTCCACAGAAATCCCACCCACCTTCTGTGAAGTCCCACCTTCTCGGCCAAAATCCTCCCTCTGCCAAAACTCCCACATTCTCCACCGAAATCCCACCTTCTCTGCTGAAATCCTGCCTTCTCTGCCAAAACACCACATTCTCCACCAAAATCCCACCTTCTCCACAGAAATCCTGCTTTCTCCACTGAAATCTTGCCTTCTCTGCCGAAACACCACCTTCTCCACCAAAATCACACCCTCTCCACCAAAATCCAACCTTGTACGCCAACATCCCACCTTCTATGCCAAAATCCCACCTTCGCAAAAATCCCACATTCTACACCAAAATCCCACCTTCAATGCTGAAATCTTACCTTCTCCAAAAATTCCACCGTCTTTACCGAAATCCCACCTTCGCTGCAATTCCACCTTCTCTGTCAAAATTCCCCCTTCTCCGAAATCGCACGTTCTCTAGAGAAATCTATCTTCTCTGCCGAAATCCCACCTTCTTTGTCAAAATCCTACCTTCTCCGCCGAAGTGCTACCTTCTCTGCCGAAATCCCACCTTCTCTGTCCGAAATCCCACCTTCTCTGCCAAAATCCCACCTCCTCTGCCAAAATCTCACCTTCTTCCACCAAAATCCCACCTTCTCCACCGAAATCCCAACTACTCCACCGAAATCCCACCTGCTCCGCCAAATCCACCTTCTCCAAAATCCCACCTTCCCCCAAAATCCCACCTTCTCTACGAAATCCCGCCTTCCACTGCCAAAAATCCTACCTTCTCTGCCGAAATCCCACCTCTCTGCCGAAATCCCACTTCTCCCACTGAAACCCACTTCTCCACCGAAACCCCACCTTTTCCACCAAATTCCCCACCTCTCCACCAAAACCCCACCTTCTCCACCAAAACCCCACCTCTCCACCAAAACCCCACCTTATCTACTGAAACCCCACCTTCTCTGCCGAAATCCCACCTTTTCCAAAATCCCACCTTCTCTGCCGAAATCCCACTTTCTCTGCTGAAACCACACCTTTTCTGCCGAAATCCCACCTTCTTCAACAAAATCCCATCTTCCATAAGGACACTCCCCTTCGTTCTCCCTCGTCGATCATCATCCCCGTGATTGGAACAGTGACGTCATTGCGTTCCAAGTGCTGTCTTCTCGCTCCCTGGAGGCTATTATCAACTTGCTGATCAAATGAACTAATCTCGATCGTCTTGGCATTTGTTTTGAAATTGAATTGTTGCTGGTGCTTCAGCTCCAGGCAGAATATACACAGCCTGAAATGGTGTCAGGTTAAAGGAATGAAATAAAGCATTAATCTGCATTTCAGCTCAGCTGTTGTCTAAGTGTATATGCATCATGCATGTTATTCAAGCTATGGCGGATAAATGCGAAAGCTGAAATTTGCACACAAGACAATGAAGGACCACAATATGAAAAGCAGGTTAACACCCTGAAGAAGCCTGTCGGAAGAGGAACTTGGCATCGTCCATGGGAATGCCTGTCCTGCGAAGATATAGTTACTCAATCAAATCGCCTGCAACCCGAGAAGGAATTCGAGCGTTTCGACTGGTGGGGTGGGGAGGGTGGGGGATGTTGGTGATGATGCATGCTCGAGGTGGTGGTTGTGTTGCCTGTTGTGGTGACAGGAGCAGTTGTGGAGATGGTGTGCCATTACAGTGAAAGAGGGGTGATTATAATGTAGTGTGGTGGAGGTTGTGGTGATGGTGGTGGCAGTGATGATGGGGTGATTGTAGTAATGGGGCAGTGGTAGTGGTGATGGTGTGGTCGTGTGGTGATGGCATGGCGATGAGGTGGTGGTATCGGGGAGTGGTGGGGATGCGGGGTGATAATTGTGGTGAAGAGGTGGACATGGTGGAGGTGACGGTGGAGTCGTGGAGGTGACGGTGGAGTCGTCGTGGTGGTGATGGTCATGGGGGCGTTGGTGCTTGTGATTGTGGTGCCGATGGAAGTGGTGATGCTGATTGGGATGGTAGTGGTGATGAGGTGGTCGTGGTAATGATATGCATGGTAATGGGGTTGTGGTACGGTGGAGCAGTGATAATGGGTAAGCGATGGGGATGGGGTGCTCGTGACTGGGGTGGTGGTAATGATGGAGTGATCATAGAGGAGGTGGTAATGAGTTTGTCGTGGCATAGGTGGCAAGGAGTTGATTGTGGTTAGAGGGAGGGGGCTGGGAGTCGTGGTTTATAAAACTTCTCTATACCGTATTTGTGAACTTAATAAATAGATGCCCCCAAATGAACAGCTGTAGTAGTAGTAGTAGTAGCGTAGTCATATTGGTACGAATATTACTACGACTACTACTACTACTACGACTACAAACTTACAACGACTACTATGACAACATGACGTTTGTTTGCCACCACTCGTGAAGCGAAAAGCGGGGTTAAGCGATCGGTCCCGGACGTGCATACGTGTGGACTTACTTGTCTGCCTTTTGTTATTCCCTTTTCTCTGGAACCACTTATCTGATTGACACAAATTTTTCACCATATGTGTGATTCTACTCATGTAGAATTTTTAAATGATATTTATGATGTCATCAGTCACGTGGTTCGGCAGCCATATTTAAAAAAACAAAACCTTCTTAAACCTCTGAAACGGCTGAACAGATTGAGGAGAAACTTTACAGGTATGACCACCTATCCACATGGAACAAAAACAAAAAGTTCCAACCTATGATGTCATAGGTCACATGTTTTGGCAGCCATATTGGATTTACCCTAAAATCTTTAAAAACTTTCTCCAGAATGGCTGGACAGATCCAGGGGAAACTTCACACACATATTCCCCAAGCCTTGTAGTACTGCAGATATGTAAATAAATTGCGCCTTTGATTATAATTAATAGAAGCATGAAATTTGCCACACTGTTAGAATATACCTTATGCAAGATTTTTGACTACAGGGCTATCACAGATTTGCCCTGTGACAAAGGTGGTGGCCATTTTCCAAGATGGCCAACATCGGCTGGTAAAGTACCTTTGATATGGCAGATCAGGTCCATTGTAGGGTGATTTATTTGTATTATCTACCTCATATCAGTGGTTTATGTAACTCTGCAATGGTAGATAATGGCAAATATTGTTATTGCGGGGTGGTAAAGCATTACTTTTATTTTAAGTGGGGACAACTTCACTGGAGCAATTGCCTTTCTCACTACTAATGAACACACATAAATTAAAGGGACTTGTTATGTTTCATTTTGCAGCTCAATGTGTCAAATTCACATCTCATGTCTTGTGTTACCTGTCAGTCAGTCAGTGCAAAGTCCATCACAGAGACAAAGAGTATTCCACTGCAGAGCAATCTTCTGGCACTTGCAGTGTCCTGTGCAGCCCTTCTTGTAGCCACAAAGTATGAGTTCCCGACAAGCTTGCATGGCTTCTGGTGGGGTTGTCCAGCATACTTCCCAGCCTCCTTCAACCTTCTTGTTCCACCCCCATTCACTTGGAGATAGAAGCTCTGGAGCCACGATCATTATCTGGGCCTAGCAGTGACCAGCCTCGTAGGCAGCCCTCTTGTGCTGGATGAGTGCAGCATGTGCAGGAGGCAAACAATCAATTGCTCTGCCTTTCTGAGTGAACAGCTGTTTCCTTGCCTTGTCGACACACTCCTGGCTGCTGGTGCGATCATATAGCAGGACCACAAATCACTCCAGTGGCTCCAGCCATTCATCTATGGATTGTGGGCTTGGCCAAGCAACCAAGGCACGGAATGCTGGGGTGACATGACTATGTGTTCCAGGTGTCCCATGCAGCCCTGTTGCCTCTGCCTCCAAAACAGGACATTGTGTCACACCCAGTGAAGGCGTGGAACATCGGCAAGGCAACACACCGATCAGGACCCAGTGCTCTGGCTATCTCATGAGTGGCAAGGAACTGGAAGTTCTTCCCAGCACCATTTGCAACCCGCAGATCAGAGATGCTGAGGTGCTGGGCTGATGTTACGGCCATAACTACAACATCCATGTCAACAGTGCATATTGACACTTTGTTGTGCCCTTGCTGAACAGCATCTTCTAGGTGGAGTAGGATGCGAGCGTTGGCCTCTTCATTGGTGCATGGAGCCACACCCAGGACATCTTGGCGATTTGTGCAAAGAACATCAGTATGGTATGTGGTGATGACCTGTTTGTTGGTGTTGATGCCTGCTGCATTCATTGCCAGGAAGGAGAACAACTCAGTCTTGTTGTCATTGCTAGCATCTTCAATACAGGATACCAGTCCAGCAAATGCAATGCCATGGTTCACTGTGTCCACATCAGACTTCAGATGTTTTTGTTTCTCTTGCTCTATTGTACAAGGAGACCAGGCACTGCACATGGTACTGGGCGTCTTGTGCAATTAGGTCTCCTGCACTCAATTTGGTAAGTAGTCATTTGTCCTGCAATTTTAGGGCACATTGTCGAACATAGACATCGACCCCGAATGTTAATACTTTGCACAAGGACCCTCCAGCTGGTGCAAGTTTTCCACAGAAGAAGCATGTTTCAATGTCAGTACTTGTCTCTCCCAAACTCTGACGGGTGAACTTCTTAGAAGCATCCGCAATATCTTCTATCAGTCTCTTCCTCTTCTCTGCGTGGTTTAGTTTGGTTTTGTTATACTCAATTCTACATGAGTCATGCCACTTGGCTTTGTGCTGTTCCAGTGTTGCCTCAATGCCCTCACTGTCATCAAGGTGTGATATATTTATTGCTATTGGCAAAAACCAATCCTACTGAAATCCACAAGAAGGTTAGCAATTATTATGTAGCCTGCTCCCTGCGTGTCACGTCTGGACTGAGCTGGGCAGCGAAGCACTTCTGATGTGTCTTCCTGGCACAGAGCACACTTGCTCCAGTATGTTGTTAGACAATGTATTGATGTCTCAGGCTGGAGAGGATCCACCACCTTGTACATTTTTGCCATTGTCACACTGCTACACCTGAAAGCATAAATATGGAATGAATGAGTAGGCTGGTAACATAAGGTGAGTGCAAGATGACAGTAAACGCATAACCAAAGATTAAACCAAAAATACAACACAGAGATGATCACCACACATATATACGATATTACATACTTCACTCCGCACAGAGATGATCACTACACATATGTACGATATTACATACTTCACTCTGCACAGAGATGATCACTACACATATGTACGATATTACATACTTCACTCCGCACAGAGATGATCACCACACATATGTACGATATTACATACTTCACTCTGCACAGAGATGATCACGACACATATGTACGATATTGTTACGGCTGTGGAAATTCGCATTACACCATAAAGGGCCCGCCGGTGGAGATATCTCGATAGGTACATGTGTAGTTAGCCCAAACCCGTTGTATAGAGGGAATTTATGTGATCCATCCGGGCTGCGATGCTTTGAGTTAGTCGTTTTTCTTTCTCTATCTTTTATTTCAAACAAACAGCATCTCAACAACCACGCCATCCCACCACAGCGCAACCACGCCACCGCCACCATCTACGCTGCCATCTTGCCACTACGTCCGCTCCGAATGGCAAACAGGCGCCAAGGAAGGAGCTGCGAGGACGCCTTCCCGCCTGTTTCCCGCATTTCCCCGCGCTTGTGTGAAGAGGACGAAGGCAGCTCGCCGCCGATTGGTGGATGACCAGCGTGAGGCGGTCGGGGTGAGGGAACGCCCTCTTCGAGAACCCTCTCGAAGGAGGGTGGAGCCGAAAATGGGGGCGGAGTGAAGGGCGGAGCCCGCGCTATAAAAGCCGGACACGGGTGGGGCGCTCTTCTCTTGCTCTCTTCTCCTTCCTCTCTTCCGGCTCGCTCTTCCTCTTCGTCTCCTCTTCTGGTGGCCGCTGGCCTGGTCTTCTGTGTGCGGTCCCGAGACCCCGCTGGCGGGACGGAGCGTCTGCCATTCCCCACACCACGACCGAGAACAACGTTTCCCCCCCCCCCTTCTATCCGCGTGAGATAGCGCCGGAAACCCCGTCCGTGGCGTCGAGCGGCCAACACTGCCGGCGCGAGGCACGCCGGAGAGGACTCGCCTACCACGCCAGGGCACGGAGTCGCGGCCAGATGCGACCACGCCGACGGACGTGGAGAGGACTCGACGGCCCAAAGGAAGTCACCATTCCTTTTCGGGGTTTTGTATGGATCTTGTGGCGCCGTGTCTTGTAAAGTAGAACGGTATAAGTGTTGCCGTGTTTCGGTCTTATTCGGTTTAGCTCTGCATTGTTTCTTTTGTTTTAACTGTTATATGTGCATTTTATTGTGACTGTAATATACGTGCTTGCTTTGTGTCTGTGTCTGTGTGAATAAAGTGCTTGTGTGAACTTGTTCCCCGTTTCGCTGCGTCCTTCCCTTTGTTTGACTCTCCATCCTGCATCACGTAAGGGTTCGTAGTGGGCTTAATACGTCCGGTAATTAATCGGAACCGTCAAGGCCGACGATAACACCGCTCGGTTATCACTGTAGCACGGAACGGACCGCTTAAGCGTTTGGTCCGGAGTCGGCCTGTGGCGTGGTACGACGCCCGGTCGACCATTCCGCAGGTACTTAGTAGATCGAATTTGGCGAGCAACCCTATCCTGCGCGGGTGGGCAATTGGCACGATCGTGGTGAGGTTAAACCCCACCCGTGACTAGCTCCCGGCGTTGTTCCAGAGGGTCACGACTGAATTGTCCGTCCGGTGGGCGACGTGCTGCGATTCGAGTTACGTTGGCGGCCGCGCCTGGGGGGGCGGGGCTGATGCAGATATCTCGCACGGCTGGCGGGCGCGAATTCGCAACAATATTATATACTTCACTCCGTTACACCTTTTAAATAAAAAAGAAGAGATTTTGCTTATATATGTGTTACCAGAACTAATAACAAAATTTTGATCCACACAATATCAAACATAATTTGTCAAATCACGAAAATCCTCAATTTTCATCTGATTGACTTAATATTTGAAGAGGATTTATATTTAAAGTCACTGAATTCAAGCAGTCAATTATTTTTGAGATCAACATAGACCAAAAGGTCAACATATGCCCAAGGTCAACAACTAATGAAGTATTTCTAAAATCCTCAAGTTTTCATCCAATTGACTTGAAATTTGAAGAGGATTTGCATATTTGGTCATTTAATTCAACCATCAATTAGTTTTGAGGTCAAATTTGTTTTATTGATTTTGCAAGTATCGTGCATTGCACGACGTCTTCTTCTTGTTATTCTGTCTGTCTGTTTGTATGTCTGTTTATCTGTCTGTTTATCGTCATCATTATTTTAAACTGATCTTCATGAAACTTCACCACATGATAGAGTTTGTCATAAGGAAGAAGCCTGTTGTTTTTGAGGTCAAAAGGTCATAAGGTCAACACAGGCCAAAGGTCAACAATGAAGGTGGTATTTCTAAAATCCTCAATTTTCATCCAATTGACTTGAAATGTGAAGAGGATTTATATTTCAGGTCAATGAATTTAACCACCAATTATTTTGGAGGTCAACATCGACCAAAAGGACAACGTAGGCCGAATTTCTAAAATTGTCAATTTTTATCCGATTCACTTGAAATTTAAAGAGGAGTTGCATATTTGGTCATTGAATTCAACCACCAATTATTTTTGAAGTCAAATTTATTTTATGGATTTTGCAAGTATTGTGCTCTGCACGACGTCTTCTTCTTGTTTGTTTGTCTGTTTGTTTGTTTGTGGTGCAGGATATCTCAAAAAGTTGTAGATGGAGCTGTATGAAATTTTGTGTGACAAGGCCGAACTGATTAGATTTTGGTGAAGATCCGGATCAGGATCCGACTACTATAATTTTTTAAGTGATTCTTCACCATTCCATTGAGAGATAGGTCCCAAAAACGATATATATAATAGCACGATATCTCAAAAAGTTGTTGACGGATTCGGACAAAACTTGGTGGACAGGTTGGGTGTGTGGCAAGGACGAATTGATTCATTTTTGGTGAAAATTCACATCCGGATCTGGATACGAGAATTATTTAATTTGTAGAATGTTTTTTTCACCATTGAGAGGGCCAAAAACGCTGTAGTACTGTATAGCACGATATTTAAAATATATATCGAGCCCGATATGTTCTTGTGGATCAGGCATTACTTGGCTCGACCGTGTCCTAGCTTGTACTGTATTTCAGTGTGTTGTTTTGTTAAATCATTCGTATAATCCGTGACATATTTCAGAGGCCTTGTGTTGGTTTAACGGTTATGGTGCTTGGCTTAAGATCCGAGGGTCCTGAGTTGAAGCCCCTGTTGAGATGCTGAATTAACACCAGGTGGGGTCGACTTAGCCCGCCATTTTTCTGAGGTCGGCAAAAATGAGTACCAGCGCGCTGGTAACAGGGTCATTGCATCAGCGTTACAGCCATGCCCCCAGAAAATGATGCAGCCAAGCAGCTAAAGGCTACATCGGAATAAATAAAAAAAACATGTCGGGAGAAGCAACATCTCGGGTGTGTTCCATAATCAGTCAGCTTGCAGTGCGCTCGCCAAGCGGCTTAAGCACTCAAGCAAGCGCTCCATTGAAACGGTTCAAAAACAACGGCTGGCTTGGTGAGCGAGAGTCAGCTCATTGGTCATGGAGCACACACTCGACGTCAAAAGGCCGTCATTGCAACGTCATGCACAATATTGTTGTTGTCACTGCACGCTGAACCTTTTGACACTATTTAAATGAGAACGGCTCAAAAAAAAAACAAGAAAAAAAATTCTCCAATACATTTTTAAAGCGAATACTTATGCTGTTTATTCCATGTAATCTATATCGCCAGTATGTGCCGTTACGGTTTTTATGAACTCCACGAAGAGGAGGAAGAAGAAGAAGAAGAAGAACAGGAAGAAGAAGAACCTCACAACAAAACAGGAAAACATGACCTTTTCCTCATGAATATTTTTCAGGTAACGTTTGTGAAACCGAATCGAAAGCAAGGCAATGGCAGTTTATAACCTTTTACCTCGGTCCCGGTACTGCGCCCCTCCAGTGGGGCTTGTACGGTTTTTTTTTTAATTTCCCTCTGGTGCGCTGAGCACCGAAGTTGCGCCTTCAAGTTGCCGCCGGGCAAGATGGCGGAGCTGGAGGACGTTAGTCTGGATGGGAAGCCGTTGAACGTGTTCGCGTCACCGACCTTAAGGCTGCCCTCGAGCAACGTGGCCTAGCCAAGAGCGGACATAAAAGTGCCCTGATAAAAAGGCTCAAAGGGTGAGCACCGGTCGTGCGGGAATTATTGGCTGTGTCGTTGTGCGATCCGGCAGTGTCGGGCCTAGGTACCCCCGAAACGCCCCCACCTCCTCCTCCTCCTCCTCTTCGTCCTTCTCCTCCTCATTTTCCTCCTCCTACCAGCACCGTCACGGGTGCGGCCTTGACGGTGCTCAGAAGCCTTGCCGCCATGTCTTCTTCGGACGGAAGGCCCGAGCGGTGGTGCTGCGCCTGTATTATTTATTTCGGAGGAGTTTAGCTGTTGAGCCTGAACCGACGCCACCCCCGCCCCTCCTCCCCCTCCCCCGTTACCGCCAAGTGATCGCAGTTCTCGCACACAGGTCTCGAATTCACTTTAAATCGGCGACTTGCTGTGTAAACGGTCTTTCCACCTTGATTGTGCGTTTCGATGTCCATCATTTGAATAGAACACGCACCGTGTGGTCCGGGATCGGGGAGTTTCGCTCTCTGTCCGTGACGTACACTCTCCACCCAGTGGATGTGTCCCTCTCCGTGATGAATGAACACACGGTTCAGGATAATGAGGAGTATTGGGGAACGGTCGTGTTCCAACGGGGCACGGCTCCACTTGTACGTAGCCTGTGGGTGGCACAGCGCCCGGCATTGACCACTTGTTTGTGCAGCATGCTCGGCGTGAACTTGACCCTGGTTTGTTTCGCCGAGGCTCTGCCATTACTCCTCTCGTGTTGTCGGGTTTCCTCGGTATCCGAATTTCGGTTGGCGGGACGATTTTGCTCGCAAGCTTTGCAAAACGTCTTCTTATTATTCATTTTGTTTTTCGTCTTGAGGAGCTTGCGTACTTTGTGCGCACGTGTAGTAATTGTTTTGGGAGTCGGGTTTGAAGAACACCTTGATGGACGAGGGCCCAAATGTTGAATCGTGATGCTGTATTTACCTTTGTGACGTGTTCGAGGTGCGGAATTCCGCTGTGATCTCTGTGATTGACTTTCATTGGCTGGAGTCACTGAAGGGCCAAACGAATCGAAGACATTTCAATTAACTTAACCTTTTGATAGTCATTTGAACACGAGCAAGGAATGAATGCAGATGCACCTGATGTATGACTTGCTCAACTAGAAGGGCACTCGGTGGAGCGCTTACCTCTTTCCCCGTAATGCCTGATCCGTGAGAACATACCTGGCCCAATACATCTTTGAAATATCATGCTGTGTATCGTTTTTGGCCCGATCTCTCGATGGTGAAGAATCACTTTAAAAAAAATAAATAATTCTCGTATCCAGATCCGGATTCGGATCTTCACCAAAAATCGAATCGATTTGTCCTTGTCAAACACCCAACCTGTCCACCAAGTTTCGTCCAAGTCCGTCCACAACTTTTTGAGATATCCTGCTATTCATCGGTTTAGCCTCATCTCTCAATGGTGAAGAATCACAATATTTATCGCATCCGGATTCGGATCTTCACAAAAATTGAATCAATTCTTCCTTGTCAAACACCTAAAATGTCCACCAAGTTTCGTCCAAATGCGTCCACAACTTTTTGACATATCGTGCTTTTCTTTTGTTTGTTTGTTTTTATGCCTCCGCACCAAGGGTGCCGGAGGCATTATGTGTCCGGGTCGTCCATCCGTCCGTCTGGATTTTCGTTTACGCGATAACTCAAGAAGCAAATTGTAGAATTTCATCAAACTTGGTAAAAAGGTAAAGTAAGACGGGGCAATTAAGTGATTAGATTTTGGGCCAGATGTGATAAAGGTCAAAGGTCAAGGTCAAACTCTAAAATTTTACTGTTTACGCCCTAACTCAAATATTGGACAGAATTTCATCAAACTTGGTACAAAGGTAAAGTTAGACAGGGCAATTAACTGATTAGATTTTGGGCCAGATATGATAAAGGTCAAGGGTCAAATAAGTCAATACTCAAGTGTTTGTGCGGGAGAGCGGAGGCATGCCCGTCAACTGCGCGCAGTCGAATTACTCTTGTTAGGTCATCTCTACCGAGATGACCTAATAAAGCCGGACCAAATGTCCGTACGTCCGTCCGTCAACAATTTTTACTTTCCGTTCTTGATGAAACTTAGTATGTGGGTAGAGGTCGATGAGTGTGGCACAACGATATAACTTTTGTCCGGGTTCAAGGTCAGGGACGAGGTCACGTAAGTTATAAAAATCGCCATTTTCAAAACCTATCTAGTCTGCCATTCGACAAGATATTCGGCAAATGTTTATTGATTATGATAGTAAAAAATATTATCTTGTATCTAACCGGACAGATTTTTGAATTTCCGTCCCGTTTGGCCACCACGTAACCTGGAAGATGGTCAAAACACCTCCCGGTACAAAAAACTTTTTACTTCCGATCTTGATGAAATTTTGGTATGTGGGTAGAGGTCGATGAGTGATACCCACGACAATTTTTTCCCGGATTCGAGGTCAGGGTCAAGGTCACGAGGTCACGAAAGTTGTGAAAGTCGCCATTTTCAAAACCTATCTAGTCTGTCATTTTAGGAGATATCTGGCAACGGTTCATCGATTATGATAGTAAAAAACATTATAGAGATAACCGTCACCCCCACACGGGGGTAATTTTTTTTTAAATCATTTTTGGCTCTGTCTCTCGATTGTAAATAATCACTTTAAAAATTCTAGTAGTCGGATCCAGATTCGGATCTTCACAAAAATCTAATCAGTTCGTCCTTGTCACACACCAAACATGTCCCCAAAATTACATCCGGATCCATCCATAACTTTTTGAGATATGCTGTACACAAACAAAGAAACACACAAACAGGCAGAAAGTGGGTGAAAACATAACCTCCTTCACCTTCGGTAGCGGAGGTAATAATGATACCTAGCCGATATATCCGTCGAGGATGGGTTAATGGGATGGCACACGATTTCGTAGGATGGGAGGACCGTAAAACAATAACAATCCCAGAAGCACCGTGCAGTGCCGTGACGTAATCAGACATGGCGAACGCTTTGTGGTAAACCTACTTTCAACGACTGAACGCAATAAATGTCGGAGTCTGAATTTAATTGAGAACTTGTAAGCAGGATTGTAAGACGTGAATTATGCTTACTAATTTTGGTGACGTTGCGCAAAGGGGTAAGATAGGGAAGAGATGGGCAGACACAATCCTTTTTCTATCCAATCGTCTAATAATGGACAAGACTTGCCTCTTCCAACGCAGGCCAATACTTGATGACATTGTCGTCATGAAACATCCCAATCGGGTAAAAGAACTGAAATTGATTGTCACGAGTATTTAGCAAGACCTGTGCATGTTACCTGGATGCCTTGCAATCAATTGCATGATTGGTCTAAAATTGCGTTGCCTGAATAATTCCCAGTCCATTCATCAATTTCGAGTGACTTCAAATGTTTGCATGATACATTTGATGTTCAATGATTTGTGAGGTTTTTGGTGCTTGTGAACTTTGTTTTCATTTTTAGACTGTCCAGTGTGTGACATGAGTCTGTATCACACAACCTCTCCACTTTTGGTAGTCGCAACAACAATATAGGTGATGTATTTATATTCCTAATATAATGATCTGCTTATGAAGTTTTATCTGACTCCCAAATAATTTACCTCTGCCACCAAAGGTGAAGGAGGTTATGCTTTCACCCCTTTCTGTCTGTTTTTCTGTCTGTTTGTCTGTGTGCAGGATATCTCAAAAAGTTGTTGACGGATCTGGATGAAATTTTGTGGATAGATTCGGTGTGTGACAAGGATGAACCGATTAGATTTTGGTGAAGATCCGGATCCGGATCCGCCGACTAGAATTTTTAAAGTGATTATTTACCATTGAGAGATAGGGACAAAAATGATTTAAAAAAACAAAAGAAAAGCACGATATATCAAGTGTAAAATGGATTCGGACCGAAACTTGGTGGACATGTTTGGTGTGTGACAAGGAGGAATTGATTCAATTTTGGTGAAGATCTGAATCCGGATCCGGATCTGATAATTTTTAAAGTGATTCTTCACCAATGAGAGATATTAGAGTGCTAAACGATATATAACACTTATCTCAAAAAGTTGTGGATGGATTTGGATAAAACGTGTGTGGTGTGTGTGTGTGGTGTGTGTGTGTGTGTGTGTGTGTGTGTGTGTGTCCGAAGGACGAATTGATTCGATTATGTTGAAGATCTGAATCCGAATCTGGATATGAGAATTATCTAATCTTTAAAGTGATTCTTCACCATTGAGAGATAGGACCAAAAACGATATATAGCATGATATGTCAAAAATGTATGGGGCTCCATATGTTCTCATGGATCGGGCATTGCGTGGCGGAGGTATGTGCTCTTCCGAGTGCCCTTCTAGTTTTCTGATTTAAAAGGATATATTAAGTTCTGAATCAAAAACAAAGCTTTTGTAATATTTCCAGTGAAATAAAGAATTGTGGAGAAAAAATACTTTTGTCAATTTCAACTTATTTTTTGGAGAAAATTCTGAGTTATTTGAAAAGAGTGCAAAGGTTCCAATATTTTTTGGCCATGACTGTATAATTTTGGTTGTTTCTTGGTCTACAAGAAAAATTGTGTGCGTTAGTGTTATGTCCACTGCCCGCCACTCACTTGTACGAACAGGAAATGGTAAGAACCTGACACCTCTCCACGGATATTGTTTCTGCATTATGAAATTGCCACTCTTTCCTGAATTGTCTAAATCGTGAAAATTATGCTAAAAAGACGATTTGAATTGCACATTTCGTGCTAGCGACAGCAGGTTTAAAGTGACTGCCGAGCCGAACCCAGTCACTGAAAACGCACGCACACAGTGTATGCGCAAAAAGCCTCGTTGGCATTCATACGTCATTTTGAAAGTCTCGTAATGCTCAAAGGTAAATGTGCTTCCTCTGCACTATTGTTGTGGGCTGGGGTTTGGTGGCGAGGAGCGAACGCGAGGTGGAGCAGTAGTGTCGTCTCCCACTGAACACCCGGAATTTAGGTCGTCCGAGGGTCACGGGTCACTTACGGACGGTGATCACCAATTCTCTGACGGCGTGGGGTAGGGTTAATAGCCAAATTTCAATATACCTAAGTACCCACGTCAAATTACCGGGGAAGTCACACCCTCAACGGACTCTGTTGAACCGGGTCGCTGTAACGACCTCAGTCCGGTGTAACTGAGCGGAATTACCAAAGTCCTTCGGACCCAATGACAACTTACGGCACCGACGGCCTCACGATTTCTCAAGCCCGCACCGTGTTGGGTCAATGGAAGAAAACACAGGCAACGAACTGGAACATTTAACAAGAGGGTTTATTTATAAGGGAGGGAGACACAGAGCAGACTTGATCATGAATAAAATGCAATGTACAATGAAAACAAAACACTTAAACAATTCTACCTAACAGACTGGCGCTACACACACACACACCCAAAATAAATGGACCCCGTCGGGTCTTTATTGGACCCTTCGGCTTGAGAGGGAAGGTGAGCTGAGGGCCAAGGTCTGGTTGGGTACCTTCCCGCCTCGTGCGGTCACACCAGACTCCAACCCACCACGGTGGAACTCGAACCCACGTCCCGGAATCCACCGAGCCCATGATCCTGGCTGCTCCCACAAGGAGCCCCACAAAAGACCGTAGACCACGTTCGCAGACGACCACGACAGACCAAAAGCAATGGCCACGATGACTGCTCGACGCATACCAAGAGCAAAAAGTGGCCATGAAGACTGCAGTACTCTGCTTTTCGAACACCCTCTCCGGACCTTCTCACGGGGTGAACACCTAATCTGGCTGGGGTGGAGTTGGCCCTGAGGTGATCAGCCTCCTGATTGGACGGGGCGTCTCGGGGGGTGTGTCGGGGCGTCTCGGAGGCCTGCCCCCGAAGAGGCTGTGTAGTAGTTTCCGGCACTCTGGCCTCCCATTGGCCGGAGCGCCTCGGCCCTGCTCGCCCTTCGCCCATTTGCTGGAGGGAACGCTCCATGCCCTTCCTCGGAGCGGAGCCTCGATCTGATGCGATGGAGGCTCCACCCACGCCTTTAGCCAAAAACACGTGGGCAATGGAGTCGGTGGTGCGAAGGTTTGATTTGTTTGGGAGAAGATTTAAAGATGTATAAAACCTGACTATAAAAGAAACCCGCAGCGCACACATGAAATTCCCGTTAGACATAGGTGATGGGGCCCGAACTATAAACACATACTTGTCAAAATAACTGAACTGCGGGGACTGCTGTCTGTGTGCATATGGCTGCCAGATCTGTAACACTATCATATCAGATGGTCCAACATTTTATTTTCCTCCTTATCCTTTCTTTTTCGTTTCTTAGTTGTACCCCTATCCCCTTTCTCTACCAACCCCCTCCTGTTTTTCCACCACCCACTGTTCCCCCACATCTTTTCATACTTAATCTGAACACAACCCTGATGACTGCTTAAGCAAAGAAACTAATGTTGTCCCAGTTTGTGATGTGTTGTCAGAGAGCAACAACAACAACAACAACATGCATGCCATGTCACAGCCATGTGAGAGGTCTTTCGTTTGATTGTCGGTTGGTATTTTTCTGGACCACACACCAAAAGCAAGTCGTGTATTAAATGGATCCTACTGCCAAAGAAAAGGATAACTTTGAAATCCTCGTATTAGTAAATAGGCATAGTGGCTCAAGGAAGTGTTTTCCTTATCTTCATCTATACAGTCGTCCCTCGCTATATCGCGGTTCACCTATCGCGCCCCCGGTTCATCACGGGTTTTCCCTTGGAACCTAACTAATTTTTTCTGCGGATTCCCCCGGTATATCGCGGTAATAATATATAAAATATAAATTATTTAAGCAATAAATTATAACGCGTGGCGCTCGACCAGTCACACAACGCACGAGACAAAGACGTAGAGCGCGCTATTAATTTCTCCTTGGCGCTGATTGGCTGCTGCCCACGAGGCGCACTCTCGCGAGAACGGCCAAAGAACTGCAGGGGATGGCTGAAGCATGGGATCCCTCTATGGTTCGGGCGTCGCAATTCAAGAACGCTATTGATGGCACAATGGAAACCTACAAAACCCTCCTCACCACCATGAAGAAACAACGCCAGCAACTGCCCATCACAATGTTTTTCCAACGTTACTGAGTTTAAAATGTGTTTTCACTGTTTTTTATTCTATTATTATTATTTTGTGTACATTTTTATGCTTGCAAATGTTTTCTTTATGTGTTTAAAGAGTGTGTGGGGGGTATTTTAGGGCTTGAACTATAAAAAAAATAGGCATTTTTAGGCATTTTTTGGGGAGGCGTCCATTCATCGCGAATTTTCACTTAT
>CM068960.1:88993736-89018776 GCA_035128595.1 Eptatretus atami
GGCCAAAGACTCAGGCTCACCGCAGGAGATACCAATGATCCGAAATGCCTTGGTTTCTACAGTGTGAAGCCAAGAAGGGTGAGAGGCAGGAGTACCAGCCCAGAGGGGAGAGCAGTATCCATCAGGCTGCGGACGAAAGCTTTGTATGTGGTCAGGAGCTCGGGTGGGCAGAGGAAGGACTTTGCATGACAGAGAATTCCCAGCCGGCGACTGGCTTTGGAGGCCAGGTTGGAAATGTGGCTTTCCCAGGAAAGATCATGGCAGATAGTGAGACCCAGAAGCTTGAATGAAAGGATTTTTCCAGAGGATTGTTGAGAAAGTGATGGGGGGGGGGGGGGGGTTCCAAACGGTCCTTTTGGAGAGACATAGTCATATGGGAGATTGTCAGGATTGAAAGACAGTGTTCCACGTGTTGGACCAGTTTGTGATTTTATCCAGATCTGCAGAGAGTGAAGAAGCTGCTGCTTGCCGGTCTGAGGGATGATAGATGGTACGGCAGAGGGTGGAGTCATCAGCAAAGAGATAAAGAGGATTTTCCAGAGCCGAGAGATTGTTGATGAAACCAGAAAAAGAACAGGGCCCATAACGCTGCCTTGAGGAACTCCAGCCTGGACAGGAAGAGGGGCCACATGTTGGCTGCGACAGGAGAGGAAGTCTGCGAGCCATGATGGAGATGGCCTTGGATACATAGGAAGAGAGTTTGGTGAGCAGGGCAGGGTGCCAGACCGTGTCAAACGTTTGTGCCCAGACCGGGTTTGTGCCAAACGTAACGTTTTGCATTTAGGCCAAAAAGTTCCATCTTGGTTTCGTCAGACCACAAACTTTCTGCAACATGGCTTCAGAATCTTCAGTGGCTTTTTTTTTTTTACATACCTCAAATGGGACTCACGGTGGGCTTTTTTGAGTAATTGCTTCCTTCTTGCCACCCTCCCGTCAGGCCAGAGTTGTGGAGTGCTTGGGATATTGTTGTCACATGCACACAGTAACCAGTCTTTGCCATAAGGCCTGTAGCTCTTTCAAAGTTGCCATTGGCCTCTTGGTGGCTCTCTTGATTAGTCTCCTCCTTGCTTGGCCATCCAGTTCGCAGTGACGGCCTGATCTAGGCAAGGTCTTGGTGGTACATTACACTTCTCTTTTAAATGATTGTCTTGACTGTGCTCCAAGGGATATTCAAGACCTTTGAAATATTTTTATACCCATCTCCTCATCTGTGCTTTCCACAACTTCATCCTGGAGGTCTTTTGAAACTCCTTCGTACTGATGATTGAGCCTTTGCTGTGAAATGCACTACCCAGCAGAAAAACCTACAGGAACATCTGACTTCATTTTTTTAAGAAGCAGAATCACCACAATTCACACACAGATGAAGGCAAATTACTTGGTTTGTGATTTTGAAGGTGATTGGTTCCACCTGAGCCCATACACAATTGATATTTTAAGGGAGTGGACACTTATCCAACCAAGATATTCTTGTTTGATATATTTAATTAATTCTCTGAAATTTGTTTTTCACTTGCAAGTTGTGGGTTATGATGTGTAAAGTAAAGTGGAAAAGTGTGATTTAATGCAATTTAATTCCAGGCTATAAGGCAACAAAAGGTTAAATTTTTGAAAAGGGGGTGTAGACTTTTTATAGGCACTGCATGTTAACACTGATATAACCTTTAAAACACGGATTTCGTCCAAGGTGGAAAACCTTGGGGATTGGGGGGGGGGTGGAGATGAGATTTCTTCAACCTTAATAGTGTGATTCTTAGTAGTCCTGTTAAGTTTGGTTGAGATTAGATATGTAATGACCGAATGTATCATGGTCAAACAGACAGACACAGACACCAAATTGCGTATTTTAGTATGATAGAGGAATTGTCTGAAGTATTTTTGAGATGTAAAGCCAGTCCCACCTTAGACAGTGAACATAATGGCAAAAAATTTCCAAAATCATCAAAAGCAAAGCCAGTTAGTTTCTTTACCTTTTAAACATTGCCTAAAGTGAGGAGAGAAACAGTTAAACAGAAGCTGGAATGAAATCCAGAAGAAATAAAAATAATGAGAATGCATAAGTTCACTACCATCACTTCAGTCGTGGCACCAATTAATATCCCACTTTGTTTGTGGGGTCAGCTGAGTGGGACTTTTTACCCAAATCTTTCACAAACAAGCCTGATGTTCAACTGGAGCCAATTTGGACAGAAATTGGAATTTGACCAGGATGTCGGGGTTTAACTCACCAACTCGTCCCAAGAGACAGGGTGAGATCTTTCACCTTCACAAACTAATGCTAGCAGAAGGGACACCCAGCTTAACATCCATTCAAGGAACAGCACAATTTATAACAATACCCCCATCGGTTGAAGCAGCAATGTGAACGTTTATCATTAGGACCAGAATCAACCCCCATCTAGACAGTTCAAAGGTAAGTGCGCTACCTATGCAGAACTCTGTCAGAAAATGCAGATCAATCAACTACAACTTCGCAAAATTGTACAGCCAGTCAGCAACATCTGGTCATTTCATTTTGTGCAAGAAAATGTGAAAACAACAAATCAATGAATTTCAGAGATTAAGAAAGCAAAGAAAACGAATGTGCGACATACAGTCGTCCCCCGTTTATCGTGGGGGTTACGTCCCAACCCCCCCCCCCCTCCCGCGATAAGTGAAAATTCGCGTGAATGGACGCCTCCCCAAAAAATGCCTAAAAATGCCTATTTTTTTTATAGTTCAAGCCCTAAAATACCCCCACACACTCTTTAAACACATAAAGAAAACATTTGCAAGACAAAAATGTACACAAAATAATAATAATAGAATAAAAAACAGTGAAAACACATTTTAAACTCAGTAACGTTGGAAAAACATTGTGATGGGCAGTTGCTGGCGTTGTTTCTTCATGGTGGAGGAGGGTTTTGTAGGTTTCCATTGTGCCATCAATAGCGTTCTTGAATTGCGACGCCCGAACCATAAGAGGGATCCCATGCTTCAGCCATCCCCTGCAGTTCTTTGGCCGTTCTCGCGAGAGTGCGCCTCGTGGGCAGCAGCCAATCAGCGCCAAGGAGAAATTAATAGCGCGCTCTACGTCTTTGTCTCGTGCGTTGTGGTGACTGGTCGAGCGCCACGCGTTATAATTTATTGCTAAATAATTTATATTTATATATTATTACCGCGATATACCGGGGGAATCCGCAGAAAAATTAGTTAGGTTCCAAGGGAAAACCCGTGATGAACCGGGGGCGCGATAGGTGAACCGCGATATAGCGAGGGACGACTGTATAGATGAAGATAAGGAAAACACTCCTTGAGCCACTATGCCTATTTACTAATACGAGGATTTCAAAGTTATCCTTTTTTTTGCAGTAGGATCCATTAATACACGACTTGCTTTTGTGTGTGGTCCAGAAAAAATACCAACCGACAATCAAACGAAGACCTCTCACATGGCTGTGACATGGCATGCATGTTGTTGTTGTTGTTGTTGCCTCTGACAACACATCACAAACTGGGACAACATTAGTTTCTTTGCTTAAGCAGTCATCAGGGTTGTGTTCAGATTAAGTATGAAAAGATGTGGGGGAACAGTGGGTGGTGGAAAAACAGGAGGGGGTTGGTAGAGAAAGGGGATAGGGGTACAACTAAGAAACGAAAAAGAAAGGATAAGGAGGAAAATAAATGTTGGACCATCTGATATGATAGTGTTACAGATCTGGCAGCCATATGCACACAGACAGCAGTCCCCGCAGTTCAGTTATTTTGACAAGTATGTGTTTATAGTTCGGGCCCATCACTTAGTTCTAACGGAATTTCATGTGTGCGCTGCGGGTTTCTTTTATAGTCAGGTTTTATAACATCTTTAAATCTTCTCCCAAACAAATCAAACTTCGCACCACCGACTCCATTGCCCACGTGTTTTTGGCTAAAGGCGTGGGTGGAGCCTCCATCGCATCAGATCGAGGCTCCGCTCCGAGGAAGGGCATGGAGCGTTCCCTCCAGCAAATGGGCGAAGGGCGACAGGGCCGAGGCGCTCCGGCCAATGGGAGGCCAGAGTGCCGGAAACTACTACACAGCCTCTTCGGGGCAGGCCTCCGAGACGCCACGACACCCCCCGAGACGCCCCGTCCAATCAGGAGGCTGATCACCTCAGGGCCAACTCCACCCCAGCCAGATTAGGTGTTCACCCCGTGAGAAGGTCCGGAGAGGGTGTTCGAAAAGCAGAGTACTGCAGTCTTCATGGCCACTTTTTGCTCTTGGTATGCGTCGAGCAGTCATCGTGGCCATTGTTTTTGGTCTGTCGTGGTCGTCTGCGAACGTGTCTACGGTCTTTTGTGGGCTCCTTGTGGGAGCAGCCAGGATCATGGGCTCGGTGGATTCCGGACGTGGGTTCGAGTTCCACCGTGGTGGGTTGGAGTCTGGTGTGACGCACGAGGCGGGAAGGTACCCAACCAGACCTTGGCCCTCACCTCACCTTCCTCTCTCAAGCCGAAGGGTCCAATAAAGACCCGACGGGGTCCATTTATTTTGGGTGTGTGTGTGTGTAGCGCCAGTCTGTTAGGTAGAATTGTTTAAGTTGTTTTGTTTCATTGTACTTGCATTTTATTCATGATCAAGTCTGCTCTGTGTCTCCCTCCTTATAAATAAACCCTCTTGTTAAATGTTCCAGTCGTTGCCTGTGTTTTCTTCCATTGACCCAACACGGTGCGGGCTTGAGAAATCGTGAGGCCGTCGGTGCGTAAGTTGTCATTGGGTCCGAAGGACTTTGGTAATTCCCGCTCAGTTACACCGGACTGAGGTCGTTACAGCGACCCGGTTCAACAGAGTCCGTTGAGGGTGTGACTTCCCCGGTAATTTGACGTGGGTACTTAGGTATATTGAAATTTGGCTATTAACCCTACCCCACGCCGTCAGAGAATTGGTGATCACCGTCCGTAAGTGACCCGTGACCCTCGGACGACCTAAATTCCGGGTGTTCAGTGGGAGACGACACTACTGCTCCACCTCGCGTTCGCTCCTCGCCACCAAACCCCAGCCCACAACAATAGTGCAGAGGAAGCACATTTACCTTTGAGCATTACGAGACTTTCAAAATGACGTATGAATGCCAACGAGGCTTTTTGCGCATACACTGTGTGCGTGCGTTTTCAGTGACTGGGTTCGGCTCGGCAGTCACTTTAAACCTGCTGTCGGCTAGCACGAAATGTGCAATTCAAATCGTCTTTTTAGCATAATTTTCACGATTTAGAACAATTCAGGAAAGAGTGGCAATTTCATAATGCAGAAACAATATCCGTGGAGAGGTGTCAGGTTCTTACCATTTCCTGTTCGTACAAGTGAGTGGCGGGCAGTGGACATAACACTAACGCACACAATTTTTTGTAGACCAAGAAACAACCAAAATTATACAGTCATGGCCAAAAAATATTGGAACCTTTGCACTCTTCAAATAACTCAGAATTTTCTCCAAAAAATAAGTTGAAATTGACAAAAGTATTTTTTTCTCCACAATTCTTTATTTCACTGGAAATATTACAAAAGCTTTGTTTTTGATTCAGAACTTAATATATCCTTTAAATCAGAAAACTAGAAGGCACTCGGAAGAGCACATACCTCCGCCACGCAATGCCCGATCCATGAGAAATATGGAGCCCCATACATTTTTTGACATATCATGCTATATATCGTTTTTGGTCCTATCTCTCAATGGTGAAGAATCACTTAAAGATTAGATAATTCTCATATCCAGATTGGATTCAGATCTTCAACATAATCGAATCAATTCGTCCTTGCGACACACACACACACACACACACACACACACACACACACACACACACACACAGTTTTATCCAAATCCATCCACAACTTTTTGAGATATAGTGTTATATATCGGTTTGCACTCTAATATCTCTCATTGGTGAAGAATCACTTATAAAATTATCAGATCCGGATCCGATTCAGATCTCACCAAAATTGAATCAATTCCTCCTTGTCACACACCAAACATGTCCACCAAGTTTCGTCCGAATCCATTAACAACTTTTTGATATTCGTGCTTTTCTTTTGTTTTTTAAATCATTTTTGTCCCTATCTCTCAATGGTAAATAATCACTTTAAAAATTCTAGTCGGCGGATCCGGATCCGGATCTTCACCAAAATCTAATCGGTTCATCCTTGTCACACACCGAATCTATCCACAAAATTTCATCCAGATCCGTCAAACAACTTTTTGAGATATCCTGCACACAGACAAACAGACAGAAAAACAGACAGAAAGGGGTGAAAGCATAACCTCCTTCACCTTTGGTGGCAGAGGTAAATTATTTGGGAGTCGATAAAACTTCATAAGCAGATCATTATATTAGGAATATAAATACATCACCTATATTGTTGTTGCGAACTACCAAAAGTGGAGAGAGGTTGTGTGATACAGACTCATGTCACACACTGGACAGTCTAAAAATGAAACAAAGTTCACAAGCACACAAAAACCTCACAAATCATTGAACATCAAATGTATCATGCAAACATTTGAAGTCACTCGAAATTGATGAATGGACTGGGAATTATTCAGGCAACGCAATTTTAGACCAATCATGCAATTGATTGCAAGGCATCCAGGTAACATGCACAGGTCTTGCTAAATACTCGTGACAATCAATTTCAGTTCTTTTACCCGATTGGGATGTTTCATGACGACAATGTCATCAAAGTATTGGCCTGCGTTGGAAGAGGCAAGTCTTGTCCATTATTAGACGATTGGATAGAAAAAGGATTGTGTCTGCCCATTCTTCCCTATCTTACCCCTTTGCGCAACGTCACAAAATTAGTAAGCATAATTCACGTCTTACAATCCTGCTTACAAGTTCTCAATTAAATTCAGACTCCGACATTTATTGCGTTCAGTCGTTGAAAGTAGGTTTACCACAAAGCGTTCGCCATGTCGATTAAGTCACGGCACTGCACGGTGCTTCTGGATTGTTATTGTTTTTACGGTCCTCCCATCCTACGAAATCGTGTGCCATCCCATTAACCCATCTCCGACGGATATATCGGCTAGGTATCATTATTACTTCCGCTACCGAAGGTGAAGGAGGTTATGTTTTCACCCACTTTCTGCCTGTTTGTGTGTTTTCTTTGTTTGTGTACAGCATATCTCAAAAAGTATTGGATGGATCCGGATGTAATTTTGGGACATGTTTGGTGTGTGACAAGGACGAACTGATTAGATTTTTGTGAAGATCCGAATCTGGATCCGACTACTAGAATTTTTAAAGTGATTATTTACAATCGAGAGACAGAGCCAAAAATGATTTAAAAAAAAATTACCCCGTGTGTGGGGTGACGGTTATCTCTATAATGTTTTTTACTATCATAATCGATGAACCGTTGCCAGATATCTCCTAAAATGACAGACTAGATAGGTTTTGAAAATGGCGACTTTCACAACTTTCGTGACCTCGTGACCTTGACCTGACCTCGAATCCGGGAAAAAAATTGTCGATGGGTATCACTCATCGACCTCTACCCACATACCAAAATTTCATCAAGATCGGAAGTAAAAGTTTTTTGTACCGGGAGGTGTTTTGACCATCTTCCAGGTTACGTGGTGGCCAAACGGGACGGAAATTCAAAAATCTGTCCGGTTAGATACAAGATAATATTTTTTACTATCATAATCATAAACATTTGCCGAATATCTTGTCGAATGGCAGACTAGATAGGTTTTGAAAATGGCGATTTTTATAACTTTACGTGACCTCGTCCCTGACCTTGAACCCGGACAAAAGTTATATCGTTGTGCCACACTCATCGACCTCTACCCACATACTAAGTTTCATCAAGATCGGAAAGAAAAATTGTTGACGGACGGACGTACGGACATTTGGTCCGGCTTTATTAGGTCATCTCGGTAGAGATGACCTAACAAGAGTAATTCGACTGCGCGCAGTTGACGGGCATGCCTCCGCTCTCCCGCACAAACACTTGAGTATTGACTTATTTGACCCTTGACCTTTATCAATCTGGCCCAAAATCTAATCAGTTAATTGCCCTGTCTAACTTTACCCTTTGTACCAAGTTTGATGAAATTCTGTCCAATATTTGAGTTAGGGCGTAAACAGTAAAATTTGAGAGTTTGACCTTGACCTTTGACCTTTATCACATCTGGCCCAAAATCTAATCACTTAATTGCCCCGTCTTACTTTACCTTTTTACCAAGTTTGATGAAATTCTACAATTTGCTTCTTGAGTTATCGCGTAAACGAAAATCCAGACGGACGGATGGACGACCCGGACACATAATGCCTCCGCACCCTTGGTGCGGAGGCATAAAAACAAACAAACAAAAGAAAAGCACGATATGTCAAAAGTTGGGGACGCATTTGGACGAAACTTGGGTGGACATTTTAGGTGTTTGACAAGGAAGAATTGATTCAATTTTTGTGAAGATCCATCCGGATGCGATAAATATTGTGATTCTTCACCTTGAGAGATGAGGCCTAAACCGATGAATAGCAGGATATCTCAAAAAGTTGTGGACGGACTTGGCGAAACTTGGTGGACAGGTGGGTGTTTGACAAGGACAAATCGATTCGATTTTTGGTGAAGATCCGAATCCGGATCTGGATACGAGAATTATTTTTTTTTTAAAGTGATTCTTCACCATCGAGAGATCGGGCCAAAAACGATACACAGCATGATATTTCAAAGATGTATTGGGCCAGGTATGTTCTCACGGATCAGGCATTCGGGAAAGAGGTAAAGCGCTCCACCGAGTGCCCTTCTAGTTGAGCAAGTCATACATCAGGTGCATCTGCATTCATTCCTTGCTCGTGTTCAAATGACTATCAAAAGGTTAAGTTAATTGAAATGTCTTCGATTCGTTTGGCCTTCAGTGACTCCAGCCAATGAAAGTCAATCACAGAGATCACAGCGGAATTCCGCACCTCGAACACGTCACAAAGGTAAATACAGCATCACGATTCAACATTTGGGCCCCTGTCCATCAAGGTGTTCTTCAAACCCGACTCCAAAACAATTACTACAACGTGCGCACAAAGTACGCAAGCTCCTCAAGACGAAAAACAAAATGAATAATAAGAAGACGTTTTGCAAAGCTTGCGAGCAAAATCGTCCCGCCAACCGAAATTCGGATACCGAGGAAACCCGACAACACGAGAGGAGTAATGGCAGAGCCTCGGCGAAACAAACCAGGGTCAAGTTCACGCCGAGCATGCTGCACAAACAAGTGGTCAATGCCGGGCGCTGTGCCACCCACAGGCTACGTACAAGTGGAGCCGTGCCCCGTTGGAACACGACCGTTCCCAATACTCCTCATTATCCTGAACCGTGTGTTCATTCATCACGGAGAGGACACATCCACTGGGTGGAGAGTGTACGTCACGGACAGAGAGCGAAACTCCCGATCCGGACCACACGGTGCGTGTTCTATTCAAATGATGGACATCGAAACGCACAATCAAGGTGGAAAGACCGTTTACACAGCAAGTCGCCGATTTAAAGTGAATTCGAGACCTGTGTGCGAGAACTGCGATCACTTGGCGGTAACGGGGAGGGGGGGAGGACAGGGGCGGGGGTGGCGTCGGTTCAGGCTCAACAGCTAAACTCCTCCGAAATAAATAATACAGGCGGCAGCACCACCGCTCGGCCTTCCGTCCGAAGAAGGTACATGGCGGCAAGGCTTCTGAGCACCGTCAAGGCCGCACCCGTGCCGGTGCTGGTAGGAGGAGGAAAATGAGGGGAGAAGGACGAAGAGGAGGAGGAGGAGGAGGTGGGGGCGTTTCGGGGGTACCTAGGCCCGACACTGCCGGATCGCACAACGCACAGCCAATAATCCCGCACGACCGGTGTCTCACCCTTTGAGCCTTTTTATCAGGGCACTTTTATGTCCGCTCTTGGCTAGGCCAGTTGCTCGAGGGCAGCCTTAAGGTCGGTGACGCGAAGCACGTTCAACGCTTCCCATCCAGACTAACGTCCTCCAGCTCCGCCATCTTGCCCGGCGGCAACTTGAAGGCGGCAACTTCGGTGCTCAGCGCACCAGAGGGAAATTAAAAAAAAAACCGTACAAGCCCACTGGAGGGCGCGCAGTACCGGGACCGAGGTTAAAATGTGTTTAAACTGCCATTGCCTTGCTTTCGATTCGGTTTCACAAACGTTACCTGAAAAATATTCATGAGGAAAGGTCATGTTTTCCTGTTTTGTTGTGAGGTTCTTCTTCTTCCTGTTCTTCTTCTTCTTCTTCTTCCTCCTCTTCGTGGAGTTCATAAAAACCGTAACGGCACATACTGGCGATATAGATTACATGGAATAAACAGCTAAGTATTGCTTTAAAAATGTATTGGAGAATTTTTTTTCTTGTTTTTTTTTTGAGCCGTTCTCATTTAAATAGTGTCAAAAGGTTCAGCGTGCAGTGACAACAACAATATTGTGCATGACGTTGCAATGACGGCCTTTTGACGTCGAGTGTGTGCCCATGACCAATGGAGCTGACTCTCGCTACCAAGCCAGCCGTTGTTTTGAACCGTTTCAATGGAGGCTTGCTTGAGTGCTTAAGCCGCTTGGCGAGCGCACTGCAAGCTGACTGATTATGGAAACACCCGAGATGTTGCTTCTCCCGACATGTTTTTTTTATTTATTCCATGTAGCCCTTTAGCTGCTTGGCTGCATCATTTTCTGGGGGCATGGCTGTAACGCTGATGCAATGACCCTGTTACCAGCGCGCTTGGTACTCATTTTTGCCGACCTCAGAAAAATGGCGGGCTAAGTCGACCCCACCTGGTGTTAATTCAGCATCTCAACAGGGGCTTCACTCAGAGACCCTCGATCTTAAGCACAAGCAACCAATAACCGTTAAAACCAACACAAGGCCTCTGAAATATGTCACGGATTATACGAATGATTTTAACAAAACAACACACTGAAATACAGTACAGCTAGGACACGTCGAGCCAAGTAATGCCTGATCCACAAGAACATATCGGGCTCGAATATATTTCTAAATTCGTGCTTATACAGTACTACAGCAGTTTTTGGCCCTCTCAAATGGTGGAAAAAAACATTCTAAACAAAATTAAATAATTCTCGTATCCAGATCCGGATGTGAATTTTCACCAAAAATGAATCAATTCGTCCTTGCCACACACCCAACCTGTCCACAAGTTTTGTCCGAATCCGTCAACAACTTTTTGAAGATATCGTGCTATTATATATATCGTTTTGGGACCTATCTCTCAATGGAATGGTGAAGAATCATT
This sequence comes from Eptatretus atami, assembly GCA_035128595.1. NCBI lineage: Eukaryota > Metazoa > Chordata > Myxini > Myxiniformes > Myxinidae > Eptatretus > Eptatretus atami. The sequence goes on from CM068960.1 coordinate 89,004,998, forward strand.
AAAAAATTTATAGTAGTCGGACCTGATCCGGATCTTCACCAAAATCTAATCAGTTCGGCCTTAGTCACCACAAATTTCATACAGCTCCATCTACAACTTTTTGAGACTATCCTGCACCACAAACAAACAAACAGACAAACAAACAAGAAGAAGAGTCGTGCAGAGCACATACTTGCAAAATCCATAAAATTAAATTTGACTTCAAAAATAATTGGTGTTGAATTCAGATGACCAAATATGCAACTCTCTCTAAATTCAAGTGAATCGGATAAAAATTGACATTTTAGAAATTCGGCCTACGTTGTCTTTGGTCGATGTTGACCTCCAAATAATTGTGTGGTTAAATTCATTGACCTGAAATATAAATCCTCTTCACATTTCAAGTCAATTGGATGAAAATGAGGATTTTAGAAATACCACCTTCATTGTTGACCTTGGCCTGTGTTGACCTTATGACCTTTTGACCTCAAAAACAACAGGCTTCTTCCTTATGACAAACTCTATCACGTGGTGAAGTTCATGAAGATCAGTTTAAAATAATGATGACGATAAACAGACAGATAACAGACATACAAACAGACAGACAGAAATACAAGAAGAAGACGTCGTGCAATGCACGATACTTGCAAAATCAAAAACAAATTTGACCTCAAAACTAATTGATGGTGAATTAAATGACCAAATATGCAAATCCTCTTCAAATTTCAAGTCAATTGGATGAAAACTTGAGGATTTTAGAAATACTTCATTAGTTGTTGACCTTGGCATATGTTGACCTTTTGGTCTATGTTGATCTCAAAAATAATTGACTGCTTGAATTCAGTGACCTTTAAATATAAATCCTCTTCAAATTTAAGTCAATCAGATGAAAATTGAGGATTTTCGTGATTTGACAAATTATGTTGATATTGTGTGGATCAAATTTTGTTATTAGTTCTGGTAACACATATATAAGCAAAATCTCTTACTTTTTTTATTAAAAGGTGTAACGGAGTGAAGTATAATATTGTTGCGAATTCGCGCCCGCCAGCGTGCGAAACGCATCAGCCGACGCGGCACTAACTCGATCGCAGCACGTCGCCCACCGGACGGACAATTCAGTCGGTGACCCTCGGAACAACGCCCGGGAGCAGTCACGGGTGGGGTTTAACCTCACCACGATCTGCCAATTGCCCACCCGCGCAGGATAGGGTTGCTCGCCAAATTCGATCTACCTAAGTACCTGCGCGAATGGTCGACCGGGCGATCGTACCACGCCACAGGCCGACTCCGGACCAACGCTTAAGCGGTCCGTTCCGTGCTACAGTGATACCGAGCGGTGTTATCGTCGCCTTGACGGTTCCGATTATTACCGGACGTATTAAGCCCACTACGAACCCCTTACGTGATGCAGGATGGGAGAGTCAAACAAAGGGAAGGACGCAGCGAAACGGGGAAACAAGTTCACACAAGCACTTTATTCACACAGACACAGACACAAAGCAAGCACGTATATTACAGTCCACAATAACAAGCACATATAACAGTTAAAACAAAAGAAACAATGCAGAGCTAAACCGATAAAGACCGAACACGGCAACACTTATACCGTTCTACTTTACAAGACACGGCGCCACAAGATCCATACAAAACCCCGAAAAGGAAATGGGGTGACTGTCCTTGGGCCGTCGAGTCCCTCTCCCACGTCCGTCGGCTGGTCGCATCTGGCCGCGACTCCGTGCCCTGGCGTTGGTAGGCGAGTCCTCTCCGGCGTGCCTCGCGCCGCACGTGTTGGCCGCTCGACGCCACGGACGGGGTTTCCGGCGCTTATTCAGCGCGATAGAAGGGGGGGGGGGGGGAAACGTTGTTGCTCGAGGTCGTGGTGTGGGGAATGGCAGACGCTCCGTCCCGCCAGCGGGGTCTCGGGACCGCACACAGAGACCAGGCCAGCGGCCACCAGAAGAGGAGACGAAGAGGAAGTAGCCGAGGCCGGAAGAGAGGAAAGGAGAAGAGAGCAAGATGAAGAGCGGCCCCACCCGTGTCCGGCTTTTATAGCGCGGGCTCCGCCCTTCACTCCGCCCCATTTTTCGCTCCACCTCCTTCGAGAGGGTCTCGGAAGAGGGCGTTCCTCACCCCGCCGCCTCACGCTGGTCAATCCACCATCGGCGGCGAGCTGCCCTTCGTCCTCTTCACACCCAAGCGCGGGGAAACTGGGCGGGAAAAACAGGCGGGAAACCCGCGCGTCCTCAGCAGCTCCTTCCTTGGCGCCCTTGTTTGCCATTCGGAGCGGACGTAGTGGCAAGAGTGGCCAGCGTAGATGGTGGCGGTGGCCGTGGTTTGCGCTGTGGTGGGGATGGCGTGGTTGTTGCAGATGCTGTTTGTTTGAAATAACAAGATAGAGAAAGAAAAACGACTAACTCAAAGCACGCAGCCCGGATGGATCACATAAATCCCTCTATACAACGGGTTGGGCTAACTAACACATTACCGTATCGGAGATATCTCCACCGGCGGGCCCTTTATCGGTGTAATGCGAATTTCCACAGCCGTAACAATATCGTACATATGTGTCCGTGATCATCTCTGTGCAGAGTGAACGTATGTAATATCGTACATATGTGGTGGTGATCATCTCTGTGCGGAGTGAAGTATGTAATAACGTACATATGTGTAGAGGATCAATCTCTGTGCAGAGTGAAGTATGTAATATCGTCACATATGTGGTAGTGATCACTCTGTGCGGAGTGAAGTATGTAAATCGTATATATGTGTGGTGATCATCTCTCTGTGTTGTAATTTTTGGTTTAATCTTTGGTTATGCGTTTACTGTCATCTTGGCACTCACCTAATGTTACCAGCCTACTGCATTCATTCCATATTATGCCTTTCAGGTGTAGCAGTGTGACAATGGCAAAAAGTAGCAAGGTGGTGGCATCCTCTCCAGCCTGAAAACATCAATACATTGTCTACAACATACTGGAGCAAGTGTTGCTCTGGTGCAAGGAAGACACATCCAGAAGTGCTTCGCTGCCCAGCTCAGTCACAGAACGTGACACGCAGGGAGCAGGCTACAATAATAATCTTGCTAACCTTCTTGTGGATTTCAGTAGGATTGGTTTTTTGCCAAGTAGCAATAATATATCACACCTTGATGACAGTGAGGGCATTGAGGCAACACCTGGACAGACAAAGCCAAGTGGCATGATCAATGTAGAATTGAAGTATCAACAAAACAAAACTAAACACGCCGAGAAAGAGGAAGCGACTGATAAAGATAGTTGCGATGCTTCTAAGAAGTTCACCGACCGTCCAGAGTTTGGGAGAGACAAGTACTGAATTGAAACATGCTTCTCTGTGGAAACTTGCACCAGCTGGAGGGTCCTGTGCAAAGTATTAACATTCGGGGTCGATGTCTATGTTCGACATGTGCCCTAAAATGCAGAAAAATGACTACTTACCAAATTGGAGTGCAGGAGACCTAATTGCACAAGAGCCCAAGTACCATGGTGCAGTGCCTGGTCTCCTTGTCAATAGAGCAAGAGAAACAAACACATCTGAAAGTCTGATGTGGACACATGTGAACCATGGCATTGGCATTTGCTGGACTGTATCCTGTATGAAGATGCTAGCAATGACAACAAGACTGAGTTGTTCTCCTTCCTGGCAATGAATCAGCAGGCACAACACCAACAAACAGGTCCATCACAATAACCTACTGAAGTTCTTTTGCACAAATCGCCGAAGATGGTCCTGGGTGTGCTCCATGCCCAATGAAGAGGCCAACGCTTCGCATCTACTCCACTAGAAGAATGCTGTTCAGCAAGGGCACAACAAAGTGTCCAATATGCACTGTTGACATGGATGTTGTAGTTATGGCCGTAACACGCCCAGAACTCACATCTCTGATCTGCGGGTTTGCAAATGGTGCTGGGAAGAACTTTCCAGTTCTTGCCACTCAATAGATAGCCAAGAGCACTGGTCCTGGATCGGTGTGTTGGCCTTGCCAGATGTTTCCACGCCTTCCTGGGTGTGACACAATGTCCTGTTTTGGAGGCAGAGGCAACAGGGCTGCTGGGACACCTGGAACACATAGTCCATGTCACCCAGATTTCGTGCCTTGGTTTGCTTGGCCAAGCCCAAACATAGATGAATGGCTGGGAGCCACTGGAGTGATTTTGTGGTCCTGCAATATGATCGCACCAGCAGCCAGGAGTGTGTCGACAAGGCACGGAAACAGCTGTTCCCTCAGAAAGGCAGAGCAATTGATTGTTGCCTCTGCAACATGCTGCACTCATGCCAGCACAAGAGGGCTGCCTACGAGGCTGGTCACTGCTAGCCCAGATAATGATCGTGGCTCCAGAGCTTCTATCTCCAAAGTGAATGGGGTGGAAACAAGAAGGTTGAAGAGGCTGGGAAAGTATGCTGGACAACCCACAGAAGCCATGCAAGCTTGTCGGGAACTCATACTTTGTGGCTACAAGAAGGGCTGCCACAGAACTGCAAGTGCAGAAGAAGATTGCTCTGCATGGATACTCTTGTCTCTGTGATGGACTTGCAACTGACTGACTGACAGGTAAACAAAGACATGAGATGTGAATTTGACACATTGAAGCTGCAAAATGAACATAAACAAGTCACATTTATTTATTGTGTTTCATTAGTAGTGGAAAGGCAATTGCTCCAGTGAAGTTGTCCCCATTAAAATAAAAGTAATGCTTTACCACCGCGCATAACAATTTATTTGCCATTATCTACCATTGCAGAGTTACATAAACCACTGGATATGAGGTAGATAATACAATAAATCACCCTACAATGGACCTGACTGCCATATCAAAGGTACTTTACAGCCCGATTTTGGCCATCTTGGAAAATGGCCACCACCTTTGTCACAGGGCAAATCGTGATAGCCCTGTAGTTCAAAAATCTTGCATAAGGTATATTCTAACAGTGTGGCAAATTCAGCTTCCTATTACTTATAAATCAAAGGCGCAATTTTTTAACAATATTGCAGTAACTACAAGGCTTGGGGAAATATGTGTGTGAAGTTTCCCCTGGATTCTGTCCAGCCATTCTGGAGAAGTTTTTAAAGATTTTAAGGGTAATCCATATGGCTGCCAACATGTGACTATGACATCATAGGTTGGACTTTTGTTTTTGTTCCATTGGATCGGTGGGTCATACTGTAAAGTTTCTCCTCATTCTGTTTCAGCGGACCTTTCACAGAGGTTTAAGAAGGTTTTGTTTTTTTAAATATGGCTGCCGAACCACGTGACTGTGATGACATCATAAATATCATTAAAAATTCTAATGAGTAGAATCACACATATGGTGAAAATTTGTTCAATCAGATAAGTGGTTCGAGAAAAGGGAATAACAAAAGGCAGACAAGTAAGTCCACAACGTATCACGTCCGGGACGATCGCTTAACCCGTCCTTTTCGCTTTCACGAGTGGTGGGCAAACAAACGTATTTGTCATAGTAGTCGTTGTAAGTTTGTAGTCGTAGTAGTAGTAGTAGTCGTAGTAATATTCGTACCATATGACTACGCTACTACTATACTACTACTACTATACAGTGTTCATTTGGGGGCCTCTATTTTATTAAGTTCACAAATACGGTTTAGAGAAGTTTTATAAACCCACGACTCCCAGCCCACCTCCCCCTAACCAACAAAATCAACTCCTTGCCTACCTATGCCACGACACACCAATTACCACCTCTCTATGATACTCCATCATTTACCACACCATCCCGAGCACGCCCATCCCATCGTACCCATTATCACTGCTCCAACGTACCACAACCCCATTACCATGCATTCATTAACGACCACCTCATCACCCTACCATCCAATCAGCATCACCATTCCCATCGCACACAATTCACAAGCACCAACGCCCCATGACCACACCACCACGACGACTCGCCACGTCACCTCCAAGACTCCAACCGTCACCTCCACCATGTCCACGCTCTTCACCACAATTATCACCCCGCAATCCCACCCACTCCCCGATACACCACCTCAATCGCCATGCCCATCACCACATCGAACCACACCAATCACACTACCACTGCCCATTACTACAATCACCCCATCACACTGCCACCACCATCACACAAACCTCCACCACACTACATTATCAATCACCTCTCTTTCACTGTAAATCGGCACATCCACTCCACAACTGCTCCTGTCACCGACAACAGGGCCAACACACACCACCTCGAGCATGCATCATCCCAACATTCCCCCACCCTCCCCCCCACCAGTCGAAACGTCGAATTTCCCCTTCTCGGTTGCAGGCGATTTTTGATTGAGTAACTATATTCTTCGCAGGACAAGGCATTCCATGGACCGATGGCCAAGTTCCTCTTCGACAGGCTTTCTTTCAGGTGTTAAACCTGCTTTTCATATTGTGGTCCTTCATTGTCTTGTGTGCCAAATTTCAGCTTCGCATTTATCCGCCATAGCCTTGAATAACATGCAGATGCATATACACTTAGACAACAGCTGAGCTGAAAATGCAGATAATGCTTAATTTCATTCCTTTAACGCTGACACATTTCAGCTGTGTATATTCTGCCTGGAGCTGAAGCACCAGCAACAATTCAATTTCAAAACAATGCCAAGACGATCGAGAATTAGTTATTTGATCAGCAAAGTTGGATAATAGCCTCCAGGGAGCGAGAAGACAGCACTTGGAACGCAATGACGTCACTGTTCCACTCACGGGGAGATGATCGACGAGGGAGAAACGTAGGGGAGTGTCCTTATGGAAGATGGATTTTGGTTGAAGAAGGTGGGATTTCGGCAGAAAAGGTGTGGTTTCAGCAAGAAGTGGATTTCGGCAGAGAAGGTGGGATTTTGTGAAGGTGGGATTTCGGCAGAAGAAAAGGTGGGGTTTCAGTAGATAAGGTGGGGTTTTGTGTGGAAGAAGGTGGGGTTTTTGTGGCAGAGGTGGGGTTTTGGTGGGAAGTGGGATTTGGTGGAAGGTGGGGTTTCGGTTGGGAAAGTGGGGTTTCAAGTGGGAAGAAGTGGGATTTTCGGCAGAGAAGGTGGGATTTCGGCAGAGAAGGTAGCGATTTTTGGCAGTGAACGGCGGGATTCAGTAGAGAAGGTGGGATTTGGGGGAAGGTGGGATTTTGAGAAGGTGGATTTTGGCGGAGCAGGTTGGGATTTCGGTGGAGTAGTTGGCCTTTCGGTGGAGAAGGTGGGATTTTGGGTGAAAGGTGAGATTTTGGCAGAGGAGGTGGGATTTTGGCAGCGAAGGTGGGATTTCGGCAGAGAAGGTGGGATTTCGGCAGAGAAGGTAGCACTTCGCGGAGAAGAGGATTTTGACAAAGAAGGTGGGATTTCGGCAGAGAGATAGATTTCTCTAGAGAACGTGCGATTTCGGAGAAGGGGGAATTTTGACAAGAGGTGGAATTGCAGCGAAAGGTGGGATTTCGGTAAAGACGGTGGAATTTTTTTTGGAGAGGTAGATTTCAGCATGAAGTGGGATTTTTGGTGTAGAATGTGGGATTTTTGCGAGGTGGGATTTTTGGCATAGAAGGTGGGAGTTGGCGTACAAGGTTGGATTTTGGTGGAGAGGGTGTGATTTTGGTGGAGGAAGGTGGTGTTTCGGCAGCAGAAGGCAAGATTTTCAAGTGGAGAAAGCAGATTTCCTGTGGAAAGGGTTGGGATTTTGGTGGAAATGTGGTGTTTTGGCAGAGAAAGGCAGGATTTCAGCAGAGAAGGTGGGATTTCGGTGGAGAATGTGGGAGTTTTGGCATGAGGGAGGATTTTGGCCGAGAAGGTTGGGGGAACTCCAGAAGTGGGTGGGATTTCTGTGGAGAGGTGGAGATTTCGGTGGAGAAGGTGGGATTCGGTGAAAAAAGGGGGCTTTCGCGGAGAAGGTGGGATTCAGGTGGAGAAGGTGGATTTAGCAGAGAAGGTGAGATTCAGCGGAGAAGGTGGGATTTCGTGGAAAGTTGAGATTTTTGGTGAGAAGGGTGGATTTCAGTGTAAGGAAAGGTGGGGATTTCAGTGGAGAAGGTGGGATTTCAAGTGGAGAAGTGTTATTTCTGCGGAGAAGGTGGGTATTTCGGGATAAGAATGTGGGATTTTGTGAACGTGGTTTTCGCGAAGGTTGGATTTTGGCCCAGAAGGTGGGATTTGATGTAGGTGGGATTTTGATGTGGTGGGATTTGATGTAGGTGGGATTTTGTCGAAGGTGGATTTTTGTGAAGGTGGGGATTTAGTGAAGGTGAGATTTTCAGAAAAGGTGGATATTGCCGTAGAAGGTGGGATTTTGCTACAGAAGTTGGGATTTTGGTTTGGAGGTGGGATTCTCGTGAAGAGTGGGATTTCAGCGAAGGTTGATTTTTGCCCGTAAGAAGGTGGATTTTTGGGTGAAGGTGGGATTTTTTGTGGAGGCTGGCTTTCAGCGAAGGTAGGATTTCGCATCGAAGGTGGTATATCGGCGTAGAAGGTGGGAATTTTGGTGAAGGTGGGATTTCGGTGGAAGAGGTTGGGATTTTGGTGGAGAAGGTGGTCGTCTGCAGGAGAATGGCCATTTCGGTAAGAGAATGTGAGTTTGGGCAGAGTGGGATTTCACGGAGAAGGTGGGATTTTGGTGGGAGAAGGTGGGATTTCGCAGAGAAGGTGGGATTTCTGCAGAGAAAGTGAGATTTCTGTGGAGAAGGTGGGATTTCGGTGGAGAGGTGGGATTTTGGGCAGAGAACTGGGAATTCTGCAGGGAAGGTGGGATTTCGGTGAAGAAGGTGGTATTTCGGCAGAGAAGTGGGATTTGAATGGAGAAGGTTGGATTTCAGTGAAGGTGGATTTCGGGCGAAGGTAGTATTCAGCAGAGAAGATGGGAATTTCCGTGGATAAGGTGGGATTTCAGCAGAGAATGGGGATTTCGGCAGAGGAGGTGATGATTTTGGCGGAGGAGGTTGGATTTCGGCAGAGAAGGTGGAATTTCAGCAGAGAAGGTGGGATTTTTGGTGGAGAAGGTAGAATTTGGCAGAGAGGTGGGATTTCGGCGGAGAAGGTGGGATTTCACAGAGAGGTGGGGAATATGGCGGAAATGTGGCATTCGGGGAGAGGTGGGCTTTCGGCAGAGGAAGATTTCGGCCGAGAAGGTGGGATTTTGGAGAAGGTGGGATTTTGGTGAGGAGGGGGATTTCGGCGGAGGTTAAGATTATCGCAAGAAAGGTGGGGATTTCAAAGCGGATAATGTGGGATTATGGTGGAGATGGTGGGATTTCAGTGGAGTGGGTGGGATTTTGGAGGGAGAAGGTTGGTATTTGGCAGAGAAGGGTAGATTTGTGGGCGAGGTGGGATTTAATGTTTTCCAGCCCAGGAAAGTTCACAGTGCAACAATTAAAGGTATGTTGTTTTCAACAATTTCATGGAGCAGTTGTCAGAATATTGTTACTGGCCGGGGGCGGCCGCCAACGACCGCTCTGAACGGAGCCGGCAAGTCGAGTCGGCCCGACCGAGTCGCCCGGAATATAGATCGCCGCCCGAGATAACTCCGACGACGGGTCCTTGTACAAGAACCGAAATACGCCAATGGGCGAATCACGTGGGGTAGGGTCGATTGGCCAATCTTCAATGTACCTGAATACCGCACGTGATCCAACTACCGGGTTTCCAGCCTCGACGGATCTCGTACGGAACAAACCGCCGAGGCGAGCTTGTCCGTGCGCGATTCCGAGCGCGTAAAATCGCGAGAACCGTCGTCCAAATGTCCCCCTATTACGCAAACCAACGGCTTTCTAACTCCCAACACACGAAATGTTCAGTCAATAGGGAATGGCGAAACGAGCAGGTTTACATTTACAGCAAGGACATTATTATAATGAACACGTATGCAATAACAAGGTAAACACGTATGCAATTATACCAGCAACAAAAGCAACGACAAAAGAACTACAACCGTCTATAAGCAATTATTAATGTCAGTCACTTACACAAGTTTTACTTACGGGACTCGGCGCCCACAACATTCATGTCGAAAGAAAAGCAGAAAAGACCCATCAAAGGAATGGGGTCAGACTGGACCTCTTGGGTCTTTATGGCGTGGGACTTGGCAGACCGAACGAGTCCCACGAGACCTGTTGCAAGGTTAGCTGCACCCTGCGTGGTGTCTGCTTGGGCGCCGCATGCTCCTTCCCCACCGCAGCTAGCGTAAGCCGCGGTCGAGCTCGCGGCTTCCGTGTGGTAGTGCCGAGCCTTCTCTCCGGCTCTCTCCTCACTGAACGCGCTTTGGGCGACCCGCGGTGCTCCTTCCCCACGGCAGCTCGCGAGCCGTGGTCCGAGCTCGGGCCTTCCGTGTGGCAGGCGAGCTCTCTCCGGCTCTCTCCACACGAACGCGGCTTGGGCGACCCGCGGTGGCTCCTTCCCACTACGGCAGCTAGCGTAAGCCGTGGTCGAGCTCCGTGGCCTTCCGTGTGGCAGGCGAGCTCTCTTCCGGCTCTCTCACACGAACGGCTGGGCGACCCGCGATGGCTACCTTCCTCACGGCAGCTAGCGTACCGCGGTCCGCAGCTCGGGCCTCCCGGTTGTGGCAGGCGAGCTTCTCCCGCTCTCTCCACAACGAACGCCGCGGTTTGGTGCGAACATGCAGGCAAGGCTGCGCCTCCCAGCTCGTGCGTCTCCTTCGCAAACGGTTACGCCGGACTCCACGCGTCTCCTTGCTTCTGGTTTCCTCCGCGACTCCCCACTCTCCAGATGACATCAGACCCGAACCGATCAACCTCGACGCGACCCAACTCGAACCCAGACCTCCACCAACTCAACGCGGACTCCCCAATGCTCAAGCAAAAGCTTACTCCTCCACGGGACTCAGCACACGAACTCTGCCACGGGACTTCCAGACGACTCTGTCACGGACTTCCACGAACTAGCCCACGAACTCAGCTACCCGGGACTCCCTCGAAACTCTTTTCACAGGGACTTTCACGAACTCTTTTTCACGGGAACTTCACACCACGAACTCTTCCCGAACTCAGCTACCACGGGACTTCCCACGAACTCTCTTCACGGGACTTTCACGAACTCTTTTTTGAACAAAGAAAGATGTCCTCTTTGATCCTTTTACCTTCCCCGTCACCGGCGTGACTTCATGCCCTCGTGATCCACCCCGCGCTCTCAACCACGGGTGGGAGGGAGTTGTTGACGTCACCGCAGGGTTCTTCTTCTCTTCGCAGAAGAGGGGGAGGACGTCTCCATTATTTCGTTCCATATATTAAATCGATCCGCAGCGCAATCTATCGATCTCTGAACATTTAAACAATGGAAGGTGAAGCTATCTTAGGGACATGCCACTATCGACATAAGCTGACTAAGGGAACTGTATGTGTGGTGCGATTGATCCACTTCGTAACAATATCTCCACAATTAAAATCTTCAGCAAACAAAACGTTTTTTTTTCAAATAACATAGCAAAGAACGTATTTGGTAGGTTGAGAAATTCTTCTTTAAATACCTATTTATCCATAATGTATAATATGTGGGACTCGCAAGGTAGATAACCGGCAAACGGCCCGGTATATTTTTTTGTGGGAGCCAAAACAACTTCCAGACACCCACTTAAGGAATGGTGTCAGGGATTATTAAATTACCTTTCACATAGCACAAAGGCTCAGGGCACTAACGAGTGATTTAAAAAAAAAAAATCAATCTTTTTTTTACCAATATTAAAAAGATTGGTTTTGTCTAAAAAAAAAAAAATAACCAGGTATCCTGCAACCTCTTGAAAGTTTGATGAAATCTGTTCTGTCATCTCCAGAAAAATGGTGACAACACACACACACACACACACCACACACACAAAACACACACACGACTCTTCTTACAGTGTAGATTAGTCTACTGCTTGTGTGGTTTGTTGAATTGATGCACTCCTGAATATCTGGCGGTGGGGGGAAGAGGATGGATGGAGGTAATGGGAGTTAGGGGGTTAACAAGCTCAAACGAGCTAAGATCTCGCCCTTAATGTGACGTCATAAAAACGAATATGACGTCATTGTGATGTATCAGGTTGCGATAAATAATTGTGCTAATGCCCGGACTTGCATTCCCTGCAAACAAAATTCAAATAGCTTGCAAGTTTCGGAATAATGGTATAGGCCGATTCCATTAGCGGCGATATTATGACGTCACTTTTTTTCTCGGAAGAATTTCCAAAACGGACATGGTTTTACTGCTGCACGTGGGCTTTCTGCAATATACATGGCAAAGTTTCACCAGATCCGTTGTAAACTCTGGTGTGAAACAAAATGTCAAAAATAGGATTGACGTCCCTAAAAAATTGATAATGACGTCATAGGGATATCATATGTGCGGTAATTCATCTCTGCTAATGCCCTGTTCGATTCCCTGCAAACAGAATTCCCAAAAAGTGCCTAGTTTGAGATAATTTTTTTAGGCGATTTCCATAGCGAGATATTTGACGGTCAATAACTTTTTTTTCTAGAGGCAATTTTCAAAAATCGGAGTGGTTACTGTCTGCGGCAGGTATTTTTACATGTATATGCCCAAGCTTCAGGAATTTCGATGAAATGTAGGCTCTGAACAAAAGTGGGATTTCAGTAGAGAAGGTGGGAATTCGGCGAGGAAGGTGGGATTTCAGCATCTTTATATGTTCAATGATCCAGAAAGTAGTCTGCCTGCCAAGGGCCAAAAGAAGACCTAAAATTTGGATGGCATTTTTTGTAAGGCTGACATCGCTTGCTTAAAATGTTCTTTGGTGGTGTGACAATCATCACCTGATGGGATGCCAACAACTGAGTTTTTTTTTTGTCTTAAGGTCATTTTGGGGGTCAAAGGTCATTGGGTACATTTCTGCAATAGAATTTGTCCATTCATTCACTTTCTGCACCCAAAAAATCTATATGCATCTATAATGTTTTAGCATCTTGCAATCATAATTTAGAAGGTTTTCATGAGAAACACTTTCAGAAATATGATTAAGTAAAATTTCTCAAAGACAACATAGGATGAATGCCCGATTCATTTCATTAATTAAAATATGCTAATCAAATTTACCGGGCGTAGTGGCGTGCGCCTGTAATCCGGCTATCGAGGCTTGGGTTGGAGGATCGCTGAGACGGGAGCTCTGTGCTGGGCGCGCTATAGAGGGTGTAGAGCAGCCCGGAATCATGGCGAAACCCAATCCTAATCTGTGTCGTAAGAGCGACCAGGGTTGCGTCAGGAAGGGCAATCGGCGTAACAACCTATGCCCAATCATATGCAAGCGGATCATAACGGATGATATGCTGTGGCGACCCTAACGGGCAGCAGCCCGAAAGAGAAGAATAAATAACCTGTCTGCGTCCATTCAGCGGTCTAAGGTTTTTCAACGGTCCCTATAAATGCTTTTATATGCTGAATTAGAAATGTTCTCATTTCGCTCATAAGGTTCCAGTTTTATGCTATCTCAATTTTAAGGAAAAATAAATCAAATTTTTGTTTTTAATTAGCATTTTTTTTTATTCAAAATTAGACTTACATTGACAGAAATGTAACAAACTATATAATACTGATGCACAAGTACCGTTAAATGTGAATTCAAACATTAAAAGACGAAGGAAAACAGCGACTGCTGGAGCGATCTGAAGTTGGGTGTTGCAGAAACAAGGAATCGTTCTCACTCTCTCACCGCAGGCAGGTCGGTGGTCTTTCTGTCTTCTACCGTCTCCTCTCCAGTCTCGCCCCTCCCTGCTTTATCTGGGATATGTCCCCACCATATTTCCGCAGGGCGCTCAAGGTCCGCCAACAACCCCCTTCTGGTAAAACTACCA
>CM068960.1:89021847-89034268 GCA_035128595.1 Eptatretus atami
CACTCATATTATCGAATGCCTGTTCATCATAGCTACAAATTGCTGGGTACATGGCAATGCTTATAAATGCCCGGCGATGCCAGCGTTCGTGGCTTTATTTTGTTTCCGCACATGCGGAACCTCGAGGAAGTTTACCTCCGCACATCTCGATAACCTCGAGAATCTCTTAAACTAAGCTGAATTACAAGATTTAAGTTCCAGAATCCAACTTGGAGCAGTTCCGACTCCTAAAAAAAAAAGTGTTCATTTGTCTAATTTGGACATTGCTTGGGCGTTTCCGGGTGCATGGGTTTAACGATGGCAATTGGTAATTGATTGCCAGGCCAGGCATTCCGCTGGAGTGCTGCTGAGTGCTTAAGCCACTTGCCGTGTGCCCTACAGTCGATAGCGGTGCAGTTTGTGTCTTGATCCGGATGTACAGTCAGCAGGTACGTGTACAGCACACACAGACATGGTACATATGGGTAGATTTGGATCTGTAGGGACTCTCCGCAGGTGTGTGGGCACGTAATGCCTGTTACGGGTGCCGTGCTTGCAAAGTTTCATCCCTTATCTTTTGAAGATTTTGTCAAGTTTTCCTTTTCCTCGTGAATGTTTCGAAAGTACTTGGTTATTGGGTGTTTTACAGAGGTTATATGCTTTCTCTTTGTGAGTTTCAAAGCAAAATATATTTGATAACGCCCGATTTCTGAGTCGTTTGCCGTATTAACGTGTTTTCTTCATGACCGAGCCAAAGATTTTTACACCCATCACACAGAGCTGTTTATAAAGAATAATGTTTGTGGACATTTCTCTGAAAGGTCAATATAAATGTGACGTTTTTTAGTGAAAGCAACTCGAGGTTTGTGGATTGTATACCGTTCGTACTGTAGTCGGTAATAACACTGACTCCAACCTGCAGATTCCCAAAAAAATTCGTGTGTGTGTGTGGTGTGTGTGTGTGTGTGTGTGTGTGTGTGTGTGTGTGTGTGTGTGTGTGTTTCATAAAGCAAACATTTTCTCTCCATTAACTCTCTCTCTGTCTCTGTCTCTCTGTCTGTCTGTGTGTCTCTGTCTCTGTCTCCGGACGGTGATTTATTTATCTCCAGGTGGTGTTTGTGTCCGGGCGTTGTCTCTGGACAGGATTTGTCTCTGGACGCGTCACGGGATGTTTCTGTCTGGACGGGAGTTTTCTCCGGACGTGTCTGGGGGATGTTTCTGTCGGCGGGAGTTTATCTCTGGTTGCGTCGGGGCGGTGTTTGTGCCCAGACACGTTTGGGGTGGTGTTTGTCGCCGGGCAGTATTTACAGTATGACAGTAGAAATGGATTTCATACATTTTGTTTCCATCTTCGCTGTTATTCTGTGCAGAATAATTTAGATGAAACGGTGTGAATCGTAATAACACTCCACTGCACGTCTGCCTCCCTTCCTCTCACCTCACGGTGCCTTCCCTTCTCGCACACCCCTCTCGCTCCTACACCCCTCCTCGCTCTCTTCTCTCTCTCTCTCTCTCTCTCTGCTCTTCTCTCTCTCTCTCTCTGTCTCTGTCTCTGTCTCTGTCTCTGTCTCTCTCCCTCTTCCTTCCTCTTTTCTCCCACCCTTTGGTATTCCCGTCAGCGAAGCGATGGGTGGTATTTGCTCGTGATAATAATAACGCCCCCTCAGTACATCACCTGAAGAAGCAGGACATCAAGCATGTCATCTTTGGGGGACATTCTTTCCATTCATAATGGTGCATCAGCAATAACGATAATGGCATAATAATCACAATAATAATAATAATAATATTGTTGCAGTTCTGCAAATTTGGCACCCCTCCTTGGCTATGGCATTCAACATATAGTGGTCCCGAGGCATTTATTTCTTTCGTATTCGTTTTAGATAGCCCTTCCCTTATGTGTAGTGGGTTTATGGGAGAACTTCCATTGTGAGGGCTTTTAGGCAAGTCTCTATTTCTATCGTTCATCTATTTTATTTACTTTGCTGCACACAGGATCTTCTCTTCAAACAAGCATTCACGCCACAGCCGCATAGTAACAAGAGATGGCTCATTCAAACCGCGCCATTCCCATACCGACCATCACCTCAGATCTTCTCCGGACTCAAACCACAATTCCTATAACCGTCACAATGGCCTTATAAAAATCCCTACAGCCATTCAAGCTCGCTTACCTCACCATAACCGCTACAATGCTCGCTCACTTCACCACAACCGCTGTGAGCTCCGCAACCACAGTCGCCACCCCGAATGCCAACCACTGTCCTTTGAAGATATCAAAGGACAGTTTTTGATTAATTCATTCAATTCAATGTCCTTTGATTAATTCAATGGAAAAGCAGGATTTTAACTTGGAATCCTAGGATCCCAAACCTGCCACCCTAACCATTAAGCAACACCAGGCCTACGGTCTAATTTGAAGGGGAACAAAAAGTTTGAATTTTTTTTGCCAATCATAAAGTGTCGAAAAAAGTCCTTGAGTGTCGATTTTTGTTTTGCCAATGACGTCACAGCTTAAGCCATATTAATCTGAACGGCATAGAGAAACTGCTTTTGAAGCTTGGATTCCGATCTTGATCCCACCATCATTAGCAACTCCGAATGTTCTCAGAATCTTGAAACTGATCAGTGGGATTTTGAAGAAAATATTGGCGACAAAATTAGTAATGGAAACGCTTTCGGGGGAATTGTGGTGCTGAATAATTTCGAGCCTTGTGCAAGCGATTCAGAGGAAGGTGGCGGAAGGGTTCATGAAGATGAAAATGTTGGTTACATGATCACTTCAGCTCGGTAGGGTTTGATTTTTCCATTCAATTGGCGGTTTATAAGGGAGGGATTTTGTATTGATCGATAAGTCGGTTATATTACTCGAGAAGAAATAACAGTCACCGTGGATAAAATGGACTACAAATACTCTGTCCCACCATCGTAGGCTGACCAGGTGTATTGTATGTTGCGGGATCGTCCTGTTTCATACTTTCCCATTTGTGGCCGTGCTGTGTCCCACCCTCATGTCTGTGAGGTGTCGATGTCTCCCCAGTGGTTTGGGGATTATGGAGGGGGGTGGGTTGGTGGTGAGGGTGATGGGGGGGGGGATGGTGGAGTGGGGGTGTGGGATGGTGGTGGTATTGTTGGGGTGATGGTTGAAGGGGATTGAGGGGTGGTGGGGTGGTGTGGGTACTGTGGGGATGTTATTGTGAGATGGGTGTGGATGTTGGTGGTATTGTGGGCGGTGATGGTTGAAGGGGGATTGAGGGGTGGTGGTGGGTACTGTTGGGGTGGTTATTGTGAGATGGGTGTGGGATGGTGGTGGGTATTGTGGGGGTGATGGTTGATGGGGGATTGGTGGGTAGGGGGGGGGAGTGAATGACGGTGGAGACCATTAAAGTTTTAGTGACCAAAGTCAAATCCTCCTCGAGGAGTAGATGATGATGATGATGATACATGCATACTTTCTCTCCACTATAAATAGATGGTGGTTTATTTGATTTGTAGAAATTTGTTTGTAATAGATAATTATTTTCAGGTGCTCTTGTGGTAACTGCTGGGCAATGGCAACAGGTGTTTGATTTGACACCGCTCAAATCGTCCATGTGCATATGCCGGAAGCTCGGTAGAGATGATGTTCCAGTTTCGAGCGACGGCTGTTTCTTCTGTTTTATCATGGGGATGGCATCCCCTCTGAATCGTGGTGGATAACGACAAGATATAGCCATCTCTGTTGTTTCATAACAGTGCTCTGTAAAATGTTCCGAGCACAAAAGCAAACATTTTGTAAGCCTGATCCACACACGGGTATTTCGGACAAACTTGGGGTTTTTCGGCCGTTGCAAGAGCATCAAACCATCTCGGTTTGTATTGCTATACAAGCCCCAAGGATCTATCAACTCGGCATATTTGTGGAAAATCGAAATTATTCGCCGTTTGAGTTAAAATCACACCGCGGTGTAACCCGTACACAGTACAGATCTAGTGGTCGTCTTCTGGTTGTGACATCACGGCTAATCTGAAGAAGAAGAAGAAGGAGATTTCGAACTTTAATTGCAAATTTACCCATTTTATAATTATGAAATCGGAAAAATACACATCATATCTATTTTGTCGGGGATTGAGGGATAGATTAGCGTCGAGGTGGTCTGAGCGTTTGGGTTCCCCTTTAAGAAAGCCGAAAGTGAAAATGGAGCCTTCGTCTTTCCGTATAAAACACCGCCATATTGTTGTCCCTTTCATGACGTTGCGATAATATAATTGTGAGCAGAAGTTGCCATTCGGGATGTTAATACTTCCTTAAATGCTGTTGTGCACTCTGAAGTCGTGACCACCACACACAACTCGGTCAGAAGACCATGCCCAGAAAGGCTGTAGCTACACCTGGAGTCAGAGCCGGTTATGACCCGGTCCGAGCAGTTGGTGTCAGCAAACTGTTTAACCAAATATCAGTGATACAGGAACTGTGCCACAATATTCTTGAGAAATCGAAATTTTTATTTACATTTTACCCGAGGTGCCAACATTACAACAATATCCTGAATCAAGGAATTCGCACAAAAGCAACAATTCCCTTGTGTGAGTTGACAATCTCTGAAGTCTGAAAGCAGGGAAGCAGTTTCAATATGTAGGCTCTTTGAGATGATGCATTAAGAACCTGATGATAGATTTGAGGGTCCATAAAGCATTAGAAGTAGTCACAACAAATTTGCAATGAAAGGAGTCGATGATGGATGTGATGGAGTCGTGGGCAGTAGGCTTTTTCAATGAAGGCAGTTGTGAGCCAGAGAACCAGGCAGTACCAGAAGTGGATGCTATTACAAGTTGTGTGTCCTGCAGTGATGCTAAGTAAGTGCTTTGTTTCACATCCTTGTGCAAAGTGTACCCTTTTGATTTGTGATGTCAGCTGCAGCCATAGGAACCTTTAAGCTGTCAGGTCCTCAACAATGTTTCTGCCAAGAGTACAAAGGCCTTGCAGATACTGCACGCCGAGTGGTTTATTCGACCACACTGAGACTGGGGCACTGCCGAATGCCTGCGCCTCAGAGAGCATCTTCGTTTTAATGGGAGAATCTGCCCCAGCACAGCAGCAATGCGATCCCATTAACTTCACCGCATTTCGTCTCTTTTTCTTTGATCAGCTCCATCTGTCTATCAATATCTTCTACCTCTCCTCCTTTTTCCTTTTATGAATATGTTCCATGCACACATCAACTCGGTAGGGTTTGATCTGCCTTTGAAATTGCAATCACACAGCTGCCCATGGCTTCCACCCACCTGGGTTAGCTTCCACTTGCCTGGGAAAATGTTTGTTTAATGATGATTGCTGTTGACCTCAATGTTGAGTTGTGATAAGTGCTGACTGTACCTTGTATTCATTACCTCCTTCACCTTCGGTGGTGGTTATGTTTTCACCCCTCGATGTTTGTTTGTTACTTGTAAAATCGAAGAATTTTCATGTACATTGGTCAGTCGATTTTGTTATTCTGTGTCTCTCTGTCAATCGCCTACAGGTCACAATTCTAAACCGATCATCATGAAACTTTACCAAGTTGCAGAGGTAGTCTCAACTGAGAAGCCTATTGATTTTGAGGTCAAATTTCTAAAATCGTTATTTTTCATCCGATTGACTTGAAATTTGAACAGGATTTGCATAATGCGTCACTTAATTGGGAAACCAACTATTTTTGAGATCAAAAGGTCAAAGTTCAAACTTATAAAATCATCAATTTTCAAATGAAAAATCGTCAATTTTCATCCGATTAACCTGACAATTGAGCAGCAATTGATTGCATAGTGCATCACTGAATTTGGAAACCAACTATTTGAGGTCAAAAGGTCAACTCAAGGTCAAACTTCTAAAATCAATTTTCAATCGATTGACCTGTGCTTTGATTAAGATTGTAAATTTTAATCTTAATAAAGTGTCTGTGAGGTGTCGATGATTTTCGAACCCCACTATCGATACATGACTTCAGTTTCTTAAAAGAATACATTTAATGAAATAGCAAACATTTACAATGGACAACAATGAAAGAAAAGGGTAATGATAATAATAATGGAATAATAGATCCAAAATGGTTGAGGTGCCCCTCACACAGACTCAAATTCAGACAAAGGGAACACAAAATAAAAGAAAAACCCTTCCTTTCAACTATTCTTGTACTTAGCTTGGCCCGGAGCTGGTCCTTGTGGAACTTGGAATTGAGGCGCTCCTATTCGCACGTGCAGATGCACACAAAAATGGTGCTTCTCTCATAGCGGAACAAACGCACGCCAGACAATCTGCGAGTGGCACGCCACACCAAAGCTTAGAGCCCCAGTGTAACGGCTTCATGTGCCGATCATCCTCACCGACCCAACCAAGAGCCAAAGGCCAGCGTCTTGCTTCACCACGTGAGCCAAATCGCCTCAACACGAATACAAGGGTAGTCTCGTCGTCCTCGGCGTGCGGTCACCCTCCGCTCTCACCTCTGACTCTGCCTCTGCCTTGTGCATGCGCTCTGCCCTCCTCTTCAACTATTCAGTCGGAAGCCTCCCACAATGTGCAAGCCTACTGAGTCCGATGCTTCTCAAAATGTCCAGCCTACTGATCACTGCTCTCCACCAAAAATCGCAATGTGCCTCGGCTCTGATCACTCTATATCCTCCAAAATGCGCCAGCCTCCGGGGCATGGCCTGCTTGCATGAAACCTGTGAAGGCGGGGTTTATGCCTGCTCGGCTAGCTTCTGACGTCACGCCCATCAATCACCCCTTTGGGCGTGACTTCGCTTGTTGTCAACCTTTGAAGGCGGTGCTTTCTGTAAGGTAATAATAAGAAATAAAAATATAACATAAGAGAGGGGGCAAAGGGAGGAGGGAGATTTGAGGAGGTGGAGGAATGAGATGGAAGAGAGAGGATGGGGAAAGGAGGCAGCTTTGTGGGTTTGGGAGGCAGCTTTTTGAAGGGGGAGTGAGGTAGGAGATTTGAAAGGGTGAGGGGGAAGAATTGAGAGAGAAAGGAGTGGGGGGGAGCTTTGAGAAAGGTGACAGGGAAGCTTGGAGGGGAAAGAGAGAATTTTGCTTTGAAGAGGGAGGAGGTGGTTTATTTGGGAGGAAGCTTTGAGGGAGAGGGGAGGCGGTTTATTTGGAGGGAAGCTTTGAGGGAGAGGGGAGGCGATGAGAGCAGGCACGGCCATGGGGGAGACGATAAGAGCAGGCACCGGCATGGGGAGGAGGGAGAATGGAGGGTGGGGAGAGGGGAAGGATGAGACTGGTATAGGTATTGAGAAGATGGAGCGGGGTGGGGGAGGAACAAAATTTAAGGGGGTGGGAAGAGGGGAGTTGTGATGAGATTTGAGGGGGTGGGTGGGAGAGGTGGAGGCAGCTTTGAGAAGGGGATTGAGGGGGGGAGATTTGAAGGGAGTGGGAAGATTTGAGGAGAAGGATAAGGGGGGAGGGGGAATTGCGGTACAAAGGTGTGGGGGTAGCTTTTGAGAAGGTTGAGGAGGAAGCTTGGGGTGGGGAGAAAGAGTGAAGTTTCCTTTGGAGAGGAAGCTTTGAAGAGGGTGGGGAGACGTTGAAAGGAGCACAGTCATGTGGGAGGAGGAGAAGGAGGGGGTGTGGAGAGGGGAAGGATGAGACTGGGTGGTGGTATGGTAAAGATGGGAGCGGGTGGGGGGAGGAACACGATTTGAGGGGATTGGAAGAGGGGGAGTTGTGATGAGAGGAAAGAGAGAGTGTGTTTGAGATATTGAGGAGTGTACTGAATGAGAGCGTGAGATATTTGTGAGGTTGGAACGGAGCCCACAGATGTTTGAAAACCATATTTTGGGATACCAGAGGGGGAACTGTTAGGAAGGCAGCAGGCAGTGGAGAGATGCTAAGAGAGGAGGTAGGATGGGGGGCAAGATGGGAGGAGTAAGGAGTCGGTGTAACAAGGAAGTAGTTAGGAGGAGGAAGATTTATGGAGGTGAGATGAATTTGCACTGAAGTTGGAAAAAAAGAACGATTAATAATGGAAGACGAAAAGGCATTGCAAAATGGGATTTAAAAAACCTGTATGTCAGAAATACGTTTAAATACATTGGAGGATGGATGGAGTACAGAAAAATTGAGAGAATGGAGGAAGGAAGCGTTGTAACAGGTGGAATTTTTTGACACGGGATTAAATAAAGGAAGGTCGAATCGAAATTATGTTTTTGAAGAAGAAGAAGAAGCACCTGTGAGAGGGAGTTGACATTTAAGAGACTTTGATTTGTTTACTCTGCCCCCCCCCCTTCCTATTTCATAATAAAAATAAAACCCCCAACGGGAAGACAAAAGGCACCCAAGAAGTAAAAGCAAAGATGGAGTCATCAGAAGGAACCTGGATTGGATTTGGGTTGAGCAGTGACTCACAACCCTCAAAACCTCCGGCGCAGCCAAGTGAGCCTCACAGAAAAATTCTGCAATAATTCACTTCTCTTTTGAGATGAAAGGAAAAAAAAAGAAAAGAAGTAAGGGTGAAAGAGAAGAAAAGAGATTAGAATTGTAAAAGGAATTGTGAAAAAATTAGAAAGAATAAAGGAAAAACAGAAGCAAGTGGCGAGAACCCGCAATATTTAGCAGTTCCGATCATCTCAAGTTAAGGGACTTTGAAGGAAAAAAGTCATGAAAGTGAGTGGTGAATAGCTTCACAATCAAAGTGGGATTGGAAATGTGGAAAGGGAAGAAGAAGGAAGAGGAAGAATTTACAGGAAGTCACGTGGTGACAGGAGGGAAAGGGGAGAAGGGGAAATTTTCTGATATATATTTTTTAATTTTTTTTATAATCTAAGGCATGAAACAGGGTATAGTTGGGAGGAAATTGAAGGAGTTGGGAGAAGGAGTTGGTAGGGTAGTGGAGAAAATATAAACTGAAGGTGATGACAAAATATAACAACAAGATCGTAAACGCCGACGGGAAGGAGGGTAGGCCTCAAGGAAACCCGATATGAAAAGATCGACGAATACTCACCAATTACCATAAGTTTTAACACAAAACCGAACTTGAAATAGTAAACAGGGAGATAACAAAATAACAGTAAAAACACGACGAAAACGACCGGAAACCCTATCTTTGAGGAAGTCTGCAGACGCCCTGAAGAGAACCGCTACCGTCTGCTTCAAAGTCCGGAAACGGAAATCATATGTATGTTGCGTTCTTGGAACTGCATGCATACAACAATGTGTCCCAACAGTTATGCCATTGTATAGTTGTAGATAGACCCCTTCCTTTTGTTTAGTGGGAACAAGGGTATGCGTTCGATGGGTTTAATAGTTGTTCTAAATCAAATTTTCTTACCCTTTTTATTTCACCCCACTCTTTTTCTTTTCTGGGAAAAAATCTCGATTGCACCTTTGACTGCTACTGCCTTGAGCTTCTGACTGTCCAACCCAACAACATTGCGCGTATCACGGTACGCTTTAGGGAACCCAGTGGCGGGCTACCGAATTCTCCGAACGGCCAAGGCTGGCGTAACATGAGGAGGCGGGGCCATTCAGAACGCTGACCGGCGATGACTTCGATTTGCATGGCCCCCTCCCCCAACTCGGGCTCTATAAAACACGGGGAGAAATCCTCCGTCAAGCGGGTGTTGAAAGTGTTGTGTCGTTGTGGTATCTGCACTTAGGTTCCTCTTCTTGCCTCTGCCACGTCTCGCCATCGACAACTGCCCGACTGTCTGGTCCCCCTTACGCCTCCACCCTCGCCCTCTCGATCTCCGCCCTTTCTCCACTCAAGCTCTTCCTCAGAACACGATCTCCACACAGGCGGCTGTGGGCCAAACATGCGACTATGTCGAGACACCACGAGCTTCCTCCCCCGAAACGGCCCATGTATCGAAAGTCTGATCACTCAAGCTCCCCCTCCCTGCTGCAAAAGTCCCTTTTCATGGTGTTCTTTCGTGTGCCTCTTGAGTGTGCTGGCACCTATCTTTATGTAACTGCTAGAAGATTCCTATTGTTTACTTTAATTAATTGTTGCTTCACATCCTGCACTTGTCTGCTTTATTAAGTTGCTTGTATTATTGTTCACCCCCCCTTCTCCTCTTTCCCTGTTTACTTACCCAATAAAATCTTTGTGTTGCCACATATTTTCTTCGCTTGCTGTAATAAGATAATTGTCATTAGGAAATGTTCCCAGCTTCGCCTTTGCTTTTTTTCATTGGTCCAGCATGGTTCGAATCCAGGTGTACTGGTCTTTTTCCCAACGGTCCGTCCTTTAGCCGGATATTCTCTTGGCAGTGCCGCTCGGGCGCATCCGATCCTAGTAGATGATTCCGTTCGACTAAGCCTTACATGTCGTCTTCCCCGGTGGTTAAACCTGTGTGGTTTAATTAGGTAACCCTATTTAACCCAAGGGGTAACTATAGACACATGGTTAGTTCATTGCGGTCCATGTCAGCTTAACGACCTCTACCGCCTACGAATTGTAATCCGTCAGCGCGCTACAATTCCGAGTCTTGGAATTCTACTGGTATTATGACACAAACCAGATGGAATGATAAAAACAGATGATGAACGCATGACTGGGGAAAATCTGAATGAAAGTAACAGACAACCACAAATGAAGCGGACTACAGAGAAAATGGCAAAATTGAACGGAGCTGGCAGGTTTAAAGGTTATAATGAAGGTGGAGCTGGCAGAGTATATTCCTCCCACCTTCTAGTTCTTCTCTATCGCGACCCCCCGCTCCCGCAACATCAGTTTGTTTCAGGATGGATTGACCCTAATAAAATCAACTTTGCCGGATTCGACCGCAACATTCTGGTTTGTCAGGATGGGATTGACCATAAAATTTACGGCATCGTAATCCTGCAACATTTCGTATCTGAATGGGATTCGACCAGGATTGGCTTAGCAAGCCCCTCCCCCTTTCCCCCGAAATTGAGCAGGCATTCAAATTTTATTAACTATCGTACGGACATGGTCGACAAGATGAGCGTTCAGGTGTTTCTAAACATGACAGTATGAATCCATGGTCAGCATGACATGAGAGAATTATTCCCGCACCATACCAGATACATTGGGCGGCAACTGCTACAGCCGACAGTGCTTTGTGCACCCCCTGCTTTCAAATAGTTTCTCCTCCTCAGAGATCTAGTGCATCCTTGTCGGATCCACACCCGATCATAGTCAGATCGGCTTCGCCCAAAGCATTGACCACAAAACAGATGGTGGAGATGATAAAACAGATGATGAACGGCATGGAACTGGGAAAACTGTTATATGGAAAAGAAAAGCCATTACAAACACAATGAATGGCGAGCTGCAGAGGAATAAGGCAAAATGAAGCGAGTGCAATGTATCAAGGCGATAATATAAGGCGGATCTGCGAGTAAAGGCGAAATGAAGCCGGAGCTTGCAGAGTAAAGGCGAATGAAGCGAGCTGGCAATGTATAAGGCTAAATAAGCGCCGCTGGCAGAGTAAGGACGAATGAAGCGGAGCTGCAGAGGTATATATGGAATATGCAACATCTGATGCTGTCAAAAAATGAATGGTGGCAAGCGTAAAGGCGAAAATGCAAAACATTGGATCGCGAAAATGCGGTATGAATCTAGTTACTGTTCGTGAGGAAATGACCTAGTTAAGTTATGTGGAAGCTTTTCGGACGCGATGACACGGGCTAAGGCTGAGTGACGAGTAAACCCATCAATAGTCAGAGAGAAAACCGTAATCGCTCGGACAGGTTGAGCAAGAGCCAAGAAATGGAAGCTATAAAGAAACACGCGAGACAACAAAGACGTGTCTTACATATCAAGGAATTAACAAGACGCGGAGAATTAAACGGGCTAGGCAATTGTATGAATTAAAAGAGGACAGACACATAAATAAAATTAAGACAGAATTGAGCATTGAATTTTAACCCAGTCGAGGTTCGGTTTAACTCCCGCATGAACAAGGAGAGACACTTGCTCCGCTCGAGTCAGACCGTTGACATGATTCGTAAGGCCGTCGAGTTTGGAGCGTGCGTGTCGAAAGAGCACATAGCCGACTTTGTGGATAGAGCCGGATCTCTTGGCTAACACAAGCCCCCCGTATTGTTGATTAGCATGGTTAGCTTCAGTACGTGAGTGAGTGCCAACTGAACGCTATGTGTGGTGCACGGAGAAAATGGACACGTACCGACCCAGACTGGATGTCGTTCGTGTAACGGTAATGAATAACGATCGAATGAGACCGACGAATATATTTCGCGGGAACCGCCCGCCACCTCCGGAGCTGTGCGATGGTCCTGTTCCGTGTTTTTGCGAACTATGCCCAAGCCTGCGACATTTGCTGATGGAACCGCGCTAAAACGTCCCGCCTTGAACAGCCAGACGGGCGGCTTAAAATGATGGCAATTGGGAACGAGTAAATTTGTTCAAGATATGCCCCATGTGAGCACGCTGTACGGAGCTCGCCGTTGCGTGCGCGGTCGGGAAGTTGTTCCGGAGCGCGCAGGATCGGG
>CM068960.1:89051025-89085479 GCA_035128595.1 Eptatretus atami
TCTTTTGCTCATTGTACATTACATTTCTTATTCGGATAACTCTGCTCTTTGTGTGCTTCCCTTCCCCCCACTGTAAATAAATCCCCTCTTGTTGAATGTCCAAGCTCGTCCTTGTCCTTTCTATCATTGGTTTGCCGTGCTGCGAACGGGAATTAGGAGGCCTCATTGTTTCCGTAATCGTGCAATTGGCCGGCAGGGTTCTGGTACTCTTCCGTCGGGGTATGACTTGGATCCGCTCGGTAACGGCCCGGATCGTGCAGATCCTGCCGAGGGTGAATTTCCCCGGTAGTTTGACGACGTGGGTAATTAGGTATATTGAAATTGGCAATTGACCCTACCCACGTGGTCGACCTATTGGCGATCTTCGGTCCGATAAGGGACCCATGACCTTTCGGATTTATCTGAAAGGTACGACCTAAATTCCGGTGTTCGGTGGAGCCGACTCTACTGCTCCCACTAGCGGTCGTGCTCGCACACCGCGACCCGGCACCACAACAATATTACAAGGAACTTACGAAAGCAGACACAGAGCAGACTGAACGCGAAATAATAATATTCTGCAAACTTAACTTGTGTGGACAGGTGCCAGGACCGCACACGCACACACACACACACCCCGATGAAGAGAAGTTATTGAAGCAAGAAGGGAGAGGAGTTGAGGCTGCGGTCTTTCGGTACCTCGTCCAATTGATTGCCCGAACGTTCCACCAATACGTTTGGGGGGCTGCTCCGTGGTGTGATACCTCTCTAACAGCTGGCGCGTGGTCTCTCGCTTCGTGGAGCTTTGTGCAGCTAGCGTCGAGACGCGACCGTCGGTGTGAAGGAGGGACTTGAGCTGGGAGGGTGGAGTCCAGACAATGACGACAGGAGGGCGGAGTCCAGACGATGACGACAGGAGGGCGGAGTCCAGACGATGACGACAGGAGGCGAGTCCCCCAGGCGATGACGACAGGAGGGCGGAGCCAGGCGACATGACGACAGGAGGGCGGAGCCCAGGCGATGACGACAGGAGGGCGGAGTCCCAGGCGATGACGACAGGAGGGGCGAGCCAGGCGATGACGACAGGAGGGCGGAGCCCAGGCGATGACGACAGGAGGGCGGAGCCCAGGCGATGACGACAGGAGGGCGGAGCCCAGGCGATGACAACAGGAGGGCGGAGCCCAGGCGATGACGACAGAGGGCGGAGCCCAGGCGATGACGACAGGAGGGCGGAGCCCAGGCGATGACGATAGAGGGCGGAGTCCAGGTGATGACGGAGTCCAGCGCCTGTGGGAGACGAAGAATGGAAGAGAGCGAGCAAATGGCCCCACTCCGACCTTCATAGGCCCCGCAGTGCGGGGCGGGGGGCCACCCCGAAGCAATGCGTCGTTACCAGAATTGGGCGCTCTGATTGGCCCCGGCCCCCCGCGCGGCCCGGCTGCGATTGCCGGAAGCGGCTTCACTCTACTTCCGGCAAGATGGCCCCATGCGGTGGGATCGTCTCGCTCCGAACTCACGACATGATATGAATCGCCCACACCGAACTCCGCGTCATGAATTGCCTTGCAAGAACCCCCGGGCCGTGCCCTGACGACCGGCCGAGGGTGGCATCGGTCCAGCATGCCTGCTCGTGCGCCTCCGATTAGCGCTGATCAATGCCTGCTCCGTGATGCATCACATGGCCCGATCTGTACAGCATGCCACCGCCCGATCGCAGCTTCGCTGGGTGGAGAGGTGGGGAAACGTCCGCCCTCTGTGGGGAAAATCTGCGGCCGCCAGCGAGGACCGACGGTAAAGTGTTAGGATAAATCCATGCATGTTTCGCGCAGTACGCGTGGATCCGCCATGGCCCACGTGGTCAGCGCTCGTGTTCGCCCGATGCTGCTTTTGTATGCGCGGGGCTAACACCGATCTGTGTCAGGATTTGAGGGAAACGATTGGATATAATAATTAGATGGGGGTTTGGAAGGAAAAGAGGAAGCTGATCTAATTACATCCAGAAATGGGTTGAAATGTACGCGCCGCCCGTATCATGCACAACATGGCGTGGTTGTCGGTTTACTATTATCGGCCTCGGACGATGTGGCTATTGGCACCAAGCTATTATCCACGCTCTTGCCGATATTGGGTCATTTACTTCTGTGTTGTGAAAAACACATCCGTGCAGCCTCTTTAAGAGATATTCGTTCGTATACCTTTTCAATGCAACCAGAAATCTCATCCCAGATCATTGGAAGCTCGAGTCGATCATCTCGAGCTGCCGAGAATACTGTATAACTTGCCGCAAAAGTTGGGTTGAGGGATCGCTTGAGGACTGGAGCTCTGCGCTGTGCCGCACTATGCCGATCGGGTGTACGAGCGCAGGTGCCTGCTGGCTTACGCGAGGACCCAAATTTGGATTTACCTCAGGAATAAGCAGAAAAGAAGAGTAGAAATGAAGTTAGTGGTGTAAGCAAACCTAGCTATGAGATCCCCACAACGCACGCCCCATTTGACCCACTTGACAAAAGGGAAGGGATTATCTAAACGTATATTAATGCAATAACTGTCTTGGGACCACTATTGGATGCCATTGCCTTGGAGGCATGCGGTTCCTAGAACCGTAACATCAATAATAACCCAATGTGCACACATGAAACGAA
Source organism: Eptatretus atami (assembly GCA_035128595.1). Classification (NCBI taxonomy): domain Eukaryota; kingdom Metazoa; phylum Chordata; class Myxini; order Myxiniformes; family Myxinidae; genus Eptatretus; species Eptatretus atami. The sequence continues at coordinate 89,053,647 of CM068960.1, forward strand.
AGCATTGTGTACGGCTTATGTTCATATTTAATGTCGTGGTTATATACCTGGGATCATCCCAATTGACTGGAAGAGGGGCCTTGTTGTCCATCTTTGGAAAGGGAAGGGTGATTGCCAGGACTGCAATAATTATCAAGGGGTGACGCTGCTCTCAGTACCAGGCAAGGTCTTTGCTCGGATAATTCTTGGTAGGGTTTGCCACCATCTGCTTGAGCACCAGCACCCACAGCAGTCAGGCTTTACACCAAAGAGGTCGATTGACCCTATCCTTACTCTTCAGGTCCTCACCGAATGCAGGCAAGATGCTGGATTTCTTTATGGGGGCCACCAGATGCTGAACGAGGAGTGGGAGCCACTGGGATTATGGGTTTCCTGGGTCAAAGCTAAGACAGTAGGCCAATGGGCCGACCACATGCCTTGTGGTTGCAGCAGGTTGATCAGCATATCATGGAGATGGGGATGGGTCAGGCATCTGCCTGGGGGATGGCTAGACAGAGACCCCTGGAGTGTAAAGTGGATGCAGTGACGCGCTGCTCTGGTGCATGTTCCCATTCATGACCTAACCTCGTTGGCATCATGGCAGATCCCAAGTAATTGTCACTTGCGTCAACTCTTGTGTTATTCCATTTATTTTTCTCTTGCGAAGCTGATACAGCTGGTCACTCCACTACTGGAGTTGAGGATCGATTGTTTATTTATTTTGAAGAAAAAAGCGAAATATAAATATTTGACCATTAATACTGATTCAGGATTGATGTCATGCCATGCTTGACAATCAGGTTCTGGCCTTGGTACTCTTACCCCCAACTATCATCGTTGCTTGGTTGCTGCAATACGAGTAGGGCAGATTTGCGAAACAATTGTGTACTTTGTTATAACAACGTGCCAGTCGTCAGGACATTAGCCAAATATATGTGACATTGTAACATGTCATGGAGGGAAGAGTGGGATTGAACTGCCGGAAGGCAGTTCCACAAATGGGATAAAAGAGGAACAAGAGTATCGGTGAGCAGCAAGTCTGGATTTTTGAAGTTCAACCATAAGGGGGTTACTGGAAGAAGTTGTGTGTTCTGGAGGAGCTTGAGAGGGACAGAGGGCTGAGAGAACAGAGGGAGCTTGACCAGAGGAGAGGCGGTAAGAAAACAGAAGCCATCAACATTCTTGCAATGCGAGAGCAAAGAGTCTTGTGCTTTGGCCTCGTCAATACAGAGAAATATACAACTTTTACAAGGTTTTGAGGGACGTTTAGAAAGTCCGAGAAGTGCTAAAGATTTGTATTTTTCAAAATACAAATATTTTTACTTGAATATATTTATCCCCACGCTTAAATTTTTTTTTTTTTTAAGTGGGGGGATATTGTAATCGGCTCCATCTGTTCGTCTGTCTGCTTGTCCATCAGTATGTCACACTGTCTCAAACGGTTGGGCAGAGACTCACGAAACTTGGTAGTTATGATCAGTACATGGTACGAAGGTGCAAGAGTCAGTATCACTTTTGACCCCGCCCTTGGGTGGGTCAAAAGGTCAAACACCGAAAATGCAATTTCAGGCACATTTTTGCATTTTACCCCCGGTTCATGCCCCAGCGGGTGGGAACTTTGGGTCACAGTGGTCAAAATGGGGGATTTTAATTTTTTTTAACTCAAAATTTGATATTGGATCAATCCTGGAGGAACCTTTTGCCATCTTTCAACTTTTCTTTCGGTGGGAAGTGTGGGGATTTGCGATGGTGCACCTTCCATCGACTTTGCTCGAGTTTACCTTGCTACAGTTTATTGGTATTGTTGCCTGTCGTGGACTATTGACTGACCATCGTGTCTCATTTGTCAGACTTTATTTTTGAACGCCCCACTCGTTAATTCTTATTGCAACCATCTCTTGGTGCACCTCAAAAAATTGTGAGTTTTAACATTTCAAGGGGGGCGGTGAGGATGTTCAGAGATTTCGAAAATCCTATTATCTGAAAGTGTTTTGAAGAAATATGAAAAGTAGTTGATTTGAGATGTAACTGAAAAATATGATCTTTTCATTGTAAGAAAAGGTTTTTATAATAAATGTTTTTCACATGATTGGAACCTTTTTATTTATTTATTTTTGTTGCATCTACTCGCATGCCTATTTTGTCCTTTACCCCTCAAATAGCATAGGCCATCTTAAATTCTTGCGTTATGCTGATGTTGTGCATGTCTATAGAATGCTTCCTTTTTAAAATGAAAGCAGCTTGTGAATGTTCTTTGTTTTTTTGCATGCAATTTTAAGGCACTCATGCTGGAAAATCTCCAGAAGTCAAACCAGCAATCGGGCCTACAGCCCAACTCTGCGGTAAGTATTGTGTTCCAAAATGACTCTTCATTTGTTTTGCTTGTTTTGCTTTGTGAAATGGATGAGGAAACCACCTTGGAACCCAAGGATGCCAGATCTGTTTTTTTATTTTTTTTGAAACTCATTGTGTTGTCCAAGTTTATACCATTTGGTAATGACACTTCATATTGAATTGTAGCAATCAGAAATTTGTCTTGTGGTGCAGCTTCCATATTGCATCTAATATTATGTAGATATTAAACTGAAAGCTGAATTATAATCATATAATCTATTGGATTGTAATGCCACAGCCATCTTTTTGTGAAGAAGAGAAACAAGAATTACTTTGAGTTTATGAACTGTTTGATACTGTTTGTTGCATGTTTTCAATGCAATTAATGTCACTGTTCAACAGTAATACCTTGGAGATATAATATTGATTAACAATGACATTAATTGGTAGTTCAAATTAAACCTTTATTTTTAACCGAGTTCTAAGTTGGCATATACCAGTGATGGGAAAACTCAGCGAGTGAGTGGGCTGCGTGATTGGCCCTCCATCTCAGTGTGCCACAAGATTCAAATTGGGCATCATGTGCACTAATGACGACACCATGAATAAGCTTGAATATATTTAATACAGGCCAGACATTTCATAACGAGTTAGAGAAAATGCTTGTTCATTCATAAGTTAATGGAATCCTTCCAAAAATTAACGGCCTGGTGTTTGTGTGTTTGTTTTTGGGTTTGTCACACTACTCCTACAGTTCTGGGTCAATTACATCCAGACTTGCTACAGAAGATCAGCATGACCCCAATGAATGTATAGGGGCGTTCTTTGTCGGTGGTAATGGGAGTGTGGGGGACACAAATTCTCTGTGGAAATGTGTATTGTGTAGCGCCACCTCCAGGTTTGCCCTGGTATTACAAGCCTCCCCATTTACAGTACAGTATTCCTGTCCCCGCATTTTCAAGTGTAGTGAGGTGTTTAGAATTATAAACAGTAGGTATGGTTTTGCTTCAGGCACATAACCCAGGTTATTTTTTTGGTGTATACATAGCTGTCAATTGCCAATACACTGCCCAAATAAAGGTATGCGTCAGAAGAACGTGTTGCATGCTTGGAACAAGATCGCTCGTAGGGCAGGTACTCTGCTAGTTGTCATAAATAGTAAAAGCAAAATAAATATTTATTTACGCTTACCTGACAATACATCGTACTCAGTGCGACGTTTGGTTGGATCTGTCCTCCACAAGATTTTTCAGATTTAGAGTCATGACTGCAGACGCATCGTGATTCAGCACTTTGGTTTCCATCCGTTAATCTGTTGCACTTCTTGCATTTCATGTGTCCCAGAGCAGAAAATGTCTGCTCACATGCATATGTCGAGCCAAAGATTCACATCAGCTTGACATGGAGAACTGGCCCGGGAGTATTCATCCAAAGTTCTCGTATATTTTTCCTTTTCAGCTGGTTAATATCATCTTCATCCAGGGCATGAACATGAAGTAATTCCTCCTCCAAATAAAATTTTACTATTGCTTAGTACAGACAACCGTTGAAACGGGTTCCCTGCTGTCAGTCTAACGGAGCAACTTCAGCAGGGGCTGTTTCATCACGCATGTGGGCAATGGTCAGTCTCGTTGGCCACACTCAGAAGTCTGATGTGCCACAGCTTGCCCACCACTGGCATATACTGTTGAAAGATGAACAAAAGTTCGGAATTTGTGAGAAAAGGTCGAAGTAGCAAAAGCAATTAAATTGAGTCGCATTAGCAGCATGTACTTTGTGTGTCATTTAAATAGACAATCAGTTGAGAATGATTGAAATTCGGTTCAAAGTTCAGATTAAACGCATCCTGAAAGATCTCGCTGTAACATGGTTTTGAATTTTTTATTATTATTTGGAAAAATGCACTCGTATTGTCTTTAGACCCATCACATTCCACTACCTTGGCATACATAAGAAAAAGAGGAATCATAGATTGCAGATCCTCGCCAGGACTTGTTTTGTGTGGCGTTTGTGTACTGGTGTGTTACGCAATTAATCAGAGATGATTAGAACTGCCACTTTGTAACTGCTGGCAGTGATGATCGGGCACGAAGATGTCTCGCTTTGATGCAACCCCACTTTGATCAGACACTTGACCCTGACCCATGATGTTTATTATTATTCAATTGAATTTAGAATGGGATTAAAATAAATTCAATTCAAATCAAATGGAAGACCAAATAGGTACAATCCTGCATTGGAGTAATCAGAAGGAACCCGAACAAGCAAAAAGGAAAGATGAAGTGATCAGGAGGAACCGGGATAGGATTCACATTTCACCTGCTACTACTCTACTCTCAAACCCATCCAGGCACAGCCAAGTGAGCCTTATTCAAAAAAATAATAAAAAAATAACCCAGATCAAAAAATTCAATAATTTTGGCTGTCAGACCATGTGTCTGATCAAGCTGAAATTTAAAACATACTCTCCATCACCACTAGATCATAATTGTGAAGTTTCATGTCGATTGATTAAGCGCTTTGAGAGAAAAAAAGCATTATTTAATATTTTTATTCAATCCAATATGGCTGCCAAACAATGTGACCTATCAATTATTCCTGAACAAACTTGTACACCCATGCCTTGGGGAACATTTGTGTGGAGTTTCCCCTCAATCTGTCCAGCCGTTCTGGAGAAGAAGATTTTTTATGGGTTTTTGGGTAAATCCAATATGGCTGCCAAACCATGTGACTTGTTAGATCATATGTGTGAACCTTTTGTTCCTCATTGATAGATGGTTATATGTGTAAAGTTTTGCCTTGATCTGTTCAGCCATTTCAGAGTAGAAAATTTTTGAAGGTTTAAAAACAAACAAACAATATGGCTGCGAAATCATGTGACCAATGAAGTCATAATTTTTTTTTTGTGGACCATTTTATCTCTAGATGACCCTCAAAATTTTTTATACTGATCGGATGTAGCATTCTACATATGCAATTATGATGTCATAACGAAGGCACCTATGACGTCATCAAAAAAAATCACACTCATTCCCCATATGCCTGGTGTTGGTTTAATGGTTTGGGTGGTGGGCTTGGGATCCGAGGATCCTAAGTTCAAATCCCACTTGGCTGTTGAATTAATACCAGGTGGGGTTAACACGGTCTGTCATCCTTCCGAGATCGGCAAAATGAGTGCCAGCATGCTGGTATACTGTGGCGGAGTGGTGACCCGTCCAGGATTGTGTCCAATAGCCAGAGTCTGCTTCGGCAACACCAACACTCTGCACAGAGTATGGTCCCAATGGATGGATGGATGGATGGATGGAATGCCCATGAGGTGTACTTGCTATGTGCCAAGTTTCAATTTTTTCCTTGGTGTGGTTTTTGAGATAGAGCTCCAAAGTTTTTCAGATTTTTCAACATGGTTGCCACACTGCATGACCTATGACATAATTATGATTAAAACATTCTACTTGAGTAGTCACTCCTTTAGTTAAAATTTCGTCTCAATCCAACAAGCGGTTGCAGAGAAAAACATTAAAGTTCTGTGCGGACAAACAAACAAACAAAAACACCGATAAACAAACGCACCCCAATGCTATACCCTCTCCTTCGGTGAGGGTAATAAATCATGTTGACCATAACGATTCCTCCCTCTCTTTTTCTTGTCATTCAATAAGTCGTACTATTTTGGAATTCAAATGGTATGGAGTTGTTTTATACAGTACATTGGTCACTTTTCTTTCTGTTATCATGTTGGCCTTAGATTGGTGAAGAGATGAGTTCAAACAGCTTCATCAAACAATACCTTGAGAAGCAAAAGCAGCTGCTGAAACAGCGGTTAGCCAAAGAAGCCCAGGCAACGGTAGAATCTGAGGGTGAGTTTTAATCGTCCTTCTTTTCTCGCAAATGTACTTGTTTGCTTTATTTCCCCATGTAATGCTTTCAATTACTTTCAATTTCTCTGCATAATAAAATCGATATTCAACTTTTTATGGTGATGGACTTCTTACTTTATTAAAAAATAAATGGCTTCCCTTTGCCAGAGTTGTCAGCAGATTCTGAGGATGATGTGCTTCATCACGAGCTTCCTGTATCCCAACCATCAGATCTGCAACCAATCCCTGAAAAACCAGAAGATCATCGAAAAACAGCAGGTTAAGTTTTGTATTTTTAATTTTGCTTAAAAAAACAAAAACAAATGTGTTGATATTACATGCTGTAATACTATCTGTTGTGCTTTCAAAATAGTTATGTGCTTGGTGGTTTATATAATTTAATTTTTTACCAAAAAAAAATTGTTTGTAAATTAGCATGCATTGAGAATGAAACTGATGCACAGGCAAAGGCAAACCATAACAGCAGTGCGCTGAATGCACACGAGGCTTCCTATACCACTGTTGATGTAAAATACAGGACAAAATGCAAATGCAACAAAGAATGGGAGGGGTGGCAGAGGGGGGATTCATATTAATATATAAAATAAGCCAATTCTCTGTATGTATATATGTCTGTCTGAAAGTCATAGAAAGGAAAAAAAACAAAACAAAAAACAACACAGGCTAATCTCCAAATTTTGGATACGTGCTGGGGGTACCCAGGGTGAGGTCATGGGCACAAATGTGCATGTATGCAATCTTCACCTGAAAAAGGGAGTTCCAAACCCTTGTATGGTTCTTGGGCAGGCAGGTTGCATTATTCTTCGCCTGTTGCCTAAACTTCCCTCCTCCAACCTTTGTGTAAATTCGCAAGGGTTTGGAGCCGACGTAGGATTTTTGCCTGTTCGACTGGGCCAATCTCCAATCCTGACTTAAAATAGGAAGTGTATTTGTTTTTTCTTTTCGAAACATACCCGAATCTCACAAATAATTACTTTGTTGCACAGTTCAGCCTATTTCTTCACCGTGTCACATTCCCAGAGGGAACGAGTATTCATTAGGTACAGAAATTCACACCAACATAGTGCAAATGACAAAGTTTCAAATTGACGTATGTGGATTAGTCCAAGTAAGTATATATTGCTTAAAAGGACATGATTAACACAGTGGTTAGAGGAGGGGGGTTTAGGCACCAGGCTAAGAACAAAGACAAGCCTGCCTGCCCAAGAACCATATCAGGGTTGATGATCCCTTTTTCAGGTGAAGATTTATTGCACCACACAAACCGATAATAACAGGTGGCAGTGCTTTGGGAGTGTTAAAGAAGAAAGGTATGGGTTTAAAAGTTGAGCTGAGTGGAGGCAAGAAAAACGAATTTAGACCATATGTGGAATGAAGAACTAGTCTTGATCATTGAGCCTTGTAGCTATCTGAGTCGACAGACAGGTAGAACAATGGATGGAATCGAGAGAACATTTATCGAAGTATGCTCATCACTGTAAGAAGCAAGGAAAATCTGTCGTTTTAGGCTTAAGCCCTTCGCCAGAGCAAATGAGAGGGGAGGGGGGAAGGGGCTTGTGTGGTAATGAGTCGGAGTGAAGTCAGCGAGCACGTGGTGTGGGAATAACCCATTCTGACATATCATGAGAGGGAAGGCCAGGGTTCGGCAGTTAAAAACCCGACGGGGAAACAAACAAGCAAAATAAAGACATTAGACAAATAAACTAAAGCAACTTAAAAAAATAAAGTAAAAATGAGAAGAGAAGTTAGATGAAAAGGAGGACAGAAGAGAGGAGAGAAACAACAATAGAGGTAAAATGAATAAAATGGAATAAAGTGCAATCAGAGGGAAAATAAATTGGGGAAGGAAAGGATTGAAAAGTTGTAAGAGACTGGAGGGATAACTGAATGAAAAGCGCTCATTAATCCCTTTGGGGGGTGGGGATGGTATGGGGACAATGTGCTGATCCTGAAGATGAGGCTTTGCTCTTTGCACTTGCAACTGTCTGATGCTGAAGTGGGGAAAGTTATCCGGAGGCTGTCCGGGAAGGTAGAACCATCAAGCAACCAGCTTGAAGAGTTCCGTGCTTGGTTCTTACATCGAGTAAGTGTTTACGGAAACAATCACTCAGTCTTTGCCTGGTTTCATCGATGTAGATCATCTTGCAGAGACTACACGTGATTTCCGAGACGGCATTCGTGAAGGTGCAGTCAAAGTGGTCCATGACTTTAATACTGTTTTTGGGTCCTGAGATCGAAGTCGTCATCTTGATGATGTGGTAGGTGCTCCAGTGATTCATTAAACATTTAAATTTTCCTGGTGGGAGGTCAGAGGGTAATGGTCTTACAAATTTGACAATTTCACAAATTTCCGTCTTACTTGAAAGAAATCGGAGGCAGTTGAGAAAAGCGAGGCAGTTTTAGGATAATTCTGTAAAATCTTGAAGTTCCTCTGGATGATGTTCTTGACTCGTAAGTTGATGTGATAGTTGATCAATATTTACAGGATCCTTTCTTCATTTTTTTTTTCCTCAAGTTTATAAAGCCGTCTATATGTCAGTGTTGCTGATGCTCATTTGTGTCTCGAGCTTGCCACAACTGAGCTTTACTGTACCCACTGAAACCTAGTTCCTACCCTTCTGGTGCTATTCCTCTCCTTGTGCTGTGGTACATTTGTTTGTTGTCCCACTTTTTCCCCTTTTTTTGCCACATTTTGTCTGTTGATCCATTTAATTTGACCTGATGATACTTTTTGCAGAACAATTGTCAAAGGATGTTTCAAAGCTGGGAAAACACTTGCAGAGTGTTGATGCTGATGAGCAGAATCAAGAGAAAAAAGAAGTCAAAGGGAAGTGCAAAAAGCTTAAAAACAAAAAGGAAAAGGTAGAGAGACCTTTGCGGAGATCTGGAAGAGTCTGTACAAGGCAAAGCAGCCGCCTCTCCTCATCAGAAGACCAAAATGTACAGGCAGGGGATGGAGTGGATGTGGAGCCTTTGATGTCAACACCTTCAGTACATTCTTCCAAGAAGATCGAGGAGATGGAGGTGGATGGTGGAGACCGTTTGAGGGCACGTGATGAGGTGTGGTATTGGGGTTTTGTCTAATTGCTTTGAATTGCTTTTTTGTTCTTCAAAATGGCTGCGTGTCCTGTAAACACAACTTATCCAGATTAATCGTGAACACAAGGTAAACTTAATTTATTTATTTCTAGTAACTATACTTTTACGATACCCCCAAAAATTGCATCATACCCAAAAGTTGGTTGACCACATCTTTGGTGATATTGTTTATTTTATTCTATCCTAGCATTGCGGTGCTGTTCTAATCCTTTTGGCATTTTGAAGAAATCAAAAAAAAAATTCTATTTTTTTTTGGGGGGGGGGGGGGGGGCCTTAAACATTTCCCTACACCCACTAAGGAATGGGGTCAGGGATATTTTAATTTTACCTTTCAGGAGCTACAAAGGCTTACACACTATAGAGCAATTAAAAAAAAAAATCCAACTTTTTTTTTCTTAATTAAATAAAAATTATTATTTTTTCCGAATGCACTCGCCGACACTCACTGATGAACCTGTGAAGTTTGACGAAGATCTGTTTTGGCCATTTCTGAGAAGAATGTCTACACAGACACAGACAGATATTGAGTTGTGTGTTGGTCATAGTTCTTTTTTTTTTTTCTTTTCTTTTTTTCTTTAGAGGAACAAGGTTCATGGAAGAGCAAGGTAGGGACTTTGGGATAAGCATCAAGAGAATGAACAAACAAGAAAAGAGGAGAGGGGGTGGGATTGGAAACGCTGAAACTAGCAAGTAAGATTGTTGGGTTAGATAAGGTTAATGGAGGTAATAAAAAATCATGGGTCAGAATTTTGAATGACAGATGGTGGTGCACTGCTCGCTTGAAGCTTTGGATGAAAAAGTCAGACAACAGTCTCTGGAAGGTTGTTCTATAGATAGGAGAAGCAAGGAATAAAAGAGTTGAGGTGAGCAAACAGCCTGGATTTTGGAAGCCAAACCAGGATGTGGTTACTTGACAAATGCATGCATCCTTGAGTTGCTGGGGAGGGTTGGAGGACAGAGAGTAGGAGCGAGCAAGATTGGTTAATAGATTGTAGAAAACGAACAACAGACCCTATGCTCGGCCTCATCATGGGAGATTCCAATAATTTTGAGAGATTTCCATTCCACAGAATCCAGCAGATCGAACCAATGCTGGGGCACCAGCCCATAGCAGAGAGCAGTACTCTTCCATTGAGGTACGGACAAAGTCCTTGTAGACTGTGTAGCTCTGATTTCCCAAGGAAATACTTGGGTTGACTGAGGAAGAGTTTGGTTCCTTTTTGCATCGAGTTTTGTTTGCTGGTGGATTTTACCCCAATTCCAGTTGTTTTTTAAATTTTCATTTGGAGATCTGAGATAGTGGTGAAGAGTTGGCTTGATCCTAGAGGGAAGAATGAGATTGAAGAGGATGTGGGAGTTGATTCCACAGGCATGAAAAAAGAGGAACGAATGAGTGGAGGTGAGCAGTGATTCTGGATTTCGGTAGTTTCACCAGAAGGGGGTTGATGGTGGACCATCTGCACCCTGCAGAAACCTGGGGAAGGGGGACAAAGCACGGAAAGATCTGAGGGCGCAAGACCAGAAAGAAGGTGGTAGAAAACAGAGACCACCGACCTGTCTGCGATGAGAAAGCGATGGCCCATAGATTCGGTTTCATCATGGGTGATTCCATTAATCTTGAAGACTTGAAGAGTACTGCATCAAGCTGTGGAAGAAGGCCTTGTAGGTGGATAGGAGTTCAGGTTTGCCAAGGAAGGACTTTGTGCGACGTAGGATGCTCATTCGGCAACTGGCTTTGGAGGCCAATTTTGAAATGTGGCTTGCCCAAGAAAGATCATGACTGATGGCGAGACCCAGGAGTTTGAATGACTGAACTTCCTCAAGAGGATTGTTAAGAAAGTAAATGGGAGGGTTTGCCAGATGGTCCTTTCAGAGAGCATGTGAGATTTGTCAGTATTGAAAGACGTATTCCAAGTGTTTGATCAGTTTGTGATTTTTGTCAACGTCTGAAGAGGAAAGGGACTTTTGCTGCCTATCTGAAGAATGAGTGATATCTTGGCAGAGGGTGGTGTCATCAGCAAATGAATAAAGGGGATTTTCCAGAGAGTCTGAGAGATCGTTGATGAAGATTAGAATTTGGACTGCGTCCAGAACATTGCCTTGGCAGACTCAAACCTTAGCAGAAAGAGGAGATTAAAGGATTCTGTTGAGAGCCACACGTTGGCTACAAGAGTAAGGGAAGTCGGTAACCCAAGAGTGGAGTTGGCCTTGGATGCCATCGGAAGAGAGTTTGGAGAGCAAGGAGGGATGCCAGACTATTGAAAGCTTGTATTATCTCCAGAGAGATGGCCCTGGTCTCGTCTGACATTGATGGCCTCCATCCATTGTTGGGAGAGTTGGATCAGCATGTCCAAGGTGGAGTGATCTGGTATGAATTAGAATTGGTGATCTTGGATGAGGCTGGGGGGAGGGGCGGGGAGGGAAAGATTTCATATCGACTGCAAATATGGATTCCATGACCTTGCTGTTACTTGAAAGTAAGCTGATCAGTCTGTAGTTAGCAGGATCAGTTTTTGCACTTTTTATGTAATGCAGTGATGTCTGATTTCCCAGCAGATGGAAGATGACCTCGGGCAAAAGATAGGCTGAAAAGAGAAGAAAGAGGATGTACAAGAGCAGCAGAACCGGTTTTTATAGATTGTAAGCCCTGTCCGTCATATCCCTTCACAAAATGATTCTTGTGGTCCACTCCTTGTCAGAGAATGAAATATTGTTTAAAGTGTAGCTAATATGTGCCTAATCATTATTCTAACTTTATCCCACTTTCAGAAGTTGCATGTTAGCACACACTTCATGCCCAAAATTTGTCGTATCATTTTGGGTTGCATGAAAATTTTGGTTGCCCACTCCTCATTGATGCCAACACAAACATGCACAATGGCACCAGCTTTAAGGCGGTGCATCGACTGCGTCTACTTACTGTCCACACGACATTAAAGATGACTCTTCTTGAGTTTATGACAACGGATACTCCCATTGTAGTGATGACCCTTTATCACATCATTCATCGATATAGATGCGAGAACCTCTGAATCTATCAAGATATCATGAAGCCCGGCATCCCCCAAATCTCTTGCCAATGCATGCCAAAGCGGTTCTTGCTGTGTGAAAAGCTCCAAGGGGGATCACAATGCGGTCCATGTAAACTTGTGTCTGCCATCTCATAATTTGAGCTTTTGTGTAAATGGCCCTATCGGGCTAATCTGCCAGCGAGCTTTTTGGGGCCACGCCACCCTATCGTTTTTATCGTCAAACGTGCCTTGATCTTCCTCCTGGGAGATAGTGTAGTCGTGAGCCCAGGAGTGATAAATTAGTTTGAAAGGGTATAGAGGGGCAAGAGTTAGAAATTAGGTACAGGGATTAGCGGGGCAGCGAGGTTTTGATAGGATCGGGCTGAAGCTGGCCATATGACCTGCTGCCACTGCACGCTTCTGATATAAACGTGACATCAGCTGCCAGGCCATGAACGTGACATCTGCCGGTTTTGCCGATATCCAATCCTTTGCACCAGTTCTCTCTTTTGCTGGGACCGGCACTTCTGTCTGGATGGGAACACAACCTGTACCCTGCCAGTCCAAAGAGAGTTGAAGCTCGTTGTTCCCTATGTTTGGAGAAATCAAGATTGAGAGAAAATGAAGGACTCAAAATAATAGGTTTGAGATGCAGACCATGACTCGTGATGGTCACTGCAGCTCGACCAAAGACTCATCATGTAGTTCCAGATAAGATCATGGTGGTCGTGACGATGCTTGTGGACAAACTGGGAAAAAGTCGAATACATGAAGAAGTCAAAGACCCTGCAGATCTAATTCACATGTCTTCTGGCATCATTGCATTCCCTCAAGCTTGCCTTGACCTGGAGATTGCTCACCAGAAGGGAGATGATGCATTTGTCACCTTTTAAAAGGACTGACTGCAAGGAAGTGAGACTGTCCTCAACTACACATTAAGGAAAATGAATCTTGTCATTCACTGATGCAGGGAACAAGGCAACGACAAAGGGGAAGGGTAACAAGTCGGTTTGAAAAGTGACAGGAAACTTCTTGCCAGACTTGTCATCATCGGCAGAGCCTGCAAAATTGATGTGAAGAACATGATGTCATATTGTTTTGGCCCACTTCCACTGGTGATCGTGACACATGATGGATGCCTTGTAAAGACTAATAAGGCAAGGCTGCTGCTTTACCCTGAATCACCCCTGAAGCATCACCAAACGCCGAAAAGGAGTGTTTGGATTGTGGATGGGATGGCCGTGCTGCAACAAATGAGCCGAAAGTACATGTCACAGAACGTTGGTCAACTTGCTGACAAGAATCTCCACTAGTTGTTGAATTTTGCTTGCTCTCGTAGTTCAACTGAAGGACACTTTGTGACAGACAGATATCCAACTGTCAGCATCAAAAATGCAGAGCTCAAACAAAGAGCAGCAAGCGGCTCCAAGAAAATCAAGATTGCAAAGCCAGACTAACAAATCCCAAAGCAGTGGAAAAAATTCCTGTCACATAGCTACAGCAAGGAGCAGTTGGTTAAATTTTTGTTCGAGATGTAGAGCAAATGTGATGTTGGAAGAATGAAAGGTGTGATTGTAACCGTGGAACTCTGCCTTGCAATCATTCTGCCAGATGGAACGGTTCTTGAAAAGACATCAAATAGCTGCACTGTTCGCACGAAGAAGCAGACACAAGGATGTGTTTTGCATGCCATCTACATTTCCAAATCCGGTAGCAACAGTATCATTGTCATGAGTCCTGACACGGACGTGTTTGTCATTGGCGTCGCATTAACTTCAAGTCTTGGTAGCTCCCAGCTCTACTTCTACACTGGGAAAGATAAGAATATGTGGACTATTCATCTCCAGGCTATTGTGCAACACCTTGTTGATGACATAACCAAGTCTCTGGTGGGCCTCCACTGCTTCACTGGATGTGGCTCTCAGTTCATTTTATGGTAAAGGCAAGACAAAGGCGATCAAAACTGATTATGGACAACTCACCATTGTCTTCGGCATTTCAATCCCTCGGGGAATTGTTCACAGTAACTGATTACATGGTGTCAGACCTGGAAGTCTTTGTCTGCAAACTCTATGGCCAGCAGGAATACTCAAATGTGAATGATGCCAGATAAGCAATGTTCTCCTTGGCGATGATGGCAGAGAATGTTTTGTCAACAAATCACGATGCCTTGCATAAGCATGTTCAGCGAGCCAATTTCCAAGCCATCATTTACAAGTGTAGCTTAGAACAGCACTCAAATATTGCACCTCCTGTTGGACAGGGATGGAAGCTGATGAATGATGCAGTTGATGCCACAGGAATTGACTTGATGCAGATGCGATCGGCTCAAAAAAGCATCCTTTAACATTCATCCTGTGCATGCAAGAAGTCTAAATGCAGAGTAGGGGAGGCAGATGACAAATGCTGCGTGTCTTCAGGCATTCCATGCACAGAACTATACTCGTGTCATGTATGTGAGACATCAATGTCATACAAGTGAGACATGTTTGTGTTGGCATCAACCAGGAGTGGGAAACCAAAATTTTCATGCAAGCTAAAATTATACTGCAAATTTTGGGCATGAAGTGTGGGTTAATGTGCAACTTCTGTAAGGGGGATAAGTTACAAGAATGATTAGGCATATATTAACTACACTTTAAACAGTATTTCATCCTCTGCCAAGGAGTGGACCACAAGAATCAATTTCTGAAGGCAAGGGCCTATAGTCTATGAGGACACGCGAGCTGATGCTGTCCGGTCCAGTTTCAGAATCAATAGAGGGTTGCCAGAAACTTCTCCACCTTCTCAGGTGCAAAAGAGAGAGTCCAGGAGCACTGGGAAGGGTGGGTACAGAGAGTGAGGGGTTGGGGGACACAATATTTGAAAGCAAACACTGAATTGAGGCCTTTTCACGAGTGGAATCAGCTGTGGTGCCATTTTAAGAGAGGGAAAGGATGGAAGGGGAGCATACTTCAGAGACATACTTAACAAGGCACCACCAGTTTTTAGAGGAGTGAGATAGATTTGAAAGTTCATTCCTGAGGTTTGCCAAATGTTGTTTTTTGGCTCTCCTGAGGGAAAGTTTGTTATCCAGAAGGGAGGAATTGCCAATGGGAGAAATCTGGTTGGGAAAATTCACAGATTGAGTCAGTCCCATGGATTCACAGAAGGTCTTTACTGAAGTGCCATGGCTGGTGAGAGAGGTACCAACACCCAGCCAATTTGCATCTGGTGACAATTGATATCACCACATATTAGGAAGAGAGAGAGAGAGAGTTTGTATGAGTGGTTAAAAGTTGGTTCATGTTGTCAGAGAGAGGGGTAGGTAGGTAGAGAGACGTAGATTAAGTCATCACTGTTTGGAGGGCTGTACAACACACAGACAAACAAGAGGTGGGAGTGGAGCGGAAGTCACAGCCAAAAGTACTCCTGGGGATTTGGAGGTGTAAGATGAGTACAAGTGCAGTGAGAAATTTGGTTCTTGATGTAAAGTGCAACTCCGCCACCGTGGCGGGGTTCAGCCCTATCAAATTGGAGGATGCAATAGCTGGGGAGAGAGACTAAGGAATCGGGGATGTCCTGTGGGAGGAAGGATTCTGTGAAACAGATTATGTCCAGTTTACCAGCAATGGCCTGGATTGAGAGATGTCGGGTTGTAGTGGAAGCCTCGGATATTTGAGGTCCACACAGTTAGGGAAAGGGGAGGAAGTGCTCGGAGGATGCAGGGTGAGGGGGAAGCATTGAGAGAGTGATGTGAGGAGGGATGCAGAAAGGGGGAAGCTGAAGCTTTGAGGTGGTGGGGGTGAGGGGGTGATGCGGAAAGAGGGGACATGAAGTGGAAGGATGCTGATTCTTAATTCCCAAATTGGACAAACAGAGATAAAGATCATGGGATGGGTGGTAAGGATTTTTGTTGATGGCACGGAGAAAGATGATATTTGTGGGTGTGGGAGAAGGGTTGGTAGACCAAGCACTTAGCTGACGGGCATGTTTGGAAAAAAATTCCTTGTGAAGAATTTATCATGGTGAAAAACAACATATGGGGTACTCCTGACAGAGAAATAATGAAAGTGAAGCCTTTGAAAATGATTTTAAAAGAAGAAGGAAGACGTGTTTTATATGCAATGAAGATTCAGTTTGGAGATATTGGGAAAAGGGAGATTCTAAAGAATGACGTGCAGGCAGAAGCAATTTTAAGTGGAATGAGATCATTGTGGAGTGAAAAAAGTTTTTTATTGTCTTTTATTTTTTTTTAAGTGAGGAGGGGAAATAAGATAACTTTGGGGAGGTAGAAAGTATAGTACAGTACAATATTTGGAAAGAAAGGAGCAAAACATGGAAATGCGGAGAGAAAAGGTACACAGTTTTTCATTGCGGCTCATGTTGGCCTTGAACAATTCAAAAACAAATTCGACAAATACAGCACAACAAGGTAAGATTTAACACGGAAAATTGGATGGAACCACAAAACAGCAACACAGGGATTGAAGACACAACAGTAAAACATGACAAATCCAGTTCGGAAAACCTAGCTTTAATGAGGTGGAAGCTGCAGATTCGACCAACACCTGGTAAAATCCCCAAACCGGAGGGACAATCAAGCTCACAATGGACAGCTCTGAGGCAAGTGCACTGGCTCTGTGATGTCCTGTCAGGCTATGTATTGGTATTGCAGCAAATAAATGTGAGAACCATCGTGGAGAATTAAAAAGCACAACCAACTCTGGAATTTGTCAAAAAAGGCGAGAGGCTCTCAAAGTCCGTTTGTGCCACAGAGTGCCCTTCGTCCGAGACCAAGACAGGGGATGTGCCCTCCGGGAGGAGGGGGAGAAGGTGGGGTGGGTGGGTTTTGAGCGACACATTTACAATAGACCACAAGACCCAGGTAGCTGTTTGCATTGGCAAACATATGAGGTGGAGTCAAACGTTTGCGTTCCCAAACCTTGAAGCATAACTCTGTATATATGCGAGTTATTCTCTGTCTTGTTTCCAGCCTGTCACATTCCTCCCCCCTCCCCCCCCCAATGGTTGGTGAGTTTCATGATGCCATTGGAGTAGAAATGTAAAAAAACAACAACTTGTTAATGGAAAAACATTTCGACTTCCCTTTGTACCCGGCTGTAAAGTCGTATCTGAAGATCACAGCGATTATTGACATGATCTGTGTGGTATGAAAGAATGCCAGTTGTTTTAGTGGAACCATCCTCGCAGTTCAATCACGGTAGTTCAAGCTGTAACATTCCCAGTCTCGCCATTTCCTGCTGTGTTCCGTGTTCAGCCTCAATTTTCCTACCTACGCTTGATGAGGTATTTCTGTTCCAACCATCAGAATACAAGGCTTGTCGCCCTCACTGCAGAGAACGCATCCACTTCACTCTAAGTGAATGACTCGAGATGACGGTAGGGAATCTCGAAACACAAAGCTTGCAACAATGGAAGGCACCATTCCTCTATTGGACGTATTATTATCCTGGAGTTTTATTTGTATTTTTGTTACAACTGTTGGGCTGTAACTGCAAAAAGTAACTTTCTTTCTTAAAGGTTAGCGTGCTCTCATGGTACAGAGGATGGGTGTGAATGATAGCTGAAGGAAAGTGGTGTTTTGTTCCAAATTCATTCGTACAGGGGGAAGATGATATTGTAGGGCTGTATTCCATCGTTTGATAAATTGAAAAACGTACGTAAAACTGCTTTGTTTTTCACTGCCCTCTCTCTCAACTGATACCTTTGTTTCTGCCCTCACTTTGCAAAAAACAATTCCAAGAACTCTGTGTTGGCCCAATTATAAACATTTTCATGTATGTTGTCACCTGCGTAGTTTATCATTCCTCTACATTTAGGCTTTGTGAGTTTAATGCTTGAATTTGCAGGTAGGAACTGTACCAATTGATTGACCACATCCTTGTCTTTGTGGACTTACACATGCCATGTAATATATTCATTTTCTGTATATTGAGCTCTCTAGAATAAAAGTGGACCAACTCACTATGGTAATGACTTTGGTTTTTACTCTTGTAAAGACACGCGTGTGCGTGTACGTGCGTGTGCATGCATGCAACACCTGAGAGTTAATTTTGGAATCGGAGTAAACAACCAATTCTTTTTTTTTCTCCCCCCAATTTGTGGGATTATCCTGCCTCTAAATATTTTTCTTTTGTATATCTCACTTAAGATGCACTTGGTCCACTTTTATTTTAGAGTGCTTGTTTGCTCCAAAATAAAACCGAACCTTTCGGAGGGCCACATTCCTGCCGTACCACTTTAACGGAAGTCCATTTAGTTGTAGCGATAACCAAGGCCATTAACCAAATAATTCGTGCTTTCCACAATTAAAAATACTCCCATTTGTATGTCGTTTCAACTTCCAGCACTTGAATATTCACATCTGCATGTTAACACATGTTTGGCTAAAACGACTCTCGGGAGAGCGCACACCTCCACCAGGCTGAATAGTTTATGTTTTGTGTCTCCCTGATCAGCCGGATCCAGATCTTTACAAAAATCTAATCAATTCGTTCTTGTCACACACCTTACTTGTCCATCAAATTTCGTCCGAATCCGTCCACATCTTTTTGAGATATCCTGCTCACAGCCAGACAGGGGTGAAATCATAACCTCTGTCCACCATCAGTGGTGGAGGTAATGACAGAGTGAGAGCTGGACAGAATGTCCACCTAACTGTGAAGCTGTACAGGTGCAAAAGAAAAAGAAAAAAGTCCACGGGGAGCACGAGTTTTGTGCTTAACACTACCATAAATGGTGTACATTGTGTTTAAACCATGTTGTGTAGGAAAGGGAAACGACCATTTAATCGATCTGAGTCAATCATGTTATGGAATCTGAGTGAAAAAAACACTTTTTTCTTGAATGGGGTGGGCTGTAGATTGCATTTATTATTTCTCATCCTGATGAGTTGGAATTAATTTGATTACTATGAAACGTGGCAATAAGGTTGCGGGACCAATTTAATATCATCTTCGAGTTAAATATTTGCAGCTGAGAAAGGTGAGAAAGTCTGTGCACATCATCTACTCTCGGGAGGTAAGATAGTCGGGTGCTTGAACAAGGTGTATGGTATTTTACAAGAGGTTTGAACTTGATTACCGACTAAATCGGAGCAGGGAGAGTTGATTTCTGCACTGAAATGATAGGGAACACAGTTGAGACGTTGGTATTTTGCCAGAAGAATGTGGGGGTGCTCTGACTGGTGTCAAATGCAGGGATGAGATCGTTACACTTGTAGTCGTCCTTATGGCTCAGGCGTGAGGTCCCACCTAAACATCAGTCTTGGAAATCCACATGCAAATTGCATCTCCCAAACAAACTGCATGCATATCTGCACAGGACCCATGTCAGTATTCCGTATGAAATGGTCGTCATTGTGGTCAAAGTCAGTTTGGGAAGAGCTAGGTGTCATTTAACACCAAATATAGTTTACTCACAACATTGGAATGGTTCATGGGAAGATAATTCGGATTGCTGTTGCTTCCCAGTCCAATGTTCATCACAGTTTCATTTCTCAGACACTGACATGGCCCTGTCAGAATAGACAGTTCACGGAGAGACCTCTTTGAGGACGACTAAGGGTTCGAACCCCTTGTGAAGATCGTTATCGTGTTACTGCAAGAAGGAACCACTCTCCAGAATGACCTACAAAAGGGAAATCAATCATCACATTTCAACCCAGGCAGTTCAGAATGGGCTTCATGCTGATGGTACAAGGTTCAGACGACTGCAGATCTGCATCCCTCTATCACAGCGCCATCGACAGCAGTGCGGGTAATGGACCACAACTGGAAGATGAACTGTTGAGGCCATGTTATATTCCTGGCATGCCTATATTCTGCTGACACTTCAATGATTGATGTGCTTGTCTGCAGATGAGGAGGGGTAGTGATTTGCAAATTGTGGCATTGGAGGTAGCATGATCTGCTTGGTCAGGGCTGATATTCAAGTTTGCTGTGGAATTTATCATTTCATCATTTGGAGTTGATGACTGATGTCAGAGGCAGGTATGAGACTATTACAATTGCAATTGTCTCTGGTGACCATCGCCAGAGCTAACCCTTTAGCCAGGTCCTGACTTCATATTTGCAGATGACAATGCCTGTCTGCACGTTGTCAATGCTGCACTTCAGGGACACAACATCACTTGCATGTATTGGTCTGCATGATCTATGGACTTAAATACAACATGTTTGAGACATCCTCAGGAGACGTTTGTGGCCGCCAAGTCCACCCACAGTCTCTTGATCAACTAGAAGTGGCTTTGGTCGAGGAATGGTGAAACATCCCACAGTGAGGGCTGGATCATCCACCTTGGTTGATGAGATGTGAACAAGCTTGTATGAGGGTGATTGGTGGTCGCGTGTGTTGTGAAAGCATTTCTGTCGATGTAGACTTGTCTGTGCTCATTTTTAGACTGACTTCATTCTCAGTTTGTACTCGTTTCAGAAAGCTATGTTGTTTAGGCACAACTGAACCCTGGTTTATTTATGAAGTGTACAAAACAATGTGCCAGAACAATCAGGATATGATGAACACCTTTGCTGTTCCGACTAATTTTAACAGCCCAATTAGTCCCACCTCCTTCTGGGGTCATCTAGGGAATCGTTTTGTCCCAAGCCTTTTTTTTTGTATACATTGTCGAGGCTCGTATGAGAGCTAACACACAACGCACAGCAAAGGAGGGGGGGGGCATGAGACAAGAGGGGCGGGAGAGGGGAGAACAAAACAGAGACATTAGGAGATCTGTGGAAGGGAGAGGGATGGAACGGGGAACATGGGGTATACAAGATGGACATTACAGGGACTTTCAGGAAGGAAAGCAGGCAATTTGAAGGAGATGGGTTTGGGGTAGATTAATGGGGGTAGAAAAGATCGAGGTTTTGGATGGGGGAAGATAAGAGGTGGTGGTGGAACCGCTGTTTTGAAATTACCTGGAGGGAAGAATGGGATTGAAGAGAGTGTGGGAGTTTATTCCAAAGCGGAAAAAAAGAGGAATGAAAGCGTGAAGGTGAGCAGTTCGTGATTTTGATAGTTTTACGGAAGGGGGTTGTTGGTGACCTTGAGCGCCCTGCGGAAATGTGGTGGGGACATATCGCAGACAAAGCAGGGGGGTGAGACAGAGAGGAGATGGAGGAAGACAGAAAGACCACCGACCTGCCTGCGGTGAGAGATGAGAGGCCAAAAGACTCAGCCTCATCTCGGGAGATACCAATGATCCGAAATGCTTTGGTTTCCACAGCATGAAGCCGAGAAAGGTGAGAGGCAGGAGCACCAGCCCAGAGGGAGAGCAGTACTCCATCAGGTTGCGGACGAAAGGTTTGTATGTGGTCAGGAGCTCAGGTGGGCCGAGGAAAGACTTTGCACGAGGAGGATTCCCAGTCTGGCTTTGGAGGCCATGTTGGAAATGTGGCTTTCATGGCAGATCATGGCAGACAGTGAGACACAGAAGCTTGAATGAAAGGACTTCTTCCAAAGGATTGTTGAGAAAGTAGATGGGGGGGGGGGGGTTCTAAATGGTCCTTTCGGAGAGACATAGTGAGAGTGTGAGAGACTTTCACTAATGAGCCAGCCATGACTTGTTATCCAGGTTGTGGCAGAAATTTGGAATATGGCCAGGGTATCAGGAATAGGTTGCTAGTAGACAAGACACCCAGCTTAACATCCATCTGAAGGAGGGCACATTTTGTGACATGGCACGTTGCCTGTGAAAACACCATTCCAACAGCTTAGTTGGGTTGAGAATTGAGTATGGACCATACAGCTCAGAGCCAGCTGTGGTTCACCTGCATTATCCTGTTGGACTAATATAAATACGTTTGAATCTAGAATGGCACTCGGTAGAGCACATACCTCCTCCAGGTTGAAGAGTTCACGTTTTGTATCCCACTGATAGGCCAGATCTACGTCTGGACCTTAACCAAAATCGAATCAGCTGGCTCTTATAACCGCCCCAACTCTTCCATCAAGTTTTGTCACAACCCGTCCACAATTTTTTGAAATGTCGTGCTTGCATATCGTTTTTGGCCCTGTCTCTCAATTATGAAGAATCACTTCACATTAAAACATTCTTGTATCTGGATCCGGATCTTCACCAAAATTGTATCAATTCGTCCTTGTCACACACCTAACCTGTTAGCAAAGTTTCATCCGAAACCATCCCTAACTTCTTGAGATATCCTGCTCACAGACAAACAAATGGGTGAATACATAACCTCCGTCCACCTTCAGTGGCGGAGGTCAACATATACAGTAAACATAACAAACCTCAAAATTTTCTTTGAGGAGTATATTTGTTCAGATTAGGCTTCCCCTAAATTGCTCTTTTGGAACCATTTGTCCATTTTTAACAAGGGTCTTATTTGAAATTTTTAATTACTGCCTTGTCCCCCCCACCCCCTTCTTCCTTTAGCTTGAACAGATTTGCATCTTTAATCCAGAGTTGCACACCATGTAGTTTATGTGCACCATCTCAAATCTCATTTGGGATGACATGGGCTCAGTAGAAACGAGAGCAAAATCTCTGCATTTTTATTCTTTTTGCCATTTTCTTGAAGCACACATAGAATAATTTATTGCAATGGCAGCTGAAGGCTGGTGCATCTGGTTGTCCTTGCTGGCAATATGATGATGATAAATGCATGCAACATGTCGTTTTTCAGCCATTATGGTCTCGTTAGACAGTGCCAGCTTGTGAGTTGAGTGGATGTCGGTCTGGCATTTGTGAATGATGGGATGATCATGGTATGGCTTCTGTATGGCTTATGCTATTTGACAGCATTTCTTGGAAGGGCTTCCTCGGTGCTCTTTTGTTTGTCCAGCTATTTGGCAGGATAGCCTGGAGGTGTGTGCAGTCACCTCAAAGCTGACAAGCCTGGATTCAATCTTGACCCAGCTATAAATTGTCATCTTGGGATTTTACATCTAGGGCGATACATTCATGTGTGCACCGTCCCTCGGTTAGATTGCAAAACCAGGTGTCCCACCTGCAAGTGTTGGTGGACGTTATCATTGCCCCCTTCACCAAATTGCTGCTCTCATCTGCAGGGGGCACTGCATCAGTGGCACAGTTACACTCCTACCAATGATGCAAAACCCACAGACAATTGCCCACAGTTTAACAGAAAACCCACAAAACTAAACAGCATAAGTTTTCAAAAAGCAATCCAATTGGATGCTTATGAAATGATAAAACAAGACAGTCAAGATGAAGGGCTGTATAGTTGGAGTTGATTGTAGTCCCAGTAATGTGGTGTTTCTCAATGCCCAAGCTTTCAATTTATTTTCAATTGTTGGCAGTAACCTATCTTTATATTTTAAAAAGCTTTCATCACATCAAGTTTGAGGAATGTGTTGGCCAATTTCAGATTCCTATCTCTCAGAGAACCCACAGCAACTTTTGTTGCTTCCGGTCTGTACACACCATTAGACTTGGATGCTTTTTGTATTCAATAAGTACAGTACTGTTTTATTTGGGTGATGATTGAGAAATTGAGCTAAATACCAATAAAGCACCATTGCTGAGGTGTAACAAATATTTTAATCAAGTTTTGTATAAGCTACAGAGAGGTTTCTCATTGATCACTGGCTCTTTAAAAGTGCTGTTTAAAATAGTCATGCTTCAACATGTATCACCACAATTGTGCATTATCAAGGTTGATTAAAAACGTTCATATTTGAAGAGAAAAATATGTATTTGGGATCATCTGAGAGAAAGGCAGAATCATTTGTGTCAATCATGAGAACCAGCACTAAACTTTGTTGTTTAAGCAACAGAGGCCTTGTCTGTACGAGGTGGCCTGGAACTTTTCATTGCCAAACCCAAGCTGAGGTTGAATCCAGCTCTGAATCTCTGAGAAAGTAATTCTAGATGCTGATGTAATTATGCCTTTTGCATCATTGAAATGTTTTCTTCAGGTGAATATGTGAGGTTTCCTTGAGATCTAGTGCACGCTTCTGACTGGATCTTTTGAAGAGTTCTCAGCACGATTTTCTTGTAAGAATCAGATTTGGATTACATTTGTACTTACGCTGAACATGACTGCAAAGTACACCATTTTGGCGACAACAACAAAAGACAGTCAAGATAAATCTATCAAAAGATGCGGTCTCTCTCAAAAGATTAATATTAGAAGGGCACTCTTCGACATTGCGATGTCGACAGATATGTCTGCGCCACCATTATTACATCATTATACAGACTTGGACCAAGTTTGATTTAAATCCCTGAACCTAGATTCAAAATATTAAATAATTCTGGCTGCCAGACTTTGGGTCCGATCAGGTTGAAATTTAAAACATTCATTTTCCATGACTATTGGAGCATGATTGAAGCGGTTCAAGAGAAATAATTTTTAAATAGATTTTTGTTCAATCCAATATGGCTGCCAGACCATGTGACCTATACATTATTCATGAACACCCTGGTATACTCGAGGGTTGTGGAACATGTGGGTGAAGTTTCCCCTTGTTCTGTTAAGCCGTTCTGGAGAAGATTTTTTTTCAAGGTTTATTCCTCAAAAAGATCATAGCTGCCAAACCATGTGACCGAAAATGTCAGAGGTGGAGAACTTTTTGTTCCTCATGGGTAGGTGATCGTACCTATAAAGTTTCACCTCAATCTGTTCAGCCATTTTGGAGAAGAAGATTTTTGAAGGTTTTTCTGTTAATAGAAATATGGCTGCTGAACTATGTGACCAATGGCATCATCAATTTTTTCCTCACATACAATTTAACTTTAGATGACCCTCAAAAATTTTCATACTGATCGGATAAAGCGTTCGACGTATGCAGTTATGACGTCATAAAGAAGCTACCTATGACATCATAAAAAAAAAAAATCACAATCGTTTCCCATGGGGAGTACATGACATGTACCCAGTTTCAATTTTTTTCATTGAGCTGTTTCGGATATATAGAGGTCCAAAGTTTTTCCTTTTTTTCCTCAACATGACTGCCACACCATGTGACCTATTACATCATAATTATCATTAAAACATTCTTCCTGAGTAGTCTCACCTATGGTGAAAATTTTGTTTCAATCGGATAAGTATTTTCAGAGAAAACAGAAAATGAGCACGGACGGACAACCCAAAAACATAATGGCTCCGTCGACTTCTTCAGCGGAGGCAGAAAAAGATGTACGGGTGTTTCAAAGGAAACGGTGCAGGAGAAACTCAAAACCTCTTTTGCAAAAAAGCCAAGTCTTTCAGAGAAAAGTATGTATTGTCAAATACAACGAAGACCTATCAAAAGTAACAGAAGCGTGTGACCCGTTCAATTGTAGGCAAAGTTTTACGGGTCTAAACATGTTTTGAAACACTCGCTGCAGTTCTTTAGCCTGGATGTCATGGATAGGCTCTGAAATGTTAGCTTTCAGCTCTTCGATCCATGAGGATTATTTGCATAGACGGTGTTTTTGAGCTTTCTCCAAAGATAAAAAAAACACTATGGAAGGGTTAAGTCATGCGAAAGAGGTGGCCATAAACCACGAGAAATTATGCAATCTTCAAAAACTGAATTGACTGCATGCGTGCTTCCATGTGCTCTGTGTACAGTTGCACCGTCTGGAACCATCCATCTCGTTACTCCTCTTCAGTTAGTTCGTTGAAAAACTGCTGGACAATATCATTGACGTACTGTTGGGAATCTACTATATCTTCAAAAAAATATTGATCCAATACCATGTCTTCTGAAAAGGGCACAGCATACACCAAATTCTAATCTCACCCCGAAGGGGAGGCGAGACTTGCAACTTGTCTGTCTGTGTGTTTGTGTGTGTGTGTGTGTGTGTGTGTGTGTGTCCGCATCTATATTTTCGCTTTTAAAATGTTTTTCTCTGCAACCTCTTGTCTGATCGATGCAAAACTTTAAACATAGGAGGTACTCCCTATAGAGAATATCTTATTGATAACTCTGATGCCATCGGTCACATGGTATGGCAGCCATCTTGGATTAAAAGTTAAAATTTGAATATCATTCTCTCTGAAACTGCAAAACGAACAAAATTGAAACTTGGCATATGTCAACTCCCCATGGGCGATATAGAGTGATAACAATTACATCATCGGTGAAGTGGAATTCCAGCCATAATTGATTGAATCAAAATCCATATCCAAAAAATCTGAAACTTTATTTTTCTGATCTATCCGATGTGTGAAGAATTAAATTTATGACATCATCGATCACGTGGTCTGATGGCCATATTGGATTGAAAATAAAAACGTAAACAAATCTTCTCCAGAACCGCTTAACCGATTGATGCGAAACTTCATACAGTACATATGATCGGCCAGCCATCGGGAATAGTTAGCTTTTTTTTTTTCATATTCACATTAATTGACAATTTAGTCTAAATGTGCACAAAAATGGTCATTCAATATCTTGATAATCGATCAATTCATACGAAAAGTAAGTGTCATTGTGTCTTCTCCATGAAACCAAGCAGCCCCAAACTTTTCATGCATACTAAGAGAACTCCAAGAGAGTGCATGAATGAAAATTGGGTGTTTGGGTAAATTTAAACACCCCTTTTGTTGAAGACAATTAATGGCTTACCTCCATGAAAGGCTTATCCTTGGTCAGCCCAACTTTACCTCTTGAGGTCTTAGCCCCCATTTTGATTTGGCCTATTCAACCATGCCTTGCCTTGGAACCTCGACCCACTTTCACAGATTAATTTGAGGATATAGTCAAAATATTATTTCAGATTAAAGAATCTGATCTCGTGGACTAAATAAGTGTCGAAATTAGTGAAATGTGAAAATTTTAACAAATTAGCGATTATTATAACTAAGTGTATTTATTGAAGCAATGTATTAAACTGAACTTTTTCTACTGTTCGGACAATTATATAAAATGAAGAAAAGATTAAGGAATGTGCCGAAAGTGTAATTTCATTGAGTGCAACACATTAACCAATGGGATCGCTGTGCTTCACAAGCTGCTTTTAGAAGCCATGGTGATGCATGTACAGGGGTCCCTTTTTTGTCAATTACATACGCAGTTTTCTTTTTCACTGTTTTGTGCGATCTGCTTTCATTGCAAAATATTATACGATGACGTGTATGTATATATATATAACCTGGTGTTGGCATAGTGGTTAGGGTAGCGGCTTGGGATCCAAAAGGTCCTGAGTTCAAGCCCCGTTGTTCCACTTGAATTAATACACACCAGGAGGTTGACTCAGCCTGTCATCCTTCCGAGGTCGGCGAAGTGAGTACCAGTGACTGGGCCCGGTGTATGCCCCGGTTAGAATAGGTGTACTATATCCCTGTGTCGTAAGAGGCGACCAGGGTTGTGTCAGGAGGGCATCCGGCGTAAAACGTGTGCCAATCATTATGCGGATCATAACGGATGATCCGCTGTGGCGACCCCTAACGGGAGCAGCCGAAAGAAGAAGAAAAGATATCTATCTATCTATCTATGTATATATATATATATATTATATATATATATATATATATATATATATATATGTATATATTATATATATATATATATATATTATATACAGGGTGTCCCAAAAAAATATACAACTTTCATCTGCAAAGAGGATGGTCATAACATATATTTTTTAAAAAGATATATGGCTGGATAGAAAGCTGAAAGGTTGAAGTTTATTGTACCAATGTCAAAATTGCACCAAAATTTAAATTTTGGTCTAGAATCGTCGTTTTCTTTTTGACCAATGTTCGACGTTGGCTCCACGTTGTCGATCACTGCCTGCAAACGCGTTGTCATGTTCTCCATCACTTTGGGAAACGTTTCCTGAGGAATGTTCTGGATTCTCGCGTGGATGTTTTCCTTCAGCTGATCAAGAGTCTGAGGCCTAGGGTTTTCATAGATCCTGTCCTTGAGATACCCCACAAGAAGTCTGGAGGAATACGTTGGCCACTCAACGTCTTCGTAGAGGGAGATAAAGCGGCCCTCAAATGTTGGTTGAGAAAACGCCTTGTTTCCCTGGCTGTATGGGCGGTGCCCCATCCTGCTGGAACCACTGGGTTCTCATCTGGATCAGGTTGTTTCTCCTACAGGCCTGAGTACGGTAGCTCAGGCAGATAGAATTCCTGAATCATTTCGCGATAGTTCCTCTGGTTTACCGTGCAAGTGCGTCCCTGGTCATCTTCAAAGAAGTATGGACCAATTATCCCATACCAACCAACCGCCACCCACATGGTGACTTTGAGAACAGATCGAGGCACCAGTTCAGTTGATGCATTACCAGGATTTTCAGTTCCCCAGTACCGAAAGTTTTGCTTGTTTACCTCCCCGGACAAGTGAGCATGGCATTCGTCCGTCATGTGAAGTTTTTGAGGAAGTCTGCATCTTCCTCCAACTTTCCTGAGAACCAATTTGCAAAGTCTAGTCGTTTGCGTTTCTGTTGATCAGTAAGCACCGTTTTCGTTTGAATTTTGTATGAAAGGCATGAATGTCTTGGCGAAGGATCCTCTGAACGGTGCTCTTATGAATGTTTGTCTCGGCAGAAAGTCGTCATATCGATTTTTTTGGACTCTGAACGACGCCTGCCTGTCTCACCATTTCCACATTTTCTTCACTAAGACCTGTCCTTTTCCGACCACTGTGACCCTTGTGAAGGTCACAGATGGTTCCCACATTGGTAAACTTTGCGATGGTGCACTTTATTGTCCGAAAGTTTGGTGCATGGCGCAAGTGGATACCGAAATGTCTCGAGTAAAGACGTTGCACCTGTATGACACTTTTCATCTGGTGCCAAAGTTCAACAATTTTCGTCCGTTGTTGTACGGTCAGTCTTGGCATTTTTCTGGCTCTTGCTTGGTATCAAAATAAACTTCAGGGTCTCTGCAACAAGAAATGAAGCATTAGTGACAAAATACTGCTTTTTTAGGATCAAACGAAGCATTTTAAAAGTTGTATATTTTTTTGGGACACCCTATATATATTAATAGTTGCTGCAATATATTAATAGTCAGCAGTTGCTGCAAACAAATAGGTATGGAGACAGCACACACACACATGTGGTACAAATGGGTACATATGACTGCTTTTTTCACCTTTTTGTGTGATCTGCTTTCATTATAAAATACTAGCAGAGTACCCACCCTATGAGCGATCTTGTTTCAAGCATGCAACATGTTATTCTGATGCATAACTTTATTTGGGCGGTGTATAGGCAACTCACAGCTCTGTATACACACAAACAAATCAACCCGGGTGACATGCATGAAGCATAAACATACATATTGCTTATCATTCAAAACACCTCACTGCATTGGTAAATGTGGGTACAGCAATACTGCACTGTAAATGGTGGAGACTTGTGTAATACCCTCCCTCACCTGGAGGCAGCGCTACACGATACACATTTACAAAAGACACATGTGCGTACCCAGTCCCTCCCCCCACCCCCACTACTCATCCCCCCCCAGGACCACCCGGCAAAGATAAAAACATCCCAATACATTAATGGGTGTCATGCTGATTCCTCTGTAGCAAGTCTGGATGCGAAATTGGCTGTAGAAGGAGTCGCGCGAAAACACACAAAACACCGGTCTGTGAATTATAGTAAGGATTAATTTAAATATATTACGATTTGCTGGCAATGTATTGATAGCCGGCAGTTTCTGCAAGCAAGAAAGAGGTACATAGCACACACGGATGTGGTACAAATGGGCACAATTGTTCCGTGGGGGTTGTGTGCATGCCTGCATGCTTGGGTACGTGTTGTGGTGTGTGGGTTTCGGCGGGTGTGTGGTTTGAACTCTCACCCGGGCTCGTAGTGTGTGGCGCTGTGGGGGTTATGCGGCTCTTGGGAACCATGTGCTTCTGTACGTGTGGAGTGGATGTGCTGTGTCGCCAAAAGCACTCAGGGAGCAGAGGGGTTGGGAGGATGGAGAGGGGTGGGGGAAGAGAGAGAGAGAGGGAGAGGGGTGGGGAAAGAGGGAGAGGGGTTGGGGTGGAGGAGAGGGAGGGTATCTCCGAAATCACGCCAAGGAAAAAATTTAAACTTGGCACATGGCCAGTACACTGCATGGGATTAGGTATGATTTTTAGCTCATCTGGAACATAGATCCGGGGAGCTTATGGGATGGCGCGTCCGTCCGTCAGTCCATCCATAAACACTTGTAACTTCTCTGAAACTACACACATTATTTTGATGAAACTTGACCACAACCTTCATCAACCGGTATGTACCAAAGTTTGTTTACGGCATTAAAAAAAAATCAGGCCCGAAGGGGGTCTACGGGGGTTTGACCCCCAAAATAGGTATTTGCTTTCTGCTCAGAAGGTATACACACAATTCCGATGAAACTTGACCATAACCTTCATCACCCATGATGTACCAAAGTTTATTCACACCATTAAAAAATCAGGCTCGAAAGGGAGTCTATGCCGGGTTGCCCCCCAAAATAGGTATTTACTTTCTTTTCAGAAACTGCACACACTATTCCGATGAAACTTGACCACAACCTTCATCACCTGTGATGTACCAAAGTTTGTTCACGCCATTAAAAAATCAGGGGCATTGCCCCTATTTTTGTATGATGTCATCGGTGACTTTGTTGTGATGTCATAATTGCAGTCATACAAGGTTACATCTGATCAGTA
Source organism: Eptatretus atami (assembly GCA_035128595.1). Classification (NCBI taxonomy): domain Eukaryota; kingdom Metazoa; phylum Chordata; class Myxini; order Myxiniformes; family Myxinidae; genus Eptatretus; species Eptatretus atami. The sequence continues at coordinate 89,084,527 of CM068960.1, forward strand.
TGAAAATTTTTGAGGGTCATCTTGGGATAAATTGGTGGACATAAATATATTGATGACGTCTTCGGTCATATGGTTCTGCAACATTTAAAATAAAATAAAATATAAAACCTTCAAAAATCTTATCTGAAATGGCTGAACAGATCAAGGCAAAGCTTTACAGCTATGACCGCCTATCCGTGAGGAACAAAACGTTCCCACTTATGACGTTCCCCTTTTGTCGTCGTATCTATTGAGGAACATCTATACGTCGTATCTATATTGAGGAATGAGGAACAAAACGTTCCCCTTTTGTCGTATCTATTGTCCTAGAGAGGACAATTTATTTATATTTTACCCATGATCCACCATACCCCATTCCAAGAGGAGAAAAGAGCTTTCAAGTTCATCCATATTAATTGGCGGTGGGTGTCTATTGGTGAAGAATGCTGGAGGCAAACACTCGCAATAGCACCCCAGTTCAGCTGATGAGCATCTTTCCAACAACAACAACCCTTTCTTTTGTTTGCTCATTTCATCTCCTCAGGAAGGGGGTCATGCTGTGATCGCAGGATGACTGCCCAATCACCCAAATGTGGGTTCACCCCTTCATTCAATCTCTCGGTGGAAGTTCTTACAAAACTTCATAAGATGAAATCGTATACTGTACAGTTCAACTGTTCTCAACACTCCGAAACAAACCAAATCAAGGTTAATTTCATTTCAGGTCCGATCAGGTCCGAAACGCATCTGTCCAATTAATCAGAAAACAAATAAAATAGGTATTATTTTATGCTGCTTGTGGTGTCATTTCATGATTTCCAAAAATATAATTCTTACACTCTGACCTACTCTACCGGTCAAAAGTTTTAGAACACCCCCATTTTTCCAATTTATACTGAAATTTAAGCATTTCAAGTTCAGTGAATAACCTGAAATGGTACAAAGCTAAGCGGTAAACTGCCAGAGTTTAAAAA
>CM068960.1:89093514-89137154 GCA_035128595.1 Eptatretus atami
GAGCCGTCGTGACCAATCCAGTAGTAGAGATCAGTGGGTGTAAGGTGAGAAGGGAAATGGGTTTTTTCTTTTTTTTGTTAAAAATTAGGTAAGATTAGGTAAAGGAAAGGTTGAAGAAAAGATCGTTAAGGTGTATAGTGAATACCCTCACGATCAAAGTGGGATTGCAAGTGTGGATCAGCAGAGTAGAAGAAAAAAAAAGAGGATGAGGAGGTAGAGGAAGTCGTGTGTTTATGGAAGGTAGAAGGTGAGAAAGGAATTTATTTTTTTTTCGCATCCAATGCAGCAACAGATACAGCAACGATTGAAAGCTACTCGGCAAAAAACACATCTCGAACAGCTGAAGCGGGAGGAAGAGTCTGTCATGGCTAAAGCCCATTTGGAAGCGATGTCTGACGCTCTGTGTTCGGGTGGATTCGACAACATTTCGGCAGCTAGATCACCTGCACCTGCAGAGATGGTGGAAATGCTATTTTCCAGAAATGCCACGTCTCCGCCACTATCCATTCTAACTGAAGACAATATTGAAGGTTTTCCACTGGATACCCAGGTACATGCTGACCCAGCTACGTCGCTCGAACCAGTATCATTTCAGACAGGTCCTGTTTTCACCAGCCGCTAATGCTGCAGTATCAGCATCCATGGAGAACTCATCGACATTTAACGTGTCCAACAGGCAAGTTCTGTCTGCTCAGTATAACAGGATGCCAGCTTCTGGTCTGTCAAAAGCAACTCACCAGACACCAACTGATGCCTTACACACAACCTTAGTGTCGTCATCCTTCTCCAATGCTGCATGTCATGGTTGCACATCATACCCAACTGTGTTAACGTGACCCGTTATGAGTTCGTGGGTCACAAACCTGGCTCCGCTTACGACAGCTCGGTATCCCACCGGGTATACTGACCTTACGTCGCCATCCAGTGGGATTACAACCGACAACCAATCGGGTTATTTCTCACCAAATCCAATCTACACCCATACTGTACCAGCATAAGCTGCAAGGACGTGCAACACACATCCGGCAACAACATTACCAGTGTGTAGCCATTCACTATTGAGATGTAACATCAAGCCATCAATCATGCCAGCAGTGATGCCTGCCATGCAGGACTGTGTAAACTATCTGTCTTGTCGAGACTTGGTTTCAAATGGGAATTCAGTGTTTGATGATAAGCCTGAGAAATTCAGGACCTGGCGTGCGGCCTTCCAGAACATGATCAGAGGAGTACTGCGAGCATCTGATGAGCAGCTTAGCCTCATGGTTCAACATATGGTTGATGGTTCAGAATGCAAAGCACGAATAGAGCGTCTTAACCAAGTCTACATTTCTAACCCTGATTTCAGTTTAGAGCAGGTCTGGAATCACCTTCAAGAAAGATTTGGCAGCGATGAAGCAGTTACACAGTCATTGCTAAACTAGCTGGAACTTTTGCCTCAAGTCTCTCCTCATGACTGCAAAACTTTGCAGAAGTTTAGCGACACCAGCGAGTCAAAAACGATGGTTCCCTTCCTGGAATTGCAGCTTTGAATATATCTCTGTTCCTCAAACCAGTTAAAGCAAAGCTTCCAACTGACCTTGTGGATCATTGGAGGAGGGAGGCCTTCAAGTATAAAGAAACCCACAATGTCACCTTTCCACCATTTTTGATGCTCATATCCTTCATTCGGCACAATGCAAAGATTAAAAATGACCTCAGTCTGATGGTTTCCTCGGGATATGATGACAGATAATATTCTTCGGCTACTAAGGGGAAAGCTACACTCACTACGAAGAACAGAATGTCTGCCTTCACTAGTGACACTCGTCCAAGGGTCAGAGTAAGTAAGACCAAAGTCACGGGTGAATTGCTGCCACAGATTGTCAAGCAACCGACCGTAGTCGTCACGTCACCTTCTGAAAATCAGCACACTTGTCGAATGGACGATCCGCAACAATTCTGTCCTATTCACAGGACCAAACATCCTCTTGCGCATTGCAGGACATTCAAAGCAAAAACATTGCAATCCAGACTCATCCTTCTAAACCAATAGAAAATATATACTGGATGTCCTCTGTCAACGAACCATTCAGCCAAGGAGTGTCAAGTAAAATTATATTGTTCTCACTGTGACAGCACCCATCATTGCTCAGCACTTCATGATGCCAGTTGGGATACCCTCGACAGACCGGCAGGGAGGCAATTTATCATGGACTCGTCGAACCCTGAGAGAGTATCGGATGGGATTCGGAAGCATGGTGAGGAGCGACCATCGGTGATTAACATGTGTACAGACATTTGTGGTTGTAGTGGATCCTGAGGAAGGTCTTGTTCCAAAATCTGTCTTGTGAAAGTATTCATCACTGGTGATCCTGAAAACTTTTTCAAAACTTCTATTGTGTTGGTTGACCAGTGAAATCGGTCTCTGGGCTGCAGCGAACTCTTTGACGACTTCAACATGCCAAATAATCTAGTTCCCCATGTACTCAAAACTTGCTCTGGAACTATCGCAGCCAGTGGTAGGCGTATAAGGAATCTAGTCATCAAATTTTTCAATGGAATCATCCACCTGCTGCTCCCAGAGCTAACCGAGTGTAATGCTATTCCTTGTAATCCCTCCGAGATTCCAACACTGGAGGTCACAAGGCTTCACTCACATGTACGTCCTATCGCTGAAATGATTCCTGAACTTGACCCAGATGCGACCATGTTGCTGTTAATTGGACGATATGCTCCTCAGCTGCTTAAGGTCAGAGAATTTTGGAATGGTCCACCTAATGCTCCGTGGGCACAGCATATGGACCTTGGATGGGTAATAATTGGTGACGTATGTCTGGACGGCGTCCATATCCCTGAGTGAGTGGAGGTCTATCGTACTCACATTCTCGACAATGGAAGACCATCAGTCTGCTCGCCATGCCCAAATTGTGTCACCATCAAGGACGTCATCCTGCCACATCGTGACATACCTTCAGGCCAGCTCTTCGGGAGATCCTGCGACCACAGAGCCTACAGCGACAGTGTCGGCAGTGAAGTCTATCAGCGAACAAGGAATGATGATAAGCTGGGTTGCTCCATGGAAGACGACCATTTTCTCGCGATCATGTGGGACGTATTCATCAGAAATGACAATGGCAATTGGGTGGCTCTGTTACCCTTCAGAGACGATGTAAAACTTCCAGACAATCGACCCCTTGCAATCAACTGCTTAAAGTCTTTTTGCAAGCTTCTGGATAAGAAACCAGCCCTTAAACAGCAGTACATGGACTTCCTGGCTAAACTCTTTTTCCAAAGGAGAGGCTGAGCCTCTTGAACTCGGAACAGAGACAAAACGACCGCGATGGTATCTTCCTCATTTTGCTGTGTTCCATCCACGCGTACCTAAAACTATTTGTGTGGTGTTCACCAGCAGTGCTACCTAGCGTGATGTCTCACTATATAAGTTACTACTTCCTGGTCCAGACCTCGTCAATAGTCTCCTCGGGGTATTAGTACGCTTCAGACAGGGACCCGTCGCCATCATGGCCGACGTAGAGCAAATTGTTTTTATGTGCGTGAGGATCACCGAGACTTTCTGCGATTACTTTGGTTTAAGGACAATGACCCCAAATCAGACATCTCCAAATTTCTTATGAAGGTGCACATATTTGGGAACAGTACTAGCCCCACCATTCCTGCCTATGGACGACATAAACTGCGTCGAATGGTGAAGTACTGTAATTGCAAGTTTTGTTGCAGGAAAAGCAAGGCTGGCACCGCGATAGACAAAAAATATTCCATGTTTAGAACTCTGTGCCAATGTTCAGGCTGTTGAATTGGTCGACGTTATCACTGATGAACTCGACATAGAACTCAACTCTGTCACCTTATACACAGACAGTCGTGTGTGCTCGGATATATAAACAACAAATCTCGGCGATTATATGTGTTTGTGGCCAACTGTGTTCAAAGGATCCATGAAAGTACGTCACTTTCTCAATGGAACTACATCGCAACCGACATTAACACTGCAGACCTGGCCACTCGCTCCGGAAAATCCTATGACCTGATGGATTATGGCTGTCTATCATTATGGCTGTCTGGGCCAATATTTCTCTGGGATTCCGACCTATGCATTAAACCCACTTTGCCTGCTGTAGAGTTGGTTAATGATCCGGAGTTTCGTTCTATAGCCGTATTAGCGACCAAGCATGAGTGTTCATTGGGAACATGTTTCGCACATTTCTCGAAGTGGAAGTTCAATCCCCACCCCCTCACCCATGCTTCGCATGTGGATGGAGTGTGAGAACGAATGATTTGTGTCTGTCGTAGAATCCTAGACGCGATTGTCGTGAAGACAAAAGTTTCTCGAACCCACAAACTCCATACCACCTTCCTGATGGAGGCATGCGCTATTGTCAACATTCGTCCACTTGTACCGGTGTCTACAGATCCAGACGTGCCAGAAATCTTGACACCGGCAGCATTACTTACCATGAAGACAACGCCTCTGTGCACCACCAGGCAATTTTGGTCATCCTTCAGACATCTTCGGCTCTCAGTGGCAACATGTACAGCATTTGGCCAATACCTTCTCGTCACAATGGTGCAATGAATATCTCCCTGGAGCCCTGTACATGGTGGAAAGTCAAGAAACACAACCTTTGTGTTGGTGATATCGTTATGCTGAAGGTGGTTGCACACAGAAACGATTGGTCCTATGGACGTGTGATTGAGGCATGGCCCAGCGCAGACGGTGGGGTTCGAAAAGTGCAAATCCACAACCTGAAGGACAGCAAGCCCCATATCTACCTGCGGCCAGTAACTGAGGTCGCACTGCTTATACCAGCGGGGGAAGAGAGAATTCCTTCATTGAGTTCCATTGATTGTGAATTTCACATTCTCATGTTGTTTTCCACTAAGTTGCTATCTGTTAGCCATGGTGGTCCATGAATTTAGTGACTGCATATGATGTACTATGTAGTCAGTTTATTTCATTTTTGATAATGTTCAACAACAATTTGATAATGTTTCGAGCCAAGGTGGATACCCTGGTTCTCTTGTTCACATAATTCTCTTTGCTCAATCAATTGCTGTAGTGCTTCATATAACCAGAGTTAGTGTCAAAGCCACCCAATGCTCGCCTGTTTATACATTTATCGTTTTTAAAAGACTAGTCTAATAATATTTTTTTATAAAGCATTGCAGTGAAGTCTGATCCAAATAATTTTAAAGCAATATATGTATTTGTATATTGTAATCAGTAAAAAATAGTGTGGTAGATAAAAATATTAGAAAGGAAATAACTTGCACCAAAAACTTTAACATTTTCACGCTCACGCTGATGCTCACGCCGGGGGTATCACTATAGCTCGCCTGTTCTTCACCAGGCAAGGAGTGTGATGTTACCAAGTTTGAATGTAAAATGTATATTATGTTCCATGCATGTCTTGCTTCATGCATATTCATGTTTTGCCTCATGCATATTTATGCTCCGCTCATGTGTTGCTTCATTTCCGCTGCTTCCCCGGTTTGGCTAACAGCTTCTCCGGTTTGGTGGGACGTGTGCACGTATCTGGACACATTTGTCGTGTGCATGGTTTTTATGTGCATGGTTTTTGCATGGTTTTTACCGACACATTTGTCGGTATGGTTTTTGTGTGTGCATGGTTTTGTGCATGGGACGTGTGCATGGTTTTTACCGACACATTTGTAGTACTGTATTTTAAATAAAAGAAAAGGTGATTTGAAACTCTGCAAGTGTTGTTTAAATTGCTTGGAGCTTTCTTGTTCAAGAATCTGGACACGTAGGCCATTCCAGGATAAGGGTTATAAAGGATTGAAAGGGTCTTCGAGGTCTTCAGGGCATTCGGATTATAACGGGTCGAATGGGTCTTTGTGGTCTTAAGGGACTTCAATGTCTTCAGGGTCTTATGGGTTTTTGGGGTCTAAAGGGTCTTCAAGGTCTTCGGGGTCTTGCAGTTATAAAGGGTCTTTATATTTGGGGTCTTAAAGGGTCTGAAAGGGTCTTGGAGGTTGAAAGGTTCTGGGGGGTCTAAAGGGTCTTGGGGTCTTAGGGGTCTCGAAAGGTCTTGGAGTTCTAAAGGGTTTCAGGGTCTAAGGGGTTTAATGGGTGTTGAGGTTTAAAGGATATAAAGCAGGGGTTCCCAAACCCAGGGTCGCAACCCGAACTTGAAAACCCCCCATCAAAATCCCGGTTTTTGAGGGGGAATTTATCACGTCAAAAGTGTTTTCTCTGACTTTTTATCCTCAGTACCAGTACCATGTAGGTTCCTGTACCATTTGGGTCATGAGGCGAATGTGATTTCATATTTTGGGTCATGGACAAAAAAGTTTGGGGACCATTGGAATAAAGGGTCTTATCAGGTTTAAAGTGGTCTAAAGGGGTCTAAATGGTCGAAGGGCTCTTAAGGTCTACATGTCTAAAAGGTATGTTCCAATCGTCAATCGAGGTAATCAATGGACGTAGTCAAGGTCCAATAATAAGTAATTAACAAGTCTGGAGACGGCGATGGTTCACGAGCAATTTACACGGTTCGCCTTTTTTATTTTTTTGGAACCTTCGAGCGACGCCATGGGCAAACTGGCGGGAATCGGGAAAAACGTAAATGATGAAAGTTGTAGTACTGAAGAGCACTATCTGCATCCCAACTTTCATTCGAAACAGTTGAAACCCTAGGAGCTCGATGCCCAATTTATTGATTTTTTTGACATTTTCTAAGTTCGTACCTTGTGACCTTGACCTTGGATGAAAATGAAAAATCGAGCTCCGTGCGGCTATCCAGGTGCCCTTGGGCTAACCATATACCGAAACCCCTGCCAGATTCGACAAACCCCCTCGGAGAAGATGTAACTTGAAACCGGCTACCCCCTAAAAACACGTTTTTTGGGCGTGGCTCCGCCCATAATGGGCGCAGCAGCCCATTCTCCGGAAAACACAACTAGATCATGATACAAACCTCGCACCCTAATTTTATCAAGATCGGATCAAAACCACGGAGCTATGCTCGGGAACAGACAGACAGACAGACAGACAGACAGACAGACAGACAGACAGACACAGACCCATAACGAATATAGTGGTCACTTACTGACTCGTGAACCAATACACTTACTCATGGTCGAACTCACTCACGTTCAAACAGTACGTAATTAAGACATAATCACACGCATCAACCAAGACTTCACCTCGACGAGTGATCCCTCGATTCACCATCTAACCTGTTTTTCTGTTCTTTCTCCTACCCTAATGCAGGGTCCTTCCTCCCACCCTTCCCCTCCCTCCTCCCACCCTTTCCTCTCCCTCATCCCACCCCTTCCCCTGCCTCCTCCCTTAACACTCCCCTCCCATCTACTCCCACTCCAACCTCTCCTCCAGACTCCCACCCCACCCCTTCCCCTGCATCCTCCCACGCCACCCCCCCCCCGGACTCTTCACCCCAACCCTTCCCCTCCCCTCCAAAGGAATTTTTGCAGAGTTTTTAACCACGTTTGGGAAAAAATAAATAATTAAAATTAAACCCGCTTTCTATTCCTACCAACCTCTAACTTGCCTCTTCGTCTCTAAGTTGCCACGTGTCATGTCGAAATGTGCTCCCTGAGGAACAAATTCATCGATATGGCTGAAATAAGTCATGGTATAGATGTTTATGCTCGTTGCCATGTGATGAATTTGAGGTGTGTTCAGTTACCAAGTTTCTTGTGGAGCGTTCACCAAGTGGCTTAAGCACTCAAGCAAGCATTCCATTCAAAACAGTTGATAAGGAACGGCTGGCTTGGCAAGCGTTAGCTCGCTGCTTTGTAACCGAACACACCCGTGGACATCTCGAAAGCATACAGTACATACAAAATATCAACAAAAGGAAAATTATTTAAATTGAAGACTTCAAATATTAATCATGACTATTTTTGTTGTAATTAAAATATACCTTGTTCGGTTTTCAATGCATTGTTTTAGTTTTTTTTTAATGTATACAAACCTAGAGATAATGTTGAGTGTACGAAAGCGGACGTCGACATTTCATATAACTTTAAAGTGCGTGTACATAACTTATTTATATAAGTTGTGTGTACATAACCTAATTCCTGGCCTCCCAAATAATTAATTACGTATGCAGACATTTTACGACCAGGCCAATTTTCGTCACCTCTCATATTTATTTACCTCACATTATATGTGAATTGCATGTCCATCAGTTTGTTTATGTGCCTTGATAAGTCAGGCAAAAACCAAAAGTTTTTTTTTTCATTAAATATTTCACTGTTTTCTCTCCTCTGCATTATGAGAATGTACCTTCATTGGGCGGTGGATATTAGACCGCTGCCACGATTGCTGCAAACAAAACATGCATTTCCTCATTTCCTCTGCATGAGTTGTAATCAAAATGTACCTTCGTTTCTTCAAAAGGGTACCTTGTACTTAATGGTAGAAGACGCGTTGTTCAGTTTTCAAATGTACACCAGAGGCCTCGAAAGCCTCAGATCTATGCGACCAAAAAAGTTGGCAGCGAATTCTGGGCCGCGAGAGGGAAAGACATGGCCTGGCTAATGGGCGGTGTACTGTACATGCGCTTGGTGACCTGGACCACGCCGACAGGCGTGTGAACATGATGACAAGTTTCCCAAAGAATGCCGCTTTATTCTAGGATGAACAAAATCATACATAAAGGATATTAGTTTATCCAAGCAGTATGGAAATATCAAGCAATATAGCGTACAAAAACGACCACGAAATGCCAAACGATGAAAGTGTTTCAGAAAGGTATTTTCATCACAGGGTTTTCAATAACCTACCAAGTGTTCATCCCTGTAGAATGAGCGAATGATCAAGGGAAAGCATAAAACAGAGATAAACGGAGGTTTGTAACGCTCCGAAGCAAAACGCTGCATTACATGGCAGACAGAAAAAGAAAATTCCGCCAAAGGCAGGAGATTTTGTTGTTGATGTTGCTGTTGTTGCCGAGCCTCAACAGGTGTTGCCGAGCCTCAACATGGTGCCCCAATTTAACGAGCCAAGGGTCGTTCAACATCTTAAGAAAGTTAAACAACAGAGGCGTTAATGACACTCACGCACATGCATACGTATTCCTTGAAGTATATAATGTCCTTCTGAGGGTCTTCTCCCGTCATCTTAAGGTGCTTCCTTCATCAGACATAACTCGTCGATGGAACGTATCAACACCAAGCTCTTGGTCTTGACCTCAGCTGTTCGTCCAAACATGTCAGCGTCAGGGAACACCCTCGTTACTCGGCCTAGATGCCAGTGTCCGTGGGTAGATTGTCATCGGTAAGGAGGACCATCGGTAAGGTAGATCCATTAATTTTTTTCCTGTAACAGAGGTAGGTATTCACACACCCATCTAGTTCAGAAGTGGTTTCAAAGGACTTGTCCCCGACGCCACTGCTTGCATGAATGTACCTCCTTATTGTCGAAGGTTCCCGGTGGAATGGCTAGAACTTGGCGATGCTGGAGAAGGTGACGAAGTGTTATTGGTTCTCAGTCATTCGGGTCGTCGCTGATTGGACACAGTGGATGAGTATTTAATATCCCTACTGCCTCAGCGAACACTGTGCAAAGCGTTTCTCGACTGACAAGGGGATAAAGGTGTCCCAGGATAGCCTTCATTGTCGTTCTAACAATCCTGATGAGTTGCTCCCATAATCCTGACATACAGTATGGCTCACCATGGGCGGTTGAAAATGCCACTTCTTGAATGGCTGACAATGTCACTCGACCTTCTCCTTGTGCAAAGCTTGCTTAAAGGCCATCTAGTCCCACTTTTGAAGGGCTAGCCTTAATTACTTCTCTCCTCCAGTGAAGTTCATACCATTGTTGTACCAGATCTCCTTGGCACCTCCTCAAATGCAGATAAAGCGACGCAGAGCTTGGATAAAGGCGTCTGATTGGAGGGAGCCAAAATCTTGGATGTCAATGGCCCCTGTGGAGAAACAAACGAAGATGCATCTGTTAACCCTTTCAGTGCTTCGTCTTCGCTTGATGTAGAAAGGTCCAAAGAAGTCTAAACCAGTATAAGTCAATGGAGGTTCGTAGGGAGTCAGTCTTGCTCTCGGGAGGTCCCCCATCATCTGCTACATGGTGGCCTTACATTTCTTGCGACAGTCAATATAGCGTCATCGAACTTGACGGGTTAAGGCATAGGCATTAAGAATCCAGTAGCGCGGGAAAAGTGCTGCCAAAATGTGTTCGTGGCTGGCATGTCCGAGAGCTTGGTGATGATAGTGTCTGTTACTTAGCTTGGCAATGGAATGTTAATTGGGTACAACCATGGGGTGGATAGCATCTGAAAAGATTGGTGCACATCGTAAGTGACCTCCGATGCAAATTACACCATTCAGTGGAATTAGGCAGAGTGCTGCGAGCCCGCTGTTAGTCTTGATTTGTTTACCAGATATGAAAGCCTCATACTCGTCTTGAAGATACTGTCCTTGACAACAGAACTGTACTTGTGGTTTCGCTCTGGGTCCTTCTCCAATCTGTGCTTGAGGTTACAGAGCCGGATTTTTGCCCATTGGGCGGTCAAGGGGAAGGTGAGGGTTACTTTCTTTCCACAGTAGTCCCACTTGGTAGTGCCCATCAACCTTTTTAATCGTGTGCTCGATCATCTTTGTGGCACGCTTGTCTATAACAGACAGGCCGTCGCAGGGATCCTTAATGTTTAAGGGCTCTACCTTCCAGAATTCCTCCACCTGCTCGTTGAGGGTGATGTCATCCACCATTATGTGAATGTGGTGAACATTGTAGCATTGTCGCTTTAGTTCACCTTTCACATAGCCAAGAAGAGAAAATCCAAGGCAGAACCGGATGGCTATTGGATCATGTGGCCCACCACAGCGAACCTCCAGTGGGATAAATGCCTCAGGAACATTGGTTCCGATTATCATAGAAATCTTCTTTCGGTCAACCTGAGGCAGTGGAACACCTTGCAGGTGGGGCCAGTGCCTCTTGTTCTTGATTATGAGCTGGTGACATAATGGAATTCGCAAATCCCTTTCTGACCATACATGGTATAACTCCAAGTGACGTGGTTCATTGTCGACAAGTGAATCCAGAACGATACTGACCCTTTCTGCTTGATGTTGTTCATCAGATTTACTCAATGTGGAAAGAACCAGACAATCTGATTTCCCTCTAAAGTATAGCTGCTTGACTCAGGAGGGGGCTATAACTGTAATCTCAGATCCTGAATCAAGCATCGTGTATGCGGTGATGGTATTCCCATTTTGAGCAACCACTCAAAGCGGTATAACTTGAAGAAGGACTGTTCCTGAACCTTTAATGGCAGCAGGACCACAAGAAGTAGGAAGGCTATTTGCTTTGGATTCTGGGACAAGGCCTTCTGTGGTCCTGTTGGTAGCTCTTGGCTGGAATTCAGGGATGTGCGTGTGTGGTGAGGAGCACCACATCCAGGTATCTTACATCCGAAAAAGCTGGAGGCATACTCCAGTGATGTGCCTCATGGTAACATGAAACTGAATGATAGGTGTGTCCTTCAAACAATTTTGGCACAGGGCTTTGATGCGAACAAATTTGAATTTCCCTCGAAGGGTTTTGGCCTTGAATACATGACACATGTACAGAGGATGATTCTGGGAACAGCAGAGACAGGCTCGAGGCTTTCTTCTCTTTTTGAGGGAGGGCTGTCTCCGGCAATCTGTAAATGTGGCTTGGTTGTTACTTATAGCCATTGTTGTTGAATCGGTCTTAAATTCCAACCTTCTTTGCTTCACTGAACAAGTAGGGCTTGAGTCCATGAAGTTGCTGTTGACAGGGTGATTCGCTATGGCCGCCCATTTGTTCACCATCTTGACAAAGTTAGCAAAGGTAGGGAATTATTGGCCCCTTCCCTACAAATCATGAGAGAGATGGGCAAAATTGTCCTGAGGGTGGTGAGGCAGTCGCAACACTATGTTCACCATGTTTGCTTTGATTGATCTCGCTCAAGCAATCCATAGCTCTTCACGTTGCCAGTGCAGTAGTGGTTTTGATCAGCGAATCTTCTGAGGGAGACTTTGTCACCATGAGGTATAGCCGCTCCCTTGATTAAGTTGCTGATCAAGGAGTTCACGACCATACAGTCTGCCATATCTCTCCTCTAGAATCTGTAAGGCTTGCTGTACTCCACCATCTACGGCCTCAAGGCCAGCAACCGCCTCCTTTGCCTCTCCACCAAAGAATTATAGTAAGCGTATAATCTTGTATTCATCATCATGGTCCTTCTGCGACATTATGTGGTGCTGAAATCGTTGATGAAAGAGAGGGAACAGGTCTGGTGCTCCGAAAAACTTCTCAAGTTGTGCTGGGGGTAAATCTTGGTTGAAGGCCATTTTTTGCTGTGTCAGCGAAATGTCTCTCATGGCTGTTGCGACTATGGCCAGTACTTCCTCATGTGCGGATGGAGCAGCTGGTGTCGGTGTTAGTGGGGGGCACCAGGGTAGTTGCTAAAGGCGGGGCCGTTGGTAGAGATTCACTCAGCCTAATTCCTACGGTTGGGATGGTACGGGTCGTTGCGTCTGTGGGAAGGGGTATAGCAGACATTGTTGTTCGCACTGGCTCTGGTGCAAAGGCAGACGGCCCACTGCAGGAGCATCTGATGGGTGGAACCTTCGGCTAAAGGATTTTGGTTTTGGAGCTATATCACATGCTGCCGAGGGGAATGCCAAGGGCTCGCTGAGAACAGAATCTCGTTCGTTATTGGATGTATAAAGTGCCGTGTTGCTTCTCTTTTCGGGTCTGTATCAGGCACAGGTGAATGTTTGTTTGTGTGGGTATCCAAAGTCTGATGCAGGAGCTGCCATGACTCATGATCATGGGTTGTGGCATCAGTCTCTTGCAAGGTAAGGCCATGACTGTTTTCCACCTCTTCCATTTGGTGAGTGAGTTGAGCCTCTCGATCTATGAGAGCGGCCTTGCTCCTGGCCTGTGCCAATTCATTTTCAGCTTGCATTTGGAGAGACTCTAACTTCTTGATTCTCTCAAAGTCTTCTCTTTCCATGTCTCGCTGCCTTGCGATTTCCCCTTTCTTTCTTTCAAGTGCAAAGATCTTCATTTCTGCCTCGATTCTTCTTTGTTTATCCTGTTCAGCCATTCAAAGACCTAGTCGAGCTTTCATTGCTTCGGTCTGTTGAAACCGGACTGTTGAGCTGGATGAGCTGATTTTCGAGGTAGCACCGACAGATATCCTGCTCATGGTGTGTGGCAGCCTTGCTGAAATATCCTGTGATCTTAAGTCCTTCATAACTTGCTGGTTCAAACAGGTAGCTGCATTTTCCAGATAATTGTTGACACTTTTATTGAAAACTGCCCTTTCCTGGGCCTGATGGTTGTATTCATGAAAAGCATTCACCTGGTCTTCACTTTCATCCTTAAATAATGTCATGAAAGTATTGTGTGAGTCTACAAATTTATTCCACGACTTTTCATAATGAAAGAAGCGCTCTCTTATCGTTGCAGCATTCTCTACATTATCCAGAAGAGTTTTGATTGACCTGCATACGCGGGTAACGACGCTCAGTTGTCCCGCACATGCCATCTTCGCAGCATGTAATTTCTCTGTGTGCACTTCAGCATTCAACATCACGGACGTTTGTCTTTGTCATTAACTTGTATGAATCGCTGAGTCCAAGTGCTCATCCATTGTCGGCCACCGTGGGGTCGAGGAAATGACCAGTTCGACGAAGCGAAATAATGACTTGAATAAATCAATGTGCAGACGCTTGGTGACCTGGACCATGCAGACGGGCGTATGACCATGAACATGACGCCAACTTTCCCAAAGAATGCCGTTTTATTCTAGGACGAACAAAATCATACATGAAGGATATTAGTTTATCCAAGCAGGATGGAAATATCGAGCAATAAAGCGTAAAAAAACGACCACAAAATGCCAAACGATTATAAAGTGTGACAGAGAAGTGTTTTCATCACAGGGTAATAAAGTACCAAGTGTTCATACCCGTAGAATGAGCGAATGCTCAAGGGAAAGCATAAAACAGAGATAAACGGAGGTTTGTAACGATACGAAGCAAAACGCTGCATTACATGGCAGACAGAAAAAGAAAATGCTGCCAAAAGCAGGAGATGATGATGTTGATGATGTTGCCTTGCCTTAACAGGCGGTGCTTGTGACGCTGGGGGACAGGGGGAAGGTTTGTTGAATGGGCGGCACTTATGACACACACAGGAACTGAGCAAGTGAATGTGATGAAAATTGACGATTTATGTGACCTTGACCATTTGACCTATTGACCTCCAAAAACCAATAGGCTTCTCGCTTCTCACTACCTCTAATAAGTGATTAAGTTTCGTGAAGATCAGAGTAAAAATTGGACCTGTAGGCAAGTGACATAGACACAAACAGAGAGAATAGCAGACCAGACCAGACCAACCAATATACTTGCGAATCTTCGATTTCACAAGTAACAAGGGTGAAACTAGAACGACACTCGGTGAAGCACATCCTTCCGCCAGGCTGAACAGATCTGCATCCAGACCTTAACCAAAATCCAATTAGCTTGTTATTGTCACCTACTCAACTCATCCACCAAGTTTTGCCCAAATACGTCCACAACTTTTTGAAATATCGTGCTATATATCATTTTTGGCTCTGTTTCTCAATTATGAAGAATCACTTTAAAGATTAAAAAGTAATCGGATCTGGATTCGGATCCATATCTTCACAAAAATCAAATAATTTTGTTCCTGACACAAACCCAACCTGTCCACCAAGTTTCATCTGAATCCGTCCATAACTTTTTGTGATATCCTGCTCACAGGCAAACAAACAGACAGGGGTGAAAACATAACCTCAAGTCCATCTTTGGTGGCAGAGGTAATAAACTTTACTCCACTACCAGAATTTTCGGGCCAGTCTTTCATCGTCCTAGCATGGTTCAGTAGAAATACTGATTATACTGCACCTGTAGACACAATGATATCGATAGATAGATATATATTCCTCGTAGATATACACTTTAAGCTTCTTCATCAAGGGACCACTGAAGTATCGTTTTATGGCACCAGAATATTTTCCTGAGAAGTGTAGATGTAGGGGTTGGAGGCAGCACCAAAGATGTGGTGGTTCTTACCAAGTCAGTAACCTCATGCTGTCATTTAATTATTGTTGTCTTTGTTGCATAGCTTTTCCACACAAAGATATCTTAACCAGTAATAGTTTCTTTGTCACCAAACATTGGTACAGAATACATTCATTATTGTGTACAGTTTTGCATGTGAACAGATGACGATTAGAAAACACTGGGGGACACTCCTACCGAGAGGGTGGTACCCTCTTCGGCCCACCTTCTGTGGGCAATGTGCTGCGACAGAGTCTTGGAAATGCACTTCATAATTTTTTTCATTTTAGAATTTTTTGTTATTGATCACAACATATCATACTCTATAGCGTAAGATAAAGGAATATTATTTGTAATACCAGTTACCAGCAATGATGGTGCTATTTCTGCCACATGTCAATTTTGGAGTTTCCGTGACATTCACGTTTGCTCCACTTAAGTAAAATTGTCCCCTTATGCTTGCACATAAAGCAATAAGCTTTAAAATTCTAACTGATGTTATGATGGGTTTTCTACTCATTTTATTTGCAGAGTGGTTGCTTCATATCTGCAGTGGAAGACAAAGAGGTATCTCTGATGAAAAAAGCACCAAAGGCCTCAGACTTGAAAACGTGCATCACCCCTTCTTTGCTTGAGTTGACTCCAAAGAAATATGTGGAGACAGTTTTCTCAGCTGAAGCTGGCTCTCACTTGCAACCAGTAGAGACTCAAAAACCTGAGCCAGTTCTCAAGACCAGAAAACGGACAGACAAAGAGTTGTATTCTAGATCTTATGGTGATCACCAGAGAGGACGAAGACGTAGGAACACCACAGAGTCATCACCACCCAGGCTGGAGCAAGAAATGCAAATTGAGGAAGAAAGTAAGCAGAAAGAAGAAAAGGATTTGAACTCTTCTTCTGGACAGCATGATAGAGACCAACCACCAACTCTTGACGTGGAGACGTGTCAACTTACAAGCTGCGATGGAGATGAATCAAAGGTGTTTTATCAGCCTGTTGAACCTGTTAACACGAAAGTTTTAATCTTTGAAGAAGGAAATAAAAGGAGAAAAAGACAAATCAAGAGCGTAGAGGAAAAAAGTAAAGCCAAAGTGGAATTAAAAGCAATGGGAGAAGAGCAAAAAGAAGAGGTGAAGTTTGAACATAAAGGCAAGCACAATGATGTAAAAAAAGAGTTGAAAGTAAATCGGATATTGGAAGGAGAAGGAGAACGAGAGGAAGAAGAATTGAAAAATGTCGTTGACAAAGACAACGTCAAAGCAGAAGAGGAGGATATAATAAAGGTGATGAGGGGAGCAACTTTTAGAAAAGCAATTGGAGAGGAAACTATGGCAAAGTCAATCGAAGAAAGGCCTAATACAATTGAAGACATGGAAGTAGGTGCAATGTTTGAGAAAAATGTGTTGAGTTCTTCACTGCAAAGGGCAAAATTGAGTCGGGAAGTTGAAAAAGAAGAGTTGGGCAGGGATAAAATGAGGGAAGTAGAGGGAATCGGGGTGGGTAATGAGTCAGATGTGATGGAGAGGATCTCAGAAGAGGAAAATATTATGAACAGTATCCCAAAGGAGGTTTTGGGGGTGAAAGGAGTACCTGAGCAGGCAGTAGTTAAGGATGGAGCAACTGAGGAAATAGGAATGATAAATTGGGCACTAGAGAAGTCGGAGATTATGGAAGAGATATCTGAGAAAGTGCAGGTGAAGAAAAGGGCACGTGGAAAGACAGGATTGGTAAAATTAATGCATGAAGAAACTGAAGATATTGAGAGTGTGGCTAAAGATGAGGGGGTGTTGGAGGAAGCCACTGAAGAGGTGGGATTGATCCATGAGCCAAGTGTTGAAATGGAGAGGCCGTGTGAAAAGTTGGATGTGCTGGAGAATGCACCTGAAGAGGCTGGGGTGATGGCGTGGCCTTCTGAAGAAGCTGAGAAGGATATAGCACTTGATGACACGGGGACAATGGAGAGTACATTGGAAAGGGTAAGGATGGAAGCGAATGCATTGGAGGAGGAAGTGATGGTGAAGAGGGTACCTGATGAAGGAAGGGTGGTGGGGAGGATGCATGAGGAGGTTGTGGAATGGGCATCTTTGGATGTGGGCACAGTGAGGGAGATGCCCGAAGAGGTGGGGTTTGCACATGAAAAGGTCGATGTGATTGAGGCGCATCAGGAAGTGGGCATGGAGGTGGTGAAGGGGGTACGTAAGGAGGTTGGGGTGGCAGAGAAAGCACCTGAGGAGGTTGGGCATGTAGAGAAGGTGGTGGGAGAGAAGGCGCCTGATGCGGTTGGAGTGGCGGAGAAAGTGCGTGATGGGGTTGGGGTGGAGAAGAAGGCTCTTGATGGGATTGGGGAGGTGGAGATGTTGACTGATAGGGATGGGGTTGTGGAGATGTTGAGTGATAGGGTTGTGGTGGCTGAGATATCGACTGATGAGGTTGGTGTGGCCGATATGTCGACTGATGAGGCTGGTGTGGCCGAGATGTCGACTGATGAGGCTGGTGTGGCCGAGATGTTCGACTGATAAGTTAGTAGTGGTGGAGGTGTTGACTGATGAGGCTGGTGTGTGGAGATGTCGACTGATAGGGTGGGGGGGGAGATGTTGACTGAGGAGGTGGTGTGGCAGAGATCTCACCTAACGAGGTTGGGTGGGATTCTCGCCTGAGGAGGTTGGGTAGTGGGGTTCTTGCCTGAGGAGGTCAGGTGGCGGGGTTCTTGCCTGAGGGTTGGAGTGGCAGGGTTTTGCCTGAGGAGGGCGTGGTGACGGGGTTCTCACCTGAGGAGTCGGTCACAGTGTTCCTACCTGAGGAGGTTGGTGTGGCGGTGTTCTCACCTGAGGAGGTCGGGGTGGCGAGGTTCTCGCCTGAGGAGGTCGGAGTAGTGAGGTTCTCACCTGAGAAGGTCGGAGTGGCGAGGTTCTCGCCCGAGGAGGTCAGGGTGCCTGGGTTCTCGCCTGAGGAGGTCGCCGTAGCGGGGTTCTCTCCTGGCATGGTTGGGGTGCCGGAGATCTCGCCCGGTGAGGTCAGCATGCCGGAGATCTCACCAGGTGAGGCCGGCATGCCGGAGATGTCTACCGGCAAGGTTGGCATGTCGAGGGGAGAGGTCGGTGTGCCGGAGACGTCGACCAGCGAGGCCGACATGCCGGAGACGTCGACCGGCAAGGCTGGTGTACCGGAGACGACCGGTGAGGCCGGAGTGCCGGAGATGTCGACCGGTGAGGCCGGCGTGCCGGAGATGTCGACCGGTGAGGCCGGCGTGCCAGAGATGTCGACCGGCGAGGCAGGCATGCCGGAGATGTCGACCGGCGAGGCCGGCATGCCGGAGATGTGTTCGATGCCAGCCCGAGGGCTTGGCGTGCCGGAGATGTCAGCCGGCGATGCCGGCGTGCCGGAGATGTCGAATGGCGATGCCGGCGTGCCGGAGATGTCGAACGGCGATGCCGGCGTGCTGGAGATGTCGACCGGCGAGGCTGGCGTGTTTGAGATGTCGACCAGCGAGGCCGGCGTGCCGGAGATGTCGACTGGCGAGGCCGGCGTGCCGGAGATGTCGAATGGTGAGGCCGGAGTGTTGGAGGTGTCGACGGCCGAGGCTGGCGGGATGTCGACCGCGCGAGGTCGGCGTGCCGGAGATGTCGACCGGCGACGGCGGCGTTCTGGAGATGTCCACCGGCGAGGTCAGCACGCCGGAGATGTCGACTGGCGAGGTCGGCGTGCCGGAGTCGTCGACCGCGGCGAGGTCGGCGTGGCCGAGTCGTCGACCGGCTGAGTCGCATGTCGGAGTCGTCGACCGGCGAGGTCGGCGTGGCAGAGTCGTCGACCGGCGAGGTCGGCGTGGCAGAGTCGTCGACCGGCGAGGTCGGCGTGGCAGGGTCGTCGACCGACCAGGTTGGCGTGGCGGATTCGTCGACCAACCAGGTCAGTGTGGCGGAGATATTGCCTGAAGGGGTCAGGGTGGAAAAGTTCGCACCAGATGAAGTTGGGATGACGGTGATGCTGCCAGAGGAGGGTGGAGTGTCACAGATGTCGACTAAGATGGTTGGGGTGGCAGAGCTCTTGCCTGATGAGGATGAGTTGGCGGCAATGGCATTGGAAGAGGTTAGGTTGGTGGCGATGGAGGAAGGTGGCATGATGGCACCCAAAATGGGTGGCGTGGTTCAGATTGCGCCTGATGAGTTTGGCGTTACGGCGATGGTGCACTACGAGAGTGGCTTGGTGAAGATGGTGCCCGATGATGGTGGCGTGGCGGCGATGGAGCCCGACGAGCGGAGCTTGGCAGAGGTGGCGCCTGACGAAGGTGGTGTCATGGAGGTAATTCAGCATGAGTGTGGTATCATAGGGACGATTCATCATGAGGGTGGTGGGGCACTGGTGATGCCGCACGAGGGTGGTGGGACGGAGGAGAGGTCACACCAGGGTGGCGGAGCGGAGGTAATGTCGAACGAGGGTAACGGGGCAGAGGTGGCTCCATACCAGGGTGGCAGGACGGACATGGTGCTGCTCAATGTTGGCGGAGCGGAGATGACACCAGAAGAGGGTGTCTTGATGGAGATGACTCCTGACGAGGATGACATGATGGGGAAGGTTCTCGAGGGTGGCATGGTAGACATGGCTCCTGACCAGGGTGGCGTGGCAGCGATGGCATGTGAGCAGGGTGGTGTGGCAGCATTTGCGCCTGAGCAGGGTGGCGTGTCAGCGATGGCATCTGTCGAAGGTGGTGTGACTGCGATGGCACCCGACGAGGGCGGCGTGGCATCGATGCCTCCCGGTGAGGTCAGCGTGGTGGCGATTGTGCCTGTTGAGGGTGGCGTGGCCGCGATGGTACCTGACGAGGGTGGTGTGGCAGCGATGGCGCCTGACGAGGGTGGCGTGGCAGCGATTGCACCCGAAGAGGTTGGCGTGGCAGCAATGTCGCCTGACGAGAGTGGCCTGGCAGCGATGGCGCCTGACGAGGGTGGTCTAGTGGCGATGGCACCCGACGATAATAGCTTGGCGGCGATGGTGCCTGACGAGGGTGGTGTGCCGGCGATGGAGCCCGACGAGGGTGACGTGGTGGCGATGGAGCCCAACGAGGGTGACGTGGTGGCGATGGAGCCCGACGAGGGTGGCGTGATGGCCATGGCACCCGACGAGGGTGGCGGTGCGACGATGGCACCCGACGAGGGTGGCCTTGCAGTGAGGGCACCCAGTGAGGGTGGCGCTGCGGTGATGACGCCCAGCGATGGTGGCATGTTGGCGATGGTGCCCGACGAGGGTGGCATGATGGCGATTGCGCCCGACGAGAGTGTCGTGGCGGCATTGGTGCCCAAAGAAGGTGACGATGCAGTAAAGGTGCCTGACCAGGGTGGCCTGGCTGCGAAAGCACCCGAAGAGGGTGGCGTGCTGTCGATGGTGCCCGGCAAGACTGGTGTGGCAGGGGTGGTGCCCGATGAGTGTGGCATGGCTTCGGTTGCACCCGAAGAATGGGGTATGGCTGCGGTGGCGCCTGAGGAATGTGGTGTGGCTGTGTTGGCACCTGAGGAATGTAGAGCAGCTGCGGTGGCATACCAAGAACGTAGTGTGACAGTGGTGGCACCCAAAGAACTTGGCCTGGCCGTGGTGGCACCCAAAGAATGTGGCATGGATGCAATGGCGCCTAAAGAACACGACGTGCCTAAGGTGGGGCCTAAAGAACGTGGCGTAGCTGCGGTGGCATCCGAAGAACGTGAAGTGGCTGCCGTGGCGCTCGAAGAATGTGGCATGGGTGAGATGAAGCCTGACGAACGTGGCACGATGGTTATGGTGCCCGACGAATGTAGAGCAGCTGCTTTGGAGTTTGACGAATGTGGTGCAGCAGTAATAGCACTTGACGAATGTGGCGCGGCTGTGATGGCACTCGACGAATGTGGCACGGCGGTGATGGCGCTTGATGAATGTGATGCAGCGGTGATGGCACTAGACAGATGTGGTGCGGCGGAAATGGCGCTCAACGAATGTGGCTCGGCGGTGATGGCGCTCAACGAATGTGGCTTGGCGGTGATGGCGCTCGATGAATGTGGTGTGGCGGAGATGGCGACCGACGAGGGTGGAGCGACGGAGATGGCTACCAATGAGGGTGGAGTGATGGAGATGGTGCGAGATGAATGTAGGGCTCTGGAGATGGCGACCGACGAGTATGCTGTGGCGGTGATGGCGCCCAAAAAGGATGCCATGGCGGAGATGGCTCCCGACGAGGATGCCGCTGCAGAGATAGCGCCTGGTGGTTGTGCCATGGAGGAGATTGCATCCAGCGAGAGAGCCACGGTGGAGATGGAGCTTGGCTGGTGTACTGTGGCAGAGATGGCGCCCAGCAGGGGTACCGCGGCAGAGATGGCGCCCGGCGGGGGTGCCGCGACGGAGATGGCACCCGGCCGGGGTGCCACATCGGAGATGGCGCCTGGCGGGGGTATCGCGGTGGAGATAGTGCCTGGTGGGGGTGCCCTGGCGGAGGTGGCGCCCGGCCGGGATGCCCCGGCGGAGATAGCGTCCTGTGGGGGTGTCACGGCGGAGATGGTACCCTGCGGGGGTGCCACGGTGGAGATGGCGCCCTGCAAGGGTGCCTTGGTGGAGATGGCACCCTGCAGGGGTGCTGCGGCGGAGACGGTGCCCTGCAGGGATGCTGCGGCGGAGATGGCGCCGGGCCGGGGTGCCGCGGCGGAGATGGCGCCTGGCCTGGGTGCCGCGTTGAAGATGGCACCCGGCGGGGGTGCCGCGGTGGAGATGCTGCCCGGTGGGGGTGCCCTGGCGGACATGGCGTCCACGCGGGGTGCTGTGGTGGAGATGGTGCCCTGCGGGGTTGCCGTGGCAGAGATAGTGCCCTGCATGGTTGCTGTGGCAGAGAGGGTGCCCTTCCGGGGTGCTGCAGCAGAGATGGCGTCCTGCGGGGGTGCCACGGCGGAGATGACGCCCTGCGGGGTTTCCACTGCGGAGATGGCGCCCTGCGGGGTTTCCACTGCGGAGATGGCGCCCTGCGGGGTTTCCACTGCGGAGATGGTGCCCTGCGGGGTTTCCGCTGCGGAGATGGCGCCCTGCGGGGTTTCCACTGCGGAGATGGCGCCCTGCGGGGTTGCCGCGGCGGAGATGGCGCCCTGTGGGGTTGCTTCGGAGAATATGGCGCCCTCCGGGGTTGCTGCGGTGGAGATGGCGCCCTGCGGGGGTGCCGCGGCAGAGATGGCGCCCTGTAGGTTTGCCACGGCGGAGATGGCGCCATGCGGGGTTGCCGCGGCGGAGATGGTGCCCTGTGGCGGTGCCGCCTCAGAGACGGTGCCCTGTGGAATTATCACGGCGGAGATAGTGCCTTCTGGGGGTGACATGGCCAAGATGGTGCCCTGCGGGGTTGCCGTGGTGGAGATGGCACCCTGCGGGGGTGCCAATGCGGAGATGGCTCCCGACATTGGCGGTGGGGTGATCAAGGGTCCTAATGAGGGTGGTGGGGCGGAGAAGGTTCCCAGCAAGGGCGGCAGGGAGGAGATTTGTCCCGGCAAAGGCGGCAGGGTGGAGAAGGCTCCCAGGGAGGGCGTTGGGCCGGAGAAGGCTACCGGAGAGGGCGGCATGGCGAAGCTTGCTTCCGGCGAGGGTGGCAGGCTGGAGATTGAGGGGGGCTGGGCGGTGATGGTTCCTGGCAAGGGCGGTGGGGAGATGGTTCCCGTTGAGAGCGGATGGGTGGAGTTGGCGCCAATCGATGGCAGCGAGATTGGGGTGGTGGGAAGAGTAGCTGAAAAGACTGTGGAAAGGAAGCTTGAAAAGGCTTTGGAAATGGACGGGCTTCCTGAAGAATATCAAGTGGCAGAGAAGGTGTGCACAATGGAAGGTGCACCTGAGATTACGGAAGTGGTGGACAAGACACCTGAGAAGTTGTGTGGGGAGGAAAGGGTATCCACTGATGCAAGACTGAATGTGTTGGGGACATATGTGCCAAGGGGGATGATTGTGCCAGTTGAGGAGTATGAGATAGTAAAAGTCATTGATGATAAGGCTGTTGTAAAGGGAGTAGAGGAACATGATCCTATGGTTAAGAGAGTGGAAGAGCAAGAAGCTCTGGTAAAGGGGGTAGAAATAGTAATGAGGCAGGAAGAGGGAATAGTAAAAGGGGTGGAAAAGGGAGGAGTGTTAAAGGGGCACGAAGAAGCTCTGGTAAACAAGGTAGAGGAGCAAGAAGTGGAGTTGGTAACTCCGATTGAAGAGAAAAAGGGGATATGTATGGAAGAGATTATGAATGTTAAGAATGAACAAAAGTATCGGCTGCAAGGGTGTAGGCACTCCCGGTCTCGCTCTCGGTCATGCTCCAGCTCCAGTTCCAGTTCCAGCTCCAGCTCCAGTCTACGATCAAGGTCTTCTTCATCCTCCTCTGAATCTTCATCTTCGTCTTCATCCACGAGTTCCCAGCCTCTTGCACTGTCTGACAAGGAGGTTTGTGAAAATAAAACATGATTTTTAAAAAAAAATTTGCTTTCAATTACATCTCAGAGAGTGTATTTTTATACTTTGTGAAATTCTGTACTTTGATATGGATGTGTCAACAACAAAAGAAGAGTAATTAAAGGTCAGTATGAATATTGTGGGATTATTGGCATGCATTGAGGAAAGTTGAGGGATATCAAAGTTGATTCCACCCACTACATTTGTCAAATCAGTTGTGTCTAATTTGTCACTTGGAACAGGTAGCTACAAGGATCCTCCATTTCGTCCCACAAACAGGAGTTTTTGGATTATCGAAGCTGTAAACATGAGAGAAGTGATCTTCCTCAAGATTTGCGATGTATCCTCACCAAATTGCAGGAAAATTCAACCAATTTCCCAAATTGAAAACTCAGCTTGAGCACTTGCCCTGGATTTGATCATGGTCGAGACCATATCCTCAAATGAATGTTGACAAAATCAACAACTTTAAATATTTATGTTAGGTTGAGAAGACTGATTGGGCATAGTCTTAATTTGTTTTGGTGAGTTTGGGAGGGAGGTGGGAGGGTATACAAAGCAATCTTTTGTACACTTTTGCTTTATTTAATTTGTTGTCGAATAATGTTGTTCTTTTAATGTCGCTACAGGAACAAAAAGCGAAAAAACGTCTGAGAGGGCAATCAGATTCTAGTGATGAAAGTAGAAAGAAACAGTTGTATGGTGATGGGGTGAAGCATCTTGATGAGGGTCGAGCAATACATCATCGGATTCAGGAGTGCAAGACATCTCAAAGAGAAATTTATTGTGAGACCTCTACGTTTACAGCATCTACCATCCAAGTGGTTGCCACAGAAAGGCAAGGGCTGGATCACTGTTCTCTTGCGGCCAGAATTTTACCAGAACATCAAATAAATCAACCTTGCACTGAGCAGTCAAGGGACTCTGGAAATGATGGCGTAGGAAAAGATAATTCGTCATTTTTTCAGATTCACCCGAGGTCGTTGAATCCTATGGACAGCGTTGCACCACCAACCAATCTGCCAAGATTTTCAGAGAGAGAAACTGCTCTGAGCTCAAGTGAGGTATGATGCAGATGATCATGAACTATTAAGTTATTTCTGGGCTTGCAAATATTGCATTTATTTAATATTAACTGATTTGTGACCAAATATTTCACTGTCGGGCTACTTGGTAGTGCTTTATCATCCTCAGTGTTAACGTAGGCACAATTTTTAATTGTGCAGGTTTTAATTGTAATCGTGTAGCTTGGCTTATTTGTTTTGTTTATTTTCATTGTAAGACCGAACAAAACAGTTTAGTTGCTATAATAATGCTAAATATAGGTGAGATCGCTCCTGAGAAAGAAAAAAAAAAACGTAGGCAGTGTATTAGCACAAGACCCCATCGAGGCCTGAAGGCTAATGAATTATCTGATTTAAATTTTTTTTTATTTTTCAATTTTTTTTAAAATCCAAACATAGCCCTCGACCTTCATTTGGATGAAAGAGGAGGCCATGCAAAGTTTGGTTGCACTGGTTCCTGCAGGGGCAGAATGCATAAACAAACAAACTTTCTTCTTTATATATTTGATTCTAGGAATAACCGTAACCGATACTGTGCAATTAACAACTAGAAGGGCACTCGGTAGAGCACATACCTCCGCCACGCAATGCCTGATCCACGAGAACATATCGGGCCCAATACATTTTTGAAATATCATGCTATACAGTACTATATCGTTTTTGGCCCTATCTCTCAATGGTGAGGAATCACTTTAATAGATTAAACAATTATCGTATCTGGATCCAGATTCAGATCTTCATCAAAATCGAATCAATTCATCCTTGTCACACATCCAACCTGTCCACCAAGTTTCATCCGACTCTGTCCATAACTTTTTTTTTAGATATCCTGTTCACAGACAAGCAAACAAACGGGTGAATACATAACCTACGTCCACTTTTGGTGGCAGAGGTAATTGGCATTTTAAAGGATGTGGTATGATTGTTTATTTTTATGTAATTTCATTAAATCGGGAACAAGATTGGTTCCAAAATACTGCTTTTTGGGGGATAGAAGCGTAGAAATTTTAGCAGGCCACTGAATATTGATAGCTTACGAATAATTTGTCTTGCAAAATCTTGTGGATGTTGTTAAAAGTGGAAAAAAGACTTTCTCAGTTAAAATAATTTCTGTAAAGAAACTAGGTTTCAAAATATTGTTGAAAGAAGCATGGAAAAGTGTTCACACTTGTTTTTTTTTTGTTTGTTTTTTTTGTTCGGCCACAACCTTACTCATCACTTATTTTAGCATCTGATTGGAATGAAAAATTACCTTGAATGCAAACAATGTTACTTGTAAGTAATAAGTAATGGCTATGCAGAGCTATTGATTGTCAACTTTTTTGAAGTCAAAATGGGGTGTCGATGTCACTCACAACTCTGCACTGAAACTTTATAGCCCAGTATTACTCCATGCCATCTTGAGAGCAAATGTAACTTCAGTGGTAGATTCTAGTGTGTTGAGCAAGTTGAGCTTTGGGAAGGCCACAGAATTTCAAAGTTGTCAACAGTCAACAGAAGTATTGTGAGGTGCATTATCATGTTGGTTGGGGGTGGGGGTGAGGGGGTCTTTTCCACTCTGGGAGTGCTGTCCCAATACTTTTGACAATTTAGTATAAATGTGAGGCATGCTGTGCGAGCCCCTAAACAGACATTAACCTGGTCTTTTAAGTATTCCCAATTTGTTTTTGTCAATGACAATTTGATTTGATGTACCATACTATTTACAGAGCGTTGGTGCTGCCGAAGCAGTTTCTTATAAAGGGTTATACTGGGTGGTTTTCCATTGCCTTCCCAGTATTATATGTCTATGTGCTCTGTCCTTTTAAATGCTGAGCATTAAGCAAGGAAGCGGAACGTACCATTTTAAAAGTATTTGGTATGACTCAGCCAGGGTTTGAACCACCAACCTCCTAGATTCATAAGGGACGCTTTAATCATTACTCCACTGAGTCTAGTTGTCTAGTTGTCCATGATGTTCCCAAAATGGGTAAAACTGAAACTTTGAAGCCTATTTCTTCCTAATTTGTTCAACCGATTTATTTATTTATTTATTTATTGTTTGTTAGCTCGCGATTAATTACTTTTTGCTTCCTCAATCTCCAGTTGAAATTTTAATTCGAGCATTATTTTTTGATGATCATGTTTTATTAGATTATTGCAGAGCAACTTGACTGATCCCTGGCCTATCTTGCGTAAGCTCTGAGGAGTGGTTGAAAGAGACAGCACATTACTGAAAGGAGGTGATTGTGAGGGGATCTGATCGAGATGTTTAAGATAATGGAGTGTATCAACAAAATTAATGCAGAATAATCTTTCAGCAGAGTAAATACTGACAGGACAAGGGGGACACAGTTTCACAGTGAAGAAGAGGAGATTTAGTATGGTGGTAAAGCCGGGGTGTTTCACTCAGAGTGGTGAATGCATGGAATGGCCTCTTCCTGCTTTGAAGTTCCTTGTATTTTCCTTTATGTGGTGGTTGTGGTCACCAAACTTTTTCTTTAGGCGTTATCTGATGAAACAAATAGTAATATCTTGCCAAGGCAAAACAGAGCGGTACGAGAGTGGTTCAATGTTAACTCCCACATTAATTTGTTTTGCTCCAGATGATCGTAAAAGAATGACGGGTTGTTGAAAGTTTGTGAAGTGGTTGTGCCGCCTCACAACTCCCCTGCTGAGTAGCTTTACAGATGCATAACAAAGCAGCATAACAAAATTGTTGAACAGCTTAAATTGATAGGGGATTAGTTGAACAGTGATACGCGTCTCATCATGCATACTACTGTATACGTGTGCTTTAGTAGCTCAAAATATTTTTAAAACGGCAATTGCATCGGTGGAGGTTATCCCAGAACAAGAAAGTGCAGGTGAAAGATGAATGGTCAGGCTAACATTGAACCACCCTTACATTTGCTATTCTGTAGTTTGCACGAGTTATTTTGATTTTTTTTTTGTTGTCACAAACCCAAATGCAGCCCTAACTTCCGTGTTTTGTGCAGTTTCATGAACATCTGAAAAACAGGAATGATACTTATGTCTCCGAAGTTGGAGGTAACACGCAACCAAAGGCTGTTGTGAAGAGTCACGACACGTGAGTCCTTATTTCAGTGATATGTTTTGTTAGAATTGCATGACATCAAGTTGTTGTACGTTTCCATGTTTGCATCTAAAGCCTGAGATATTTTGCGATGATGTTCTGAAACACCTGATGAAATTCATATTTTGAAGGTGTTCAACTCCAAATGGGCTCCTGAAGTCGATTGGCGTAATGGCATACACCATAAGTAAACAACTTACCAGAAACCTTATGAATAATTTTAAGGTCAACATCAAGTGTGGCTTAATTTGAGGTGAACTTGTTTTCTTTTAAAGCAAAATAGTACGAGTGCATGGCGTTTATTTATTAAGAACAAATGTAAAACGAAATGTGCTGAATGAAAAAGGATTCCGACATTGCTGTAACCCCATAGTAAAGTAGACTCCCGTTAATGCTGAAAGATACGTTCCACGGAGCGGTCATCTTCAGAAAAAGTGGAATCTTAATTTTCCTTTTTTTTCTTTCTAATTCAAAACATGTCGGCAAACTAAACATTGCTCGGAATGCAAAACACCTGTGGAGAGCACAGGCAGAAATGGCCGAGAATTTGTGAGATAGTAGATGTGACGTTTGTGTTGTGAACTCGCTGAGAGTTTGTTCATGTAAGATAAAGGAAGGTACAAAGGTGAAGGCACATCAGCAGTGAACTGAAGCCGTCTCGGCCCTGGGGTACTGTTACTGTACTATCTATACTATAAAATAGGTGTTTGTCTGTCTATCTGTCTGTCTGTGTTGCCATTTTTCTCAGACATGGCCAAACGGATCTTCGTCATACTTTCAGAGGTTCATCAGTGTTTAGGCAAAAAAAGTTTTTGAAAATTTTGAAAAGAAAAATTGGACTTTTTGGAGTTGTTTTTTTTAAATCACTCTATAGTGTCTAAACCTTTGTAGCTATGTGAAAAGTCATATTAAATGATCCCTGACCCCATTCCTTAGTGGGTGTAGGGAGGTGTTTTAGGCCCCCACAAAAAGTAGAAAAAAAAACCATTTGATTTCTTCAAAATTCCAACAGGATTAGAAGAGCACCAGGAAACATGAGGTTCCCCTCCTAGTACTGTATACAAGACATATGCTTCCCAACAAAATTTGTGGTACGCCCAAAGGAACACAGCACTGGAGGTGGAGCACTCAAAGCAATCTGAAGTGGAATATGCTGACCCAAGCTTTCAGTACCTTCACGAAGAAGCCTCCCCGGCCTTCACGTGAACTATCACTCCAAACATTGCCTTCAGCTCTTAACCTGTAATGTAGAGTGTCCTGTTCTCAGAGCTTTTACAGACTTTGAACATCAGAACTAATGAGAATGAATACATGCAAACTGGGGCAGTCGGGATGACATTCAACACTGTTTGCGTGACCTTGCGTGTAATGAGTTTTGCGTGAATCCCGTGAAAGTGAATGCGATACACCCCAGAATTTTTTGTATGCAATACATATAGGACTTGCACAACTTGGGAATGCCATTTGGTGCCTACATTTGGACAAACTGAATGAGTGGCAGCAAATCAAATGCGAATAAATAAACCGACAAATGCATGGATGCGGTTTCTCCAATTGATGCGGCCGGGTACGTTGCGGCCGAATGCTGGTCATCTTAGCGGGATGTGAGGATATGTGAAAAAATAGTTCTGTGGCATTCCCGAGCCCATTCAAGTCAACCACTGGAACTATTTGGCAAGATTTTAATCAATATTATTTGGTTTTAAAATGCTTTTCATTGGGTTTAATCGATGCTTATATTTACATAATCTATGGAGCTCCAACAGCAGGTATCTGTTATGTGTTTTTACCTCCTCTTTGGACTAGTACAATTACAATGCACAGTACATGGGCTTGAAGAAAAAAGGAAGAGGAGATCCTGAAGAAGACAGAGATGCGAATGCTTAAAGGTGGATTCTCAGAGTATCACGAAGAAAGTGATTGAAGAACGAGGAGATACGCAAGAGAGCTGAAGTTGCATGTATTGCAGAAAAGATTACAGAGGATAGGTTCCAGTGGTTTTGGCACGTGATAAGAAGAAAGGATGAGGAACTAATCAAGAAAGTATGGAATGAGCCAATTAGATGGAAAAAAATGAAGAGAAAGACAGATTATGGTGGAGGGATGTAGTGAAAGAGATTTGTAGAACAAGGGATTGTGAGAAGAAGATACAGTAGACAGAGGAGAATGAAAAAGGTGGATCTGAGTAGCCGACCCCTAACTGGTGGGATTAAGGCTTAAGGAAGAAGAAGAAGAAGAAGAAGAAGAAGAAGAAGAAGAAGAAGAAGAAGAATTGCAATGCACAGTACAATTTTATTGTATGCGATATTGCACAACATTGCAAAAAAACATTTTCCGTGAGATTTGAGAGGAAGAAACATCAAAATGAAACATCAGTATGGACCCAAGTGACCTGTTATAGAACAGGTCATCCGGGTCTATACGAAAAACTGGTTTAAGTGATATGGCAGGACAAGTAAAGATTTTACACCAACACAGTTTGGTGGAGTTACTAAACTCTTGTACTATTGCATTGATTCATTAAGAGGTGCTTTTGTTCCTCTCGATTTTTGGCTTCAAGGTATATATTTATGTCTGGGTGACATGACCAGTGTGGATGTGCTCTTCCCACCCACCTGGTTTTCCCCAAAACAACACACTTTTTGTTTTTAAACCCATCTGTAATTATTTCCACCCCTCTTCAGCCATATTATTCTTGTGCTGGTTGAAAGAGCTCAAAAATGGGAGGGTTGTACATTTCTTTCCAGCAAAGAAGAAGAAAAAAATTTTCAGGAGTGATTGAGGCAACGGCATGTTGCCTGTACAACGCACGGGTTCAATTATTTTGTCTGGTTGAAAAAATTATAATTTTCCTGAACGTTTGGATTAATTTGAAGAAACTTTTACTTAATCATTTTTCTCTTCGAGGAGCGTTTCCATGTTCTCACGGTGGGACAGACAGCCAGACAGCATTCGCCTATTATATGTAGAGATTTTACAAATCAAAATCAGAATTAACATGATTGCTCAGCCTGTGACGAGTGCTGTGAGCACAGGGGTGCAAACATTTAGTTTGGTGTGTGATGGAAATTATAAATTGTTTTTTTTATTACAAGGTATAAGGCTGATACACAAATCACACAGACATACGGAGACATTAAAAGACAACACTGGACTTAACTAAACACAGGCAGTGATCTTGGGGAAAGCGTCGTAACTTCCCAGAGCATTCAGGGAGCCTTTGAAGCTATTTTGTGACGTTGCTTATCGCTCCATGGTCAGTTGGGCAATTAATTGAAAATCAACCCCCCCCCCTCTCCCTCCATCACCCATTCCCACCCTCCCCTCATGGGATGCCCATGCTCTGTCTTCGAAATTCCGAGTGTCAAGCAAGGAAACAGCATGTACCAGTGAAGTCTTTGGGATGACTCGGTTAGGGTCAGAATCGAACTGCCGACCTCCCAGTCTCAGAGCAGATGCTCCAACCACAATTTCCGCTGAGTCTGGTTACAAATTTACAAACAGAATTGCAATTATAAAGGTGAACTTACAATGCCTCCAGGTCCAATATATTTGTTTATTGTCTTACATTTCTGTAATCCTCATGGCTATCGCTGTTTAAACAGCTGCCTATTGTGCTTGTGGATTTTGCATGATACACTGTTATTTAGCTGCAATCGTGAAGTCAGCAGAAAAGAAGAATTTGTGATGAGGATTATCATAAAAATATCAGAGAGCATGCTGGAGTGAAGCAATAACACTGTTATGTAAAATAAAGTACGAATTAACATGGGTGTACACTGTACGGCAAGGCTCGGACACCAGCAAGAAAAGTTGTATGTACCGAAATGTGTACTTATCAAATCTGGAGGCAGTCAAATAAATGTCTTTGTGACATGGAAAACAGGGTACTAGTTTGACCCTGAAGTGTAATTATAAAGATTAATTTTTTTCGAATCATTTAATCTTTGTGTTTGAAAAAACAACATTTACTTCAAGTATTTAACAACAAGGTAAATTGAAAAAAATGAATAACATTTGGCACAGAAAGAGACCCTTTTGGCAAATCACGCCTGTTTATTTCCACATTGATGCCATGCATTGTTTACTCGATGTAATATAATGCCATCCACATCAACTTCCTCTTGGTTTACTGAAACACTTACCATCGACATTCCTTTTACCTAACATGACCTTTAAACCACATCCCTTAATAATTAACAATGATATACATTTGAATCTATTGGAAAGAGTCCATGTGACCAATGCAACATCACAAAGGGATCTTTTACCTCCACATGACTAAAGATGAGAGAAGGCTGTATATCCACTTTAGAAAGATACAGTGTAGTTGCCTTACGATGCAGCACGTTATTTGCTGACCACACCAGGTTGGCCGTTGTGATTAAAATCCCACCTTATGGGGGTCGAAGGTGAACATGCTGGCAATTTGAGCTATCATACCACCAAATATATTTTTTACAGTTGACTTCCTCCGAAGGAAAGCCTGTCTCTCTCCTTTTATTCTTCCATGTAAAGCAGCCTCTTCCATGTAAAGCAAACATCGGGATGACTGAAGAACTTTCTGTCTCTTTCTCGCTCTGATTCTCTTGCTCTAGGTCTAGACCAGTGTTTCTCAACCTTTTTTGTCCCACGCCCCACTTTGATTTTCAAAAAAATCGTACGCCCCACCATGATTGGAGACACTACAGTATATACTACATATGTATTCAAACGGCTTTATTAAAACTTTATTGCATATTTTATTCAATTGATACTCACTTCAATGGGAGCCCTGCCCTTGATGCTGGCTGCAGATTTGTTTGATTTGAGGAACCAATTTTGCAGTTTCAGCCTTAAATCACCACGTTTCATGATTTCAGTCGATTTCTCTTAGCTTGCAGCAAATCGGTAACAACACTAAATCCACATTCGACTAAAAAAGATAATGGAAAATTTATCAATACTTCCCTTGCCAAAGTAGTCGAGTTTTGGTATTTTTTTTTTGCTCTCCTCAGACAGCCACATCATGGTTCCTTTGATCTTGAAAAGAGTTTTCACAGACTCATCGTGTTGCAACTCGCATAACTCCTCTTGGTATTGCTCTGGTACTTCAGATAAATCCACCAGAAATGGCTGAGTCAACCAAGAAGGGAACTCATAGCAAAGCTATGAAAGCGATCATATATTGATTCATTTTATTTCTGAATCCTCATGCCCCACCAAAATATTGCCACGCCCCACCTTGAGAAACACTGCTCTAGACAGAGCGTCCGGTTCTGCCAAAACAGTTCCTGAGCAAGAGTTATGCTGGGTGGTTTGTCATTTCCTTCCCAGTAGTAGTTGGGCCAAAAATTCGTAATTGGCAATGGTGCTGGTGATTGCTCACCGACTCTTCACGAAGGACACTGTGGGGTCCTTAACAACCCCCAACTCATGCCGGCAGATGAGACGCCCGTTTAGTGTCCATCCAAGGGACAAGCACACACATTTATGAATCACCCTTCCTGTGAAATATCGGAGTGATAGTTTATAGCTGGGTCGGAATTTGAACTCAAGTTAGACAGCGAAGAGGCGAGTGTGCGTTCATTTAGGCCATCTTGCCAGCCTGTGTAAAGCAGCACTGATCTGTTTGTTTTTCATGATGGGACTATCGTATTTGGTCTCTTTCGACACATGGCATCTGCACATTGTCACATCTCTGACACATGTCCCGATGAATGTAAGTTGAACAAAGTTTAGCAGCTGTGCGACTATAATTGGGAAAAAGTAGTCTTTATTTTTGGTCTACAACCATTCTGTTGGGGTTAAAAAAAACATTGAACTTTGAGGTTGCTTCGATGCGGTCGCTATTTGGAGAAAAATGGAGGGATGTGAATAACTTTCTGTCTGTCTTATCCTTTGTCTTTAGGCAGAGACATTGTTTTTCCCTTCATGATCATTTTGGGAAGCACTACATTATAAGCACTGCATATGCTCACCATCAATTATTTTCAATTCTACTTTCATGATCCAGACTGTAGATAATGGATTTGAATGCACATGTGATTGTGAATACATCTATTGGAATATATATATAATATATATATATATATATATATATAATATATATAATTATATAATTTATAATATTATTATATATATAATTTCTGTTAACGTCTGCGCGTAATTTGACGTTTCTCCTCCAAAATTGCCAGACGGATTGTTGCCACTTTCGCATGCGGGTTCTCTGTGGTCTAATGAACAGCATGGGCTATGTGAGATCGCGCCAGATGGACAGGTTTGGGAATTTTGGGCGATTTTCTAATTTTTACATTCGTTTGCATGGCGACGTGTGATGTCACCGCTGAGAGCGTAATTCCGTATGACATCATCGGTCATTCGCTGACGTCATTACGTCTGTCGTCGACAGACCGTCACCGCCGAGAGGCATAATGCCACTCTCTAGAAAACAGCGTCTGCAATGTAAAACCCTCTTCTGCACATGCTGACTACCTCAGAAGGTGAATTTGACACAAAAAGTAACAAGAAACATTGTATTTAAAGTAAAGATTGATTTTAAAAAATAATAATGCTCCTGTTCAGTCTCGGCCTATATCATGTTAAACTTGCCCCATCAGACGCCAACCTTCCAGTCACACTGCAAAGGATGCAATTTCCAGTCAGACTCGCATACTCGATGACCAGAAACAAGTCCCAGGGCCAAACATTTGACAAACTCAGAATATACCTCCCACCCCCTGTGTTCTCTCATGGCCAACTATATGTTGCATTTTCACGTGCAAGAGGTTACTCCTATATATCTATCAAATGGACAATAATTCCTCACAAGGACTATTCAGCCACAAGACACTCACCCAAAACGTCATCTACAGGGAGGTGCTTTAGAAAACTAAGGACAGGTAACCATGGTGCATCACATCCCGAATGACACCCTCCCCAGCTTCCCATAACATCAACTATTATGCCTCATCCACTTTTTGCCACCCATTCAACTCCGTGGGAGCACGGGTATATGCTAGTATATATATATATATATATATTATATATTATATATATTATATATATATATATGTATATATATATGTATATTAAATATATATATATATGTATATATATTATAATATATACATATACACTAAATAAAAGGCAGAGAGTGGTGTGTGTGTCATGTGTGTGTGTCTCTCCATAACTCCAAAACCATAAAACCTAGCAGCCTGAAACTTTGCATGCATACTAAGGGAACTCCAAGGAAGTGCATGAATGAAAATTGGATGTTTGGGTTAATTAAAACACCCCTTTTGAACAAATAATTAACGGCCTTATTTAATTATATCCTTCATTAAGGGATCATTCGCCACCCACTGTTTGGGGACTTAAGGCATTTCCTGGGTAACCTCGCTGGGGTCTGAAGCCACCATGTTTTTTTAGCCTGCTCAACCATGCCCTGACTTGGAAGAGGCCGCAACGATTTCTTAACGATAAAGTTTTTTGTTTTTCACTTTCATCACTCATATTATCGAATGCCTGTTCATCAAAGCTACGAATCGCTGGGTATATTGCAGTGCTTATAAGCGCCTGGAGACGCCAGCGTTCGTGGCTTTATTTCATTTGGGCAAATGAATAACCGAGAGAATCTCTTAAAGTAAACGGTATTACAAAATGCAAACTCCAGATTTGAAAGTATCAGTAGTTCCGACTACCAAAAAAGTGTTGATTTGTCCAATTCGGATATTGCATGGGCATTTCTGGATGCATAGTTGTATCGAGGGCAATTGGTAATCGCTTGCCAAGCCAGCGGTTCCGTTGGAGTGCTTGAGTGCTTACGGTCGACAGTTACTACAAGGTAGAGGTACGTATACAGCACACACGGACGTGGTACAAATGGGTAGATTTGGATCTGTACGGACTCTCCGCGGGTGTGTGGACATGTCATGCCTGTTACGGGTGCCGTGGTGGCAAAGTTTCATCCCGTATCTTTGGACGTTCTATCAGTTTTCCTTTGTCCTCCTCCCTGTTTTAAAGGACATTTGTATCGCGATTTGCTTTACAAATTATATGTTTCCCCGTTGTGTGGTTCAAAGCAAATTATATTTGATAACGCTCCATTTCTGAGCCGTTTTCCGTATTAATGGTTTTAATTTTTCCCACGCACTGTTTACAAAGATAATGTTTGTGAACATATCTTTGAAACGTCTAATAAATGTTTCGTTTCAGTGAAAGCTACTCAGGTTTCTGGGTTGTATACAAATATGTACTGAGTCGTAATCACACTGACTCCAAGCTGCAACTCCCAAAAAATTGCCGACCAGGTCTCACAGTGTGTGTGTGTGTGTGTGTGTGGTGTTGTGTTGTGTGTGTGGTTGTGTGTGTGTGTGGTGTGTGTGTGTGTGTGTGTTGCTATGTGGTATCTATCAACAGTTCAGAATGTGAATGGAGTCCTCAGGCGGCTAAATTATCACTTCATTTCAGTAAGGGCACGATTCAGGATCATGCTGTGACGTTTTCTGTTCTCAAAGTTTTGTCAGAGTCTTCTTCAGGATCGCTGAGCCCCGGACAGCTTCCAACTGTAGTTCGTTTGTTATAATGTTCCCAGGGATGGTTTTTAACTCACCTGTAAAGTAGTTCCAGGGAGCTTATTGGATGGCACATCGTCCATCCGTCCACAAATACTTGCAACTTCTTCTCAGAAACTACACATACGATTTCAATGAAATTTGACCACAACCTTCATCACCTGTGATGCATTAAAAAAACTGTGTCTGAAGGGCTACAGAGGGAGTTTACGGTGGGGGGGGGGGGGGAGTGGGTTGCCTCCCAAAGAGGTATTTGCTTTCTTCTCAAACAATACACAAATCCGATGAAACTTGACCACCATCTTCACCACCCATGATGCAGAAAAGTTTGTTCACGACATTAAAAATTGGGGTCTCGGAGGATCTATGGGGAGAAGAAGGTTGCCCCCCCAAATATGCATTTGCTTTCTTCTCAGAAACTACACACGCATTCCGATGAAACTTTACCACAACCATTGTCACCCGTGATGTACAAGGGTTGTCCATGTCATTAAAAAAATATCCATAGGTATTTACTTTCTTCTCCATTATATATTTTGTGGGTCATCCATGCCTATCAGTGGTTGCCTGGTTATCTTATCCAGCCATTACCAGGTGGGCCCCCAGGGGAATTGCCCCTATGTTTAATATCTCTGTGAGGTTCTTTGTCGTCATTCCTGTAGGTCCAGCCATCACTGGTACAACTCTGGCATTCTTAAGCTTCCAGGATCTTCTCACTTCATTCTTGATTTCTTGGTGTTTGGTCATTTTCTTGATTTCTGCATCGTTTTAGTCGCAAAATCGCTGGTATTAAACACTCAATCAGCAATGCTTCTCCTCCTCCCAAACACCCTCCCCTCTCCACTCCCATGGCCATCTCCAGGTGGTCTCCATGTGCTGTATTAACGTACTATTTTAATGTACCCCATTTCGTTCAATACTGTTCTAACCCCCCCCCCCCCGCCCACAAGTCACACGACAAACACATATTGAGAACCCCTCTCCCCTTAGCCCTCAAGTCCCCCTACCAAAGCAAGTCCAGAACCCCCTCCCTCATGCTTACCTCCCCCAAACCCCTCCCCACTTCACATGGCTTAAAAACACAAGATGATTTATCATCCAGGAGTCTGTGTAATGACTGGACAGTGTTAGTTAGTGTATGTGCCATTACATGAACAACGATACAAATCAAACAACGGTCGGTATGATATAAAGCCATTTTAATAATCAAATAGAGGTTCGTGGAAGAACTACATGACAGGTGAGAAGGGAAGCAAGCAGCAGTGTGGAGAGGATTAGGTGGACAAGGAACCATGACTTTTGTAATGTAACCTGTCTTCCTATAGGGGCACATGTGATATCATGTAGTGGTAAGTATTCCACAGTAACTGGTGGGTGAATGTTATCCTTAGCTTTAAATGAGATGACTAAACTTTTAATCTGTACATTTTGATGTCATGGGGATTTGACATTTGTAGCCACAAATATTGTTTTTGTGATGGCCAAGTGGTGAAGGCACTGGAAAGGTATCCCAGAGTTCAGCCATTTTAATGTATTAGCGGACACAGCAATGTGCCTCCAGTATGACAACTTCACTCAAGTTTTCTTCTTCTTGTGCAAGCTCCTCAAGCCTTCTGCCTCTGGTTCCTCTTGCTTTTATCATCACATAGTCTTTCAACCTTCTTTTTGATCTTCCCACTGGTCGTTCAGGACCAGTTCTCCAGCACTCCATGATTTAAAAAAAAATTGGCCATATCTTGTTTGAGGTGCGAAGTTGATGTTGGGACTAGATCACATGCGGTCAGAGAAAGGGATCTGTTGGTTGGTGAATTGATTCCGCTGGTACCACATTTCTCTGGAAGAGAGACCACGTTCGCAGATGCATGAATTTAGGCTGGCGGTTGTGAGGGAAAGTGCTAAAAGAGTTGCTGGGCTTCCCATTGGGTCCTGACATAGAAGCTCATCCTTCAACACATGAACTGCTTTTTCTGCCACAGGAATCTTGTTTGGGTTTTTGATACGACTGATCTCGATACTCATGCGGTGGTGTTTAAGAAGCACATCATGAACCAGATGTGTGAAGCCAAGGGCAGGGTCAATGCGGATAACTGCGGGGGGTCTGTCCAATGGTCAGAGTTCTATGCATAAGCAGAATCGGAACATCTCAAAGTGTGTCATGACGTTCATTGTCCACATGGCATGATGTGGTGAACGAGGTGGTGCTTTTGTACAATACAAGGATCAGCTGACAATTGCATTTGATGATGTCAGCTGTGAATGAGACATCAGGGGGGTCTCCGGTGGACTGCTTAACGACAGCGTGAGGGGTATTGTGCAGTGATGCACAGTGTTGACAAATGGAGGTTACTTGTTCAATGGCATTGTTGAGGTCCAGGGCAAAAAATAATCAGTGAGTCACAGAATTCAGCTGGTGACGAGTCAGATGGTACAGTTAAATGTGTAATGCTGTGAGGCCATTGAACACTTGACAAGGAACAATGATGCATTCGCAAGTTGCAGAAAGCGATTGATTGCGACAAACAACCAAAAAGCCGACTTTGACAACAGAGGCAATGTGGAGATGGAGATAGTGCTTGACATCCTTTATGTTGGTGATCTTCTTCAATGGACGTGTGCCCTGAACCAGGTGGGCATGAGTTTGGCATAAGACTGGGCATTCTAATTGGACTGCCGATGAAGCTGATCTGCTGGTGAAGGAGTTTCGCATTGCCAGAGATAACTTCCTGGCCTGAAATGTGGAGTACTACGGACTCTTCCTCGTGCCTCATAAAGGCACAAATTTGGCTGGTGGGGTCTTTGCAGTCCAGGGCATTGCGGCTGGCAAAATCTGAGGGGACATTGGCTAATCCCACGAGGTGTTGGACAGAAGCTTGGTAACGGCTTACAGTGGCAAAGAATGTAGAAACATGGGGGCTTGCTGAGAATTTGCGACGGCGGAGCTTCTCTTAGGCCTGAACACACGGCTTGCTATCAATTAGAATGCAAATGTGATGCTTTGATTGGACGATGAGTGGGCTAAAGTGCTTGGTTGACACAGAAATAGAGAGCGCTTCCACCTCAGAAGG
The DNA here is from genome assembly GCA_035128595.1 of Eptatretus atami. NCBI lineage: Eukaryota > Metazoa > Chordata > Myxini > Myxiniformes > Myxinidae > Eptatretus > Eptatretus atami. The sequence continues at coordinate 89,132,775 of CM068960.1, forward strand.
TAACCAGTTAGGCTGGCGTCCGCATAACTTGGCACAGAAGAAACCTGCTAGATGAGGTTTGCTGTTGCGAGTAATGTTGAGGGTTGAACCAATACTGTGTTTTATAATGGAGCAGTCAGTTACAATCCATAGTTGATCATCAGGATGTGGAAGAATAATTGTTTTGGTAGAGATGAGTGCAATTTGTGCTCGATGAAAAGCGGTTCTTCGATCATCAGACCAAACGACTTTGTCTTGCATTTGGCGTCCTATCACTGCATCATCCAATGGGGAGAGGACTCTGGCGCAGTCTGGGTCCTTGAACTCGAGCTCGGACCTTGAAAGTGCTGATGAACAACCTCATTCCACTAACCTTGTGTGGGGTGGAGCAGGTGGATAGTGTTGCCACGTGATGAGGGCTTGCCTGATTAGTGTGGTTTGACCAGATCCAGCCCAATATGGTTGCATTCTTTGAACAGATCATCGTTTTAGATGCTGAGGCGTAGACTGCATTTGCACAAGGCGTGCAGAACCAGTCTACAGTTACATAACAATTTGTCCAAGGTGTTACCACCACAGTGGAGATCGTCAGCAAGCTTTGCGACAAAACCCCTTTCTAGCAGATCACCGAGGACATGGCACGGAAGCTCTTCAAGTGCACTTTCAGAGTCAGGAATACCCATTGCAGATCTGGTGTATATGCGAACAACATGGAATGGTGTTGCAATGCCACAATACTTCATGAAGTTGTGAGATAGGGGAATCTGGTAGAAGGTGCCTGTCAGGTCAGGTGTGATGAGGTGTTTCCACTGGGCAATTTTACGCAAGGTTGCATCCACATCTGGCATGAGTGAGGGCTGAGGTTTGCTGTACCTGCCCACATCAGCAAAGGCGGTGACCAGACGGAAACCTCCACTGGGCTTCTTAATCAGGAAGGAGGGGTTCAGGTACTCAATGGTAATTCTGACATCTTCTGGGTGGGCAAAAACTCATCAAACTTGTTTTGCAGTTTGTGAAGCTTGTCCTGTGCATACTGTGGCAGTTATGTTTTGTGCTGGGGTGGTTGTACTGGGCCCATGTTAACAACAGTCTTGAAGGAGTCAACAGCATCGTTGTAGCCTGGAAATGTTGAATCAGACACATCATCATATTCCTTATGAAGTGCAAGGAACTTTGATCACATATTGGACATGAATGTGTTGTTAGGGCTGAGCGAGATAGTTGCAAAGTGTATAGAGTCTGCGGTTTGGGGGTGTGAAGTCTTCAGTCCACTATGAATGGTGTCTGTGTGATCATGGGGTAAAGACACTTAACTGGTCAGACCTGGCAAAACTGTTCCCTTCACTTGAGAACTAGGGGCTTATTGGAGAGGTTGGGGATTCTGATTTTTCCTGCCATTCTTTGGGTGAGATTAGGAGGCCAGATGTGACTGGTACTGAGGGACCTTGCAATAATGGCATCTGTGCGAGGTTACAGTGCAAACGTCTTGTCAGTTTCTGGGATGTCGGATGGGAGTTATAAATCAATAAATTTGCTGGCAATATAAGGAGGGCACAAGTCAATCTCGTTCCTTAATGGGGGAAAGTCAATATAGTTGTGGTGTTGGGTGGGGCACGAAGGACATGGGCTCATCGCACAGTGTGGCGATCTTGTAATCTTTCTTGTGGTCAGCATAGGTATGTGGTGTCATCACCCAAGATAACCTGATGCTTCGCTGGACGAACTGCGATGTCATTGGTCTCCAACGAAGGGTGTCCCCACAAGTATTTCAACGTCAAGGTTTTTGACAACCATGCCCTCAAATTGAAATACTCGTCAATCACGTGCAAGGGTGAGGTTGGTTTCTCTGATGACTATGAGAGAGGGGGGGGGGGGGGAGACCAGTCAGCTTGATGGGCAGATTGTGAACTCTTGAGAATTTTGATCCCAAGTTCTTCGCTGTAGCTTCAAGGATTAGATTTCCAGTTTCCCCACTGTCAATAGTAACTCGAATAGTGTGGTGGTCTTTGAATGTGTCTGCATTGGGATTGTCGAATTTGGATGCGTAGAGTGGGAGGTAACTCAGAACAATGTGTGGCATAGGCATTCTCCTTAACGAGGGCACAAGTCAAGTCTGTTGACGACTCATCTGACTCATCAATGATGTTAGCCACTTGACGTGCCAGTGCAATGTACTTGCAGTCCTGTTCTCTGAGGTGGGGGCATTCAGTCAGGAAATGGTGGTGGTCTATGCGCTCCACCTGCTTGTATAGGGGACAACACTTTATAAGTCTGTTAGGCTTTGGTTTAGTTGAAGTCTGTCTGTATCGTATCAGTGGGAGTGTGATGTCTGGCAAGAGAATTGTGGCTTTGATGTTGAAGTGCACCTGGATTGGGCATCATCAGACGTGTGAAGCTCATCACGAGCTTGCGATATTTCTGGCTTTCTCGAAGCTCGAGTGTGGGACCGGAGCTCTATACCATACCTTTGCTTGACGAGGCGGGGGAGGTCACTGTGGATTATGCAAAGCCACATGGGCCCAACAGGTGTTTAAGCAAGGGAGAGAGCTCTTCATCTTCGACGACATCTTAGCCATGGTGAAAGATGCCATTGTCCCGGCAGAGGAGATTATCAACAAATGCCATAATGTACTGATACAAATGTTCAGGACGTTCATCAGCATTGAGGAAAAGTACAGGATGTGCCCTCCAGTGGATTGAAATCCAAAATGCAATCGGTTTGACTGCTAAATATTGGTTATGGTTGTCAAGTTTCTCATAATTGTGTTGTGAGAGATAATTGGACAGTAGTTGACAATCTGCCCAAGCAATAGTTCTGGCTTTGAGAATTTTGGCTGGGCAGTTCGATGTCTGACAGCAGGGACATGATCATCGTCATCAGTGTACCATCTGCATCCTTTTTCAGATTGTTGGCATATAAGCACTGAACCGAGATTGTGGTTTCAAATCTATCTGAACATGGTGAGTAACTAAGATTAGGGTTTTTTTGAGTTAGATTCAGAAGAATTGCAATGTTGTTATTTAATTTAAAGTAAACACCCAGCTGTCTCATTAATGACCACTGTGGGTTGGTGTTGTGCACTTGCTGTTGAATATAGTTTGCATAAGATGCTTATCCTGCCTGATATGGTCTACATGCTGTCCACATATTGTGGTTTATTCTTGATGCCCCCAAGGCGATTTCACTATGAAGGGGCAGTAAATTATCGATCTCATAATAATTAAAAACAGTGAGTGTTAGTATGTCAGTCAGTGTGCGTGTCTCCTCCATAACTCCAAAACTCCAAAACCATGAAACCTCGTGGCCCGAAACTTTGCATGTACACGAAGGGAACTCCAAGGCAGTGCATGAATAAAAACTTGGTGTTTGGGTAAATTTAAACACCCCACTTGAAGATACTGCAATTAACAGCCTTATGAAATTAAAACAAAAACAGGCTTCATCCTTAGTTGGCCCACGTTCACATCACAGGGTTCTTAATCTGCTCTTCTGTTTTGGCCTAATAAAACATGCCTTGCCTTGGAACTACGATGATCTCTCATGGACTAATTAAAATATATAATCGAAACGTGTGTTCAGATTTGAGGATCAGAGTTGGTGGACTAAATAAGTTTCAAAATCTGGAGTGAAATATGAAAATGTTAAAGAAATTACCGATTCTTATAACTAAGCATATCAATGTATTTACTTAAGGAAGGCTATGTATGGAAGGCTAATCCACATTCTCCATATTTACACAAGAACATGTGAAATTGCCAAAGCATTAAACATAACTTTTTCAACTGTTCTGACAATCATATTGAGTGAAGAAAAATTTAAGGAATATACCTGAAGTGTAACTTCATTGAGTGCAACGAAAATAATTTTCAAGCAGGTGAAAGCTCAAGTGGGCATGATGACCATGTAGTGCAGGGGCATATGTTGAGATACATGGTCATGTTTGCAAACTATGTTAATTTATGTTGTAAGTTTTTTGTGACTGCAGGAGTATATTGATATTGAAAAATCTTGGTGCCAATTTTTTTATGCAGTTTAGTGTGATTTTTTCCAGAAAATACGAGATGACTGTGACGTGGTTATAACAAAAATTTATTTTTCAAAACTATTATAAGTATGTCATATCGCACCTTAAAATGACCGGTGAGATGTACAGAGTAATTTTGGCAGGAAATTTCTATGCTACTTATCTTATTATAAATTGTTATAGATTAAAATATGGAAAATATAGTGTATTTTCAAATTTATTGAACAAAATTGGTGCATGCCGCTTGGCCAACATAAGTGTTATATTTTATATTATTTCAGAGTTCATCATTATAGTTCATCATCACTGTCATCTGAATCAGAGCCTGCTGATTTTGAGTGTTCTCACAGATGTCATCAGATGCCTCACAAGTGCA
>CM068960.1:89148031-89161521 GCA_035128595.1 Eptatretus atami
GACATGTCTCTCTTTTACTCCCTCGCCTCTCTATCTCTCTCGTCCCTTCCCTCACTCTCTTCCGAATAAAGGGCACGCATTCTTACCTCCACACATATCTCTTCTCTCTCTCATCTCTTCTCTCTCTCTTCGACGTCTCTCTGCTCTTCTCTCTCGTCTCTGTCTCGCGTCTCTCAATCTCTCTCTACAATCCTCTCATCTCTCTCTCCTCTGAAGCTCTCTATCTCTCTCTGCTCTCTCTCCTCTCTCCTTCTACTCTCTCTTCCTCTCCTCTCCCTCTACCTCCTACGCTACCTCCTTCTACATCCTGATGCACCCCCTCCTCCTGATGTATTGTGAAATGTGAGGCCGTCGATCTCGATCTTGCTTCCCCCTTCGCTCGTCTCTTTCTCTCTCGTCGGCAACACTTAAACCAGTTCTACTGTTCGGACACGGCGCCAAAGAACCATACAAAAAACAATCCCGAAAGAAAATGGTGACTCCCTTTTCTGGTGAGTCCCCTCTCGCCGCCGACCGTCGCGCAGGTCGCGCCTGGCTCCCGTCGTAACTTCGTGCCCGCTGTGGTAGGTCTCGTCTCCGAGTTCTCTCCGTGTCGGCCTCCGTCGCGCCTCACGTGCTGGCCGTCTTTCGACAGCCCGACGGAACTGGAGTCTCCGGCGCTATCCTTGCGCGGATAGGGTGGGGGAAGAACGTGCGGATTCCCGATCTTCGGTCGATGCGAGGGAATTGCGCCAGAGCCTCCTTCTCTCCGTCCCCGCCAGGCTGCGGGTCTCGGACCGCACCACAGGACAGACAAGGCCCAGCGCCCCCGAACGATGGCAGATCGAAGAGGAAAAGGCGGAAGATGCACAGTCCAGTGTGGCCCGCGTGTCACCTCTTTTTATCGCGCGCGTCTCTCTCACTCTCGCCCCTTTCAATCCTCTCCCTCCCCCGCCCTTTCTCTCGTCCCCGCCTCCCTTCCTCGACGCTTCTTGGAGATCATCTCCTCTCATCCTCCCCCCCTCTCTCTCACCCCATCTCTCTCCCACACCCCATCTCTCTCCCACACCCACTGCTCTCCACCTCCCCCCTCCTCTTTCTCTATCTCCCCTCCTCTTTCCCTTCCCCCTTCACTTGCTCTCGCTCTCTACCATCGCTCCCACATTTCTTAGCTCCCCCCCATAACCTCATTCCCCTGTCTCTCTCTCCCACCCTTTTCCTCCATCCCCTTTCTCTCCCTCTCCCTCCCTCTCCTTCCCCCTCCCTTCCCTCTCTTCTCCTCCCTACCTCTCCATCTCCCCCCTTCCTCTCTTTCCCCTCCCTCTTCCCCTCCCCTCCCTCTCTCCCCTCCCCTCCCTCTCTCCTCCTCCCCTCCCTCTCTTCCCCTTCATTCTCTCCCCTCCCACTTTCTCCTCCCCCTGCCCTTGCTCCTCTTTCTAGATCCCCTCCCCCATTCTCCACCCCTCTCCACGTCTCTCCCTCCCTGTCCCCCCACGCTCCACGCTCCTCTCCCTCCTCCCCTCCCTCACCACGCTCCCCGTCTCCTGTCCCCCCAGTCCCCCGTCCCCTCCTCTCCCCCTGTCCCCCTCCACGTCTCTCTCTCCCTGTCCCCTCCCACTGTACTCTCTCTCCCTCCCTGTCCCCCTCCCACGTCTCTCCCCTCCCTGCCCCCTCCCACGTCTCTCTCCCTCCCTGTTCCCCCTCCACGTCCTCTCCCCCCTGTCCCCTCCCAACGTCTCTCTCCCTCCTGTTCCCCCTCGCCACGGTCTCTCTCCCTCCCTGTCCCTCGCCACGTCTTGCTCCTCCCTCCCTGTTCCCCTCCCACGTCCTCGTCTCCCTCCCTGTCCCCCTCCCATGTCTCTCCTCTCCCCTGTCCCCTCCCACGTCTTCTCCCTCCCTGTCCCCTCCACGTCTCTCTCCTCACGTCCTCCGTCCTCCTCTCCCGTCCCCTCCCACGTCCTCCCCTCCCTCCCTCCCCACGTCCCTCTCCCTCCTGTCCCCTCCCACGTCCCTCTCCTCCCTGTTCCTCCCACGTCCTCTCCTCCCCCCTCTCGTCGCCCCCTCTCTCAGTATTCCCGTCAGTGAGGCGGGGTGGTATTTGCTCGTATTCTATGTAGAAGTGAATGAGACGTTTGTTTGGTTGGCTGTTTGTTTATGAAGCTACTCCTCTAAGCTCTCAAGGTTAATCAGAAACAAACTTTTTGGATCCCATTTTTCACCACGTTCCATCATACTCGGGCTTTGAAACAGTCAGTTTCTCACAATTCATAATTTATGAACATACGAGCAGCACTTGTGGGGAAGGGATGGGAGTCGGGGAGCGGAGTATATGTGCACGGTACCGCATTTTTTTTCTTGAATAAATTGCTCTATGCCTCCTATACACAACTCCTATCCTCACGCTCCGTACTCCCCCCCTCATCCTCACGCTCCACTGTTGGATGGGAGGCCATAGGAGTTGGGAAGGGTCGAGGTGGATGAGGTGGTGGTGGGAGTCCGGAAGGAGGGGTGGGTTGGGATGGGAGGGATAGGAGTTGGGAAGGGTCGAGGTGGGATGAAGGTGGTGTGTTGGATGTCCAGAAGGAAGGGTGGGATGGGAGGGATAGGAGTTGGGAAAGGGTCGAGGTTGGGATGAGGGGTGGTGTGGGAGTCCGGAAGGAGGGTGGGTTGGGATGGGAGGGATAGGAAGGTTGGAAAGGTGTCGAGGTGGTGGGGTGGAGTTCCAGAAGGAGGGGGTTGGGTGGGATGGGAGTTGGGAAGGATGTGAGGTGGTGGTGTGGCAGTAGGGATCGGCGGTTGCTTTCCTTTGCAAGTATGCAATAAATGAATGGGAAAACAAAAATCTTCAAACCATTGTTGTTAAACTTGAGTGGTGCAATGTATCATTTAAGAAGCACAACGTGGAATGCATTTTCGTGTTTTTCTTGCATTGTTGTGAATAATAGTTTTGCCATCTCCTATAAACAATCCGAATTAAGATAACCTGCAATGATTCTCACTATTAATTATATTATTTTTTTTAAAGAACCCTCGTTTTCCTTTTGGTTTTTTTAATGACTATGCAAGCTCGTTTTGAATGGCCATCGTCCTTACGTGCCACCACCGTGTGCGTGGTCTCTTCTGTTTCGGACTGGCTCATCATTGGAAGCAGAGTGCCATATTGGCCCAGAAGGCCCGGGAAGTCTTCAGAGATGCCAGTTTACTGTTGTGTTTTAACTGTTGCATTCTCAGACGATATTTCCGAGAAACGTGACAAAATACGAATTTTAAAAACAATAACGCTGTTCTTTATTGAGATGAGGAAAAAATCCTTGACGTTTCGCCGTCAGTGCTCACTGTCGTGTTTGAATGAAATGTTTAATTCGGTGCCGGCAGCGCCTTGGCCAGCCCTGGCGCCTTCCTCGGGGTCCTTCTCCGGGCAGATGGTAAGTGGGCAACATGGCGGACCGGCCTTTATGATCAAGTCAGCTCGGCCATTCGAAGTGTCCTTCTCTTAAACCTCTTGGCGTCAGTTGCTGCGTCCCCACAGCCCTTCCAAGCCGCTGGGAAGTGCAAATCGTGGCCAAATATGATTGCTGCAGGTAGGGTAGAGGAGGAGGCGAAAGGTCGCACAGGTGCCTGGTATTGGACGTGCGCCTCACTTCAATGTTCTGAACGTTTATCTTTACCGTGTTCCACAAAAGGATTGCGTTCGATATTGTTTACGTGATAATGACGGTGGGTTTACAAGTTTTAACTCCCAAACCTGAATAATAAGCGTCATTTTGTTTTCGTACCTGTCCTGTGCAAGAATGGAGATTGGATCTTCTTTGCCATTTTTCACTACGCTTGAAAAAAAAAATTCTCTTCCTTCCACACCTCTTTCGTCGTTGTGTGGGCTCAGAGAACACTAATTGTACCACCGTCCCCACCACCAACGCCTTGCTCTACCCCGTTACGCCCCGCCCTCCCTTCTCTATACCTCTCCCCCCCCCCGGTACCGCGTCCTCTCCCCCCGTTGTTCGATCCCATGTCACACTTTTGCTTTTGCTGACTTCGAGAACGCACAACACCTCAACCCCCCACTTTGTTGTCTCCTTTCCATCACTTATTCTCTTTGTCTGTTCTGATACACAACTGTCTCTCCCCCCCCCTTCCATTACGTTGTTTCAGATTCTTCAACTCCCACCCCAATGATTCGTTCCTCACATCTCCTTTGGCCATCTCATACCTGTTTCCCTCTCCTTTCTTCCACAGTTTTCCATTTTCAAGCTGTACCCTTTTTGTCTCCCTCCACTTTTGTGGCTGTTCTCTGACCCTCTTAATCCACTGTCTTTTCAACCTCACCCTTCTCCCTTCATCCGCTGTCCATTCATGCCCCACCCCTGCCTTATTTGTTTTTCTCATGTCCTGCAACTTTCCAACCTCTTGTTTTTGTTTTTGTTTTTTCCAACCAACACCCCTTCACCCCCACCGCTCACTCGGACGCCCACTCCACCCCCCACCGCTCACTTGACACCCCCCCGCTCACTCGGACACCCCCCCCCTCCACCCCCACTGTCTCATGACCCCTCCCTCCCACACTTGGACACCCCCACACGCTAACTCTGACACCCCTCCCCCCACCGCTCACCGTCGGACGCCCCCTCCACCCCCACCGCTCACTCGGACACCGCTCACTTGACACCCCCTCCACCCCCCCACCGCTAACTCTGACACCCCCTCCCCCCCCACCGCTCACTCGGACACCCACTCCCCCCCCCCACCGCTCATCGACCCCACTCCACCGCTCACTCGGACGCCCCTCCACCCCCACCGCTCACTCGGACACCCCCACCGCTCACTTTGGACACCCTCCACCCCACTGTCTCGTGACCCCCCCCTCCACTCACTGACCCCCCCACCACTACTCGGACGCCCCTTCCCTTCCGCCCCCACCGAGCGTCGCTCGGACGCCCCCTCCCTTCGCCCCCTCCTTCGCCCCACCGAGCGCTCGCTCGGACACGCCCCTCCCTTCCGCCCCACCGAGCGCTCGCTCGGACGCCCCCTCCCTTCCGCCCCCACCGAGCGCTCGCTCGGACGCCCCCTCCCTTCCGCCCCCACCGGCGCTCGCTCGGACGCCCCTCCCTTCCGCCCCACGAGCGCTCGCTCGGCACGCCCCTCCCCTCCGTCCCACCGAGCCCCCTCATCCCCGCCGCTCACTCTGTTGAAACCCCCTCATCCGCCGCTCACTCTGTTGAAACCCCCTCATCCGCGCTCACTCTGTTTGAAACCCCTCATCCCGCCGCTCACTCTGTTGAAACCCTCTCATCCCATCCGCCGCTCACTCTGTTGAAACCCCCTCATCCCGCCGCTCACTCTGTTGTGAAACCTCCCTCATCCCACCATTCACTCTGTTGAAACCCCCTCATCCCGCCGCTCTCTGTTGAGCCCTCTCATCCCGCCGCTCACTCTGTTGAAACCCCCTCATCCGCGCTGCTCACTCTATTGAAACCCCCTCATCCCGCCGCTTACTCTGTTAAAACATTCCGCAGCTCACTCTGTTGAAACCCTCTCATTCCCCGCTCACCCTGTGACTCCCCCCTCCTCATCTCCCCGCTCACCCCTGTGACTCCTTCCCACGCCTCATCCCCCTACTCACCCTGTGACTTCTCCCCCCTCATTCCCCCGCTCACCCTGTGATCCTCCTCCCTCATCCCCAGCTCACCCTGTAACTCCCCCCTCATCCCCCTGCTCACCCGTGACTCCCCCCCTCATCCTCCCACTCACTCTATGACACCCTCTCATTCCCCACTCACCCTGTGACTCATCACCGCTCACCCTGACTCCCCCCACTCATCCCCCGCTCACCCTGTGACTCCCCCCTCATCTCCCGCTCACCCTGTGACTCCCCCCTCATCTCCCGCTCACCCTGTGACTTCCCCCCCCCTCATCCCCTGCTCACCCTGTGACTTCCCCCCCCCTCATCCCCTACTCACCTGTGACTTCTCACCCATCATTCACCCGCTCACCCTGTGACTCCCCCTCCATCCCCCGCGCTCACACCTGTGACCCCCTCATCACCCCGTGACCCCCCCCTCATCTCCCCGCTCACCCTGTGACTCCCCCTCATCTCCCAGCTTCATCTCCCCCCCTCATCTCCCCCTCATCTACCCCTCTCATCTCCACCTCTCATCTCCACCCTCTCATCTCCACCCTCTCATCTCCACCCTCTCATCTCCCCCCCTCTCATCTCCCCCCCTCTCATCTCCCCCCCTCATCTCCCCCCCTCATCTCCCCCCCTCATCTCCCCCCCTCATTCCCCTCATCTCCCCCTCCTCACTCCCTCCTCTCCCGCTCACCCTGTGACTCCCCTCCTCATCCCCCCTCCTCATCCCCCCTCTCATCCCCCCTCATCCTCATCCACACACCCCTCTCATCCCCCACCCTCCCCATCCCCTCACCCCACCCCCCTCATCCCCCACCCCACCCCCCCTCATCCCCCACCCCACCCCCTCATCCCCCACCCCACCCCTCATCACCCACACACCCCCTCATCACCCACCCCACCCCCTCATCCCTACCCCTCATCCCTACCCTCATCCCCCCCTCATCCCCTAAACCCCCATCCCCCCTCAGCCTCCCCTCATTCTCCCCCCATCCCCCCTCATCCTCCACCCCATCCCCTCATCCTAGCACCCCATCCCCCCCTCACCCCACCCCATCCCCCTCCCTCATCCCCCACCCATCCCCACCCCATCCCCCCACCCATCCCCCCTCATCCCCTCACCCCATCCCCCACCCCATCCCCCCTCATCCCCCACCCCATCCCCCCTCATCCCCCACCCCATCTCCCCGCTCACCCTGTGACCTCCCCCCTCTCCCCCACCCATCTCCCCGCTCACCCCGTGACCTCCCCCTCATCCCCCACCCATCTCCCCGCTCACCCCGTGACTCCCCCCCCTCATCCTCCCGCTCACCTGTGACACCCCTCACCTTTCTGCAGCACCCCTCCCTTTTGCCATTCTCTGTTCTGTAGCTTTCCCCTCCATCTCCTGCAACCCCCCCTCCCAAATCCCCTCCTCCACCGTTTTTTGTTGTTGTTGTTGTTGTTGTTGTTGATCACCTGTTTGTAATTTTAAAAAGCCTTTTGCGCAACAACAAGTTTTTTGTTTTTTTTTCTCTCATCATTAGCATGCCCATGTTAGTTTCCCATGGTTATGCAATCAGTATGCAATATCTTGGGCTTCTCCATCTCTCTCTTGTCTTAATCCTCTTCAGAGGCTTAATATTCATAACTGACAATAAAAATTTTTGAATGACAGTTGTAAGTGATATCGTTTGTGTTTTTTTTTTTTTCTCCAATTACTGTGGTACCAAGTCTTCCAAGCTGGTACATGGTACCCTATTGGTTTGCTTGTTAGGTCATCTCTACCGAGATGACCTAATAAAGCCGGACCAAATGTCCGTCCGTCCGTCCAGCAACAATTTTTCTTTCCGATCTTGATGAAACTTAGTATGTGGGTAGAGGTCGATGAGTGTTGCACAACGATATAACTTTGTCCGGGTTCAAGGTCACGAGGTCACATAAGTTATAAAAATCGCCATTTTCAAAACTATCTAGTCTGCCATTCTACAAGATATTCGGCAACTGTTTATTGATTATGATAGGAAAAATATTATCTTGTATCTAACCGGGCAGATTTTTGAATTTCGTCCCGTTTGGCCGCCACGTAACCTGGAAGATGGTCAAAAACACCTCCCGGTACAAAGAAAACTTTTTACTTCCGATCTTGATGAAATTTGGTATGTGGGTAGAGGTCGATGAGTGATACCAACGACATATTTTTTCCCGGATTCGAGGTCAAGGTCACGAGGTCACGAAAGTTGTGAAAGTCGCCATTTCAAAACCTATCTAGTCTGTCATTTTAGGAGATATCTGGCAATGGTTCATCGATTATGATAGTAAAAAACATTATAGAGATGACCGTCACCCCCACACTGGGGTAATTTTGTTTATTCTCGTTCTGTAATATCTTTGTTCGACATTATTCTTCTGCCAGCGTTTTCAGGGTTTATTCCCTTTTGGTTCACGAGTCAGTAAGTGACCACTATTGGTTCACGAGTCAGTAAGTGACCACTATATTCGTTATGGGTGTGTGTCTGTCTGTCTGTCCCGATATAGCTCCGTGGGTTTTGATCCGATCTTGATAAAATTAGGGTGCGAGGTTTGTACCATGATCTAGTTGTGTTTTCCGGAGAATGGGCGTGCTGCGCCCAAAAAAACATGTGTTTTTAGGGGGTAGCCGGTTTCAAGTTACATCTTCTCCGAGGGGGTTTGGCGAATCTGGCCAGGGGTTTTCGTAATTTGTTAGCCCAATGGGACCTGCATAGCCCACGGAGCTCGATTTTTCATTTTCGTCACAAGGTCACGAACTTAGAAAATGTCAAAAAAATCAATAAATTAGGTATCGAGCTCCTAGGGTTTTCAACTGTTTCGAATGAAAGTTGGTATGCTAGTGCTCTTTGAGTACGACAGCTTTCATCATTTACGTTTTTCCCGATTCCCGCCAGTTTGCCCGTGGCGTCCCCTCGAAGGTCAAAAAATAAGAAAGGCGAACCGTGTACATTGCTCGTGAACCATCGCCGTCTCCAGACTTGTTAAATTAATTTTCTCTGCAACTGCTTGAGTGATTGACAGTTTTTTTTTTTTTTTAACCATTGGAGCGACTACACGTAGAATATATATATATATATATATTTTTTAAAACCATTGGAGCGACTACACGTAGAATTTTTTTTAATGATAATTATGATGTCACAGGGCATTTGGTGTGGCAGCAATGTTGGAAAAAAGGAAAACTTTATGTTCATGCTTGGACCACTTTATCTCCAAATGTGCGCCATGGAAAAAACATTTAAGCTTGGCACTTGTTAAGTACGCCCCATGGGGTATGAGTGCTAACGATGACATCATAGGTGCCTTCATTATGACGTCATAATTGCATACATTGCATGCTTTATCCGATCAGTATGAAAATTTTTGATTGTTGTTTAGCAAATAAAATGTTGAACAGAATTAAATTGACAATGTCATCGGTCATGTGATTTGGCAGCCATATTGGATTGAACATCAGCTTTAAAAATATTCTTCTCCAGGACAGCTTATTAGATTGATCTGAAACTCCACACACATGAGCTACGAGCCTTCGGGGAATGTAGGGTGTAAATTTTAACCTTGTAGGTCACATGGTCTGGCAGCCATATATTTCTTTGAAAAAATAAACCTTTTAAAATCTTTAAAACAGCTTGACGGATCGAGGGGAAACTTCACACACGTTACCCAAGCCTTGGGGATTTCAGGGTATTCACAAAAATATTCCTTGGTCACATGGTCTGACAGTCATAATTATATAATTCTTTTGAACCTGGGTCATTTTAGAATGTTTTTGAATTGAATTTATTTTTTCATCCCATTCTAAATTCAGTTTATAAAGAGGACATCATGGATCACACGTCTGATCAAAGCAGGGGTGGAAGGGCGGTTTATAGCTCCCCACCCACCCTTTCACAATAACTCCACGGGGTTGTATCGAAGCAGCGTATCTTGGTACCTGGTCATAACTGCCCGCAGTTATAAAGTGCCACGTCTAGTTATTATTTTTGTCATGCTCATTTTGTTCCAAGCATAGAACCAGGAACAGGCATGCCATATTTTCACGAGCCTGCTATCTCATCTCAACTGAGCAAACAAATACGGTGATGGAAGATGCTTTAATGCATACGTATGTGCAGTTGCTCTTCACATACGAAGGCCATTCACATGACACTTGCCAACTACCTGGTCAATTTGTTTATCGTGCAGAAGCTGCTCCCCACACAAGCAACCACGTTCTCTGATGGCAAGCAGTATAACCTTGTGTTAACGAAACTCCAAAAAGACCAAACCACCTGCTATCCACAGTCCAGCAGGAATTTCTGATTTGGTCAGGGTGCTGGTGATAACTTGCATACTCTTCGTGAAAGACACCATGGGGCCTTTAACATCCACCATCTAATGCTAGTAGATCAGACACTCGGTTTAACGTCCCTCTGAGAGACATCACACACACTGATGTCAATCTGCCTGTGAAACACGAGGATGACAGTTTAAAGACGGATCGAGATTCAACCCGTCTGGATATTGATAATGGACACTTGAGTCACGAGGGGTGCAGATATTGCAAGCAACCACCAACTAGTGTGAACAAAAATCAAACAAATTAAAGAGAAAGCAGAAGGCCAAGGGGAACAGAAAGAAATTTGATACAATGAAACTGCAACAAGCAGCTATCAAAACACAGTTCTCATTAAAGATAAGAAACAAGTATGATGTGTTACAAGATTATGAGGAATTGTAGGACATAGTGGAGAGAAAGTGGCAGAATTTTGAGAAAGCATGTACAATGAAACAGAAAAAGAAGTGCTGGGTTACATAAAGAGGGGCCCAAAACCATGGATCAGTAAGGAGTTTTGGGAACTAGTTGAAGAGAATAATATTGAAGAGCAATGTGGAACAGGCAAAGTCAAGTAGAATCAAACAGAATACAGGAATCAGCATTAAAAAAAGTTAAGAAATGCATGAGAAGAGACAAAAGAAAATGGACAGATGACCTTGCTATGACAGCTGAAAAAGCAGTGGGTAATGGGAGGATGAAAGAGCTATACGTGATTACAAAGACTCTCAGTAATGAAAGATGCAAAACTGTGAATGCAGTTAAAGACAAGACCGGAAATCTACTAATAGAAGAAAGAGCCAGGAAAGAAAGGTGGAGAGACTATTTTGAAGAAATCTTTAATAGAAAAATACCTGATAATCTGATAACAGAAGAGGAATGCAGTTTGCAACCAAACTGAGGACTTGGACTTTGTTGCCGACATTGCCCTTTTGTCATCAAGCTACCAAAATATGCAAATGAAAGTATCAAAAATAAATACATTTGCATCAAAAACCGACTCAAACAAAATCTATACAAGAAGAAAACAGAGGTTTTGAGGATAAGTAGTAAAAGCAACACCAGCATTCAAATTGGTGACCAGCATTTAAATGAAGTTGATAAGTACACCTACCTCAGGGTCATCGTCAACAAACGAGGAGGGGAGGAGGAATATTCAGAACAGAATTTGGAAAGCTATGGTATAATTCATGGAGCTCAAGCATTTACTCATTGAAAACCAAATTAAGACGGTTTTACTCGCTTGTCAAATGAGTCCTATTATATGGATGTGACGCTTGGTAGATAAATGAAGGGGACAATTGGAAAATTGATGTATTTATGTTCAAATGTCTGCGTAGGATATTGAAAATTAGATGGCCATACATCGTATCAAATGAAGAAATACTCAAAAGAACCAAAGTAACGAAGATCAGTGATAAAGTGAATACCAGAAGATTGAAATGGATTGGACATGTGCTAAGAATGAAAGATGATAACTGTATGACAGCATTGTCATGGGACGTCCTCGAACAACCTTGAGGAGAACAGTGGATAAAGAAAGAAAAGAGATAGGATGGAGATGTGGGATGAAGCCAGGCCGATAGCCAGAAACGGGGCAGACTGGAAAGTATGCACTGCAGCCTTGTGGGCCACTTGGCCCGAAGAGGATAGATCAGATGAGATGATAATCGCCAGTTATCACTTCAAAATGAATGCGATGATAACATGTCAAGACTGCCAGTCTTTTGGAAGGCAAATTATAATAACTAGCGGAAACCCGTGAAATCACAGGTGCGATATCTTGACACAACTGAAGGTGAAGTGGAGGTATTGTAACAACTAAGACTGCACAAATTTATTGTTTGAAACTAGGATTTTGGTTGCTGATACACAGGACAGACAAAGTGTGGAGGTTAATGAACATTCACAGGTTCTCAGCAAGAATAACTTGCTCCTGCTTTGAGACACTGTCAAGGTCGCTTGCTCATGGTGCAAAATGTAAATTTTAAAAACTCGTCGTCCTCAAAGAACTTGACAGCTGAACTTAAAGATATTTCTCCTTCTTTGAAACTATGTGAAGCTCGCTTACTCGTGGTGTTGAACAAAACAGATCTTAAAAAAATATATATTTGACGCCAGTGAGATTCAAACTCAGGATCACAGGTGTGCGAGTTAACCACTGAGCGTGAAGACAAAGTATGTACATGAAATATATATCGTATAATCTCGTCTGCACGAAAGCAAAATGGCTGTCCATAAGTGGTGGAATGCATGTTTTTTTTGCTGGAAAACACCACCTAAATGAACAGTTACAAAAGTCATCATACCTACTGCTCGGGTGGGTTTGCAGTCAAATAAACATGCAGTTGCCGATCGGATAAGCAGTGTGGACCAAGCTGGTCCCTTCGCCTATGACTATCATTTATGATAATAGTAATAAAAAGCTGACATGAGACCTCTCTTGTGTCTCATTCACTAGTTATCATCCTCATATCAATGCTGATTTGAAGTGCAAGAACCTCTGAATAGGCCCTCGTCCTAGTACACAATGCACTGAGTCACCCTGCTTTGATTCGATAACCGATTAATCCATTCAGTTCATGTTCCTGCCTCCAAATACATTACTTTTAATTCAACTTGTGAATCGGTGTGTCCTTGCACAAAATCAGCTGTGTATCAGTTGCTTTCTGGCACAGATGGCAAAGACTTCTGTTGTGAATTATTTCTGGAAACATGGTGTAGAAGAATCTCTGGCCTGAAGTGGCAAATGACTTCATTGAGTTTTTCATCAGGTTTGACAAGGATATCGGAGAGATTGGTTGATTTTAAAAATCAACAGGTTTGATTCCTCACTTCTCTCCCTCTATTCCCCCCCCCCCCCTTCCTCCCGTTTTGCTGCTTTGTTGTTTAGTAGTTGGATAGAATCATTTTCATCCAATCTATTTATTACCCTATATCATTTCACATACCAGAGCAAACATTATAAGGTATCATATCTAGTACCCCCCACCCCATCCCTCCTTGAGAAAGCACCTTCATATTGATTGTTCTTTTATGTCCGTCGTACATGTGCCATTGCTTATAGCTAAACCTTTGCAGCTCTTGATAAACTGCATAAAAGACTTAGAGCCATATTCATCACCCACCCACTCTTCATCTTTCCCAGCGAGGACAAAGGAGAAATAGTTGTAGACATGGAGCGGCGAGCAGAGCGAGAGGACAGTGAGGGTGGAGAGATGCTTGAAGAGCCGATACCTGGAGCCGATGAGGAAAAGAAGAATGAGGTGGGGCGGCTGTGTCGTGCGTGTTTACTACAGTGGTTATTTTGTATTTGAGGATAAGTCAAACTAATGGGAGTGAGTGCTGATAATTAATTGGTTTAGATCCTCAATTTTTCTTCCTCTTTCACTCACAATTCTACCTACGCAAGATGTGTAGCGCTGTCATGAAGTTTATCCTTTCACACTTTAGGTTTCTGTGGAAACTTTTAAAACAAAAAATTATCGGAACTTTGGAAAAAAAATCGTTTTATTTTGGTTGTTAAATATTTTATTCTATAAATGTTGAAGGCATTTA
>CM068960.1:89166593-89179213 GCA_035128595.1 Eptatretus atami
CCAGATAAATTCACTTAAAACGATTTTAATACAATTAACAGTGTAAAGCTTTGTATACATGTCGGCCATATTGGAAAATGACCACCACAATCACGGGAGGTAACTTTGGAGGTGGCTCCATATCTGAAAATGTTGCTGTGATACGTATCTACACGCAGTGCCAAATTTCATGCTTGTACTTGCGAAGGCCCAATTCCTTCAAATATTTGCATTATTACTCCCTGACTATTAGAAGTATCCCTTGACAAGGTCCACCAAAAAACTGATGATGAAAGGCTGCAATATCTTGGTCATTGTACCTGATGTCTCTTGTTGCAAATACATGGAGATGATTGATGTGCTTCGGCAATTCATAAAAGTCAGAAAGAACGGGAAATTGGAAAGTTCATCTCCAGTAGCTTCAAGAAATGTTGCCGTATTTTCGCAGCTCAATAACCAAGGAGACTGCTTTTGCAGCACCAATGCTCTGCAGAGAGCATGTCCCAATGGATGGATGGATGGATTCACAGCTGCTGGGCACAATTTGTATACAAAATCTGTGCACATTTACCGACAAAGATGATCCAACTAAAGAGCCAGCATCCAATGTCCCTGCATTCTTCCAAACTGGGCACCATGTTATTCGACGGAGTGACCATATTGGGCGGTTATAATGAGAACCATAAAAAACGACAGGATGACTGACGCATTTTTGGGGAATGGCAGTCTCAACACACCCAAGTGGCTCCTGTCTAATGCCAGCATGGTGTTAATGGTAGGCCACGCAGGAGGTCACATATTACAGAATATCTGACAAGCGAGAAACACAAACAATGACAAAACAAGGCAGGCAAGAAACAAACAATGATACAAATTGTCTCCTCGAGTTTCTTCTGATAGAATCATTCTGTGTAGATGCAATCACCACTGGTGTTTCAACTGACAAAACTAAATGCAGACAAAACAAAAGAAGTGGTTGTAAAATCCTCAAATCATTTGATGGGAACAAAGTCATGGACATATACATTCAAAAAAAGGACCATTGTCTCCATGGCCAATAAATTTCTGCAAAATCGATGTGACCCCATCCTTGTGAGATCCACAGTTACTGTTTCAGCATTTGGTAACAGCTGCTACTTGAGTCACCGACAATAGAGCAGATGTATTCAAATATGAGCTGTGCAGCCAACCGTCATCTTTATTTGAGTCATTGGGACTTCTTTGAGAGAAACACAGCACAGCACTTGCTGACGCAACTTTGGACTGCAGGAAGAGGCGCTGACATGCCTCCGCCATCGGAAGAGAATATTTAAGTACGTCCTTGATGATGGCTCACTACTCCGACAACTGGCATGGCCATGTGATGGTAAATTGACTCTGTCTGCAAGATATACATTGATTATGTTACAAGAAAGTACAAATATCCCATCATTTGTTTTTGATGGATTTGGAGCAGGTCCATCTACGAAGGATATAACACATCTTGTCGATTAGAGGTACTACCAGTTTCCATGTCAACTTTGGCGGGGGATGCCCATCAAAATGAAGAAGAACCCTTCTTGGCCACAGGACAAACAAACCGAGGTTCATTATCATGCTCGGTGAGAATGCAAGAACGTGGATGCAAGACTTGTTCATCCAGAAAGTGATGTTGGATCTTCACCAAATCTAATCAATTCGTCCTTGCGTCATGCGTCAACCTGTCCACAAATTTTCATCTGAATCTTCCACTTTTGAGACATCCGTTACAAGACAGACAACGGGTGAAAACACACCTACCGTCCACTTTGGTGCGGAGGCATTGAACTCTCTCTAACATTGCTAATGAGCTGCTGCTGCTCGAAAAATATAAAAAGTTACTTGCTCCTGCCAATCACAAATGAAAAATGTTGCTGCAAAATTATCATCGAGTAATTTTTTTTCATATCTTCTGTGTGATGCCGTGCAGGTTTAATTCCTTGACGCGACGACACCACTGTTGGTCTTGAAGCAGGTATCTGGTGCGTTGCTGAAGTCTCCAGTTGTAAGTACAGAACGGCAGAGTAACCCAAGATTTGACTTCTCAAAGAGCCAATCTTTTATGCCTTTTGAGTTTTATCCAGAAAACATTCATCCAACCATGCGAATAAAGATATGTGGCATCCCAAACCTGCCACGACCTTTACACGCCTGGGTGAGTATTAGCTGTTATTCTATCTGCACTTTCTCTTGCACACTGAAACTATAGGCCAAAGCCATGACCAGGAGTTGTTACAGCAATGGCTGTTGAATGTGGGTGCCCTGACTGTTTTGTATTCGGTGACATGCTCCCGCTCCTAGCTCTGTCAATATTGAGGATCTTTGTTTTTTTCTTTTTATTTACAAGTTGGCATAAAAGCTGCAATTATGGTAGTTTTCCTGCCATTCCTTACATATTTGCTGGGTCGCCTAATGTTTCACTCTGCAAAGTGATTCACAGTGAATTAACAATGGATTTCGGAAAACCAGACTCCGTGGAGTCTGGGAAGTCGGTGTTTCAAACCCCAGCCGAGTCATACCAAAAGACTTTTAAAATTGGTACGTGCTGCTTCTCCTCGATTATACAGAATTTAAAAGAATGAGAGCACGGACAATCCCCATCGGTTTCATGCATAGGGAGGAAGAAATTCCTCATTAGGAAATGCCACACTGGGTGCGGTGAGGAAGGCGGTGCCATTGTTGTGACGTTGCTGGTATCCAAAGTGTCCCAAGAGGTAATGGCACTTCCCCAAAGGTGTGTGCGTAGAGAGATAGAATTGTGAGAACCAAAAATGAAAACAAACGAGGTGTTGCGTGTGTGTGTGTGTGTGTGTGTGTGTGTTGTGTGTGTGTGTGTTGTGTGTGTGTCAAGCTCCATCTACAAGCCTTACATCCTGTTTGAAAAAAAAAAAACACACTTGAGAAACACAATGTTTGTGGAAAATCCATGTTTTCCTCTGCTGACACTGAGTTTTATTAAGACTGGTGTTCCTTGTAATGGAACAATTGCTGTGCGTTGTCTCGCGGCTAAGTAGCGATTATTGTTGTCGGCAGGTCGTGGAGTTGCCGGGATAGAGCAGTCAAGTGTAAATCATGTATATAACATGAGTCATCATAGATTATGTCACTTTTAATGGAGGAGCGACAGGCAGGTGAGTTCATGTTCAACATTAGCAAAGTACTTGTGATTTTGACTTTGAATATGATGGTCTGTATCTTCTTTTCTTTGTTTTTTGCAACATATTATCTCCTTTCTTTATTACCCCCCCCCCCCCCCACACACACACACACACACTTTTTAATCATTGTTTCTTTTCCTTGATCAGCATGGTGGAATGTGGTGTTTTTTGTTTTTTTGTAATGTGACATTATTTGTGACAAACACTATCTGATATACGTATATATGCGAACAGTGGGTGTCTGTCCATGCATTCGTCGTCTCCCACTTATGGCGGCTGCTTCCCCTGCTGCGTTTGAAAAGTTTAACATTTATTTTGTGAAGTGATGGAGAACAGGCTTGAATCATGTTGATGTCAATTTATTTTGCAAGCCAGCATTCATTTTGGCCTCTTTTTGTTTTAGAAAACTTTGACTCCCCGCAGCCAATGTTGCACCACCATTTTAACTGTGGCGTTGGTATAGAGTATGCTCAGAGCTTTGGCTTTGAGTGACGAAACCAGAGTGCAACACAATTATCTCTTTAAAAGTCCATGGAAATAGAGTTAATTGATCACATTATAAAACTTTCCTCGTCACTGTGGACAGTACTTGGTGTAGACAAGTGTGGTTAATCATCCAAAAGATATTTTCATTCATCTGCAAGAAATTGTCATTCATCCGCAAGAAATTCATTCATCACAAATACATTTATTCGTTCATCATAGATCGTTTCATAAATACTAGCATAACCCGCGCTCCTGTCGCCGGACATGTTTGGGCTGGGTGATGTATTGAAAAGAACTGATGGCAGAGTATTCTAGTAGTAATTTTACTTAATGCAGTAAGTGGAATACGATTTCAGCTGTTTCAGAAGCATTTTATTTACTTTTTTTTTGTACCGTGCACCTCATATTAGGTCTTTCGAGACTAATGTAAGCCAATAGTTCACGTTACTCGAGCTGCAGAACAAAGATCCGAAGATAGCGTTGCACGAAAACCACAAACTCGGAATAATATTAAGATATTTGTTTGTCCCTATATATATATATATTTATTATTATAAAAATATACTGATATATATACACACACACACAAGCATCGTTTTGCAGGATAGCTCATTATTAACTCAGACTCGAAGTTAAAATTATATTTTTTGTTCGGTGCATCGAGGTGCCCAACCTTGGATTTTGGGCACCGCAAAAAAAATCAAAGTGCATCCAATTATCAGGATATTTATGGTTCAAGTAGACTGGTCTGCCAGGAGAATATTTTAATTTATTTATACATCGATAAAAACAAATCCGTTTAGGCTTATACTACTTGTCTTCATTCAGCAAATTGAGATTCACAGTAATATTGTGTGCGGCCGGTCGTCGGCCGCGACAGACCGCCAGATGGAGCTGCAGAAGTCGGCTCGACCGATCGCCCGGAATTCAGATTGTACTTCTCGGAAAGTACGGGTCCCCTTTTGGACCGTGAAGGGCCAATGATTTCTAGCACGCTGGTAACAGGGTTATTTGCCAAATCTAAAATACCTAGAGAACCACGTGGCCATCTACCGAGTCTTCCACACCCTCGATGGCATCCCGTAGACGGAACGAGCTTGCCATTAGCCTGTGCTCGCTTCCGTGTGTACGACGAGCGGTTTGATCCTGAAGTTCCGTCGGTTCCGTTGTCCGCGTTACAATGGCACGGTAGTGGTCTGCTAATCCCCAGCACGCGACATGCGCTTCAGTCAAGGCAAGAATGGACACGAACAGCTGAATACATTGAGACAAATGGGGTTTATCATTATACAATTAATGGGGGGAAACTAGGGAAGACGTAAAGCAGAGCGAAACCTCGAATATAAGAAATGCATAGTATATACAGCAAACGCCACTTAACAGTTATACTACTTAAAGATGGGGCCGCAGACACACCGCGCTGCACACAAAATATTCCCAAAATGACCCTAGACCAAATGGTCTTTATTGAGACCTATCTTGGACCTGTCCGCCTCTCGGGTCTTCAAGGCTCGGTCGGTCCGGCGAGGGGCGAGCTCGAACCCGGGACGACCGCTGGGCGACCCTTGCGGTTTCTGGAGGGGATGTGTGTCTCTCAGATCTTCTGCGGAGGAAGGTCTCTTTTTGCTCGAGGAAGTCGTCTTTGTGTTAGGAAGGTTCTTGTCTAGGAACGTCTCTTATCCAGGAAGGTCTCTTATCCAGAAGGTTCGCTTATCCATGGAAGGTCTCTTATCCAGGAGGGTCGCATTACCAGGAAGTTCGCTTATCCAGGAAGTCTCCTCTATTCCAGGAAGGTGCTTATCCAGTGAAGGTCGCTTTATCCAGGAAGGTCTCTTATCCGGATAGGCGCTTATCCAGGGAAGGTGGCTTATCCAGGAAGGTCCTTTCCAGGAGGTCTCTTGTCGTGCTCTCGATCGCGAGGATTCTCTTCTGGAGACCAAGCTTCTGGCTCCCCTTTTATGCGTCTCCTGCCCGGCTCGACCCCTCCCCCACTCAGGCCGCGGAGAACCCGGGGCAGAGAGGGTTGTTTCTATTTTGCAGCACTGATGTGAACATCGTTTCTGTGTCGGTGCTGATATGTATTTCCAATAAGAATGGCAACTACTAAAGAATGAAAATCACAGCGCATTGGACCATTAGTTACCCATTGACAAGGGAAGGGGAAGCTATCTATCAAAACACATTACTTACCGATATTACTAAATCATAGGACCTGAATGTGTGTGTGATCAGGTTTCCAATTCGTAACATATACCCAGAGCATGTGTGTGGTTGTAGCCCACAGTGTTGGCCGCAGACAGATTTTTATATCGTATGAATTGTCGCGCGCTGAATTGGTGCAATGGTTAATCCCCTGACCCAAAAATTTGTGGTGACTGGGCGGTTAACAGCCGCCCGGATAGCCGAACGGATCTTTCCTTAATAGGGAGGCGGACAACGTTGATCCCTCCGGAAGATTATATGCGCGCAGGAATGGCATGGCGGCAATAGCTGTGCGAGCGGGGCACCGGAAATGGAATGCACAGGGGGGAGTTTATAACTCGAACCCCAGCGAAATACACTGCGCATGCCAACTTAAAATGAAACACATTAATGAAAATAGACAAATATTGTATAAAGAAGCAATATACAGAATAAAATAATTATTTGAAGGTAAACTAATCACTAAATCGAAGTCAAGGTTGCCTCTACACACAGACTTAAATACAGACAAGGGGAAACAGATAAAAGGAAGTCCCTCCTTATTCTGGCACTTAGCTCTGTCAGAGATGGTCTTTGTGGAACTCGGAATCGAGGCGCTTCTATTTGCACGTGTTAGACATTGCGCAAAATGGTGCCAAGCTCACCTCTCCTCGCAGCAGGACAAACATACGTCAGGCCAATTTTGTGAGCGGTATTCAATCACCAAGGCTCAGAGACGCCCATTGCAGATCTTGCTTCGTGTGTACCGGTCGTCCTCACCAATATCGCATTTAACATACACTGAGGCTCGGGTCTGTTTCTTCAACGACTCAACCAAGAAGCCAAAGGCCAGCGTTTCTTTCACCACGCGAGCCAAATTGCCTTCACACGAATAGAAGAAATCTGTGCCATCTTCCTTTGTGCTCGAAGGACAAAGCCAGCCTTAAAGCCCTCGTTCTTGCAGGCCATTTCCTGGCTACATTCTCGTCTCACACGTGTGTGTCCCTCACTCCGCACTCAACAGTTTCTCTTCCAAACTCTCCTCTCTCCGTCCCTATTTGATCCTGCTCGCTCCCACGCCCTCTTCCATCTTCCTGATCTGACGTCACGCCCATCAATCCTCTGCCTCGGGGCGATGCCTGCTCGCACAACCCGGGAAGGCGGCTTCTGCCCGCTTGTCGTCGTCTTCGGACGTTTCCCCTGCCGTTTATTGCATCTTGGAAATCCAAAACGTAGGGAAAGTTCTCGTGGCTCGAATTACACACTTGGGAAAATTAGTCCTAATTTTACAGGATCGTCTGTTGTCGTTTCCTGTTTGGATGATTGAATTCATTATTTAATTTAGCTTTCGTTTTCCATATGCTTAGGTATGATTATTACAATAATGGTGTGCGAGAAAAAGTAAAAAGGCTATAATGGAGTAATGGGGGTACATCGGACGCATTAAAACATTACAATGGCTTCATCTTTCTTCAGGCTCAAAAAGCTCGTGATTGGCGTAAAATGGAAAAAACCGCAATAATGAAATCGGAACGCAAATGAGGTTTCCTCTGTGATTGGTCAGCCAACCCCCAATGATATTTGCGGGGTTAAATACAGCCCATATATCTTCAAAATTGTGACAAAATTTAGTTGGAATAGTGCTTAATAGGGCGACATGAACAAGCCAATTTAGAATTTTGGTTCAGGTCGGGATGCAGGATCTGGCATATGTCAGCAAGCCGGGATATCAACATGTAAACTGTTCAATCCTGGTGGAGTTATTCTTCTCTACCAAGTGCCGAATCTTATATTTTCATTGTGAATCCTTTAATTTGAGATCAAACGTGACAGTGGGCGCGTCTAACTTTTCAATAGGTCCGACCAAAGCAAGGGCAGTTGCCAATCTTTGTTGTTTATTCTTGGAAGGAAAGCTTTGATGATGGTGGAAGGGCAAGGCAAACGCTGTAAAGGTCATTGCGGCACGGGCTAAAGCCCTCCTTGCCTTCGGGTAGGAACCTCCAGGGGTGGGTGGTTAAAGTTGGGCATAAGTTTATAGGGTGCCTCTCTCCACCAGCTTTTTTTTCCCTGCTGAAGCAAGGCTATGAGGTGTTAGTTGCAGGCAAAAAGTCTGCTGGCTTCCCAGTTTTTTTAAGATGGCAAATGAACACTAGCCTGTGCGTTTTCCCCAGGGCCCTGAGTTATATGTTGCCTTGTTTTCATGGACAGCAGTTTAACAAAAATGGCCGCTCTTACATTCATGTTAACCAGGGTTAACGACCCTTTTTTTTTTTTTTTTTTTTCCGAGGTTTTTTCGAGTAGATTTTGGGGAAAAATTTCTGTGTGCAGCCCCGCCTGGCGCGTTCGCCGTTTTTTTTTGTTGCCGACGACATCGCAAGCGTCAATGTCTTTCGTTTGATTGGGGCTGACAGGTGCTGCTCAAGGCTCAGACTCCAGGAGGCGAGGTATCCTCGGATACCATAATAATTTTATCTTAAACCCCAGAGAGCTAAAGTGGCGAGGATGGCGCCTGATGAAAGATATATATTTAACATATGTGGCCCTCACGCCGCCTCGCCTCCGTTCTCCTTGACTTCTCGTCCCATCTTGGTTCCCGCGCCCGACTCCGTCCGCTTGCCCCCCGACCCGTTAATTTATCTTCAAATCAAAAGGGGTGTTTTAATGAACTTCAAACACCAAATTTTTTTTTTTTTTCAGTCATGCAACTTCCTTGGTAGTTTTCTCTTACTATCCCTATTGTTTCCCAGGCTGCTAGTTCATGGTTTTTCGGAGTTATGGGGAATGAGCACAACACACAGCACACAACCACCACACACATTCACACATTACGCCCAACAGCAATCACACACACAGCTGTTCATTGAGTGCACACACACACACGAAGAAGATAAGTGTAGCTTTTATTTGTCATGGTACCCTCGTTAATACTTCTTCGGCCTGTTTGTACTAATAGGGAGTATCGACTCTGTTCGCGTTTTCTATAACATTTTTGAAATCTCCTCGTAGTGATCGCTGAGTTTGCAGACACTACCAGATTCCTGGCATTACATTTGTACCTTCATCCTCAAAATATAGTTGATATAAAGATACTTTAAATTAAGGTGTTTCACTCAAGTTTGTCTCTATTTTTTTCGATTTTCTCTGTTGTCTATGTAATCTTCAATTTTTTTCAGCTATATCGTATAACTTAGTGAGGTTTTTCGGGGCTGGCTTTTCTAATTATGGCGAAAAGCCGAATAAGTAGTGGTTCCTGCTGAACTTGCAGAGCACGGTCTCCTAAGTCAACCTCAATCCATGTTGGTGCCCACCCTGGAAACTTATAACACCTTGGCGCCTGGTAGTCCAACGAGGCTTTGGGATTAAGTAAGTGAAGGAACCGCCCAATGAAACCCCTGCTCATTTAAATAGGGCAATAACTAGACCTGCTGCAGTTCATACGATGTTAAGACTGCATAGTGAAAACTCCAAATAGTGTGGAGCAGAGCTAAGAGTTTAGTTTGTTTTTTTTTTTTATGGACTGTTTGCTGGTCATGTGATGGTGAGAATGCGATGGTCCAATCTCTGGACGATGATATCTAGGCTTGTCCTATGCAGTATGGCGGTGTCTGCCGCAAATAGCCGATAAGGATGTTCCAGCGGCTGTCATACTGGAAATCCATAACCAGGCTAAAATAAAAGGAAGGAATATGATCCACGAAAAATGGATCGCTGGGATATGTGAGAACACTTATACAACAGTTGGTAAATCTGCTCGAAGCTTGCGAAGAGATGGGGCTATATTATGATATTGACAGTCTTGAGGATTAGCGAATAACAGATGGCAGGGCAATGAAAAGTCATGTTGTGAATTCCGTCTCTGGGAGCATGTCAGTGCTTTCAGGGGAGGATAGAGAAACTTGCACCACCATTCTGGAGTTTGCAATTAGTGATGTTTCAAGACGGGCTGAGGCAAGCAACTGACTTGAATATGAAAATCCGATCAGACTGAAATTGAAATAATATATGTGCGGATTTTTCTTCGAATTGTGAAGCGTTTTCTGTGATTCAAGTTTGCACCTACTACCAATCGACACAGAAGGTGAGGACAGAAAATGCTTTCTATGAGCAATTGCAATCAGTGGCCGATGGGTTACACAAACACGACAATTGATATATGTGGTGATTATCCAGACGACCAAGTGGAAGACAGCAATTCGAGGATGTATGCAGAGTGTAAATTGAAGTCATGGACTGGTGATGAAATGAAATGGAGGATTAGCAAATCAATAATTTTGTGACTACTACTCGATAATGTTGTGATGAACTGGCATAAAACCATATTTTCCCAATATTAGATAATACCATAGGCACCCATGGACATCATGCATTTCGAGTGTACTGCATATGCTAAGTTCTTTCCCGCATCTCTGACTAACGTAAGACAGAAGAAAAGGTCTGAAAAAGTTGGATGGGATCGACAAAAAACTTGGTGGATTGAGTTGGGTAGTGTGATAAGCATACAAGCTGATGGAAGATTTTGGTTGAGGTCCAGTAAATCAGATTAAAAAAAAACATGGTTACTGGTTGGGTTGCAAACAATCCACAGTACATGACACCATCCATCCATCCCCAATCTGGGGAGCATGTACTCTGTGCAGGCGTTGGTGTGCCGAAGCAGTCCTCCTTGGCTATTGGGCACAATCCTGGACGGTCGCCAACTCCGACACAGGATACAAGCAAGCTGGCACACCATTTTGGCCGACTCTGGATAGTGATGACAGCAGGTCAAACCTCACCTGGTATAGATTCCAACACGCTGAGTGATTTCAACTCAGGCATCTCTAGGCAGTCCTGAAGTCCCCCACCGACCACTTAACCATTCCAGACTACACCCTCAAAGGCACAGTCGCTACGGGAAAGCATTGGTGCGTGTGAGCATCATGTTATGGGGATGTTTCTCATAAGCAGGGGCCACTTTGGTTGGTCAGAATATTGAAGTGAAATGGGGATGAGCAAAATACATAAAAAAACATCTGGAGAGGAAAAACCTGCTGCTCCTCGACAAAAGTGAATGGGAAGGAAGTGTTTCACCTTTCGCAGACCAACAGACAGAAAATACGACAACGAAAAACGATAAGGAATATAATATAGAAAAGACATATACGACCCACACGAGCACACAGCCAAGACCTACAACTAGGAGTGGCTTCAGGCAAACAAAAAATGATAAATGCCTTTAATGGCTATTCCCATTCATCAAAACATACACACAACATGCCCCATTCACACACAACAGCACAGAGGCCCCAATCCTTTAATCCCAATACGAAAATCTGTTGGTATGTGGAACTTGAAGATGCGTCCCATTATATCAACGCTTCAGCACTCGCAGCTGACCTGGAGCTGAATAGTTTTGTATAGAAGAATGAGCATAATATTGCCAGATCAAGTGTGTAGAGACCTGTCCACACAGACTGCGCAGCCCTTATATATTGCGTCAAAAAGATCGCTTTCGCATTCCAAGTATTAAACATCAGGGGGGTGAACACATTATCCACCAAGATGTTTCTAGTTTTGTGTTTTTAGATTGAGTTTCTGAAATTTGTTTTGAAATTGTTTTTTCACTGGTAAGTTGTGGGTTAACGGGTGTAAATAATGGTGGAGAAGTCTGATTTAAATGAAATGTTAATTCCCGCTCTAAAGAAGGCACAAGATAGGGAAACTTTTTGAAAAACAGTATAGGGGGTGCAAGAACAGTTCTCTATGGCACTGTATGTATGTATTTTAATGTATATTACTTATGGTATGTTATTGTATTAGATAGTCTTACATGTTAAAGAGTAAAAGGGAAATTGTGCAACCCAAGAAATATATGGGGTTTTCGCTGTCAAAGGGGGGGGGGGTTGCAAGTGAATTAAATTTCCGATTAATGTTTGCATGGTCAGAACATGTTCGAGTGGTTTGTGTAGAATTGGTTCACCTCAAATATTACAAATATATGATTTTGTGAATCCGATGTCTACCTTTTTTGGTTTAATGTTGTAAATTTTCCTGTCTGCAGGCTACCTACTTATATACCCCAAACCAGTGCGCTAAGTCTTCGTAATGATGGCCAAGACCACGTAAGACATAAACGACGATCGAGACAATTCGGACTGCCTGCTATACATATGATCGGATGTTGAAACTTTTTCCGGAGATGGGTAACCGGAGCCTGGTTTAATGGATCGAGTGATGACCAAACAGTCCTGGAAGCCGTCTTCAACGTCATTCAGAGAAAGAAACAAATGAAAAGTGGTGAAAAACTTCTCATAGTTTTTTGATTTTACAGTAAGCTGCTGAATGTGAGTTTTTTTTTTTTTTTTTTTTTTTACTTTTTGTATACTGTGGCTCTCTAATGAAGAGCGTTAACACACAATGCAGCAAATGGGGTGGCATGAGGAACAAGGGGGCGGGAGATGGGAAAGGACTAATTACCAATGGGGGAACGAGACATTGGAGATCTGTGGAAGGAGACAGGGATGGGGGGGAGAACATGGGGAAACAAGATGGACATTACAGGGACTTTCCAGGAAGGAAAGCAGGGGAATTTGAAGGAGGTGGGCTTGGGGTGGATTATCGGGGTGAATAAAGGATCGAGTGTTTGGATGGGGGATGATAAGAGGTGGTGGTGAAACAGCTGTTTTGAAGGCCTGGAGGGAAGAATGGGATTGAAAGAGAGTGAGGGAGTTTATTCCAAAGGGGAAAAAGAGGAATGAAAGATTGGAAGGTGAGCAGTGATTCGTGATTTTGAAGTTTTTACCAGAAGTGGGTTGCCTT
>CM068960.1:89220359-89231236 GCA_035128595.1 Eptatretus atami
CTTTACATTGAGGACACTGAGCTTTCAATAGAAGTTAGCTAAAAGTAGTGCATGCAGCATTACTACTAGCTAAAGGTCATCTACAAGAGGATACAGCTCGGCAAAATGAACATCGGGCAAACGCATTTAGTCTGTCATACAAATTATAGGCATAGTACAAAAAAAAACGGTTACATAGCGCACACTCAATCCACCTATTTCAATATCCTAGGAATCCAGATGACACCTGTACATCTCACATCATATGATCTCCTCCATTACAGGCTATCGCCATATTATGAACCAAGGCTGTCCGGCCAAATAAACCACTTTAAGCTTAAGGGCATACGTCCCCGCCAAGAAGATCCTGATGTACTGAGGAGTAATTCCGTCAATTGAGTGTCACTCGCTTCAATCTGGATTAGGAAGTTGTACAGTTCTTGTCACAACAATCACAAACGGAAACTTAGATTTCGGGCAAAAGTATGCTATCTATGATGTTGCAACATTTACAAACTGAATAGATCCATATGCAGCTTGTGTGCAATTCATTACTGCAGCATAAGTCAATACGCCTGAGAAGTCCAACCTGCTCTTTGCCTGGCTTGGCCAAAAAACTTCCAAGGCTTCGATCTGCAAAATAACAGGAAAGTAGTCAAAGTTCTCCTGCCAGAAGCAATTTGGCAGCATCCACATTATACGGGACACAGGAAGCTTCAGCAGTTGCGAGTACTTCAGCTTACGAACCACCACCCCTTGACAGGCAGTAAATAAATTGCAAGCCGCTCCACCATGAAACTGTTACAGTCGCTGCCAAAGGCTGTCGATTCGTCGCAAGGATAGCTGAGAAACGTCTTTCACGTATCATCTGAACCACTCGACTATCATTAACCTGGATGAGGAGATGTGCCTCCGCTAAGCCAGTGAAATCTGAAGGTCTAAAGCAAGCAGGAACAGTCTCTGTCCATGAACACTTGGCATACCAATGGTAACGCTCTGCGTTGAAATGGGGCTGGGAAAACAGCGGTGTGCTGTTTCAGCTTGGTTAGACGAATAGGATAGCCCCGGTCGATCTCATAAACCTTCTGAATTACACTCCAGTAAGCTTTGACTCATTACCATCTACAACAAATGAGATGTCTGCCATCAAACAGTAATCCAGTTGTTGCGAACAATTTTTGAGATGTGCACGTAGTCGTACACTAAGAACATAATTGCTCTTGAATGACAGCACTGGCAACTTCCTGGTCCTCCCAAGTTTTGAATAAACACTGCGGTTGTATGCAATTTCACATATCAAAAGAAATCACAGTACCGCCAGCACCAACTAAAGCTCGATGCAGCTTCATAAGGATTCCTCAGCTGATCGGCAGTGTTTTTGCCAGGGCAAAAATGCGTAGAATATAGCGCTGGACCACCGAAATGCAGGCAACTTCAAAACAACCATAGCATGTGAAGAGCAAGCATTTCGTGTTCACCACCCGCTGCTGCATTTGAGCATATCTACAACATGCCCCTCCAAAAAATCGAATGTCTCGACCAGCTTTGACCTCGTCAAACATTAAATTGACCAAACGCTGCTTGGGTTTAAGCTGTCGAACAGGATGTTGAGTTGACCCTGCGACTACTAGCAAGCATCTGTTTTCCTTTTTTGTTGATGTAGATGATTAAGCCAGATCGACGAATCATTTTGTATGCACTGGTGATATGTTGTGAAGCTGCATTGCGAAAATCATAGTATCAGTATAAACGCGACGATCAAGAGTTGACATAAAGATGCAGCTCGACAAAAGGAAGGTGAAAATGAGGAAGCTCGTGTGCCTCAGTCATCCAACAGAGCTGCTTATTACAAGCTGAAGAATTTCCTTGCTTGTGCATTCATAGATGTTACCTGGTCATGTTGGATCTAATCTGGGACCATTTGAGAGCAGGCTGTCTTCTGCAAAGGAAAAAGTCGTTGGGACCTCAATGCCATCTTTCTCAACTCTATTCAAGAATAGAAATCCAAAAGGTGAGTGAACTTGTTGGAATGAAAGAACTGCTTGACAGTTGTCCAGTAGCATCAGTTCTTGATAGGTAAAGTTTTCCTGTTTTATACGTTAAAGCCAAGGAAATAGGGCTGATTTTAGCACAGAAGTGGTCGAAATCTTGGATATTGTCTGCAGCCTCATCAGCTGCCGCATCTTCTTAGCTCTTGATTCTACGTAGAAGATGATGTTGGGCGTGGGGCTGAGTCACTGCTCAAAGCTGATTTTGGTACTCCAGGAAATATTGATGGGGTTCTTTGGGTCGTTTGCCACCCAACTGACACCCAATCACATTGAAATGGTCCACAATATAATCTCCTTAAGCACCTCAAGCTTTCTTTCTCATTGCATGCCAATATCCATCTCTCCCTCTCCTCAGGATCTTTTGGAAGATATGACCTTATACAAAGGCGTCCCATTCATAGTTTCCTCTACCAACAAAGCAGCTGCAAACGATGATGCATATTTACGACCAAAGACCAGGCAAACCAAAGATGTGGAGATCACCAGCTGGACAGTTTCTGAAAGAGAACATAAACAAAACATACATTAGTTAACGATGATGAAATCAGCAATAGGCAGTAGTGCACAATGTATGTTTTGTCATAGACTTTTACAAAAGTTTTCCTCATAGTTAGACACAAAAAACGGCAAAAAATACCAAAAATTCATAATTGACCTTGAAATATGACCTTTTGACCTTGAAAGAACCTCAGGTGGTGTTGAAAATGACACTATTGCACTCGCCGTCCTCAAAAACCCCTATAGTGGATCTCGAAACGGGGTCTCTACCCTCTCTAGAAGTATTTTACCCGGACCAGAACTACATCCTTTTCAGACCAAGTTACAAACCCGATACGTGAGGTTTCCTACGCCTCTCTATAGGAGTCTATCTTTCATACCCACAGAATTTGCCCCTTAGCACTAAGGTACTCCCTCCGAATTTGTATCATGCTTTGAACGATAATCAAAATAGTAATTTCGTCAAAACATCCGCCCTGAATCCTCGGCTGCTTCAAACTGCTCTGTGAGATCTCGGACTCCGACCACACCTGTCTCCCTACCACACAGAGGTTCACTGGCTCTTCTGGAGGATGTGACGAGGCGTCTCTTTGCAACTGAGGGGGGGATGAACTCCTCGTATTCTTCACGGAGAAAGAACCACGATTCAAAAAGATCTGGAGGACGAGGAGTTTATCTCAAGGTTTGGTCCTTACCTGTCGAATTTTTTTGGGGCCTTCAACCACTTAAACCTGCGTTCCAAGGGCCCAACTGCACTCTCAGACCATCTCGAAGCTGAAGCGTTTGTCCGGAAAGTGACCTCTGATTCAAGAACGTGGAGAGCAACGCTACGGAATGTTCGAACTTCCTGACTACCCTTGAGAGCGAGCCCAATGATAATTTCCCAAGAAATCGTCCGTCACCTCTCACTGCTCAAGACTGGAGTGAATGCATTACTTCCCGACATTACAGGTTTGTGCCTACATCAGCCAATCGTTTCCTTTTGAACCAGGCGATCTGCCTGTCGGGGACCGGGAACAAAGGAGCTCATAGATATCCAGGCATGACCAGACAACAAAGCGAAGCACAAGGGAATGCTCTCCTATGAACTTCTGGGTGACCATGGCCTCCTCGTACCCGACACTAAGCCCGTTCACGCTGTCCCAGCTACTGATTTCCCCTCTACGTGGAGTGCGAGCAGTGTTCTCAGCATCGATGACCATCAAGTCAAAGAGCCGGAAACCGTCTTGCTGCGCCCGGCATGACTTCTGATGTTGCTTAGCAAAGTTGTGCCCCGCATCGACAGCTGGTGGAGGAAAAAAACAATGCAGCCCTGCGCATTAAATTTTGTTCTTTGTTGACAGTTAGTCATTTGTTGTTCTACTTGTGAATAAATTGATATCTTATCGAATTGATTTTTCTGGAACAGGTGGTACGCAGGGCGACGGTAGGGACCCTCCAAAGTGGTACTCGATCAGAAAAGGTTGGGAACCACTGGTATAGAACTCGGCTGTGCTTTTTTTGCCTCGTGCTTGTCCATTCCCACTGACTGCTTACGTGCAGTGTGAAAATAAATCGCATGTGAATGTCAATCTGCTTCGTTGCGTCCCTTCCTGTATTGACTGCCATGGCACGTATCGGAATTAACTGGCTCTTAAGGCCGATTAAAGTGATCATTTGGTCCGACGGATTTGGCGATTTAAAAACCGCTCGGCTTCGCCACGAAATGAGCACGCTTAAGCGGCTTGTTTTCGTACAAGTCCCGTCGAGTATAAACTCCCGGTGATTTCTGTTCGCGCGAAATAATTAGGGTATATCGATAATTCGGCGATCCACCCTGTAGCGTGTGGACAGATAAATTGGCTAGTTTTATATGCGTTAAGGCATCCGTGACTGGATTTCGGGGTTGTCCGGAAAGTCACGACTGGATGCGGCCTCGTGTGGCGCGACCCGATTTTGCTAGGACGGCGTCCGCACGCCGAACCGCGTGTGGAAACAGAACTATATATATTTTATATATATATTTACTATATATATATATATATATAAATAATTATATATAATATATATATTAATTTATATATACAGTAGACTACTCGTAAGTCGTCACCATCGGGACCGAGAAAAATGCGACGTTAGACGCTGTGACGACTGCGACCATGCTGACCAATGAAAGAAAGGACGGAAACTAACTCGGGAACATTCTACAATTTTTTTTATTTACAGCAGAAGGACACAGAGCCAAAGCTTAACAGGAATACAGGAGATTTACAATGATCAAACACTTATCAGTTGTTACTTAGCAGACGTGCGCAACACACACACACCACACACACACACACCCACACACACACACAACCACCACACACACACACAACACACACACACCACACACACACACACCACACACACATCCCAGCAGTGATTCCAAATGGACCTCGCAAAGACCAGGCAGAGAGACGAGCTGATCTATGCTCGGCGGCTCAGGCTGGTGCCTGCTGTATGGAGGAGGGGTTCTCCATGACTGCGGCACCCTGCCGATGAGTCGTGCAGGCTCGGCCACGCAGTCACCGTGGGCTCGTTCCCGGCAGGGAACCTGGCGGCAGCAGAGCGGTCAGTGCCAGGGTGGGGATCAGGGTTCTGCGGACAGAGACCCAGGCGAGAGACCTGGTCGAGTCGAGTGTCCTCGGTCGTTATCGAATCGACCAGACGGATCGCTCCTTTATCAACGAAGAACGGCCATGCACCACCACCCACAAATTCGTGAAAAAGCTTTCTGTCAATCCTCCTCGTACCACCGAATCAAGACTCCAGCAAAACTCCACGAACGCCCCCAGCGAATGCAGACTGAAATGAGCTTTGACTGAACTCCAACGAACGCATGTCTCAGAGGTCCCTTCGTCGGTCCATCGGCCTCCCTCAGCGGGGCGGGGCCTTGGTAAAAACTGAGTCACTTGTCTGCCTGATTGGACAGGGCCTCCATGGGTTCGCCCCTCTTTGCAGGTTTCGCCATTGCCGGGAGGCCCGCCCCCTCCCACGCCGTGACTGCACTCGCCAAAAGGTACCTCACAAAGATTCACCTCGGAAGTGAAAAATGTCCTGGGGTTTCAAATTAAGAGGGGAAATAAAGATTTATCCCTAACAAAAAAACACGCATGACCCTCTATTCCCACTACACACAAGGAGGGGTTCTGTCTCCACATATACTTACGGGCATAACTAACTTCGGGGCACCGTTAGTTGAATGCATACGGTTCTCGAACTGTAACCATATATATGTATACATATATATATATATATACAGTTGGGAGAACAAGTATTTGATAACACTGCCGATTTTGCAGGTTTTCCCACTTACAAAGCACGTAGAGGTCTGTTTAATTTTTATCATAGGTTACACTTCAAACTGTGAAAGACGGAATCTAAAACAAATCCTGAAAAATCACATTGTATGATTTTTAAATATTAATTATGCATTTTATGCATGAATAAGTATTTGATCACCTACCAACCAGTAAGAATTTCCGGCTCTCACCCAGACCTGTAGGTTTGTCTTAAGAAGCCCTCCCATTCTCCACTCATTACCCTGTATTAACTGCACCTGTTTGAACTCGATTATCTGCATAAAAGACAGTTCCACACTCAATCAATCAGACTCAACCTATTCCACAATGGGCAAGACAGAGAGCTGTCTAAGCGGACATCAGGGACAAATTGTAGACTGCACAAGGCTGGGATGGGGCACAGGACAATAGGCAGCAGCTTGGTGAAGAGAGGCAACAACTGTTGGTGCAATTATTAGAAAATGAAGAAGTTGCAAGATAACAGTCAATCTCCCTCGGTCTGGGGCTCCAGCAAGATCTCAGCTCGTGGAAGCCTCAATGATCATGAAAAAGGTTGAGGTCAAGCCCAGAACTACACGGAGAGACCTGGTCAATGACCTGAAGAGAGCTGACCACATATCAAAGGAAAAACCATAAGTAACACACTACGCCGTCATGGATTAAAATGCCTGCAACGCACGGCAAGTCCCTCTCTCAAGCCAGCGCATGTCCTGGCCCATCTGAAGTTGCCAATGACCAGATCTGGATGATCCAGAGGAGGAATAGAGAAGGTCATGTGGTCTGAAAATGAGACCAAATAGAGCTTTTTTTGGTTTAATCCACTCGCCAGTTGGGGAAAGAAGAAGGATGAGTACAACCCAAAACACCAATCCCAACCGTGAAGCAGGAGGTGGAAAATCATTTTGGGATGTTTTCTGCAAAGGGACAGGACGACTGACGTATTGAGGGGAGAGGATGGGCCATGTATCGTGAGATTCTTGGCCAACAACTCCTTCCCTCACAAGAGCATTGAAGATGGGGCGTGGCTGGGTCTCCCAGCATGACAAACGACCCGAAACACACAGCCGGGCAACTAAGGAGTGGCACTCCGTAAGAAGCATCTCAAGTCCTGGGTTTGGCCTAGCCAGTCTCCAGACCTGACCCAATAGAAAATCTTTGGAGGGAGCTGAAGTCTGTGTTGCCCAGCGACAGCCCTGAAACCTGAAGGATCGGAGAAGATCTGTATGAGGAGTGGGCAAAATCACGCTGCATCTGTGCAAACCTGGTTTAAGAACTGCAGGGAAAACGTCTGAATCTCTCTAATTGCAACAAAGGTTTCTGTACCAAATATTAACTTCTGTTGTTCTGATGTATCAATACTATGTTCATGCAATAAAATGCAAATTAATATTAAAAATCATACATGTTTTCAGATTTTGTTTAGATTCCGTCTTTTCCACAGTTGACGTACTATATATAATATACAGTGGGAGAACAAGTATTGATACCACTTGCCGATTTTGCAGGTTTCCCACTTACAAAGCAACGTAGAGGTCTTTAATTTATCATAGGTACACTTCAACTGTGAAAGACGGAATCTAAAACAAAAATCCTGAAAATTCACATTGTATTGATTTTTAAATAATAATTGCATTTTATTGCATGAAATAAGTATTTGATTCACCACCAACCAGTAAGAATTCCGGCTCTCACAGACCTGTTAGTTTTGTCTTAAGAAAGCCCTCCCATTTCTCCCTCATTCCGTATTACTGCACCCTGTTTGAACTCGTTATTTGCATAAAAGACCACTGTCCACACTCAATCAATCAGACTCCAACCTCTCCACAATGGGGCAAGGACCAGAGCGCTGTCTAAGGACATCAGGGACAAAATGTAGACTTGCACAAGGCGGGATGGGAGCTACAGGACATAGGCAGCAGCTTGGTGAGAAAGGCAACAACTGTTCGTCAATTATTAGAAAAGGAAGAAGTTCAAATTAACAGTCACTCCCTCGGTCTTGGCTCCATGCAAGATCCACCTCGTGGAAGCCTCAATGATTCATGAGAAGGTGAGGATCAGCCCAGAACTACACGGCAGGACCTGTCAATGGACCTGAAGAGGCGGACCACAGTATCAAGAAAACCATAAGTAACACACTACGCCGTCATGGATTAAAATCCTGCAGCGCCACGCAAGTCCCTCTGCTCAGGCCAGCGGCATGCCAGGCCCCGTCTGAAGTTTCCAATGACCATCTGGATGATCCATAGGAGGAATGGGAGAGGTCATTGGTCGATGAGACCAAATAGAGCTTTTTGGTTTAAAACTCCACTGGCCGTGTTGGAGGAAGAGAAAGGGATGAGTACAACCCCAAGAACACCATCCCACCGTGAAGGCAGGAGTGGAAACATCATATCTTGGGAGCTTTTCTGCAAAGGGACAGACGACAGCACCGTATGAGGAGATGGATGGGGCCAGTATCGCGAGATCTTGGCCAACAACCTCCTTCCCTCAACAAGAGCATTGAAGATGGGCGTGCGGTCTTCCAAGCATGACAACGACCCGAAACACACAGCCAGGCAACTAAGGAAGTGGCTCCGTAGAAGATCTCAATGTCTGGAGTGCCAAGCCAGTCTCCAGACGTGAACCCAATAAAAATCTTTGGAGGGAGCTGAAAGTCTGTGTTGCCCAGCGACAGCCCCGAAACCTGAAAGGAATCTGGAGAAGATCTGATGGAGGAGTGGGCCGAAAAATCCCTGCTGCAGTCTGTGCAAACCTGGTTAAGAACTACAGGAAACGTCTGATCTCTTGTAATTGCAAACAAAGGTTCTGTACAAATATAATTCTGTTTTCTGAATTGTATCAAATTACTATTTCATGCAATAAAATGCCAATTAATTATTTGAAAATCATACAAGGTGAATTTTCAGGATTTTGTTTTAGATTCCGTCTTCACAGTTGAAGTTACCTATGATAAAAATTACAGACCTCTACGTGCTTTGTTAATGGGAAAAAACCTGCAAAATCGGCCAGTGTTCAAATACTTGTTTCCCCACTTGTATATAGATATATATATATTGTTTCGGCTGGAGTCCGGTGGCGAGAGCGACCACTCGGTGGGGAAGTTACTCGTCTCCCACCAGACTCCCGGAACTGTAGGCCTCGCTTCACGCCCTGACAATTCCGTGACGCGGAGGTCACTTTAACTGACGTGGCGCCAAAACCTCAACCGCGTAGCGTAGGGTCTTCCTGTAGGTGTAACAGTTTACCTAATTAACACGTGGTTTCGACTACCGGGGAACCACCCCTCGGTGCGCCTTGCCCGAACCGGATCACTCTACAACTACGTGGATACCAACTCCACTCCGGATCGGATGCAGCCGGCAGAACTGCCAAGGACGTTACTGGCTCAAATGAACAGATATTTATCGGGGATAAAGACCCGGCTAAACTCAATTCCGACCATGCTGGACCAAATGAAGGAAAAGACAAAAACAAACTGGAACTTTCTACCATCATTTATTACATGAAGCGAGGAAAGTCATGGCACATAAAAAGTTTATTGGGTGTTATGCAAGTGGGAATATGAGAGGATTGTAGTGCGACAATTATATAGCAACTTACCAAAGAAGACAGTGCTGACTTAAGCGAGATTAATACAAGCCAAACAATTACAATTAATCCAAAATCTTATACAATTTTACTTAAAGGACAGCGCCACACACTCAGACACACACTCAACAAAATAACCCAGTGAATGGCAAAGGACTTTTGCCAGCCACGGAGGTTGGGAGCTGAGGTTCTTTTGTACCTGAACGTTCCGAGGGAAGGGATGCTCCGTGGTGCGGCCACCCCACAGCGGTTCGTGCAGTTCGGGGCCCACAGCCGCACGTGTGGAGACCGTGTCTGCGAAGGAGCCCGGTGGAGAGCGCGGAGTCCAAGGTATGAACGGGGCGCAGACAGGAGGCAGGACTCACAACGGGACTAAAACTCAAAAAAAAAACACAAACAAACCAGGACTAAACAAGCTCTCACAACGAACCAACGAACGAACGTTCAAATCCAAACCAGCGAACCTTCTTCCTGCCTCAACCAAACAACGTAACTCTCCGACTCTCTCACTACCAACCAACGACTCTCCGACTTTCAGCTACTCTGAGGATGGTGTCGTAATTTATAGACCCCAAGGTCGGGGAGGGCCTTCGCGAAGCCAACGCATCGTCCGTCCTGATTGGAAGGTCCTTCATGGGCAGTCCGCCCTTTCTGGGCGGGGTTCGGACCAGGCCGGGAAGCCCGCCCACTCCACGCGTGTTCTGTACCCGTCACAAGAAGGAATTGGAACTTGGGGAGCCGAGAAACTGGAACAGCGAACCGCGAACAGCGAACTTTTGAAAATAATCACTTTAAATGAAAAGAAAAACCATAATTCTACCCTCGATCTCTCACGAAGCCACCAAAAAATTATAGCGTTGGTTAAATGAAATGATCAGACAAATGCGAGTCACCTCATCGGCTCGGCGTCCTCATGCTGGATTCGTACGTTACGGCTCTCGCAAAGACACGCGACACGAAGACAAAACGCTCGCTCGACGCGAATGGAAATGTGCTCACGCTTGCAAGTGCCTATTATATTCCATCAATCGGTGGAAGTTTGCAAGACAGCAAGATTTCTAATCGCGAGCGTATTTTCCGTCCGACGAGAGATGATGATTCGTACATAACACAAGGGACTGACACGAAAATCAAGACTGATTACTTGTCGGTCCGAATTTTATTTTTCTGATCACAATTTTGATCTATATTTTTCTGCCGTTAGACTCTGTCATATTTCCGAGAGAAATTATATGAAGATTTGGGCCATATATTCTCAGTCATCCAACAGAGCTGGCTTATTACAAGCTGAAGAATTTCCTTGCTTGTGCATTCATAGATGTTTGCCTGGTCAGTTGTGGATCTAATCTGGGACCATTTTGAGAGCAGGCTGTCCTTCTGCAAAGGAAAAAGTCGTTTGGGCACTGCAATGCCATCTTTCTCAACTCTATTCAAGAAT
>CM068960.1:89233692-89244075 GCA_035128595.1 Eptatretus atami
TGCACTCGCCAAAAAGGTACCTCACAAAGATTTCACCTCGGAACGTGAGAAAAATGTCCTGGGGTTCAAATAAGAGGGGAAATAAAGATTTATTTCCCTAACAAAAAAAACATCGCAATGCACCCCTTCTATTTCCCACTACACACAAGGAGGGGTTCTGTCTCCACATATACTTAACGGCATAACTAACTTCGGGGCACCTGTATGTTTGAATGCATGCATACGGTTCCTCGAACTGTAACAATATATATGTATAATACATATATAATATATACAGTGGGGAGACAAGTATTTGATACACTGCCGATTTTGCAGGTTTTCCCACTTACAAAGCACGTAGAGGTCTGTAATTTTTATCATAGGTACACTTCAACTGTGAAAGACGGAATCTAAAACAATAATCCTGAAAATCACATTGTATGATTTTTAAATAATTAATTTGCATTTTATTGCATGAAATAAGTATTTGATCACCTACCAACCAGTAAGAATTCCGGCTCTCACAGACCTGTTAGTTTTGTCTTTAAGAAGCCCTCCCATTCTCCACTCATTACCTGTATTAACTGCACCTGTTTGAACTCGTTATCTGCATAAAAGACAGCTGCTCACACTCAATCAATACAGACTCCAACCTATCCACAATGGGACAAGCAGGTAGAAGCGTCAGCGGACAAAATTGTAGACTTGCACAAGGCTGGGATGGGACAGGACAATAGGCAAGCAGCTTGGTGAGAAGGCAACAACTGTTGGTGCAATTATTAGAAAATGGAAGAAGTTCAAGATAACAGTCAATCTCCCTCGGTCTGGGGCTCCATGCAAGATCTCAGCTCGTGGAGCCTCAATGTCATGAAAAAGGTGAGGGATCAGCCCAGAACTACACGCAGGACCTGCGTCAATGACCTGAAGAGAGCTGGGACCACACTATCAAAGAAAACCATAAGTAACACACTACGCCGTCATGGATTAAAATCCTGCAACGCACGCAAGGTCCCTCTGCTCAAGCCAGCGCATGTCCTGGCCCATCTGAAGTTTGCCAATGACCATCTGGATGATCCAGAGGAGGAATGAGAAGGTCATGTGGTCTGATGAGACCAAAATAGAGCTTTTTGGTTTAAACTCCACTCGCCATGTTTGGAGGAAGAAGAAGGATGAGTACAACCCAAGAACACCATCCCAACCGTGAAGCATGGAGGGGAAACATCATTCTTTGGGATGCTTTTCTGCAAAGGGACAGGACGACTGCACCGTATTGAGGGAGGATGGATGGGGCCATGTATCGTGAGATCTTGGCCAACAACCTCCTTCCCTCACAAGAGCATTGAAGATGGGCGTGGCTGTTCTTCCAGCATGACAACGACCCGAAACACACAGCCAGGGCAACTAAGGAGTGGCTCCGTAAGAAGCATCTCAAGGTCCTGGAGTGGCCTAGCCAGTCTCCAGACCTGAACCCAATAGAAAATCTTTGGAGGGAGCTGAAAGTCTGTGTTGCCCAGCGACAGCCCGAAACCTGAAGGATCTGGAGAAGATCTGTATGGAGGAGTGGGCCAAATCACTGCTGCAGTCTGTGCAAACCTGGTTAAGAACTGCAGGAACGTCTGATCTCTGTAATTGCAAACAAAGGTTTCTGTACCAAATATTAACTTCTGTTTTTCTGATGTATCAATACTTATTTCATGCAATAAAATGCAAATTAATTATTTAAAATCATACAATGTGATTTTCAGGATTTTTGTTTTAGATTCCGTCTTTCACAGTTGACGTCACTATATATATATATACAGTGGGGAGAACAAGTATTTGATACACTGCCGATTTTGCAGGTTTTCCCACTTACAAAGCACGTAGAGGTCTGTAATTTTTATCATAGGTACACTTCAACTGTGAAAGACGAATCTAACAAAAATCCTGAAAAATCACATTGTATGATTTTTAAATAATTAATTTGCATTTTATTGCATGAAATAAGTATTTGAT
The DNA here is from genome assembly GCA_035128595.1 of Eptatretus atami. NCBI lineage: Eukaryota > Metazoa > Chordata > Myxini > Myxiniformes > Myxinidae > Eptatretus > Eptatretus atami. Next base: position 89,235,667 of record CM068960.1, read on the forward strand.
CACCTACCAACCAGTAAGAATTCCGGCTCTCACAGACCTGTTAGTTTTGTCTTTAAGACGCCTCCCATTCTCCACTCATTACCTGTATTAACTGCACCTGTTTGAACTCGTTATTTGCATAAAAGACAATGTCCACACTCAATCAATCAGACTCCAACCTCTCCACAATGGGCAAGACCAGAGCGCTGTCTAAGGACATCAGGGACAAAATTGTAGACTTGCACAAGGCTGGGATGGGCTACAGGACAATAGGCAAGCAGCTTGGTGAGAAGGCAACAACTGTTGGTGCAATTATTAGAAAATGGAAGAAGTTCAAGATAACAGTCAATCTCCCTCGGTCTGGGGCTCCATGCAAGATCTCACCTCGTGGAGCCTCAATGATCATGAGAAAGGTGAGGGATCAGCCCAGAACTACACGGCAGGACCTGGTCAATGACCTGAAGAGAGCTGGGACCACAGTATCAAAGAAAACCATAAGTAACACACTACGCCGTCATGGATTAAAATCCTGCAGCGCACGCAAGGTCCCTCTGCTCAAGCCAGCGCATGTCCAGGCCCGTCTGAAGTTTGCCAATGACCATCTGGATGATCCATAGGAGGAATGGGAGAAGGTCATGTGGTCCGATGAGACCAAAATAGAGCTTTTTGGTTTAAACTCCACTTGCCGTGTTTGGAGGAAGAAGAAGGATGAGTACAAACCCCAAGAACACCATCCCAACCGTGAAGCATGGAGGTGGAAACATCATTCTTTGGGGATGCTTTTCTGCAAAGGGGACAGGACGACAGCACCGTATTGAGGGGAGGATGGATGGGCCATGTATCGCGAGATCTTGGCCAACAACCTCCTTCCCTCAACAAGAGCATTGAAGATGGGGGTGGCTGGGTCTTCCAGCATGACAACGACCCGAAACACACAGCCAGGGCAACTAAGGAGTGGCTCCGTAAGAAGCATCTCAAGGTCGTGGAGTGGCCAAGCCAGTCTCCAGACCTGAACCCAATAGAAAATCTTTGGAGGGAGCTGAAAGTCTGTGTTGCCCAGCGACAGCCCCGAAACCTGAAGGATCTGGAGAAGATCTGTATGGAGGAGTGGGCCAAAATCCCTGCTGCAGTCTGTGCAAACCTGGTTAAGAACTACAGGAAACGTCTGATCTCTGTAATTGCAAACAAAGGTTTCTGTACCAAATATTAAGTTCTGTTTTTCTGATGTATCAATACTTATTTCATGCAATAAAATGCAAATTAATTATTTAAAAATCATACAATGTGATTTTCAGGATTTTTGTTTTAGATTCCGTCTTTCACAGTTGAAGTGTACCTATGATAAAAATTCAGACCTCTACGTGCTTTGTAAGTGGGAAAACCTGCAAAATCGGCAGTGTATCAAATACTTGTTCTCCCCACTGTATATATATATATATATATTGTTGCGGGCTGGAGGTCCGGTGGCGAGAGCGACCACTCGGTGGGGGAAGTTACGTCGTCTCCCACCAGACTCCCGGAACTGTAGGCCGTCGCTCACGGACAATTCCGTGACGCGGAGGGTCACTTAACTGACGGTGGACGCCAATACCTCAACCGCGTAGCGTAGGGTCTTCCTGCTAGGTGTAATCAGTTTACCTAATTAACCACGTGGTTTCGACTACCGGGGAACCACACCTCGGTGCGCCTTGCCCGAACCGGATCACTCTACCAACTACGGTGGAGTACCAACTACCAACTCCGGATCGGATGCAGCCGAGCAGAACTGCCAAGGACGTACTGGCTCAAATGAACAGATTATTTATCGGGGATAAAGACCCGGCTAAACTCAAATCCGAACCATGCTGGACCAATGAAGGAAAAGACAAAAACAAACTGGGAACTTTTCTACCATCATTTATTTACACTGAAGCGAGGAAAGTCATGTGGCACATAAAAAGGTTTATTGGTGTGTTATGCAGGGGAATATGAGAGATGTAGTGCGACAATTATATAGCAACTTACCAAAGAAGACAGTGCTGACTTAACGCGGATTAATACAAGCAACAATTACAATAATCCAAAATCTTATACAATTTACTTAAAGGACAGGCGCCACACACTCAGACACACACTCAGACAAAATAAACCCAGTTGAATGGCAAAGGACTTTTGCAGCCACGGAGGTTGGGAGCTTGAGGTTCTTTTGGTACCTGAACGTTCCGAGGGAAGGGATGCTCCGTGGTGCGGCACCCCACAGCGGTCGTGCAGTTCGGCCCACAGCCGCACGTGTGGAGACCGTGTCTGCGAAGGAGCCCGGGTGGAGAGCGCGGAGTCCAAGGTATGAACGGGGCTGCAGACAGGAGCAGGACTCACAACGGGACTAACTCACAACAGGACTAACAGCTCTCACAACGAACCAACGAACGAACTTTCAAATCCAACCAGCGAACCTCTTCCTCCCTCAACCAACAACGAACTCTCCGACTCTCTCACTACCAACCAACGAACTCTCTCGACTCTCACGCTACTCTGAGGATGGTGTCGTAATTTATAGATCCCAAGGTCGGGGAGGGGCCTTCGCGAAGCCAACGTCATCGTCCGTCCTGATTGGACAGGTCCTTCATGGGTCCGCCCTTTCTGGGCGGGGTTTCGACCAGGCCGGGAAAGCCCGCCCACTCCACGCGTGTCTGGACCCGTCAAGAAGGAATTGGAACTTTGGGGAAGCCGAGGAACTGGAACAGCGAACGCGAACAGCGAACTTTTGAAAATAATCACTTTAAAAATGAAAAGAAAACATAATTCTTACCTCTCGGATCCTCACGAAGCACCAAAAAATTTATAGCGTTGGTTAAATGAAGAATATCAGACAAATGCGAGTCACCTCATTCGGCTCGGCGTCCTCATGCTGGATTCGTACGTTACGGCTCTCGCAAAGACACGGACACGAAGACAAACGCTGCGCTCGACGGCGAATGGAAATGTGCTCACGCTTGCAAGTGCCTATTATATCCATCAATCGGGGAGTTTGCAAGACAGCAAGATTTTCTAATGCGAGCGTTATTTGCGTCCGACGAGAGATGATGATTCGTACATAACGGGACTGACACGAAAATCAAGACTGGATTACTTGCGGTCCGAATTTTATTTTTCTGATCACAATTTTGATCTATATTTTTCTGCCGTTAGACTCTGTCATATTTCCAAGAAATTAAGGGAGATTTGGAATAAAATTCATAAGAAACATTATCAACACTGGACTCCTTATTTTTCTCGATGCAGTGGACACGAAGCGTTATGTACGAATCCATTATTTCTTCAGATAGGGTAGATGCCAGAAAACCCGAATAGGGAGACAGAACATCATCAAAACATGAAAGAGACACCAAAGTTCACATTCCGAGTCACCACACTCAAAATAACTGTCACATAAACGTACAGTAAAATAATTTTTTTACCAATCAAACTAACATTTCTAAGGTTACAATACCCATATTCTGTTGCTTTAATAAAACAGGGAAATGGAGAGTATGATATTGCCGGTTTCTACAGGTTCCCCAGGATGTCCACTTTCATTCTGACCATTGATGGTTTGTCTAAGTACCTCATAATAGTTTTATGTGAATTTCCCACAAACATACCACAGCATACCCACTTTGTGAGCCATGCACATATTTAATAATCAGTGTGGCCCACTTTCACCATAAGAACTGCTGCAACTCTCTTTAGCATTGATTAAATCAGTTTATTGATTATGATTGAGTCCATTTTTTCCCAATGGTTTTGGAATGCATTCCAGAGCACAATCAGTGTATTCACATAAATTTATCTCTTTCAAATGTATTAACCCCTCATTTATTCTGTTTCACAAAGTTTCAGTCAACAGTAACTATTAGAAATAAAACTATATGATGATATATTATCGCAGCCCGAGAGTCACGGGGAACCACGAGGGAAGGGCTGCGTTCCTCTTTGGACTCACCGGGAATAGCAGGCTGTTGCACACAAATAACTTTGAGTCGTGGTGGGTCGCTAATCAGACGCAAACGCCATTAACTTGACCACATGACACAGTGTCCTCTGTCTGACAACCGTTTAACTAGGAACACGTGGTCGCCTTATCAGGGAATCGCGCCCTCGATGCGTACTTGCGTTACTGTATCAGGTGCAGCCGAGCCGAGCTGCCAAGGACGCACTGGCTGTTCAGCAGATTTTTGGGGTATAATGTCCCGGTTATGCTTTGGTGCGGAATGCTCGACCAATGGAGGAAAAGACACAAACGAGCTGGGTACATTTCTTACAGGCACATTTTTATTTAACAAGCGAGGATAGTTATGTGGCACAGTCTGGGATTTATTGCAAATGTACAGCAGGGGAAAGCAAGGAATTTGGGGGGTGCAGCAACACATACGATATTCACAATAGAAGACACAGAGTAGATTTATCCCGAATATTCTTAGTCTTACCTTGTGCTACGACGGGCGCCATCGCACACACAAACCCGAGAAAAATTAGGGATAGCGCATTGAGATAAGCAGTTGAGCATTAGCGACCTCTCAATACCTGGGTGTGGTCAGCGGACCTGCACAACCCAAAACGCTTTGGAATGGGGAAGCAGGGAGAGAATACTGAGGGTGTCTATGGTGTGAGTGTAATGCAAAGTGGGGTGCAGCGTGGTGTAATTGGAAGATGCGAGATGCTAGTCAGTATGGTTCACTCATTGGGTGCCTCTTTGGTTGCTCTGAAAAGAACGGTTGTTTCCGGTGCCTGTGCCGATTGCTCTTTGTGCGTCCACAGTAGATGAGAGATAGTTGGAAAGAGAAGGACCCTATCGTAATAGTGTAAGAATCTATATGTGTAAATGTCACTGCTGGATGCAGCTGAACTGAGCATCGATCAGCTGAGAGGAGCCCCGGTTCGAAGTAGTCACCTGTGATTCGCGCTTGACCGTGCAGACTCATGGCGCAGCTCGCGCGGCGCCGACGCTTGCCCTCTTTGTGCCGTCTGCTGCTGCCTGTTTCCCCGGCGAGGTCGAAAGCTGCCGCCGTCCCTTGGCATGTTCGCCGAACATTCTGGCGTCTGTTGAGTTCTCTCTCCTGGTGATTCTGATGTCTGGCGAGTTCTCTCTCCTGACTATTTGATGTCTGGCGAGTTCCCTCTCCTGACGATTCTGACTAAACTGAGCTGAGTTTGCCCTTTTTATGAGCCCCGGGCGGGGGAGGAGCAATCAAATTTGGGAGCGGATCAAATGTGGCTGTTGATGTCTAGCTTTCCCATTGGCCCAGATCGGTCGTCCCGTGCCATGGCCATGCCTGCCGGGCCCCAAAACCGGAAAATGGTCTTACTTGCTTGCTGACCTGCCCACATATCAGAGCTCCAAGATTACATGGGCCAGGGTTTTTGGAAGTGCTCTCTGGCCCGAACGTGCGCTGGCCTCCATTCAAACGTGGTATTTTAGGGAAATCACCATGCTTCCTGTACGTCCTTGAATGAACTGCAGCGCACATTCGCGCTTCGACTTATGCCCCAAAATAACCCGACTCTCACTCCCTCTGCGTCCTACGAGGCTGTGGTGAGTTGTGTTCGACGAAAATGTGGCAGTTGCAGCAGTTGTGGAGGGGGTGAGAGTAGGTTGTGGTATTCGCAGTGATTGTAATGTGGTGTTGCAGTGAAGAGGTAGAAGTTGCTTGTGATGGCGGCTTCTTGGCAGCGAGGGAGAGGTTTGTCCCAAACGTGACATTTGTAATGAAGATGTAAACGTAAGTTGTTGCGGGTATTTTTGGTGGTTGTGTGGAGTGGTTGTGGTGAGCGTGGTAGCAGGTGGTGAACAGAATGAAGGTCTGAGGTGAGACTGTAGTTAAAAATTGGCGTGCAGTTTTGAATGGAAATAGTGCGCATATGCAAATGAGGCGTTCGCTGTGCTGCTTGCTTGCGTGTTTTGTAAGTGGGAAAAGGAGTGGAAGAAGTGCAAAGATGGAAGACCTAACAAAAGAGCTCTATGTAACGCTTCTTTCCCATTTACCCACTAGACACATGGAAGGGCTAACTAAACATGTACTATTGAAATGACTACCTTGGATCGCTGTATTTTATATTATATGCCATTGCCTCAGAGTGCAGTTTTACAGAACCGCAACAATATATTCAATATTGTAACAGCCACGTGACCAGTACAGGAGCTTGGTTCGAAATTCGCTGGTCATGTCAAAACGACCGCAATCGCCAGCTAAGTCAACACCCGAGCAAGGTCCCAGACTTGTTTGTCACGTTTCAATACTCGTAAGGACCGTATATTTAGCCGAGTGATAAACCGATTGGCGCTCGTGACCTTCCTCATCTTGTCAAGCAACTGCAGATTGCGAACGTTCGATGCCAGATTGAGCGAGCTTGTGTAGCGATACCGAAATCACCAAATGAGACTAAATGAAGATCACCACAACCAGCATAATCGAACCCCAAGACCAGGTACATTTATTTGTCAATTAAATGGTATGGGAGGATTACATGAAGCAATAACAACCATAATGGAATAAAAGATATAAATTAATCGCTAAATAAATCCGGTTATGACTCTTTACCACTTCAAAAACCTATATGTCGCAGATTTCTTAACAGTTCTTATCTTACTTCGGGCCTGTTCGCTCACCGCGACAAGAACACAGTACAGAGAATACAAATATGTAGGCCGAGAGGTCGACTGCAAACCCAGAGGCAAGCAAGATATGTAGGAGTCCAGAAGCAGAATTATCGGAGCTCTCCGGTGCAACCCGTCGTAAAAACTCCTCCAGTTCCGTAACTGTTGCTCCCTCAAAGCTCTCTTTGCTCTGTGGATTAAATGTTCACAGCTGCGGCACACTCAGATCCACACATTGAGACTCGGGCATTCTCCTTCCTCCTGCCATTCCTCCAATGGCTGCCTCTCTTGGGGTAATTCTCACTCTCTTGGCTTCCATGTCTCTCAGAGGAGCTCTCATGGTCAGCTGTCTTTGTATCAGGTGTCACAAATGACCTCAACGAAAGTCTCTCTCCTTCAAAGCAGTCGTTAATAATCCACCATACGCAAGATCAACTGCCGATCTGACCTTGTGGCCCGCCGCGTGAGCAAGCTCCATGGTGAGGCAATTGCCGACTTCCTCAATGCTGTTTCACCCCGCCAATCAACTCCTGGGTGAGGTAATGATCGGCTATCTCATTTCAGATTCGCTACACCTGCACATTTTCATGGCTTGAGCTGCAAAGCTCTTGTGTACGTTTGTAAAGGCTCGTAAACCGAGGAAAAGAACATAAAAAAAAAAAACGTACAACCAAAGGTCTAAATTGGGGAGGACAAAACAGTAGGGTAGGGAAAACAAACATCTCACTGCACATATGCAATGCATATCTATTGCACAAAGTGTGTGTCACGCTTATCTCAACAAATGCTAAGAAATGACTCATTCTACTAAACAGTTTTATTAACCTAAAGATCATTCACAAAACAATATTATGAAAAAATGCCGTTTGAAATGGTCATTTGAGAAGGGTTGGCGCTTTATTATTTTTTTTGTATACCAAGTCGAGCTAGTGGAAGAGCTAAATCCATCCATCGGGACCATACTCTCTGCAGAGCGTTGGTGCTGCCTCAGCAGTTCCTTGGCATTGGGCACAATCCTGGACAGGTCGCCACTCCGACACAGGATACCAGCAAGCTGGCACTCATTTTGCCGACCTCAGAAGGATGACAGGCAGAGTGAACCCCACCTGGTATTAATTCAACGGCCGAGTGGGATTTGAACTCAGGATCCTCAGATCCAAGCCCACCACCCCTAACCATTAAGCCAACATGAGGCATCACAAGTAAATAAATGCAGCTCATGTAGACTCTTTACTTTTTGACCTGACTGTAAATAACATTAAATGGGAAAATTAAACGAAGTAAGAGGTGCTGGAGGTACAATCTGCCCCCCCCCCCTGTTAATGTTGGTGTTGCGCTCCTAGAAAGAGCGATTTAAAAGCAAATCCATTTCCCCCACCCTCCCCCCTCCTCATAGAAACGATGTATAAAGAATAGTTACATTCCCTGGGAACTAACTCAGGAATATTTTCTCAGGAACTTGCCAGTGGAGCTTATAGCGAATCTCTGTTCCCACTTTATCAAGGGTGTTAGATCAGAGCGACGTTTTTCGGAGCCAACCTGTATATATATAAATGTGTACATAGTAAGGACATGGAGTGACTTCAGTCTGTACAATAAATTAATTTTCTGCTATTGTTGTTCACCCAATGCCACTGCATGTGTTGTCACACCACTCTTTGTTTGTTTATTTGATTTTAACGTCTTTGGGGCATCCTCAGACTTTAATTAGTGCTCTCTTCCTCCCAGGTACGTCCATTCACTCTCTTTTCAGTTGAAGGAATTGTTGAACCAAACAGGAATCCTAATGAGGAGGTGTTCTGGATTGACAAAGTACA
>CM068960.1:89244100-89256223 GCA_035128595.1 Eptatretus atami
ATAGAGAGATAGATAGAATTATATATATATATATATAACTTCTGTCTATCTTCTCTCTCTTATATATATATAGTATATATATATATATATTATATATATAGTATAATATATATTCTATGTAATTATTATATATATCTAATATATAGTATGTGATATTATTATATACACGACACAAGCCGGTAGGCGGCGATGGGTCGCCGAGCATGAAAACTATAAGATATAGAGCAATAATGGAATGTCATATGCGGATAGGGAAAATCACCATATGAATTATGCATATACAAATCTCATCCATTCCATCTACTGATACTACTCGGTAATCCCATTGTGAATGAAAGTATCGGGATCCCCAAAGTTCGAGGGGTGGTTTTGTGGTGAACAAAGATCTAAATCAAATCGGCTCGATCTTGTTTGCACAATGTATTCCAGACGTTAGTGTGATTTTCCATGACCATGCACCATAACCCTAGGAGGGAGTAGCATTTGCGCGGAAGGCCCTCCAAGCTTCGCATTATTATCGATTTTTGCACCAGTTTGAACCTTTGAACTGCCATGACCTAAAGCGAAATCCGTCAATATGTCCTGAAGCAAAGTTGTAATACTCATTGCGTGCATGAACCTGCAAAGTTTCAATTTCGTAAATGCGATGCACTCACCTGGTCGCTTGGGGCCTTCAATTTCGCCAATTGTCGCGCATGACCCTAATTGTAGGGGCGCTGCGGGTAAAAGTATTTCCATATATCACAAAAACCGGAATATATTGATAGAGCATCCCTGTAGATCATTCGTACCCAAATTTTTCATAACCCTACGGGGATAATGGCTTTTGGAAATGATTTGCCGTGAACGTACCTGATTTTGAAGGTTTTTCGGTTGTTGCAGGGACCAGTAACAGTCGCCTAGCAACCATACAATTTCCAAAGCACTAGGTCACAAGATGACCGTACCAACCCGAAGTTTGGTCCAAAATCCGCCCAACGATTTACTACCCAATTATGCTTGATGACAAACGAACAAAGATCCAAACAAACAACAGAATTACTGACAATAAGGTCACCTATTTTGGCGACCCATAGTATAGATTTAGATATATATTTTGTTGTGGATTTGGAAAGCTATCGCACTCAACATTCAGGTCCTTTTAGCTCAGTTATATCGGTAGTACATTGTTTGCCAGTAGGTTCCGAGCTAGTCTTAGTGGTAATTTTAATGTTCATGCGCTGCGATTTGTATTAGGACAAACCGCAACAAACAACATAACAAGCCACATTGCCGTCGTTGGTGCGGATACAACTGCCAGAACAGCGAGCGTCACTGCGCTTTACTTGAAGCGGCGTGTTCAACTTGCATCCCCGAGATCTGAATTCCTTTGCCTTTATGGCCAATGAATAAGCAACCGGTGGGGGGGGGGGGGGAAATGGAATGGCGCAAGCCCCCACCGATCAGCGGATGAGTTCGCGCGGGAAACGGGGCGCCGCCTTGAGAAATAAAAAGGAAGAGAGAAGACGGAAATACGAGTGTGGTTGTTTTTTCCTTTGAGCTTCTTCATGCTCAAGCTTCTTGGTTGGTCTCTGTGGGCGTTGTCCTCCTGTCGTTCCTGTGGCTGGTTCTCCGCTGGTCCGCCTGTGGTCCTGGTCGCGCCGAGTTCGGAACCGACGTCTCGGATGGTGGGTCTTCTTCCAGCCTAGCCTGCGCCGTGCCGGCTCGCAAGCCTTGGATTCCTCCGGATCGTGCAAGGGGTCCCGTTCGCCCCTGAGGACCAGGTCCAAGATAGACCCTTACCTACGAGTCACCTGTCCTCCGAGCTGGGGGTATTGAATAACCAGGCGATTGCCACATCTCGCATGCGTGTGCGTGTGTCTGTTTGTGGCGCCAGTCGGATATAGTAGATTGTTGTACAAGTGCAATGCGTTACATTCCGTATAGAAACAGTGGTTCCCACCTGGTTGGTTACGCCAGGCCTGTCGGTGGTTCGAGAGCACTTTCGGCTCAACCTTTAAAAAAAAAAATTTTTTTTTTTAAAATATATATTAAAAAAACCAAAAAACTTGCTGTCAACTACTTGTCACGTTCGCTTCACACAGAATAATACTGCGAAGACTCAGCATAGCTCCTGAGCCAGGAGCTATCCAGTACAACGAAAGGAAAGGATGTTTTCAACCTTTTGGATAATTTCTTCAAGCATAATGAACTGGATTGGGGAAAGTTGGTCGGATGCACGACAGATGGGGCTCCGTCTATGCTTGGTCGAAGTCAGGGGTTTCAAGCCCAGTTGAAAAGCTGTGTCACCAAAACGCCACTGGTGCCCATGTGTCATACCATTAGACTCCTATAGAGAAGGACTGGAACCTCCCATGCTCGGGGTTTGTAACTTGAGTCTGAAGGATTAACTTGAATCCGGGGCTAAAATGACTTCTAGAAGGGCTAGAGACACGATCTCGGGATCCATATAGGGGTTTAGAGACGACGAGTTCAATAGTGTCATTTTCAACACCACCTGAGGTCATCTTCAAGGTCAAAGGTCAAATTACTGAATTTTGGTATTTTTTGCCCGTTTTTGGTAACTCATAAACGGTGAGACGGCTGATGTAATAAGATGCAAGTGTTAGAGCTGTCAAACTTTGATATTATTTTCATATATCGTATTACATAAACATAATATGCATGTCACAACACTATGCCTATTACAACTGGTCTATGTCATCACTATTTGGAGAGCTTTCTTGCCTCCTGGAGACATCCCAAAGCTTTTTTCTTTGTCACTTACATTGAGGACATGAGCTTTCAATAGAATGTTAGCTAAAGTAGTGCATGCAGCATTACTACTAGCTAAAGGTCATCTACAGAGGATACAGCTCAGCCAAAATGAAATCGGCAACGCATTTTAGTCTTGTCATACAAAATTATAGGCATTATGTACAAAAAAAAAACGGTTTACATAGTCGGCACACTCAATCCACCTTATTTCAATTATCTAGAAACTCAGATGACACCTCGTTACCATCTTCATCATCAATGATCTCCTCCATTACTAGTGCTATCGCCATATTATGAACAAGGTGTCCGGCCAAATAAACTACTTTATGCTTAAGGGCATCGTCAGACCCCAAGAGATCCTGAGTGTCTGAGGAGTAATCTCGTCAATGAGTTCACTTCGCTCATCTGGATTTATGGAAGTTTACAGTTCTTTCGCAATCAATCACACGAGAAACTTGATTCGGGCATAAAGTCATGCTTCATGAGTGTTGCAAATTTACAATTTTAGCTGCACGAGAACTAGATTCCGCATAATGTCATGCTTAATGAGTGTTTGCAAATTTACAATTTTAGCTGCAGCCATAATGTCAACTACGTCAATGTAGAAGTTTCCACCGCTTCTTTGCCTGGCTTGGCCGAAAAACTTTTCAAGGCTTCATCTGCAAATATAGCAGGAGAACGTAGTCAAAGTCTTCTCCTGCCAGAAGCCAATTTGGCAGCATCCACATTATTACGTGTGACACAGTGAAGGCTTCAGCAGTTTGCTGAGTTAGCTTCAGCTACGACCACCACCTCCTTGACATGGCAGGTAGATATAATTGGGAGGCCTGCTCCAGCCTAGTGAAACTTGTTACAGTCTGCTGTCCAAGGCTGTCTGGATTCGTCGCGCAGATGGATAGCTGAGAAACGGTCTTTCACGTTCATCCATCTTGAACCACTCACTCATTATCTGGATGAGGATGATTGTGCCTTCGCTAATGCCCAGTGAATCCTGAAGGTCTTAAAGCAAGCGACAGTCTTGTCATGAACACTTGGCATACCAATGGTACGCTCTGGCGTTGAAGGGGCTTGGGGGAAACAGCGGTGTGCGTTCCAGCTTGGTTAGCGAATAGGAGTAGCCCCCGGTCGATTCTATAAACCTTCTGAATATCACTCCAGTAAGCTTTGTACTCATTACCATCTACAGACAAATGAGATGTCTGCCATCAAACAGTAATCCAGTTGTTGCGAACATTTTTGAAGATGTGCACGTAGTCGTACACTAAGAACATAGATTCTCTTGAATTGACAGCACTTGGCAACTTCCTTGGTCCTCCCAAGTTTTGATAAAACACTGCGGTTGTATTGCATTGTCACATATCAAAGAAATCACAGTACCGCCAGCACCAACTAAGCTGATGCAGCCCTTCGATAAGGAGTTCCTTCAGCTGATCGGCAGTTAGTTTTTTGCCAGGGCAAAATCGTAGAATATAGCGCTGGACCACCGAAATGGCAGCAACTTCAACAACCAATAGCATGTGAAGCAAGCATTTCGTGTTCACCACCCGCTGCTGCATTTTGAGCATATCCTACAACATGCCCTCCAGAAAATCGTAATGTCTCGACCAGCTACCTCGTCAACATTAAATTGACCAAACGCTGCTGGGTTTAAGCTGGTCGAACAAGGTGTTGAGGTTGGAGCCCTGCGACTACTAGCAAGCATCTGTTTTCCCTTTTTTGTTGATGGTAGAATGATTAAGCCAGATCGACGAATCATTTTGTATGCACTGGGTGATATGTTGTGAAGCTGCATTTGCGAAAATCATAGTATCAGTATGAAATCGGCGACGATTCAAGAGGTTTGAACATAAGATGCAGCTGCGACAAAAGGAAGGTGAAAATGAGGAAGCTCGTGTGCCTCAGTCATCCAACAGAGCTGGCCTATTACAAGCTGAAGAATTTTCCTTGCTTGTGCATTTCATAGATGTTTGCCTGGTCAGTGTGGAATCTAATCTGGGACCATTTTGAGAAGCAGGCTGTCCTTCTGCAAAGGAAAAAGTCGTTGGGCACTGCAATGCCATCTTTCTCAACTCTATTCAAGAATAGAAATCCAAAAGGTGAGTGAACTTGTTTGGAAATGAAAGAACTGCTTTGACAGTTGTCCAGTAGCATCAGTTCTTGATAGGTAAGGTTTTTCCTGGTTTTATGACGTTAAAGCCAGGAAAATAGGGGCTGATTTTAGCACAAGAAGTGGTCGAAATCTTGGATATTGTCGCAGCCTCATCAGCTGCCTGCATCTTCTTAGCTCTTTGATCTGACGTAGAAGATGATGTTGGGCGTGGGGGCTGAGGTCACCTGCCTTCAAGCTGATTTTGGTACTCCAGGAAATATGATGGGGTTCTTTGGGTCGTTTGCCAACCCGAACTGACACCCAATTCACAGTTGAAATGGGTCTCAAATATATATCTCCTTAAGCACCTCAAGCTTTCTTTCTCATTTGGCATTGCCAATATTCCATCTCTCCCTCTCCTCAGGATCTTTTGGGAAGGATATGACCTTTACATAAGGCGTCCCATTCATAGTTTCCTCTACAACAAAGCAGCTGCAACGATGTGGCATATTTTCACCAAAGCAGGAAACAACACAAAGACTGTTGGAGATCACCAAGCTGGACAGTTTCTGAAAGAGAAAAAACAAAAACATACATTAGTTAACGATGATAGAAATCAGCAAGTAGGGCAGTAGGTGCACAATGTAATGTTTGTCCATAGACTTTACAAAAAGTTTCCTCGATGAGTTAGACACAAAAAAACGGGCAAAAAATACCAAAATTCAGTAATTTGACCTTGAAATATGACCTTTTGACCTTAAAGATGACCTCAGGTGGTGTTGAAAATGACACTATTGCACTCGCCGTCCTCAAAAACCCCTATGTGGATCCTGAGATCGTGTCTCTAGCCCTTCTAGAAGTAATTTTAGCCCGGACTCAAGTAATCCTTCAGAACTCAAGTTACAAACCCCGAGATCGTGAGGTTCCAGTCCTTCTCTATAGGAGTCTATCTTTCATACACAGATTGCCCCTTAGCACTAAGGTACTCCCTCCGAATTTGTTATCATGCTTGAACCGATTAATCAAAATAGTTAATTTCGTCAAAACATCCGCCCTGAATCCTCGGCTGTTCAAACTGCTCTGTGAGATCTCGGCTCCGACCACACCTGTCTCCTCTACCACACAGAGGTTCACTGGCTCTTCTGGAGGAATGTGACGAGGCGTCTCTTTGAACTGAGGGATGAACTCCTCGTATTCTTCACGGAGAAAGAACACGATTTCAAAAAGATCTGGAGGACGAGGAGTTTATCTCAAGGTTGGCCTACCTGTCGGACATTTTTGGGGCCTTCAACCACTTAAACCTGTCGTTCCAAGGGCCCAACTGCACTCTCAGACTTCATCTCGAAGCTGGAGCGTTTGTCCGGAAGTTGACCTCTGGATCAAGAACGTGGAGAGCAACGCTACGGAATGTTCGAACTCCTGACTACCCTTGAGAGCGAGCCCAATGATGAATTTTCCCAAGAAATCGTCCGTCACCTCTCACTGCTCAAGACTGGAGTTGATGCATTACTTCCCAGACATTACAGGTTTGTGCCTACATCACCAATCCGTTTCCTTGAACCAGGCGATCTGCCTGTCGGGACCGGGAACAAAGGAGCTCATAGATATCCAGGCTGACCAGACACAAAGACGAAGCACAAGGGAATGCTCTCCTATGAACTTCTGGGTGACCATGGCCTCCTCGTACCCGACACTAGCCCGTCACGCTGTTCCCCAGCTACTGATTTCCCCTCTACGTGGAGTGCGAGCAGTGGTTCTCAGCCATGATGACCATCAAGTCAAAGAGCCGGAACCGTCTTGCTGCGCCCGGGCATGACTTCTGATGTGCTGTGAGCAAAGTTGTGCCCCGCATCGACCAGCTGGTGGAGAAAAAACAGATGCAGCCCTCGCATTAAATTTTGTTCTTTGTTGACAGTTAGTTCATTTGTTGTTCTACTTGTGAATAAATTGATATCTTATCGAATTGAGTTTTTCTGGAACCAGGTGGTACGCGGCGACGGTATGGGACCTCCAAGTGGTACTCGATCAGAAAAGGTTGGGAACCACTGGTATAGAACTCGGCTGTAGGCTTTTTGCTCGTGTCTTGTCCCCATTCCCCCACTGACTGCTTACGTGCAGTGTGAAAATAAATCCCATTGTTGAATGTCAATCTGCTCGTTGCGTCCCTTTCCTGTATTGACTGCCATGGCACGTATCGGAATTAACTGGCTCTTAAGGCCGATTAAAGTGATCATTTGGTCCGACGGGATTTGGCGATTTAAAAACCGCTCGGCTTCGCACACGAAATGAGCACGCTTAAGCGGCTTGTTTTCGTACAAGTCCCGTCGAGGTATAAACTCCCGGTATTTCTGTTCGCTGCGAAATAATTAGGTATATCGATAATTCGGCGATCCACCCTGTAGCGTGTGGACAGATAAATTGGCTAGTTTATGATGCGTTAAGGCATCCGTGACTGGATTTCGGGGTTGGTCCGGAAAGTCACGACTGGATTGCGGCCTTCGTGTGGCGCGACCCGATTTTGGCTAGGACGGCGTCCGCACGCCGAACGCGGTGGAAACCAGTAACTATATATATTTTATATATATATTTATATATATATATATATATATAAATATTATATATATATATATATATTATATTTATATATACAGTAGACTACTCGTAAGTCGTCACCATCGGACCGAGAAAAAGTGACGACTTAGACGTGTGACGACTTGCGAACCATGCTGGACCAATGAAAGAAAGGACGGAAACTAACTGGGAACATTTCTACAATTTTTTTTATTTACAGCAAGAAGGACACAGAGCAAGCTTACGGATATACAGGAGATTTACAATGATCAAAACACTTATGCAGTTGTACTTAGCAGACGGCGCACACACACACACACCACACACACACACACACACACACACACACACACACACACACACACACACACACACACACACACACACACACACACACACACACACACACACACATCCCAGGTGATTCCAAAGGAACCTCGCAGCCAGGAGAGAGACGAGCTGCTGTCGCGGCTCGGCTGGGTGCCTGCATGTTGGAGGGAGGGGTTGCTCCATGTGCGGCACCTGCCATGGTCGTGCAGCTCGGCCCGCAGTCACGCGTGGGCTCGTGTCCGCGGAGGAACCTGAGCGGAGCAGAGCGGAGTGCCAGGGTGGGGATCAGGGTCGCGGACAGGACCCAGCGAGAGACCTGGTCGAGGTCGAGTGTCCTCGGTCGTTATCGAATCGACCAGACGGATCGCTCCATCAACGAAGAACGGCCATGCACCACCACCCACAAATTCGTGAAAAAGCTCTGTCTGTCAATCCTCCTCGTACACCGAACTCAAGACTCCAGCAAACTCCAACGAACGCCCCAGCGAATGCAGAACTGAAATGAGCCTTTTGACTGAACTCCAACGAACGCATGTCTCAGAGGGTCCCTTCGTCGTCCATCGGCCTCCCTCAGCGGGGCGGGGCCTTGGTAAAAACTGACGTCACTGTCTGCCCTGATTGGACAGGGCCTCCATGGGTCCGCCCCTTCTTTGCAGGGTTTCGGCCATGCCGGGAGCCCGCCCCCTCCACGCGTGACTGCACTCGCCAAAAAGGTACCTCACAAAGATTTCACCTCGGAACGTGAGAAAAATGTCCTGGGGTTCAAATAAGAGGGGAAATAAAGATTTATTCCCTAACAAAAAAACATCGCAATGCACCCCTTCTATTTCCCACTACACACAAGGAGGGGTTCTGTCTCCACATATACTTAACGGCATAACTAACTTCGGGCACCGTGTATGTTTGAATGCATACGGTTCCTCGAACTGTAACCATATATATGTATACATATATATATATATATACAGTGGGAGAACAAGTATTTGATACACTGCCGATTTTGCAGGTTTTCCCACTTACAAAGCACGTAGAGGTCTGTAATTTTTATCATAGGTACACTTCAACTGTGAAAGACGGAATCTAAAACAAAATCCTGAAAATCACATTGTATGATTTTTAAATAATTAATTTGCATTTTATTGCATGAAATAAGTATTTGATCACCTACCAACCAGTAAGAATTCCGGCTCTCACAGACCTGTTAGTTTTGTCTTTAAGAAGCCCTCCCATTCTCCACTCATTACCTGTATTAACTGCACCTGTTTGAACTCGTTATCTGCATAAAAGACAGCTGTCCACACTCAATCAATCAGACTCCAACCTATCCACAATGGGCAAGACCAGAGAGCTGTCTAAGGACATCAGGGACAAAATTGTAGACTTGCACAAGGCTGGGATGGGCTACAGGACAATAGGCAAGCAGCTTGGTGAGAAGGCAACAACTGTTGGTGCAATTATTAGAAAATGGAAGAAGTTCAAGATAACAGTCAATCTCCCTCGGTCTGGGGCTCCATGCAAGATCTCAGCTCGTGGAGCCTCAATGATCATGAAAAAGGTGAGGGATCAGCCCAGAACTACACGGCAGGACCTGGTCAATGACCTGAAGAGAGCTGGGACCACACTATCAAAGAAAACCATAAGTAACACACTACGCCGTCATGGATTAAAATCCTGCAACGCACGGCAAGTCCCTCTGCTCAAGCCAGCGCATGTCCTGGCCCATCTGAAGTTTGCCAATGACCATCTGGATGATCCAGAGGAGGAATAGGAGAAGGTCATGTGGTCTGATGAGACCAAAATAGAGCTTTTTGGTTTAAACTCCACTCGCCATGTTTGGAGGAAGAAGAAGGATGAGTACAACCCAAGAACACCATCCCAACCGTGAAGCATGGAGGTGGAAACATCATTTTTGGGATGCTTTTCTGCAAAGGGACAGGACGACTGCACCGTATTGAGGGGAGATGGATGGGGCCATGTATCGTGAGATCTTGGCCAACAACTCCTTCCCTCAACAAGAGCATTGAAGATGGGGCGTGGCTGGGTCTCCAGCATGACAACGACCCGAAACACACAGCCAGGGCAACTAAGGAGTGGCTCCGTAAGAAGCATCTCAAGGTCCTGGAGTGGCCTAGCCAGTCTCCAGACCTGAACCCAATAGAAAATCTTTGGAGGGAGCTGAAAGTCTGTGTTGCCCAGCGACAGCCCGAAACCTGAAGGATCTGGAGAAGATCTGTATGGAGGAGTGGGCCAAAATCACTGCTGCAGTCTGTGCAAACCTGGTTAAGAACTGCAGGAAACGTCTGATCTCTTAATTGCAAACAAAGGTTTCTGTACCAAATATTAACTTCTGTTTTCTGATGTATCAAATACTTATTTCATGCAATAAAATGCAAATTAATTATTTAAAAATCATACAATTGATTTTCAGGATTTTTGTTTTAGATTCCGTCTTTCACAGTTGACGTCACTATATATATATATACAGTGGGGAGAACAAGTATTTGATACACTGCCGATTTTGCAGGTTTTCCCACTTACAAAGCACGTAGAGGTCTTGTAATTTTTATCATAGGTACACTTCAACTGTGAAAGACGGAATCTAAAACAAAAATCCTGAAAATCACATTGTATGATTTTTAAATAATTAATTTGCATTTTATTGCATGAAATAAGTATTTGATCACCTACCAACCAGTAAGAATTCCGGCTCTCACAGACCTGTTAGTTTTGTCTTTAAGAAGCCCTCCCATTCTCCACTCATTACCTGTATTACTGCACCTGTTTGAACTCGTTATTTGCATAAAAGACACACTGTCCACACTCAATCAATCAGACTCCAACCTCTCCACAATGGGCAAGACCAGAGCGCTGTCTAAGGACATCAGGGACAAAATTGTAGACTTGCACAAGGCTGGGATGGGCTACAGGACAATAGGCAAGCAGCTTGGTGAGAAGGCAACAACTGTTGTGCAATTATTAGAAAATGGAAGAAGTTCAAGATAACAGTCAATCTCCCTCGGTCTGGCTCCATGCAAGATCTCACCTCGTGGAGCCTCAATGATCATGAGAAAGGTGAGGGATCAGCCCAGAACTACACGGCAGGACCTGGTCAATGACCTGAAGAGAGCTGGGACCACAGTATCAAAGAAAACCATAAGTAACACACTACGCCGTCATGGATTAAAATCCTGCAGCGCACGCAAGGTCCCTCTGCTCAAGCCAGCGCATGTCCAGGCCCGTCTGAAGTTTGCCAATGACCATCTGGATGATCCATAGGAGGAATGGGAGAAGGTCATGTGGTCCGATGAGACCAAAATAGAGCTTTTTGGTTTAAACTCCACTTGCCGTGTTGGAGGAAGAGAAGGATGAGTACAACCCCAAGAACACCATCCCAACCGTGAAGCATGGAGGTGGAAACATCATTCTTTGGGGATGCTTTTCTGCAAAGGGACAGGACGACAGCACCGTATTGAGGGGAGGATGGATGGGGCCATGTATCGCGAGATCTTGGCCAACAACCTCCTTCCCTCAACAAGAGCATTGAAGATGGGCGTGGCTGGGTCTTCCAGCATGACAACGACCCGAAACACACAGCCAGGGCAACTAAGGAGTGGCTCCGTAGAAGCATCTCAAGTCGTGGAGTGGCCAAGCCAGTCTCCAGACGTGAACCCAATAGAAAATCTTTGGAGGGAGCTGAAAGTCTGTGTTGCCCAGCGACAGCCCCGAAACCTGAAGGATCTGGAGAAGATCTGTATGGAGGAGTGGGCCAAAATCCCTGCTGCAGTCTGTGCAAACCTGGTTAAGAACTACAGGAAACGTCTGATCTCTGTAATTGCAAACAAAGGTTTCTGTACCAAATATTAAGTTCTGTTTTTCTGATGTATCAAATACTTATTTCATGCAATAAAATGCCAATTAATTATTTAAAATCATACAAGTGATTTTCAGGATTTTGTTTTAGATTCCGTCTTTCACAGTTGAAGTGTACCTATGATAAAAATTACAGACCTCTACGTGCTTTGTAAGTGGGAAAACCTGCAAAATCGGCAGTGTATCAAATACTTGTTCTCCCCACTGTATATAATATATATATATTGTTTGCGGGCTGGACTGGAGGTCCGGTGGCGAGAGCGACCACTCGGTGGGGGAAGTTACGTCGTCTCCCACCAGACTCCCGGAACTGTAGGCCGTCGCTCACGGACAATTCCGTGACGCGGAGGGTCACTTAACTGACGGTGGACGCCAATACCTCAACCGCGTAGCGTAGGGTCTTCCTGCTAGGTGTAATCAGTTTACCTAATTAACCACGTGGTTTCGACTACCGGGGAACCACACCCTCGGTGCGCCTTGCCCGAACCGGATCACTCTACCAACTA
>CM068960.1:89267021-89279072 GCA_035128595.1 Eptatretus atami
GGTCTGTAATTTTTATCATAGTACATCAATCTGTGAAGACGGAATCTAAAACAAAAATCTCTGAAAATCACATTGTCTGATTTTTAAAATATAATTTGTATTTTATTGCATGGAATAAGTATTTGATAACATCAGAAAAACAGAACTTATATAATTTGGTACAGAAACCCTTTGTTTTGGCATTACAGAGATCAGATGTTCCTATAGTTCTTAAACCAGGTTTGCACAGGACTGGCAGCAAGGATTTTGGCCCACTCCTCCATACAGATCTTCTCCAGATCCTTTCAGGTTTCGGGGCTTGTCCGCTGGGCACACAGACTTTCAGCTCCCTCAATAGATTTTATATTTGGTTTGCAGGTCTGGGAGACTGCTCGGCCACTCCAGGACCTTTGAGATCTTTCTTACGAGCCACTCCTTAGTTGCCCTTGGCTGTGTGTTTCGGGGTCGTTGTCATGCTGGAAAGACCCCAGCCACGCCCATCTCAATGCTGTTTGTTGGGAAGGAGGTTGTTGGCCAAGATCTTGTGATACATGGCCCCATCCATCCTCCCCTCAATACGGTTGCAGTCGTCCTGTCCCTTTGAGAAAAGTCTTCGCCAAAGAATGGAATGTTTCACCTCCCATAGCTTCACGGTTGGGATGGTGTTCTTGGGGTTGTACTGATCCTTCCTTTTCTCCAAATATGGCGAGTGGAGTTTAAAACGCAAAAAGCTCTTTTGGTCTCTATCAGACCACATGACCTTCTCCCATCCTCCTCTGGATCATCCAGATGGTCATTGGCAAACTTCAGACGGGCCTGACAATTGCGCTGGCTTGAGCAGAGGGACCTTGCGTGCGCTGCAGGATTTTAATCCATGGACTGCGTAGTGTGTTACTTATGGTTTTCTTTGATAATGTGGTCCCAGCTCTCTTTCAGGTCATTGACCAGGTCTGCCCGTGTCGTTCTGGGGCTTGAATCCCTCCCTTCCTCTCTGATTCATGTGAGGCTCCACGAGGTTGAAATCTTTGCATGGAGCCCCAGACGAGGGAATTGACTTATCTTGAAACTTTTCAATTTTCTAATATTCACCAACAGTTGTTGCGTTCTCACCAGCTGCTTGTCTTTTTGTCCTGTAGGCCCATCACAGCCTTGTGGCAAGTCCATACATATTTTGTCCCTGATGTCTTAAGAGACAGCTCTCTGGTCTGCCCATTGGGGGAGAGGTTTGGAGTTCTGAATTGATTGAGTGTTGGACAGTGTCTTTTATGAGATAACGAGTTCGAACAGGTGCATTAATACAGGTAATGAGTTGGAGAAGTGGGAAGGGCTTCTTAAGACAAAAACTAAACAGGTCTGTGAAGAGCCCGGAATTCTTACTGGTTTGGTTAGGTGATCAAAATACTATTTCATGCAATAAAATCAAATTTAATTATTAAAAATCATACAATTGTGATTTTTAGGTTTTTGCTTTAGATTCCGTCTTTCAGCAGTGAAGTGTAGCCTATGATAAAAATTACAGACCTCTATGTGCTTTGTAAGTGGGAAAAACCTGCAAAATTGGCAGTTATCAAATAATTGTTCTCCCCACTGTATTATTGGTGTTCCTAGCGAATTCCACAGCCATAACAATACCATGTCATAAGCTTTCAAGAATGTTTGGTTCCCATTCCTTAGGTTTCTGTTTCTTTGTAAATAAAATTTTAAAGTTGCAATCCTCTTTTGAAACACCCTGCAGAACAGTGAACCCTTAAATATTGTGGGTTTGAATATCACAGGCTATGACCTAGAGGGCAACCTCTTTATGTTACAGATTTGGTTATGGTGGATTTAATTTGGAGCAAATCGCAGTTTTTGAGTTTGAGCTGTAGAAAGGTTATTTTTCATCACCATGATGTAACTAAGTTTGTTTCACAACATTAAAAAAAAATTGGGTCCACAAGGGGTCTACGGGGGGAGGAGGGGTTGCCCCCTCAAAATATCACATGCTTTCTTCTCAGAAAACTTACACACACAATTCGATGAAACTTTGACCACAACCTCTATCATCCATGATGTACCAAAGTTTGTTCACGCATTAAAATAACAATAAAATTTTTTAAAAATGCAAGACTGTTTTACTTTCTTCTCCATTAAACATATGTTTGTGGATCCATCCATGCCTACAGTGTTCCCTGGTCATCTTATCTAGCTACGACGAGGTGAGCGCCCATGGGGTATTGCCCTATGTTTTTTTTTGGCTGCACCTGGACTTTTCCTCTAAGTAATTTTTCGAGCCCGAGGAATCTAACCATCATTATTCCCAAAAGGAAATTGGGTTTAAACACTGTCACAGTTTTGAATATATCGTGGCATTTTCAGGAACGTAACCCCCATGATATTAAAGGGTTCACTATGTTTTCCGCATTTCCAAAATATAGGACTTTGCATTAATTAATATGTTAATATAAAATCTGAGTATGATGTATCGGTTAATGTCGAATGGCCCAAAAACTTTAGTATTTGTACACAAAGTCCATGTTACTCATCCAACAATTAAAGAACTATGAAAGAGAACCCACAAGTGCTACTAATAAAGCATTTTAAACCACATTCCAATAAACAAATTAAACACTGCCACCAATATAAACTAAGCCAGGATCGTTTCTCTAACAATTTCGTAAATATTCAAAAAGGAAAAAAAAAATGCTAACGGGCTGGGGTCAGGACAGAGGAGCGAGCAACAGCTTTCCCTAAAAGACATTTCATTTTAAAATAAGTGAATCTACATGAGCCACAGATCTAATATTTACCAAAGGTGGCAAAACAATGTACACAAAACATGGCAAAGTTTACAAACAAATGAAAAGCTGGCAGAATCCAAAACTCGACAAACAACCACAAGAGGACAGTACAAGACATGCTTGCCTCACCGTGGCATAACAATGAGACTTTAATCTTGTGTCAATCAATCCAGAACACCTCCTCAGTTTAGGGATTCCTGTTTGGTTCAAACAATTCTTCAACTAAAGAGAGGTGAATGGACGTACCTGGGAGATAGAGAGCACTAATTAAAGTCTGAGGATGCCCCAAAGACGTTAAAAATCAAATAAACAAACAAAGAGTGGGTGGTGAACAACACATGCAGTTGGCATTGGGGTGAAACAACAATAGCAGAAAATATTATTTATTGTACAGACTGAAGTCACTCCATTGTCCTTACTTATTGTACACATTTATATATATACAGGGTTGGCTCCGAAAAACGTCGCTCTGATCAACACCCTTGATTAAAGTTGGGAACAGAGATTCGCTATAAGCTTCCACTGGCAAAGTTCCTGAGAAAATATTCCTGAGTTAGTTCCCAGGGAATGTAACTATTCTTTATACATCGGTTTCATATGGAGGAGGGGTGAGGTGGGGAAATGGATTTGCTTTTAAATCGCTCTTTCTAGGAGCGCAACACAAACATTAACAGGGGGGGGGGGGGCAGATTGTACCTCCACACCTCTTACTTTCGTTTAATTTTCCATTTTAATGTTATTTACATCAGGTCAAAAAGTAAAGAGTCTACATGAGGCTTGCATTATTTAGCTTTGATTGCCTACTGTGTGGACTTAATGGTTAGGGGTGGTGTGGCTTGGATCTGAAGGATCCTGAGTTCATTCCAACTCGGCCGTTGAATTAATACCAGGTGGGGTCAACTCTGCCTGTCATCCTTCTGAGGTCGGAAAAATGAGTGCCAGCTTGCTGGTAATCCTGTGTCGGAGTGCGACCTGGTCCAGGATTGGTGCCCAATAGCCAGGAGACTGCTGAGGCAAGCACCAACGCTCTGCAGAGAGTATGGTCCCGATGGATGTGATTCTTAGTCTCCACTAGCCTCGACTTGGTTACAAAAAAATAAATTTAATGCGCCCACCTTCTCAAATGACCATTTCAAACAGGACATTTTTCTTAATATTGGTTTTGTGAATGATCTTTAGGTTAATAAAAACTGTTTAGTAGATAGAGTCTTTCTAGCATTGTTGAGATAAGCGTGACACACACTTTGTGCAATAGATTGCATTGCATATGTGCAAGTGAGATGTTTGTTTTCCCTACCTACTGTTTTTGTCCTCCCACAATTAGACCTTTGGTTGACGTTTTTTTTTTTTTTATGTTCTGTTTTCTCTCGGTTTACGAGCCTTTTACAAAGCGTAACAAACTTTGCAGCTCAAGCCATTGAAAATGTGCAAGGTGTAGCGATCTGAAAATGAGATAAGCCGATCATTAAGGCTCACCCAGGAGTTGATTGGCGGGGTGAAACAGCATTGAGGAAGTCGGGCAATTGCCTCCACCATGGGAGCTTGCTCACGCGTGGCGGGCCACAAGGTCAGATCGGCAGTTGATCTTGCGTTTGTATGGTAGGATTATTAACGACATGCTTTGAAGGAGAGAGACCTTCGTTGAGGTCATTTGGTGGACACCTTGACTACAAGACAGCTGACCATGAGAGTCTCCTCTGAGAGACATGGAAGCCAAGAGGAGTGAGAATTACCCAAGAGGAAGGCAAAGCCATTGGAGGAATGGCAAGGAGGAAGGAGAAATGCACGAGTCTCCAATGTGTGGGATCTGAGATGTGCCGCAGCTGGTGACATTTTAATCACAGAGCAAAAGAAGCTTTCGAGGGAGCAACAGTTCGGAACTGGAGGAGATTTTTTACGACGGGTTGGCACCGGAGAAGCTCCCGATAATTCTGCTTCTGGACTCCTACATATCTGCTTGCCTTCTGGGTTTGCAGTCGACCTTCTCGGCCTACATATTTGTATTCTCTGTTACTGTGTGTCTTAGTCGCGTAGCGAAACAGGCCCGAAGTAAGATAAGAACTGTAGAAATTGCGACATATAGGTTTTTGAAGGTGGTAAAGAGTTCATAACCGGATTTATTTAGGCGATTAATTATTAATCCTTTATTCCATTATGGTTGTTATTGCTTCATCGTAATCCTCCCCATAGCCATTTAATTGACAAATAAATGTACCTGGTCTTGGGGTTCGATTAATGCTGGTTGTGGTGATCGTCATTTAGTCTCATTTGGATGATTTCGGTATCGCTACACAAGCTCGCTCAATTGGCATCGAACCGTTCGCAATCTTGGGCAGTTGCTTGAACAAGATGAGGAAGGTCACGAGCGCCAATCGGTTTATCACTCGGCCTAATATACGGTCCTTACGAGTATTGAAACGTGACACAACAAGTCTGGGACCTTGCTCGGGTTGTTGACTAGCTGGCGATTTGCGGTCACGTTTGAACATTGACCAGCGAAATTTCGAACCAAGCTCCTGTACTGGTCCGTGGCTGTTACATATTGATATATTGTTTGGGTTCTGTAAAACTGCACTCTTGAGGCTGGCATATAAATTATAAAATAACGCGATCCCAAGGTAGTCATTTCAATAGTACATAGTTTAGTTAGCCCTTTCCATGTGGTTTAGTGGTAAAATGGGAAATTGAAGCGTTACATAGAGCTCTTTTTGTTAGGTCTTCCATCTTTGCACTTCTTCCACTCCTTTTCCCCACTTACCAAAACACGCAAGCAAGGCGCACGAGCGAACGCCTCATTTGATATGCGCACTATTTCCATTCAAAAACGTGCACGCCAATTTTTAACTTACAGTCTCACCTCAGACCTTCATTCTGTTACCACACCTGCTACCACGCTCACCACAACCACTCCACACAACCACAAATTCAAAAATACCCGCAACAACTTACGTTTACTCTTCATTACAAAAATGTCACCGTTTGGGAAAAACCTCTCCCTCGCTGCAAGAAGCCGCGCCATCACAAGCACTTTCTACCTCTCACTTGCACACACCATTACAATTCATGCGAATACACAACCTACTCTCACCCCCTCCACAACTGCTGCAACTGCCACAATTTTCGTCGAACACAACTCACCACAAGCCTCGTAGGACGCAGAGGAGTGAGAGTCAGGTTAATTTTGGGGCATAATCGAAGCGCGAATGTGCGCATGCAGTTCATACAAGGACGTACAGGAGCATGGTGATTTCCTAAAATACCACGTTGAATGGAGGCAGCGCACGTTCGGGCCAGAGAGCACTCCAAAAAAACCCTGGCCCCCATGTTAATCTTGGAGCTCTGATTGTGGGCAGGTCAGCAGCAAATAAGACCATTTTCCGGTTTTTGGGGCCGCAGGGCTATGGCCATGGCACGGGACGACCGATCTGGGCCAATGGGAAAGCTAGACATCAACAGCACCATTTGATCCGCTCCCACATTTTAAATTGCTCTCCCGCCCGGGGCTCATAAAAAGGGCAACTCAGCTCAGTTTAGTCAGAATCGTTCAGGAGAGGGAACTCGCCAGACATCAAATAGTCAGGAGAGAGAACTCGCCAAGACATCAGAATCACCAGGAGAAGAAGACACTCAACAGACGCCAGAATGTTCGGACGAACATGCCAAGGGACGGCGCAGACTTTCGACCTCGCGGGAAAACAGGCATGCAGCAGACGTCACATAGAGGGCACAAGCGCGCGCGCGCGAGCTGCGCCATGAGGTTGCAGGTCAAGGCGCGGAGATCACAGGGTGGACTACTTCGAGCCGGGGCTCCTCTCAAAGTCGATCGATGCTCAGTAAGCTGCATCCAGCAGTGACAATTAGCACATATAGATTCTTACCACTTTAACGATAGGGGTCCTTCTTCTTTCCAACTATCTTCATCTACTGTGGACGCACAAAGAGCAATCGGCACAGGCACCGGAAACAACCGTTCTTTTCAGAGCGAACCAAGAGGCACCCAATGAGTTGAACCATATGACTAGCATCTCGCATCTTCCAATTGACACCACGCTGCACCCAAAACTTTTGCATTACACTCCACAACCTATAGGGACAACCCTCAGTATTTCTCCCTGCTTCCCACATTCAAAGCGTTTTGGGTTGTGCAGGTCGCGCTGACCACACCCAGGTATGAGAGGTCGCTAATGCTTCAACTGCTTATCTCAATGCGCTATCCCTAATTTTTCTTCGGGTTTGTGTGTGCGATGGCGCCCGTCGTAGCACAAGGTAAGACTAGAATATCGGATAATCTACTCTGTTTCTCTATTGTGATATCGTATTGTGTGTTTTGCTGCACCCCCCAATTCCTTGCTTTCCCCTTGCTGTACATTTGCAATAAAATTCCCAGACTGTGCCACATAACTATTCCCGCTTGTTTAAATAAAATGTGCCTGTAAGAATACTGAACCCAGCTCGTTTGTGTCTTTTCTCCATTGGTCGAGCATGGTCCCGCACCAAAGCATATCCGGGACTTATACCCCAAAAATCTGCGAACAGCCAGTGCGTCCTTGGCCTAGGCTCGGCTCGGCTGCACCGATACAGTAACGCAAGTACGCATCGAGGGCGCGATTCCCTGATAAGGCGACGCACGTGTTCCTAGGTTAAACGGTTGTCACGACAGAGGACACTTGTGTCATGTGTCAAGGTTAATGGCGTTTTGCGTCTGATATTAGCGACCCACCACGACTCAAAGTAATGTGTGCAACAGCTGCTATTCCGGGGTGAGTCAAAGAGGAACGCAGCCCTTCCCTCGTGGTTCCCACGTGATCTCGGCTGCGATAATATATCATCAATATAGTTTTATTTCTAATAGTTACTGTTGAACTGAAACTTGTGAAACAGATAAATTGAGGGTTAATATTAACATTTGAATAGAGATAAATTTATGTGAATTGACACTGATTGTGCTCTGTGAAAATGCATTCCAAAACCATTGGGAAAAAATGGACTCAATATAATCAATAAACTGATTTAATCACTGCTAAAGGAAAGAGTTGGCGGCAGTTCTTATGTGAAGTGGGCCACATGATTATTAAATAATGTGCATGGTCACAAAGTGGGTTATGCTGTGGTATGTTTGTGGGAAATTCCACATAAAACTATTATGAGGTACTTAGACAAAACCATCAATGGTCAGAAATGAAAGTGGACATCCTGGGGAACCTGATAGAAACGGCAATATCATACTCTCCACATTTCCCTGTTTATTAAAGGCAACAGAATATGGGTATTGTACCTAAAATGTTAGTTTGATTTGGTAAAAAAAATTAATTTTACTGTAGCGTTATGTGACAGTTTAATTTTGGTGTGGGTGACCGAATGTGAACTTTGGTGTCTCTTTTCAAGTTTTTTGTGATGTTTCTGTCTCCCTATTCGGTTTTCTGGCATCTTACCCTATCTGAAGAAATAATGGATTCGTACATTACGCTTTCGTGTCCACCCCTGCATCGGAGAAAAAATAAGGAGTCCAGTGTTGATAAATGTTTCTTATGGAATTTTATTTCCAAATCTCCCTTAATTTCTTTGGAAATATGACAGAGTCTAACGGCAGAAAAAATATAGATCAATTAGTGATCAGAAAAATAAAATTCGGGACCGCAAGTAAATCCAGTCTTGATTTTCGTGTCAGTTCCCGTTATGGTACGAATCATCATCCTCTCGTACGGACGCAAATTAACGCTCGCATATTAGAAAATCTTGCTGTTTTGAAAACTCCCCCGATTGACTGAGGATATAATAGCACTTGCATAGCGTGAAGCACATTTCCATTCGCGCGTCAGAGCGCAGCGTTTGTGCTTCGTGGTCCGTGTCTTTCGAGCAGCCGGTAAAACGTACGAATCCCCAGCATGAGGACGCCTGAGCCGAATGAGGTGACTCTGCATTTGTCTGATTATTTCTTTCAATTTTAACACAACGCTATAAATTTTTTTGGTGCTTCGTTGAGGATCCGAGAGGAAGATTTATGTTTTTCTTTTCAAATTTTTTAAAAGTTTGATTATTTTTCAAAAGTTCCATGTTCGCGTTTCGCTGTTCCAGTTCCTCGGCTTCCCCAAACGTTCCTAATTCCTTCTTGACGGTCGAGACACGCGTGAGTGGGCGGGCTTTCCCGGCCTGGTCGAAACCCCGCCCAGAAGGCGGACCCGCATGAAGGACCTGTCCAATCAGGAGGACGATGACGTTGGCTTCGCGAAGGCCCCTATCCCGACCTTGGGAGGTCTATAAATTACGACACCATCCTCAGAGTAGCGTGAGAAGTCTGAGAGTTCGTTGGTTGGTATGAGTAGAGTCGGAGAGTCGTTGTTGGTTGAGGGAGGAAGAAGGTTCGCTGGGCTTGATTTGAAAAGTTCGTTCGTTGGTTCGTTGTGAGAGCTGTTAGTCCTGTTGTGAGTTAGTCCCGTGTGAGTCTGCTCCTGTCTTGCAGCCCGCTTCATACCTTGGACTCCGCGCTCTTCCAACCCGGGCTCCTCGCAGACACGGTCTCACACGTGCGGCTGTGGGCCGAACATGCACCGACCCGCTGTGGGGTGCCGCACGCAGGGAGCAATCTCCTTCCCTCGGAACGTTCAGGTACGCAAAGAACCATCAGCTCCAACCTCCGTGGCTGCAAAAGTCTTTTGCATTCAACTTGGGTTTATTTTGTCTGATGTGTGTTCTGAAGTGTGTGGCGCCTGATCCTTTAAGTAAATTAGTATAAGATTTTGGATTATTTGTAATTGTTGCTTGTATTCAATCTCGCGTTTAAGTCAGCACTGTTTCTTTGGTAAGTGCTATATAAATTGTCGCACTACAATTCTCTCATATTCCCGCTGCATAACACACCAATTAAACCTTTTTATGTGCCACATGACTTTCCTCGCTTCAGTGAATAAATGATGGTAAAAAGTTCCAGTTTGTTTTTGTCTTTTCTTTCATCTGGTTCCGCGCATGGTTCGGTTTGAGTTAGCCGGGTCTTTATCCCGATAAATAATCTGTTCATTTGCAGTACGTCCTTGGCAGTTTCTGCTCGGGCTGCATCCGATCCGGAGTTGGTAGTTGGTACTCCACCGTGTTGGTAGAGTGATCCGGTTCGGCGAGGCGCACCGAGGTGTGGTTCCCCGGTAGTTTCGAAACCACGTGGTTAATTAGGTAAACTGATTAACACCTAGGCGGAAGACCCATACGCTACGCGGTTGAGGTATTGGCGTCCACCGTCAGTTAAAGTGACCCTCCGCGTCACGGAAATTGTCCGTATGAGCGGACGGGCCTACAGTTCCGGGAGTCTGGTGGGCAGACCGACGTAACTTCCCCCACCGAGTGGTCGCTCTCGCCAGCCGGACCTCCAGCCGCCAACAATATATATATATATATATCAGTGGGGAGAACAAGTTATTTTGATTAACACTTGCCCTGCCCATTTTTGCAGGTTTTCCACTACAAAGCACGTAGAGGTCTGTAATTTTTATCATAGTACACATTCTAACTGATGAAGGACTGGAATCTAAACAAAATCCTGAAAATCACATTTGGTATGATTTTTAAAAATATTAATTTCATTCTGTATTGGCATGAATAAGTATTTGATACATCTCAGAAAAACAGAACTTAATATTTGTACATGAAACCTTTGTTTGCCAATACAGAGATCAGACGTTTCTGTAGTTCTTAACCAGGTTTGGCACAGACTGCCAGCAGGGATTTTGGCCGCACTCCTCCATACAGATCTTCTCCAGACCTCCTTCAGGGTTTCGGGGCTGTCCGCTGGGCAACACAGACTTTTCAGCTCCCTCCAAAGATTTCTCATTGGGTTCAGTTTGGAGACTGGCTTGGCCACTCCCACGACCTTGAGAGCTTCTTACGGAGCACTCCTTAGTGCCCTGGCTTGTGTTTTCGGGTCGTTGTCATGCTGGAAGACCCAGCCACGCCCCATCTTCAATGCTCTTGTTGGGGAAGAGGTTGTTGGCCAAGACTTTCGCGATACATGGCCCCATCCAATCCTCCCTCAATTAGCGGTGCTGTCGTCCTGTCCCCTTAGCAGAAAAGCATACCCCAAAGAATGATGTTTCCAGCCTCCGTAGCTTCACGGTTGGGATGGTTGTTCTTGGGTTGTACTCATTCTCTTTCTTGCCTCCAAACACGGCAAGTGGAGTTAAAACCAAAAAAGCTCTATTTGGGTCTCTCGGACCCACATGACCTTCTCCCATTCCTCTATGGATCATCCAGGTATTGGTCATTGGCAAACTTCAGTACGGTCCCTGGACATGCGCTGGCTTGAGCAGAGGGACCTTGCGTGCGCTGGCAGGGTTTTATATCCATGACGGCGTTAGTGTGGTTTACTTATTGGTTTTTTTTGATTACTGTGGTCCCAGCTCTTTCAGGTTGACCAGTTCCGTGATTCTGAGGCTGAAACCCTACTCCTCAGTCATTGGCTCAGGACAGCGAGCCCCAGGGAGATGCTTATTTGATTCTCCTTCACGCCGGTTTATTGTTCTTTTTGCGACATCCTTTCTCCTACCATTATCTCATTGATCATTTCTGCTTTCCACAGTAATCTGCAGACCACCACCAGGGTTGTTTATCTTGCTCCTCCTCGTCATTTTTTCTAATAATTGCAACCACAGTTGTTGCCTTCTCACAAGCTGCTTTCCTATTGTCCTGTAGCCCATCCCAGCGCTTGTGCAAGTCTACAAATTTTGTCCTGAATGTCCTTAGACAAGCGCTCTGGTCTTGCCATTGTGGAGATGTTGGCAGTCTGATTGATTGAGTGTGGGACAGTTGTTCTTTATATGCAAATAACGAGTTTCAAACAGGTGCAGTTAATACAAGTAATGAGCTGGGAGAATTGGCAGGGCTTCTTAAAGACAAAAACCTAACAGGTCTGTGAGATGCCGGAATTTCTTACTGGTTGGTAGGTGATCAATACTTATTTTCATGCAATAAATGCAAATCAATTATTTTAAAAATCATACAATGTGATTTTCCAGGATTTTTTGTTTAAGATTCCGTCTTTCACAGTTTGAGTGTACCTATGATAAAAATTACAGACCTCTGCTGCTTTGTAAGTGGGAAAACCTGCAAAATTCGGGCAGTGTATCAATACTTGTTCTCGCCCACTGTTTCTACGTGCTTTGTAAGTGGGAAAACCTGCAAAATCGGCAGTGTATCACATACTTGTTCTCCCCACTGTAGGTTCCTTAGATCAGTTATCCTGGTAAGTCTGTGTTCAGTTAGATTTCCCCACCGTTGTTTTAATGGGAATTATTCGTGTCACAGGGCT
>CM068960.1:89286663-89302355 GCA_035128595.1 Eptatretus atami
TTAAGTGAAACGCGCTGAATACTAATCATTGTAAGGTTCAAACGGATCAGTCTCTTACATGAACACCAGCGCGATTGAATAAACTAAACTAGTATGACCGCGCATGGTAGAAAATGCCAAAAAAAAAATCGAAAATGTTTTGAAAAAAAAAAGGGGTGGCAAAAATTTTGTTTTTTTTGTTTTTTTTTCTCTAACAATATTTTTTTTTTTTTTGGGGGGGGGGGGGGTTTTTGGAAATCACAAAAACATGTAGAAATTGCATAAAAAAAAAATTCAAATTATTTTTCAAATAAAATCGAAATTTTTTTGAAAAAAGTTGCAAAAATTTGTTATTTTTTTTATTCTCTAAGAAATTTATTTTTTTTTTGGTTGGAAATCACTAAAAGCATTGTAGAAATGGCAAAAACACAAAAATTCAACTATATTTTCAAAAATGGGCCAGCCATAGCGGCCAAATTATTAGACTTTGACCACCAAGTCCAAAATCTAAATGGCATGATCCTTTGGACCATAACCTAATCCCCTTAAGTGACCCAGCAGTATTGGCGGCGGAGGTTTTGCACTCTACCGAGTGCTCCCCCTCTAGTTCAACACTGTTTTGACCTGAAATCCACACATATGGGATACATGCTCAGATGTTTAATGCCAAACCGGCGAACATTGCGTTCATACGTGCCAAAAATCGGTCACATTTTCTGAGTTTATTTGTTTTATTTTTTTATTTTTTAACTCGTCAGGAGTGGCGTAAAGCAGTTTCACATTGTATCATTTCTCCATATTATAAGTCTGTCGTGTTACAAACATTGGCTGTGTTCTGTTTGTGCAGTATACCTCTGTTGAAGAGGCTGTAGTCACAAGGAATGCTCTTCACGGAGTCAAGTGGCCATTGTCAAACCCAAAGGTGTTGGGGGCTGAGTTTGCTGACCAAGAAGAGGTGAGATGGCTGTTATTTATATGTGCTGCCTTTTTCAATGTCGTTTGTGCACTCGTAGCACTGTATTTTCACGTAGTTATCTCCATGCTTAAAATAGAAAACAAAATTGGGGGAGGGATGGGTGGGTATATTGTAATCGGCTCTCTCTGCTTGTCCATCCGCGTCTGTCTCCTCGCTGTCTCCTTAACATTTGTGCAGAAATTCACCAAACTTGGTAGTTATGATCGCTACATGCCAAGAATGTGGGAGAGCAGTGTCTTTTTATTTTTTTTTGCCCTAACCCTTGGGGCCTTGGAGCAGGGTCAAAAGGTCAAATTCAAAAAACAAATGCAATTACAGGCACATTCAAATATTCTTTAATTAAACTTTATATTTGCAATCAACATTGGGGGACACATGGTATATGTACTGATTTGTTTTATTAGGTCATCTCTACTGAGATGACCTAATAAAGCCGGACCAAATGTCCGTCCGTACGTCCGTCCGTCAACAATTTTCTCCAGATCTTGATGAACTTATATGGTAGAAGTTACGATTGAGAATATATATGACATCATATAAACTCTTTTCCGTTCATCAACACGTCACTAATTATAAAAACGCCATTTTCAAAACCTATCTAGCGCATTCTTCAAATATTTCGGCAACTGTTATGATTTTCCTCTTCGGGTTAATTCATCAGCTCATTTTTTCTTTCATTAATTTATTAGTCTCTTATACAATCCTTTTAATCGTTTACAAAACTCTTGTGAAGCTTTTTCCACTAATAATTGTTCAAGTTTATTATACTTTCTCAAAAGTGAGATGAGATTGTAAAATAAATTAAATCAGAACCACAGAATAATGTTTTTGATATTATATCTTTGTATCTTTTGTATATACGCGAAAGCCAAAAGTATTTATCTTTTTTAAGTATTACTATTTAACTTACTAGCCTCTATCACAAATGGTGCATGATGCACTTTATTATAATCTTCAAAATATATTCTTTTACCCAGGTTTCACTTGCATTGTAATATACAGGCCTGGATTTAATAGTATTACTGTACCAATCATAATTATAGCCACGATTCGGTCAAATCTCTCTTTGCTAATTGAAAATAATTAAGAACAAAGTACAAGATATATTTTGAGTTGCTGTATAGGACTGAAATACCTGAGAAAAAGAATTAACTCGAATAAAAAGATATAATATCATTTTTAACTTTTCATCTTCCATTACCACTTAAATATAAAAGAATCTATTGTTGTGTTTCTTATTTTCTATCTTGTTTAGAGAATTCCATCTAATACTTAAACTTATTATATAATTTGTTCTCTGTATGACTCGTTACCTCCATATATTCGAACTACTCTTCAATCAGATAGATTATCTTCTTTCTCACCAATTTTTCCAGAATCTTAGTTGTAGGTCGAAATTGGGATATTTGAAAATCTTTACTGGTCAAGGAGTTATTCTAATTTCAGTATTCTGTTTTACTCTTTCTGAATATACAATTTTATGGTGTAATGTAATCTTGGTAAGCAAAAAGACACGAGAAATAACGAGATTATATTTCATGTCACTACATAAAACATACGCCGTCTTTAAGTGTATTCTTTTTGTAATTCAAAAATAGAAGAGCTTTAAGAGGGTTTGATTTTCAATAGTGTATGATCTAACGAAAGATGAGTTTTTCTAATAATATTAAATCCGCGATTTCATATATCCAAACACCACGGTATTTATACGACAAATCCACTCATCATTACATTGATATCTTCAGTCATCATCCGCACGATTTCAGAAACACTCTGAAGATTTACCAAAATGAAGATTTTCTCAATAAGTGGCAGATGTATAATCTTACTTTCAACTATTTTTCACTCACTAATAAATTGTAAAAGTATTCATTATATAGTCTCTTAATAACTTATTCAAATCAGGCTCACTATTCAACCTTACTCATCGCTATTCATAAGGGTGGACCGTCTGCTGTACTTTCATAAATTGAAACGTCACGTCCTGTCTGATATTTTTCTGTATCATTGCCCTTATCGCAATTGCTTACCCGATTATCTCACTGTAGTATATCATATATAATGTGCCTACTCTACTTGTTACTTTCATTACACATCTCTATTCAGTTTAGTTTATCATTGATGAAGGGCTCCGACTTTCTGGGATATAGTACGTGCTGACCGTTCTATCATAATTACATCTCTTTGATGACATACTCTCACCACGTTTCTTTTCATCCACGAACTCGATATGTATTTCGAGATTGATTGCGCGTGTGACGACACAATGCTCCAACGAGTGTCGGTCTGTTACTTGCTATCGCAAAGTGTTCGATTCTTATTCAGGTATGTTTATAATTTCCGTAATTACAGCAACTCTCTCATGCTTCGTACCCTTATGTCTCATCCTCTACTCATCTCTTACTATATTCATAAACAACCTATTCCTCTAAAACTGAACCATTGTAACTTTTCTTAGATGACCATAAATATTTCGATAGTATCTTCCTCATTTACTTATATGGTACAAATCTGTCGACCATCCATAAATAACCATTTTACCCTCCCCATGCATCATTATCATACTATTTAGGTTAAGTAATAGTTAGCAATGTTCTCAAGACACAAAAGACAATTCAATCACACTCTACTTCATTTGTAAAAGCTATGATTCAATATGTCTTTAAGGATTAAGATTGCAGCAAAGTATAATTATAACAAACTATTGATAAAAAAACACTGATATATGTGTCAGAAATATCTAGAGTTCTTCAATTTCCTACAGTAGAAAAGTCTGCTAGGAATAAATGACGATTCAAAATATACCTGCGCTCAATGAAATCATCCCAATTCATAGTATCTCTACACATACTAAGCTTTTCTCATCGACCTTCTTCTAGGCTAATTCATACTTCGCAAAACCTACGTAGAATAAAGTGCACTAAGCCAAGAATATGAAGTGATATCTCCATGAAACACTAACAAAACTCTTTACCGTGCCCATGAACGCTTTTGATAGCTCAACTAATTCAGATAGCCATATCAATGTATGATCCTCCTCCATAATACTCGATACATTATCTATTTTGTTAGCATCACCGAAACGATAAATTCGCTTCGCATGATATCCGAAGGATATTTCCTCTCAGGCTGAACATGATCGTTTCGTTTCCAGATAGTATACGCTTAAGTGGATAATACATTCTTTTACAACCATACTACTGAGTATATAAATGTAGTAGTGCTCGAAACTCAGAAATTGACAAAAAATGATTACGTCAGACGAAAATCATTCCAATACGATTGAACTCTGTAGATTTCTAATTACATCGTTTCTAATATGAATCCGTTAATCTCTACTTCTAGCTCACCAATCATTTTCGTCAATAATCTGAATCCAAATTTCGTTTACTATTAAGATGATCTCTTGACAGATGATCTCTTAGTGTCTTACGAGATAAGCTTTGCCTTAATGTATATTAAATCAAAATGCGACTTCCTTATCTCCATATTGAATTATCTTACGAATATAATTCCTTTCAGATTATCAATAGTGTATTTAGACTCATCAGAGCTCCAGCTAGCCTGTCTATACTCTGGTATAGGTTTATGAGCAATCGCATCTCTTATCTTATCTTACCGATCGATTAACTAACAATTAGATCAACGTTGTACAAGTAATTCCCTTTAGACTCCATTAGACCACCTCAAACCAGCTGCCTGAATTTTCACTTTACCCACACTTGTAGTCACAGAATCTCAATTAGTATAAATATATTCCGGTCCCGAGTAATACACACCTTTTCCTTACATCACCGAGTCAATAATACTGAACGTTATTAGAGAGACATGTTTCAAGATGTTGTCTTCTTGATACATCTATCTCATTGGACACGTTGCTATTTTCACCGCGGTACCATATCTCAATCACAAGATCTATCTGCATTAAAATAATGGATTAATCTTAAATCAAACCCCAACTATAGGATAACATATAGCAGTTTCTAAAAAAGCAAGTTATAATTTATTATAAATTAAACCTGTTTTCTTAATTTTAATACAATTGTATATGATTCTTCGTTACCCACCTTGAGGAGCATATGACAGAACTAAAATATTTCTAACAAAACCATCAGAAATACTTAACGTCCCAAATCCTTTCAGAGTTCATATAGTTTGTTCAAGCAGAACGAAATTTTCTGGCCAGCCCGCCATGCCAGAAAAACTGAGCTTGTTACTTTTGAGATCTCCTCCCCATTCGACTCTCCTAATAACTATCCATTAGCATAATGATAACTCTGTAACATAGCTATATTCCAACAAGAGCTGTGCGCGTGTTTCTAACTCAGTAGGTAACGCACACTATCTTCTCCTCTCAGGTTTTAACTGATGCATTTTGTCTATCACTAAAAGTAAGATTTTAGCATCGTTTCATTAACTTCAAAAAAAACACGAAATATTTAACATTGAAAGTATAATACAATAACTATTTTGTGATACAGATATGTATAAAATAACTCAAAACCGATAACTTGCTATTGTTATTGATCAATACGGTTGATATTACCGTCTCCCCAAGTTTGGATATACAAAAAAACAACCCTTATCTTTATGATTGTGTTAATGCTACGAGAAACCCCAAACGTAATGGACAGGCACTTATCACAGCGGCGAGACATTCTTTCTTGTATATTAGTATCCTATCATTTAGTTCATATGTACGTTCAACTTCCTCGTCGTATCCATCAGAAACAATGCTACAATACTTTTAATTTATTCAAGATTTTAAACTTCAATAGAATAATACAAATTTTCCTGACGAACAAGTTGTGGCTACCATTAAGCTTCCCTTAGTAATATAAAGAATTTGCATATTACATGGAAGCAACACGTACTGAAAAAAATTATAAATATTAGTTGTTGTTAACAAGAGAGCATTAAATTAATTTTCCAATAGATAAATTGGATGCGAAAGTAAGACACGACATTTAAGGTTTCAGCAGGTTGTTTCATACAAATTGTTAACAACCAAGTGAGACAAAAGAGAAATGCAGATAGGAAACAACAGGCGATAGAAGCATTTGAAGAAAACAAGAGGAATATTTTTCTATACACTTTTAAAACATCTCCAAAAAAAAACAAAATTCTAATGTTTCCATCATTTCCCCAGTAGATTATTTATTCCTGAAAAAACTTCAAATGATTAAAAGATTTTAGATCAATGAGAGAGAAGAATTAGCAGCTAATAGGGGAATTATAATTTGATGAATGATTTATTTCAACAAACCTGACAGAGATTTTAATCACCTCCCCTCTCTAATTTTGACTATGCCTTCAAAACAAGAATTTCAGCCGAATCTAAAACCAACAGCAGGGACTCTATTCCAGCAGAAAACCAGCAATATTTCATCTTGTTCAAGAAAACGTATTATATTACGATGATGACTAAGCTCTCTTGGGATCTCTGCCACCCCTGTTCTAACACATAACCCCCACATAATGTTTTACTTCTCACAAAAGATGGAAGACAGTGCAACTGAGAATGTCAAGTCATCTTTGACAAAAACCATTGGGATAAGGAACTCAATGATGATTAAGTATATATCTATCTGCAACTCTGTTGTTATAGTTAGTCTTATCTGTACGTAGCAAAATGAGAAGAAAACACATTATTCAGCTTTACGATCTTGTTCAGTGTGTTCTCTCTCCAACATGACAGTCCCCCATCGCAATTAGGTTAATTGACTGTTATTTTGTTACGGTCAGTAAGTCAGCTGAAATCAACAATTGTTTTAAATGAAGCATCAGCCATATTTTAGACCAGTTGGATGAGACATGAAAATAAAATATACAATCTAATATAAGACATTTTATCTCATACTTAAATAAGGATGAGAGAGACAATCCCTGATGTTTTATTTGTCACAATTACAACCGCGACCACACATCTCATTCCCCATCTACCACCTTACAACTTGACCCAACAAAAGGAATATGAGGCAATCTTTATTGTCCATGGATAACTCTCTAGTAATTACCTTATTAACCATAACTCGATAAAAATGACAAGTTTAGTCATAATCCGGATAGGATACAAACGATCAACAGTTCACCTCGAGCATATGACATGTCTCAACATTTATTCCTTTCCGAATTGCTCGTCTTCATACAAAGAGAACATGTGCATATGAACACAAAAATTATCTTCATAGAACATTCCAATAAACATACTTCAAAATCACGATTTAAACTTAAAAACATAACCTACAGGTTGATTTCACATTGATAATTCATTTTTAGAGTACTTGGGTTTCTCTCAAAAAAGATCGAAACTCAATGGACATTTACAGTGATTTAACTGTCATTTCAAATATCTCTCAGGGAATAAAGCGACGCTGTATTAATTTCACTGTATTTGATTGATGGTGGCTTATAATGATGGATACAAAACATACAATTATTTTTCATTCAGCCCTACTTCAACCCTCAATGGTTATAAATTTTCACTATGAACCCAAAAAATTCGTTTATCTCCCTGCGCCCAGGCGAAAACTCACTTCATACACAGAGCTTCTTACATTTTGGATACACTGACCAACGATAATCGTCAATTGATCTCTTTTAATCGGTAAAGTTATATCCCATACAGCATTCACCTACGCTGACAGTTTTCCAATATAATAAATACATGATGGTTGTAATCTGTGAGCCAATACCACGAGTCGAGAACACATATGAAACCGTCACACTGTTTGACCAGGGATGGACTGTCTCTCCTTCCCCATACATACAAGTGCCCGTGAAGGTATTTTATCTTCGTGCTCTGCGGAGTCAGATTAGCTCACTAATAACCCTAAGTAGCACAAACGTCCTAGACGCATGCGTCGCTGACTATCAATTTAGGGAGATACGGGATTAAAGTATACTCTCAATGTATCAGCTTCGATTTTCAATCAATTCCTATCCACCCAACGAGTTACAAAACCCTAATGGTTCCAACTGCCTTCTTGCTTGTGGGACAATGTAGCATGTGCTTAAAGCGCATAAATTATGCCCCAAAAGACAATCTCAATAAATTACAAGCAAATTAAGCTAATTAAGAAATGCCAAAACTCATTGTCTCCCCCAAACCGACCAGAGAAAAGAATTCAATCATCTGGGTCAGGTTCTTCAAATACAGAGTTGTATACCATCTTTTTTCCTAAATACAATGCACAGTATGCGAAAGCAATTGATCAGTCATCTATATTTGATGCTGTAACTATTAATCATCAACTCACTAAAACACAAACGACTCCTTATACTTCAACGGTAAATGCATAATAACGGAAATTACAGACCTGGCAATCAATATGTCCCTAACAAAAATTTTGAAATATCTTAATATCCAAACAAACCTAATTTGAATCTATCCGAAAGTTTCTTGTTTGTGTGACTACAAGTCAAACTCCCCCCACACTACGGCTGGGAAAATAACACAACGCTACCACTCGTAGAATATTTATCTATTTTGAAAATTTTTGATTAGTAGTTTCGATTTAGCTTTGTACATTATGATAACTACATTTCAGAATGAAGCGTGAATTGAAATTTGATGTTCTTGCTGTATACTGATAAATATTGATAATATTCTTAACATTTATTACAGTGTGCGAGTATTTTAAATGGAATAGTGGGTCGTTCGTAATACTCTCTCCCCCTCATCCTTCTGACCTCTCTCCTCAACCCGCACACCACCCCCGACCCTGGATATACTTTGCAAGGAAAGCGAACGTGCCTATGTTGACTAATATACAATATATGCTAGTCAATAGTTTACATCTGTGGCATTCTCCTGCCTAAAGACGTAATTCTCGAGATATATCAGAAGATATTCACATTTGATATATATTACTTAATTAGGTGTTAATATTAATGATTTCAAGTACAGAATGATAATGAAAAATGAGGAATTTACTTCTCTTGGTGTTTTGAACACAAAAGTAGCTGTAATTTTCTCGTTATCAGACAATAGTAACATTTGTAAATGATGATAATGACCTCTGTTGATATTATATCTATTATGTAGTCATGACTACTGAAACTAGCTTTATTCAAAAATAATCAGATTGTCTGCTCAGATAAGTTCAGACTACCTCCTCACTTCATAATTATTCAGAAGTTTTCTTAATTTTTCCTCTTTACTTTCATCTGTCTTGAGTGAATTTATTTTTAATCACATTAACTATGCATTCATTATTAAAAGGGTATCTGTCCAATTATACCTCTCGTCTTTTCTTAAATTAATTTAATTATATTACATTCTTCACATTTTCGTTAATACTTATTCTTGCATTATATCAAAATTAATTAGTTTTAGTTGACACGTTGTTTATTTTATGTATTATCCACATATTTTATAATTAATTATTATTATTAACCTCCCGTTCTCCATTTTACTTCGAAAACGAAATGGATAGAAGGTAACTTGATTTTTCACCCTTCGTTAGTGTTTATTATGATTACAGGCATATACGGTTATTAGAAAAACTTCTCTCGACGTTAGATATTCGATCCGTTAATTTATTATCTATTTATTGTGGGTATTAGATCTAGTATAAATATATGTCCAAAGTAATTCATCAATAAAAATTTATAGTATACTTGGTCCTCCCCTCCCCATATAATATAAAATAAAATTAAATATTTTTTTTTGATAAATTTTTATTTTTTGCATTTCTTAATAGTTAATCTATATTCCAATCTCCCCTCCTACAAATATAAATTTGTTTCCTCCCCCCTCACCCACCCAAATTAAAAAAAAAATTTTTTTTATTTCAATATTTTAATGTACTTATTTTTTATTTTTATCTACATTATTATATTTTACGTTATTAATCAACCCCTTTCCATTCCCCCCCCCCAAAAAAAATGTTAGAGGAAAAATAATTTTATTTGAATATTTACTTTAGATTTAAGTGATTTCACCCCCCCCCCAAAAAATAAACCATTACCCCCCCCCCAAAATAAAGTTTTTTTTTATGCTAATTTCTTTATTAATGTTATTTATATAATTATAGATTTCCCAACCCCCTCCACCACATAATTAATAAATTTTACCCCCTCCCCTCCTCCTATAAAAAAATTTAATTTTTTTATTATTAAATAATGTTCATATTTATTTTTTTATTTTAGACCATTTCTATTACTAGTTTTAAGTGAATTTCCAACCCCTCCCACTTATTAAAAAATCATTTGTATTTATCTCCCCCCCTATTTCTATATCTATTAGAATGAATTTTTTTTATTTTTTGCATTTACACTATTTGTTTTAATGTATTTCTCATATACCCCCCCCCATCCACAAAAAAAAATTATTATGTTTAAGAAATAAAAAAATTTTTTTATTTTTTTATTATTTTTATATTTTTATTTTTTTATTTTTTTGTGTGATAACTAATCTTCATTTATTAAATTTCTATTTTACATGTGTAATTATAATTTATATTTATTTTGTATTTCCAATCCCCCTCCTTTCTCCCATTATTACCCACCACCTTAACCCCTTTTACTACCCCCTAAAAAAATTTATAAAAATTTATATTATCTCTTTATATATGAGTATTTTGAAAGAAAAAAAAATATTTTATTTACTAATCAAATACTATCCTTTTTTAATATATACATATTTAAGCGTTTTAGTAATTTTATTATTTATTACTTAGTTGGCATAACAAAATAATTACTTTTTATGTTTATATTATATTAATTTTTTTATTATTTCTTTTACCCAAATCATTTTTACTTCTCTTTAAATCTTTTATATGATTATTTCCAACACATTATTATGTTTTTATTTATATTTATATATTTTTTTTTATTATATTTATTATATTATGTTATAAATTATTCCAACCCCCCCATCCCCCACCAAAAAAAAAAGTCTATTTTGATAAAAAACTAAAGAACTCTACATAGACTCTTAGTTCTTAATCACGTTTACACGTTAGTTAATGATTATTTCAATATTTTTATTATATTAATTTATTTTTAATAATTAAGGAAAATTATATATAAAAGGGTTTTATCACTGTAAATTTAGATTCTTTATTTCTTTTATTTTATATATATTTTTTTATAGATTAAATACTTAATTATAATTTTCATTTAATTAAATTACCCTTCTAATTTAAGATAATTATTTATTAAATTAAGCTTCAAATAATATTATATCTTTATTTTATCTTTTTTTATATATATGATTTTAGATTTTGAAGTTTTTTATGTCTAGGAGTTTATTTCACTCTTCAATATTTTCCTTGTTATTCTTTTTATTCCCACTCTTAAGTTGATATCTGTTTATTTTATAATTTTTTTATGTTTGATTAATATCTTTTTTATCTATATGCGTTATTAGATTTTTATTTATTATTTTACTAGTTAATTATTTTTATCATTTATTATAAATTTACATCCGTGGAGTATCATATTTTTTTTTTATACTATTTTTAATAATTTTAAAATTATTCTTTATTTTATAGATGATATTATTATTAATATTTTTTACTCTGGTACTGCTTATAATAACTTATATTTATTTTTATATATTTTTATTTGGACTTTATTCTTTATTAAAGCTTTTTTTAGTTATAATATATATAACTTTTTTTAAATAATTTATTTTAAATTATTAGATATATATTTATTTTTATTTTTATTTCTTTAATATTTATTATTTATTTTAATTATTTTTGATTTTATTTATATATTATCTTATTTTTTTATTTAATTTAAATTATTATATTTTTATTTAATATTATATTTTATTTTATATTTACATTTTTTATATTAATTATTACATATTTTTATTTTTTTATATATATCATATTATAATATTTATAATTTATTCTTTTAATTAATTTACTATATTATTATTATATAATAAATATATATTATTAATACTTATATATTTTTATTTTAAATTTTATATTTATATATTTATATTTATTTTATTTATTTATATTTTTTAAATTAAATTTTTTATTAGATTTTGATTCTTTTTTTTATAATAATTATACTTTTTTTTATATATTATGATATATTATATTATTTAATTTATTTATTATAGTTTTGTACCTTTTTTTTTTATATTTTAGTAATACCTAGATATTTTAATGTTTTGTAAATTTAATTATGTTTATATATAATATTTATCTAAGGTACAGATAATTGGGATCATTGTAATTTTTTATTAATATTAATTTTATTTGATCACGAGCCGCGACACGGTATTATTATATAATGAATTATTTTATTATCTGAAGCCTC
The DNA here is from genome assembly GCA_035128595.1 of Eptatretus atami. Lineage (NCBI taxonomy): Eukaryota > Metazoa > Chordata > Myxini > Myxiniformes > Myxinidae > Eptatretus > Eptatretus atami. Next base: position 89,298,905 of record CM068960.1, read on the forward strand.
AACATAAGTTATTTTAATTATTTTTATAATATTATTCTTTTTATTATATATATATATATTTAATTTATTTATTATAATATTTTAAGAACACATATTAAGTGTTAAGCTCTAATATTACTTCAACCTACTTAAACCCTTGAAATTACTTTATTTTTATTTTTATTATAATTGTACTTATTATAGAATAATTTTATTATTATTTTATCAATTTAACTATTTAATAAATTAATATTATTTACTTTTTTTAATGTTATTGTCATATTTATACCTGAAAAATCTCCTTAAGAAACTTTAAATGTTAATTAGTATAATTATCACAATACTTGTTGTAGATTACAGGTTCTAATTTTTAATAAACAAACCCCGTTTTTATTGAGGAAATTTTATACGAAAAATTAACAATAATTTTTATAAAAGTTTTTTTACTTATTACGACGGATTTAACCATTCCTCATCTTAACTCTCCTAGAATGTTCTATAACAGCCTACTGCCCAACCATGCCATTTTACTTTAGATTTTGTTTATTTATAGGTTATTAAATTTATAGGCTATATCAACTTATTTATGATTTATTTTCTTTAGATTAATATGAATATCTCTACCTCCCCCTCCCCACCACTTACCGTCTATATCAACTCATTCTTTATTCATATGTCTTCTTTTCAATTAGCGCATGAGAACGTCTGATATTATTTTTTATATATTCAGTCATAAATTGCTTAAATGTCTGAGATTCTCATTTTTATATAGGCTTTTATTAATTTTTTACATTTCCGCACTATATGCCTAATAACCTTCCTTAATACGTGTATAACTATACTACTATAAATCATAAATGTCTACCAAATGTATTATCAACATTTTTTTAATGCTCCAGTAAATCAATTAACCTTTACTTTAGATCGTTATTTTTATATCTATCTTTTATATTATTATTCTTTATTTGTATTATACATCATGTTAACTTATAGTTACCCATATAGGTCCTTTAATAATACTTTGTATCTTATAGTTGTCTTTTCATTATATCATCGGAAAACTTGCTTGCTGTTCGTCTACTCGTATCTTGTGTTTATTTACAGCAATTAATTATATATAGTTATTTTACTTTATAGCACAACCAGTTACCGTATCCTTTAGAGTTCTGCTTTGAGTAATTATAGCTTTAACATCACTTGTTATTTATTAATCCGATTAGTCTACCTTTACAGTTGTTTTGTCCCTAATCGCGCTGTAATATTAAGAATTTTTAAATTAGTTTAAAAACTTTTTACCATAATACACTTAATCTTATCTTCTAACGTTTAACTTTATGTATACATTTTTTAATTTGTTTTTATAATATATTTTTAAATAATTTGGATTACTCTCCTGGTTAATGTATGGGCGGTGACATTCCGAATACCATTTTATACTTAGTCACCGTATTTATTAATTTGTGTTCAAGATTTCATACAGTATATTTTTTATAGTATTGATATATTATCATCTTCTCTCTTGGTCTCTGACTTTCATTAATACAATCACTTAATCGTAATTTGCATTATTAAAAAACTTTCTTTAATATGTTTTTCTATATGGGTAGTTTCAAAAAGCCAAATTAATATTCATTTTTTACATAATACGCTTTATTCTAGCTTTATTCCTAGTTTAGACTCCGATTATATACTTAATTATATTAACGTGTTCTAAAAATTACCGAGTCCAAATTTTTTCCCACCATCATCTTACTCACAGCTGTATTTGAACAATAATTATGAATCAATCTCCTAAACATACAAATTCAACATAATTTTTTTTTTTTTATCATTTATATTCCAATAATTCCCCACAATATTACCTATTGGTGTAATTTCATTATCTCAAGGTATTAGTGTATTTTTTTACTATCCCAAATTATTATCTAATATTCACACTACCATCCTATACTCTCCATCCTTATTAAATTTATTGATTTTGTTGTATACTTCTTGAATTGTAAACAGAGAGTGTGTGTGGTAATAGTGATAGACTATTAACCAATAGAATTACCTATAACTCAAGTTCATATCAACACTCTTCTAAAGCGCAAGATGCACCACCGTCTCTAACTTACCACCCAAACCACCTTTCACTACCTGTTAATTATTTGTTGCTCCTTAGACGGAAGGAAACCACTACTCAGCCATGCCAATATTCTCTAAAACGCACACTTCTCGATCCTCATCACTTTCCTACCCATATACAGAGATACCATAACTCCTATTTGTCTCCGACAGATTGTGCCAGGCATGTTGATATGTTTTCGAGTTCCGATGTATATCTCTCGGGATGTCCGAGCTATTATCGTCTTCGCTGTATATAGTCAACCTAGAAAAGCATTCAGACATATTTTACACATCGTCCCATTCTACTATGCAGAATCATCTTTGATAACTATGAATTGTAATTAAACCTCCACCGCACGTCTCCTTTCCATCACCCCCCCTTCGTCCCCCCTCTCATTCTACCCCCCCCCTTTAATTCCCATCAAGAACCACATGATTACTGGTATTAAAAAATAATCAATCTTCTTTTATAGTGTGAACCGCCATAAACCCCCCCCGTCCCTCCATACACCCCAAACCCTCTCTCCACGGATTCTTCACCAGGAACTACTCACACATCCCCTGTGTCACAGTGACTATCCACTAATCCAGAATCCCACAACCACAAACTAAGACCGAGCATGAGCCTAAACCAAGACATAACGAATGTGCTCCCCAGTGAGCCATCGTTTTTCCATGACTGCGACAACGACGGGAATCACCGCGCCGAGACTACCGAAACCAAATGTGACGGTGAAAACCAGACCCTTACCATGCAACCCACACGTTCCACCAATGTCCCTCAAACACATTAGACGGACCAAAGAACGCGACAAGAACGGACGGACGTGGAAAGACAAGACTGATCGGCACGAAAGAGACCGAGACAGACCTGCTCTCGAGAGAAAAACGTGAAAGAAGGACACTCTTTTTTGTTGTTATTTTACAGCCAAAATTCGCATATTTGAAGTTTGTGTTGTGACGGCAATAATTTTTCTGGCATCTTGTCTGTTCCTCCAAAACTACAAATCGTACAACCATGTATCTGCTGCTTAATGCAATATTCTTTAATCTTCTTTAGAAAAGTAAAGGAAGAACCCAATCCACCAAACTGTTGGATACCTCTTCAAAAAAACCAAGGCTACACCTTGCATCTTATTGCTTCCACTGAACAGAAGCATTATTGTCTGAAAACGGATCACCATTCTTGGTTGTCATGTAAACATCGTTTGTTTCAAAAGATGGATGCCTGCTTTTAACTAGCCAAATGAACAGCCCGATGCCCCTCAGTTAAATCAAATGCTCCCTCTTAAAATGACCAATGGCACTATTATATTAATGTGACTTTCTTAACTCAGACATATGAACATTATCGGCCATAAGT